>CM056050.1:546442841-547042841 GCA_029574335.1 Rana kukunoris | reverse complement strand
ATGTATTACATATGTATCATATTTTTTGTTGCAAATTGTTCTTTAGAACTTCCAAATGGTTTTATATATGTGTGTTCTATGTGAGCATAGAAACAGAATCATAATTTGACAACACAATTGAAGGACAAATGTTTATATGGATATTTTTCTCTGTCTGGGGAACAAATGCTGCAGGCTGGAGGCTCTGAATGATCATTACCAGGCAGTTTATGGATTCGCCAGGGGCAATGCTTGCATTGGCCTTAATTGTGTTTGTTAATTGTATTGTTTTTACAGGCAGTGAGTTCTAGCACCTTTCATACAATAGAACAATTCATCAGCGTCCAACAGTGTTCCCACATAACACCCCAACCCTTAACAAACTGCTCTGTTTATATGGAGCGCCTAGCAAACAAAATGACCACGTCTCCATAGGAGAAAGCGCCCACTTCCTTCTCACTCGCTGGCCTGTCTGCCTGATTTTCCTAACGCTGAAAATCATTTGTCGTTTAACACTTTACAAATCCTGCATAGCAATCACCGACCCCTTCTGGTGAATTAAAGCTTATTTCCTTGAAACGGCAGGGACCATTTATTATAAGAAAATTAATTAAACTTGTTGAGCATTAGGAGACCCACCAGCTCCATTATTTATTATGCTTTACAGGTTGCCTGGTTACAATTTTTATTTTGCTTCCTCTTCAAAAAAAGAAATGAAAAAACAATGGCAGATAATATCACAATTAGGAAATGTAAGCAGGAAGGCATTGTTTGATGAAAATAGATCACTTGGAGACAAGGTCATTAATAAATCTGCTGCTGATGGCTTGAGTATGACATGTATCAGTTCATCAAAACACGAAGACATTGATTTAGTTTAGTTCTTATAGAGAATAATAGAAGATGGGAGATATTTCAGGAATATATACGTCGTGAGGTGTAGCGGCGTTTACAACATTCCTATTCCCGGACGACTTACGGACATGGACACTTATTGACATCGGAAAAAAAAGATGCGCTTTTTACATCAAGCATTCTTTTGTCTTTACAAAAAGTCTTATTAGCATTAGTATTCAACCAGATTCAGTCAAATTACAGAGAGATTTGTTGTAATATAGAATAGAGCAGTAAATTGTGTTATGTAGGGCATGGAACTTTTATATTTTAGCTTTGGATAAAATGAAAGAACCCCCATCTTTTTTTCTTACTGCTACCAAGGCTCGGCATATTTTCATTCCAAAGGAGACACAGCCTGAGTAGAATGATAAGTCCTTTGTAAGCCATTTCAGAGTCGGACCCTTGTTCTTTATGTGGAAGCAGTAGTCTCTCTGTATATGTCTGAGAATATTCCTGCTGAGCCAGCCTTAGCCAGTGCATTCAGACCTCTGCAGAGAGATGCCCATGCTGGCAGGGGACAGGATTTTATAATAAACCTGAGGCTGATTTTTTAAGAAAACGAATTGTAAGGCCGCGTACACACAATCTAATTTATCTGCTGGAAGCGGTCCGACGGACCGTTTCAGCAGACAAATTTGATCGTGTGTACAGGCGGACAGACAGGTTTTTCCAGCAGACACATTTTAAAGCATGCTTTAAAATCTGTCTGCTGGGAACCCGTCCGTCTCATATGTCTGCTGGTTAGTACACTAACCAGTGGACATATCTGCCCGCACATGCGTCGAATGGATTCGACGCATGCATGGAAGTTTTTTACTTCCTGGTGCGGTGACGTGGCAGCATCAACGTCACCACCACGTCACCGCGCTGTCTGCCGGCGAGGATTTTGGTTTGATCGTGTGTACACGATCAAACCAAAATAGCCCAGCAGACAAATCCGGTCAAATCGGTCTGTCAGACCGATTTGATCGGATTTATTTAGTCATGTGTACGCGGCCTAAGACTTTGTACACCCTTTACTGTACTTTGATGCACCTAAGATTTATTTAGGTAATTTAAACTAAAAGTTAAATTTAGCTTAAGGCTCTTTTCACACTTGTCGTGCGACTTAACAGCTGCCTTGTGAGACCCCAAGTCGCAGGACATGTGAAATGCCATGTATCTCTATAAGATCTGTTCAAATTGCAACTTCAGAAAAGTTTCCTGCACTACTTTGATCTGACGTTAATACAACTTCAATGCCAGAGAGTGTGAAAGTCTTATCAAAGTCACTTTAAAGTCGTACCAATGTCAGACTCTAAAGTTGCACTGAAAGTTGCTCAACTTTGAAATCGGCCCGTGTAAAAGGGGCCTTAACCAGACAACAAGTTAAACAAAAACCCAAAACAAAGAGACAAACAGCAATACATAGATGACAGGGGTTCTAGCCTTTCCCCTAACCTACAGGAAAAATATGTTTCTGCATGTGTTGCTGTAGGAAATTTTTAATTGTCTACTAAAACCTTGTCACCAAAGCAGTAACTATTGTCACCACTGCCCATAAATGACTCAAATGTTGGCCCATTTCTGTTGAATAGGCCAAATTTCAAACCATGGGTGGTCCTGCAAGCTCCACTCAGCTCAATAAAAGTTGATTTAAAAACTGACTGAGCCAATTAGAAAACTATCAGCCAAAGAAGTGGCAACATCCTATTAGATGAAGGATTCTTATATCCAAGTTAGCCCACACAGAGGAATCAATTGATTTTCAGGGATTAAATGAGGGAGAATCAGGCTGTGTGTGGCTACCTGAAGGGCAAATGTCTCTAACAGAGCTCCAAAAACATTACCGGGGGTTCTAATCCTTCCCCTTTCTTTTTAAAACAAACATTTTATTTATTTTTTTGACGGACATTTACTTTAATAGCTAGAAAGAAAATTGGATTGGATAGGAGGTTGCTATACAATAGTTCAATTTCACATTTGGTCTGAAAAGTGTTCACCACTGCCATAGTAAAATGAAAATATTGACATTAGATAGGGCGCTATGGGGCATACATTTTTTTTTCACACTGGCTCTTCACTATAAAATGTATTTTTGGTAAAGATTCACTTTGTGTCTTTGGTTTCTTCAACAGTAAAGTTTCCTGGACTCAGAACCTACGTAGACCCCCACACCTATGAAGATCCTAGCCAGGCTGTACACGAGTTTGCAAAAGAGCTGGACTCTTCATGTATATCTATAGACAAAGTTATCGGAGCAGGTATGTAGATCAATGCAGATATAGTGTCAATACACAATCCTAAAAAAATTCATTTCAATCAGTAAATGTAATAGATGTATTTTTAATTGCCAATGGGCAACTCTATCTACACCTGATCCATGAGTATCGGCTGCTGATGGCAAGTAATTACACACTGCCTGTTTATGGAGAAAATAAAAACAATATTTAAGCTAAGGTAAAAAAAATAGTAGAAAATAGAAGCAGAAACATAAAAGATAAAACACCAATGGCGAAATAAAGAAACAAGAAGCTGAGAAAGAGTAATTGGGGAGAAGTGGCGATACCATGGATAGTTTAGGATGGCAAAGTATAGGAATAATGATAAAGAAGTATATTAGTTCTGTCAGTTACAGTATGTTAATGTGATCTGTTCTGATTGAGGGGTAGAAGATTTGTGTTAGGAGGGGGGATTTGGGAAGGGGGACAATTTGAGCTGGGAGGTGGAATTTATGCTAGAAGAGGAGACATTTTTGGGGGGGATAATTTTGGCTTGCAAAAATAGTTTATGGAGTAAGATTAGTGCAGTTTTTTTTGGGAGGGAGGGGGGGGGGGTTCTTGCTGACACATAATGCTCATACATTTATTTGTGGGAGGGGGAGCAATTTGGCAGCTTTGCCCTGGGCGCTAGATGACCTGGTCCCAGCACTGGGAGGGAGGCCTTTTTTAAACTGAAAAAGTCCACACAGGCAAGTGCTTGGAGATAGAGAAAAGTGCCATTTGTCAAAGCAGCTGTCTCCGTGATAGCTACATTGTTGGACAGCAATGGATGAAAGAGAGGTGCCCTGTCCAACCTCAGAGCTAGCCTTAGAAAGCAAAAAGGAAAATGGGACAATGTACCTCATGTACTTTATACCCTGGGGAACAAAACACATTTGTAAAAATCTGAATTTTGAACACAGCTTAACCACTTAAGGACCTCCGAACGCACATATACGGCCACAGAATGGCACGGATGGGCACAAGGGCGTAAATTTACGTCCTCGCCCAGTAGCGGGTCGGGGGTCCGATCGGGACCCACTCCGGGACGAGCGGGCGGATGTCAGTGTTTACCCGCCCCCCCGCGATCGCTCCCAGTCAATGCGCGTGCTCCCCCTTTGTGTCACTTCCTCCTCCTGTGTAAACACAGGAAGGGGGAAGTGATGTAATCTCCCATCGCAGCGGTATTTCCAACCGCTGCGATGGGAGAAACACCTCACAGTAAGTCCTGCACCAACACTACACTGACATACACACACATAGGCATACTTAACCCCTTGCGATCTGCCCCCCCACCCCCCCTGTCACAGTGTCACTGAATGCAGTGATCTAATCACTGCATTTAGTGTCAGTGTGACAGGCAGTGTAAAATCAGTTAGTGTTAGGTTCAGGATAGCCCCCCCACCCCCCATAATAAAGTTTTAACCCCCTGATCACCGCCCTAGTTAACCCTTTCACTCCCTATTGCCAGCGTCACTAACCGATCATTTTTCTGATCGCTGTATTAGTGTCGCTGTTCCCGCTAGGTAGCTATTTTTTTACTAAAGACATGTGGCTAAATAAATTTTGGCCTAAATGTTTGACTAAAATTTAGTTTAATTTGATTTTTTTTTAACAAAAAGTAAAAAATAGTGTTTTTTTTTCAAAAATGTCGCTCTATTTTTGTATATAGCGCAAAAAATAAAAATCGCAGAGGTGATCAAATACCACCAAAAGAAAGCTCTATTTGTGGGAAGAAAAGGACGCAAATTTTGTTTGGGAGCCACGTCGCACGACCGCGCAATTGTCTGTTAAAGCGACGCAGTGCCGAATCGCAAAAACACCTTGGGTCATTTACCAGCGTATTGGTCCGGGTCTTAAGTGGTTAAAGGGGTTGTAAAGGTATTTTTTTCCCACTAAATAGCTTCCTTTACCTTATTGCAGTCCTCCTTCACTTACCTCATCCTTCGATATTGCTTTTAAATGTCCTTATTTCTTCAGTCTGTAACTAAACACAGTAATGCGACACTTTCTCCCTGATGTGGAGAAAGCCTCTTGAGGGGGGAGGGGGCAAGCAGGAGTGTCAGGACGCCCACTAACATACAGCTCCTTTCTCTATCTGCAAAGTAGAACGTGTCCTGACCCTCCTGCTCTCCCCTCCCCCCTCAAGAGGTGTTCTCCACACCGGGTGGAAAGCCTCGCATTACTGTGTTTAGTTACAGACAGAAGAACAGGAAGTGAGGATTTCTCAGAAGAAATAATGACATATAAAAGCAAAATGGAAGGACGAGGTAAGTGAAGGAGGACTGCACTAAGGTAAAGGAAGCTATTTAGGGAACTTTTTTTTTACCTTTACAACCCATTTAAATACATATAAGTTTGGTTTTATAAATTTGGCCAGACATTCTTTTGATATACATACTGTACCTCTGCTGGTCAGTAGGATTGCTCTGCTACCACCTGGTTTAAAGAAGTGATGCATTGTTGAACCAGGGCTATCAATTACTTAATCAAGAACATGTGCAAAATCTGCAAAATGTATAATATAGTTAAGCCCCAGGTTTGCATACGTGCTTTGGATGTCCCATAGGGTTGGCATAACAGCTAGGCAGCTAACATTTTTAGAGAGAGAGACACACAGAAAGGTCAGCAACGGTAGCCTTCATATTACTTTGGGTTCAGGTTTCTTTAAGAGTTATAAAGAGTATAAAAAAGAACAGGAACAATAAATAAAAACTGGATCTGTCTATACAGCATTTAATCAATTTCCATGTTTATGTCTTCCTGATGCAAGTGAAGCAGAAATAAATAAAATCTCTTTAGAAGCCATATGCAACATCCCTGTTTTTTTTTTTTTCTTTTTTTTTTTTCTTTTAAATTAACCCCCCACCCCCCACCCCCCCACGGTTGAGCTAAAAAAACAGAAATTGGTTCTTTATTGTGGCCAGTAATATTCAAAACTCTGGGATAGCTGACATCATGTTGATTTTGGAAAGAAACTGTAAATATCAATGTAATAGTAACATTTCAGCTGTCAGTATAAGAAATAACTAAATAAATCAAGCTGAAAATGAAATATTTTTATATCACATCACTGGCGACATGGTGGGTTGAATGATGTTTTCAAAATGATTAGGAAAAAGGGACGTTGTAGAAATGTTTCTGCCATGTCAACAAATGTTAGTTTCCTGCTCATTCTGTAGAGGAGCTCCTGACATGAATGTACGGCAAGATTTCATTAGGATCATTAATGTTTTTCATTGCAATTGACTTAAGCTAATCTCTTTTTGTGTTTTGTATGCAGGAGAGTTTGGTGAGGTGTGTAGTGGACGACTAAAACTACCATCCAAAAAAGAAATCAGTGTGGCAATAAAAACTCTAAAAGTTGGTTACACTGAAAAACAGAGAAGGGATTTTTTGAGCGAAGCCAGCATCATGGGTCAATTTGAGCATCCCAACATTATACGGCTCGAAGGCGTTGTTACTAAAAGTAAGTACTCTTATAAAAAAAAAACAGTTGTTGCTTGAATTTTACAAGGGGAACACTTCGTATTATAACCCCTATAAGTAGGGCTTGCCATAAACATTTAGATTTTTCTCATTCAGACCACTAGGCTGAGCAAGAGGAATTAATAGATTCCCCCATTCACACTAAATAGTGTGAATAGAGTAATATCCCCTGTTGGCTAGCCCCTGCTCCTTCTACTACCCAAAAAGTCACTGCTTAGATAAAAATCCCCCCCCCCCCCCATCTCCTTCCATTTTCAGAATAAAATCTGTAGGGCCAGGTGGTGCCAACAAGGCTACCCACAGAACTGAATCCACTGAACTTGTACCCAGGGCCCTGTTAGCACCTTCCAGCTCAAGCCATGTATGACCAACATAATGTTTGTGAATTTTTTTTTTAAAGATATTTTTATTAGGTTTAAGACAAATCAACAAACAGAAAGAAACATACAAAAAAAACACCAGACAACCTGGTCATAAATGTCAGGCAATACACTCAAACATAGAAAAATAAACTGATATCAGTGCAAAATATAAAGTAGGCACAGTGGTAAAAGGCTCAGGTATAATACCTGTATATAGCAAAAGCGAAGGTCCAGACATTAGAGATTCGTGAGGCACGGCCCATCAATGGGCAAGCAAGAGTAGAACAATCAGCACTACCCAGCACAATTAGTGCTGGGTAGTGCAATCAGTGCTGGGAGAGAGTTAGCGGACTAGCCAACCATCTACCCCAAATTTTGAGGAAAGGTTTTTTTCCGTTTCCGGAGTTCAAAAGTACGTTTATACAGTGGGATAGCGTCATTAATACGTTTTAATCAGAGGGATTTTAGAGAGGTCTCTTGGCATGTGATGATAGGTGTAATTAGCCAAAAATGCAGTTCTTTGGGTGGATTATGTTTGGGAGGCCTAGCGCCAATGAGATGAAAGCACCCACTTCTTCCCAATGTATGTGCATTTTATCTGTATATGGTCTCCATGCAGGTAAATTTAAACATTATGATAAGCACAGCTATGATTAAGACATGAACGGTCGAAACACGTTGGATTTTTACTGGCTGTATTTCTCTGTCTAAAATTGATGTGCTGCCATTTCTTTTGGGATTCTGCATCCGTGAGGTTCAAACCCAGGGCACCAGGTTTTAGAGCTCTATTTAGATTGGAATAGAAGTTGTAGTACTGTTATACTTGTTTCCATTGGGATTAATAGGTCTATATGCAGACAGAAAGAATTATACTAGCTGTTTGCTAGTATGTCTTTACCCTAAAGGTTCTACTTTATGAAGTTTCTTCACTTTTATAAATGTATAACTTGTGCGGAAACTTTTTAAAGAAACGTCATATTACTGATTACCAGGTAGACTCAGCACATTCCCATTGGAAAGATATTACGTCACTTCCTGTCTGACAGAAAGTTGGGGAGAACCTCTGCAAAAGGGACAGACAGCAGTAATAAATACAGAGGCTCTAACTTTTCTCTGCTCTATACAAGGTAAAATGTTTTGGCTGGAGTTGGGCTTTAACACTAATGGAAGAAGGCCTTATTTATGACTTTCGCACATTAGTCTGTACAGTAAATCTTAAAGTAAAGTAAAGGTTCATTTTAGTTTTTTTTAAATAATAAACATGTTATACTTACCTGCTCTGTGCAAGGGTTTTGCACAGAGCGGCCCCGTCCTGCTTTGCTGGGGTCCCCCAACAGCGCTCCTGGCTCCTCCTTCTCATCGAGTGCCCCCACAGAGAGCCGCATTCCTTGGGGCCACTCACGCGGGCGAAATTCCAAGTCCTGCTGCTGCGTCCATTGACACAGATAGCAGGACTTGGACTTGGCCCAGCCCTCCGCCAATGAGGACCCGAGACAGCGGCTAGAGCTGCTGTGCTTTTCCCCGTCGCTGAAACGATCAGGCCCAGGTAAAAAAAAAGGGGGCTCTGGGGGGCTGCTGCAGCACAGAAGGTTTTTCTCCTTAATGCATTAAGTTATAAAAACATGAGGGTTTACAACTCCTTTAATGTTTATAAGGTCTGGCAGGGGGCGCAGCGATACACATTTTAGTGCATCCCACTATTTTCTTTTTTCTTTTATTTGAAGTGTCACATGGTGACACTTCATTTGGGTCTCCACAAACCAGCATGGTGCATTGAGCAGCAGTGTGGTTCCCTGCAGTGCCATCCAGTGAGCTGCACATAAATCTGCATTATGGTGTGAGCATGGTGCATAGAAAACTTTTTTTATGTGCCATTGCAGCAATTGGAGTTAATCCAGTGAGGAAAAATAACAGTTGCATTAATTGGAAAAATTCCCCATGGGGTTTTTAGCAGCAAGGAGTTAAAACTTATTGTAGTATAAAAAATTATTTTTATTAAGAGAGGTTTTATAAAGAGGACAATGTGTTTGTATTAAAACACAAGCTCTGAAAATTAGGCTGAAACATGTACATCAAATCATCTAATTTTCAGAGCTTGTGTTTAATACAAACAAATGTCCTCTTTATGAAACCTTTCTTAATAAAAATCCTTTTTTATACTACAATAAGTTTTGACTCCTTGCTGCTAAAAACCCCATGGGGAATTCTTCCAATTAATTTATATTTGGGGTGTGCAACGACTTTGATCTCACTATAGTATCGCTTTTCATTTCTACCAAATAGCAGTTATGTCACCTTAGTGAACAGTTTATCTCTGATATTATTGAACTTTCTTTTTCTATTCTAATAATAGTGAATTCCTGAAAATGCATTTATTTAGGCCACAAAATGGGTGGTAAAGCAGTGCTAACAAGTGGGATCACTTTTCCATCTCGAGAAACAACACAGTTGAGTAAACACAAAGGTTTAGCAAAATGTTCTGACAAATCTACAATTAAGATTACAATCTGTGAATGTCAGAAAAAATAACATGGCGTAATAAAACATAAGAAGTAAAAAGGTGGGCTACAGAATGGGAAAAGTGGGGAAGGAGAGTCACAGAGTTGAGATAATATAATGGTGTTTAGAAAGCTGAGATACACATCTAACTACAAGTATTACCCTAAGTTTTTTGTGTTTTCTTCTAATGCCCCATACACATGATCGAATTTTCCGTCTGAAAAACCTTGAGGCCGGGTTCACACCTATGCGAATTGAGTGTGGCTTAAACCGCATCCAATTCGCACAACATTTCGAAATACTATGGCCCGAATTCACGTAAGACTTACGCCGACATATCTAGAAATACGCACAAAATACACACAAATGTGCGCCGTCGTATCTCTGCGCCGATTCCCCAAGCTAGATACGTTGAAAAATTTTGTAACTTGCCTACGCCGACGTATCGTGGGCGCATAGTTACGCTGGACACATTAGGCGTACCAATGTTAACTATGCAAATTAGTAAGATATGCCGATTCACGAACGTACTTGCGCCCGGCGCATGTTTTTAGCGATTTGCGTAAGGGTTACGTCCGGCGTAAAGTTATTCCTCATATAGGAGGTGCAACCCATGCAAAGGTATGGACCAGGGAACGAACGCCGTTGATTTTTACGTTGTTTACGTAGTACGTAAATAGGGCTGTGCGTAGGTTACGTTCATGTCGTAGGCAGTGTTTTGACGTATCTTAGCCAGTTATTTCGACATGACTGTGAGCATGCGCACTGGGATGCGTCCAAGATACGACGCATGCGCAGTTCGTTTTTTGAAGCTCAGTCCATCATTTGCATGGGGTCACGCTTCATTTAAATGTTATACGCCCACTTCCAGCCCACTTCCACCTACTTTGACTTACGTCAGCTTAAGCCGACAACTATATTCTACACCGGCGCAACGTTGAGAGCATTTACTTTGTGAATTCCATGCTTGCCTCTCAATGTTGCGCTGGCGTAGCGTAAAGAAGATACGCTATGCCGGCAGAAAGATGCGCCCAGGTATGTGAATCCGGGCCATTGTTTTCAATGAGGCTGGTTCACATATGTGCGATGCATTCGCACTGCGCATTGGCGATAAAACGTGTGCATTTTCTAGGCATTGCGGTGCGGCTCAGGTGCGAATTCAGGCCCTTTATCTTCTTTGCAGATGTGTTCATTTCTCTTTAGGATTTGTCTCCTTCACCTCAATACACTTCCCCTCTCCCAGGTCTCCAAATTTGCAGCTAAAACAGAGCTGATCTGCTGAACACTGCAGAGATAAGAGAGCTGAAATTCGCTCCGCACAAGTGTCAATCCGGCCGGAATGTTTTTTCTGATGGAATTCTGCTCAAGCTTGGCTTGAACTTTCGACCGTCAAGAACACGGTGACGTACAACACTACGTCAAGCCGAGAAAATTAAGTTCAATGCTTGCGAGCATGCGTCAGAATTTTGCGCGTAGGAATTGCTACAGACAATCGTGTTTTCCAATAGGATTTTTTTTCCTGCTGAAAATTTGAGAACCAGCTCTCAATCTTTTGCTGGTGGAAATTCAGACAGCAAAAGTCAGATGGAGCATACACACGGTCGGAATTTTCCGTTCAAAAGCTCACATTGGACTTTTTCTGTCGGAATTTCCGATCGTGTGTACTGGGCATAACTTTCATAGAATGTTATCTTAATTGCAGATTTGATGAAAATTGGACCATTTTCATCAGACCAACCGATCGTGTGTGGGCCCTATCGTTTTTTTTCCCATCGGTGAAAAAACGTAGAACCTGTTCTAAAATCTGATGGTTCAAAAACCGATAGGAAAAAACGATCGTCTGTGGGCAAGTCCATCGATTAAAAATCCATGAATGCTCAATGAAGTCGACGCATGCTCGGAAGCATTAAACTTTATTTTTCTCAGCACGTCGTAGTGTTTTACGTCACCGAGTTCTGACACAATCGGTTTTTAACCAATGGTGTGTAGGCAAGACTGATGAAAGTCAGCTTCATCTGATATCTGATGAAAAAATCCATCAGTCTGTTTTCATCAGATGAACCGATCGTGTGTACGTGTATAACATGACTATAAGGCTACCACTTTGGATTGGATCTATCTGAAAAACTGACAGGCTGACCTGTTAGACCGCTCACGTGAAATGTGCTTTAGGGCGAATTTAAAAAAAATATCACATGCAATGCTTAAAAAAAGTATTGTTACATATGCTCTAATATATTTACATTCATTTCATTTCATTTCATTTCATTTTGCCCATTCACAGGAACAAATAGGAAGAGCAAAATTGTGCCATCGCAGACAGCAGAACATCAACGACACATAGTGATATGCAGATACAAATGTATTTATAATTCTTACAACAGCAGCAAAAAATAAAATGCATTTGATGTGCAAATAATTTTCATTTTTTTTTTGTTATGTTTCAGGCAAACCGGTGATGATTGTGACAGAATACATGGAAAACGGCTCTCTGGACACTTTTTTGCGAGTAAGTGATGGCTACATCATATTATATGGGCCCCTAGCATATATACATCAGACAGAATATCATTGCTTTGAACTGCCCAGCCTCTTATTCTTTTCTAGTGCTGGATTTACACTGTAGAGTTGTGGTAATATGTGAGCAGAGAGGAGCTTGTCATCCGCCAGCTCAGCGGAGATCAACGGAATGATCTCCCGCTGAGCTGGCGGACTCTGTAGCGACAGAGTCCGCCTCGTGTGAAAGGAGCCTTTATTGAGAGTTTCAATAAAGATTGGGGTACAGAAGAAAAGAGGGTAGAGTAAACCAGATTTACATGTTGAAACATACGTAAACAGGATGGGGGGTTACATTAAATATGCTACTGTAAACAGAATTACACTGACACATAATAAAGAACATACCATTGTTGAGTCCTATGAAACTCCCATCCAATAAAAATGTCTCAGAAAGATAACTGAAGCCCCGTACACACGGCCGAGGTTCTCGGCAGAAACCAGCGAGAACCTCGCTGGGAGCCGCATTCTGCCGAGAACCTCGGCCGTGTGTACGCTCTTGGCGAGCCCCGCCCGTCGGGAAACCCGTCGAGCAAATAGAGAACAGGTTCTCTATTTGCTCGACGGCCCATCGGGATGAATGGCTGGTTTCCTTTCCCGACGGGCGGTTCGCCGATTCTGACGGCCGGCAGAGAACCTCGACGGGCGGAACGATGTGTTCCGCCCATCAAGGTTCTCTGCCGTGTGTACGGGGCCTGACCCAATGTCATTATTATTTTTAATATACTGGATTTATATAGCACCAACAGTTTGTGCAGTGTTTTACAATCTAACGGGAGACAGTCCAATTAACTCAATAGGTAAAAGAAAGTACAGCAGGATCGAAAAGCTGGTTGACTAAAAACAATGGTCAGCAACGGCAAGGAGTACCGACTCACCAATATATATGGTGGAGCCCCTCCCTACAACTCCTGAACACACAAACAATGTCAAACAAACCAAATGGGAAGGAAGCCACAAGGAGTTCAAAAAAGGGGAAAATAGGATGGGGACAACAGCGGTCTCTCCTTAAAATATAAAATGTATTGGGTATCAAAAATTTAAAAAATGTAATTACATATAATAGGTGTAGCGCCTGTGTACTTCCTTCCAAGTACCGGTGCTATTGAAATTTAAGGGATAATCAGAGTGTGACTCTGATTTCAATTGTAATCATTCAGTTAGGGTCTCTGTTTCAGCTCGGCTGTGCTGTGGGCTCATTCTGTTGTGCCTGGGGTGTTGTATCACCCCAGGATGATAGGTGGCAGAGAGTGGAGTCGGGACTTGGGTGATTTTCCCAGCAGCCAATCAGGAGGCTTGGGCCTCGCTGGGCATGCTGGGAGAGGGTACTTATGGAACAGACGCCATTGGTCTGGGTCTTCTTCTTCTTTTTCGAGTGTGGCACCCACCTTTAGGGTGGCCACATCACCGCACCCCTAGCGTTATGGCCTACCTGGCCGGGGTGTGTGTGCTACGCAGTGTTTCTCATTTCTGGGCCATGTGGGCCTGGAGCATTCAAGCAGGATGGGGACTCAGTGATCGACTGGGTTCCCACTTTTGAAGATCCCAAGCAAGTGTGGCTGTTCGGTGGGGAGTCCATCTGAGGAGCGCCATTGAGAGGCTGGCGGTCCAACAGGATTCAGACAAACCACCGGGGATCAAGGTACTGGACACTGAAGGATTTATTCCTCTTTCAGTCGGTACCTGGGCGACGTTAAGAAGAAGATTCAGGCAAAACTTTACTTAGGAGTGGCTCCTCCGTAAATGCAATCAGAGAGGGCCTGTGGCAGAGGTGTCTCCCTGAGTTCATTCTAGAAGAGGCTGTGGCAGGGACATCTTCCTGAGGTTCTGAGCGATGCTCTGGTTGCCAGGTCGGTGAGAGAGACCTGTCCAGGTACGCTATACCCACTCCGACTGGAGTGGCGAAGAAATCGAAGTGTTGTCGGAAGCACAACTGTTTCCATATTGAACGCCTGAATCTGCTGTTCTCCTTCCAACCTTTGTTTGTCCCTTTCATCACCTGTTAACTGTTTTTACCCGGCTGGGTAATAAAGAGCACATATAGAAGAGACTTTCTCCTTGCAGACATTCCTTATTGCTGATGTATGCATCATCCACCCTAGACATTTCACCAGAGCCATGAGGTAACATGCCATCCCATTCTATTACCAGCGGCCCCTTTAGGGGTATCGCTACATAGGCTATATTCAAGATAGTAAAATTGACAATGTTGCCATTTTAAGAACACACACCCGGGTTCACAGCCAAATCCACATGCTCGCATACCAACATAATTCCATTCAAATGATCAAACACATAGTAATGATCAGGTTAGAGTGAGTATTAGCCACCAATAACAGAAATAGTAAACTCAATGTTATAGATGTTGTTTACTCCACAGAAAGTCTAAGGCCGCGTACACACATTCGAATTTGTCCGCTGAAACTGTTCAGCGGACAAATCCGATCATGTGTATGGGCTAGCGGACATATCTGACCGGCGGACAAATTTTAAAGCATGCTTTAAAATTTGTCCGCCGGCGACATGTCCGTCGGATATGTCCGCTGGTTAGTACACTAACCAACGGACATATCTGCCCGCACAAGCGTCGAATGGATGCGACACATGAGTGGAAGTTTTTTACTTCCGGGTGCGGTGACATGGCGGCGTCAACGTCACCGCCACGTCACCGCGCTGTCTGCCGGCGGGGATTTTGATCCGATGGTGTGTACATCTAGGAGACATGTCTGATGAAAACGGTCCGCGTGTGTACGCGGGCTCATGGATAAGAAAGCGTTGTGAGCAATTGACCTAAGCACTAGTGGTTATGCATAACTATAAGTCTTGGCTGAGCAGGTGCCAGTACACATGGGGCAAATACCAGGCTGTCCGACAGAAGCCAATCAACTGGCCAGATTTGTCAAACAGGCAGACCAAACCAGTATCCAGTCGGCATCTGACCAACACTAGCAGTCAATGGCTGCAATCGTTGACCCGTGTGTTCTGGCAGGGGGCAGTCCCCCTGTCAGAACACAATAGCTCAGTGGGAAGAGCGCTGTACAAACAACCAGCATCCAACCAGGGATCAGGTTCCATTCTGCTCTGATTCATCAGCAGATCAGTTCATGGTTCCCCTGCTGAATGACCAGATGGGTCCCATGTGAAAAGAACCTTATAGGTAATTTTTCATGACAGGTCTACCCCCTGGCCAGATTGGCATTAGACTAGCACTGGCAGCACTGACTGATGTGTTCTGGTGGAGGGGGGGCAGTCGCCCTGTCAGAGCACAATAGCCCAGGATCAGATTGTTAGTACAGCGGCTCCTCCTGAGCACCTCTGTTTTTTTCCAGCCCGCTGGGCTGAACAAAAGGAAAGACTCTAAAGCCTCGTACATGCGGTAGAATTGTTGGCCAACCGAGGGTCTGATTTTTAGCAAAAGGACGTGCGCCAGGATTTTGTCTTGCATACTCACGTTACACAATTGTCGTGCCACAAACCCAAATGTAGTGATGTACTATGAGGAATTTTAGCTCTTGAGGCCCCTTGTACTAATTTCGTGTTTGGTGAGCATTGATTCCAGGCATGCGTGTTTGTACCTCTTAACTTTTGTGTGATGGATTTGTGTACTGACCATACGAAATTCTGACGTAAACCATTGTCCACAGCAAGTGGTAAAAAAAGTTAATAACTGTGTACTTGATGTGTTTTGATTCATGCTGAATCAACCAAAAATTGGGCCGTGTATGTCCTGTTTGTGCCAGGTGAAAAGTTGTCGACCAATCAGCACCTGCATTTAATCAGATCCAATCTGTTCAGGTATTCTGATCTGGGTGCACCTCCCCAGGGATTGGTCACCGGAGTCAGCTGCCAGAATGTAATGGCCAACAGGGGAGATCCATCCATTCACGCTGTTCAGCAATGATACAGAAATTTTGCTTGGCCCGCAGGCTGAATGAAGAAAATCTCTGTATAGGTATTGCTGGCTTTAGGCAGTCCATTTAAATTAATGGACTCCAGGACAACATACTCAAAGAGGTGCTAGAAACTTTTAGAATTACATGTGTAGTCTGATAAAGTAAAACCTCAAACAAGCTCAAGGCTTACCCCAATAAATTCCCAAACCATGAAAACCATAGGAATGCAAAAACAAGTGCCAGATCAAAGCCGGATGAAAGAGTCCAAGATCATTTTGGTTATTGGTAAAAAAGTCATATAAAAATAACCAATGCGTTTCAAGGGCAATACCACTCCTCCTTCATTAGGGCTCAACACAGGATAAAACTTGAATGGACTCCAAGAGAAAACAGTGACTTCATAGATCTACATTAGAACCAGTATTGAACTCTCCTCATGGAGGAACAACGTAACAGCAGCTGCTGAATAGAAATGGACTTCTTCATCTAATTTTGTCTGATGTTCCTTTCTGTGTTTCTATCATTTAAATGAATAGGCTACCAGAACACAATGCATGTTAACATACAGCATAAACCATGTGTATTAAAGGGAAGGCACCAATGTGAAGCCGCGTACACACGGCAGAGAACCTCGACGGGCAGAACACATCGTTCCGCCCGTCGAGGTTCTCTGCCGGCCGTCAGATTCGGCGACCCGCCCGTCGGGAATGGCAACCAGCCATTCATCCAGGCGGACCGTCGAGCAAATAGAGAACATGCTCTCTATTTCTGCTCGACGGCATTCCCGACGGGATGCTCGCCGAGAGCGTACACACGGCCAAGTTTCTCGCTGGAATGCAGCTTCCAGCGAGGTTCTCGCTGGTTTCCAGCGAGTACCTCGGTCGTGTGTACGCCGCCTAAGTCATCTCTAATACCCAACAACGGTATCACACAACAAATTATGCCATTGTGCTAGGATAGAGGTTTTCAATGTATTTTTTTTTCAACTTAACTATGTAACAATATTTGTGAGCAAGCTCACTGTTACAGCTACACTGATAGAGTATTGCAATGTATGTGCATGGAATTTCTGATACTATTAGTTCTACAACAGCCGGTATTGTACATGCTGCCAATTTTTTTTCCTAACACATTCTAAAATAATATACTGCTCAGCATCTAGTAAATTAAGTATAATTATCCCAGTAAATCAACAAACATATGTGGTAATCATACCCAGGAATGTCATCAATAATTTCTATGCAGTACTCAACAATAATTTAATGGCCAATTAGTATCTGAGTCGTGTACTTGACATTCTTTGCAGAAACACGATGCTCAATTTACAGTCATCCAGCTGGTGGGTATGCTTCGCGGCATTGCATCTGGCATGAAATATCTCTCGGATATGGGTTACGTCCATCGTGACTTGGCAGCACGCAATATACTTATCAACAGTAACCTGGTCTGCAAAGTGTCCGACTTTGGATTGTCTCGTATTTTGGAGGATGACCCGGAGGCAGCGTACACAACCAGGGTGAGAAAAACTTTTTATAAGAATGTATTATTTTGGATGAGGACAACCCAAATAATTGACTTGTCTTGATCAAATTGGCTCTAGTGCACTAAGTATATACTTCTGTTACTGTGATAAGGTCATAAGGCTGTAAGAAGCAATGTCTAATTTGATTGGCTCCTTGTTCTCTGCACAGCCATGTACACAGTCCTTGTCCCTTTTTATAAATGTTATAGTGAAAATTAAAGTACATTTATTTTGCATTATTTAGTTTAATTTTGCTTTTAGGTTTAACTAAAGTATTTTTTAGATTTGAGTATTGAGGAGTTAGATCCACTATTGTTTTTTCTTCTATCTTTGTTCCTGTTAGGGAGAATCACTCGCTCTTGTTTGCCCCGGTAACCACTATAACTGGAACAAGATAGAGGGGAAATCTTCCAATAGGGGCACCTGCTGCCATGGGTTTTCCTTAAAATTAAAAAGATATGCCCTCACTTCCTGTTGAATCTATAGGACAGGAAGTGAAGAAAAATTGCCCTAATGAGGCAAAGATGGCCAAAAAAAAAAAGTTAGAGGCTTTAACCCTCTTCTGCTCTAAACATTCCATGGTTAGAGTGCATGTTTTTATGACTACTACACTTTAGATCTTATTCATAGAGCGCTGCTTATAGTTCTTTTTGTTTGTTCCACATTATTCCAGTTTTTGTCCACCTGCACTGAGTTTGATCATTATTAACCACGGATTGTTTACATCACAGCTACGTCCAATCATACATGACCCTACATTCCTTTGTAGCTCTTCAGGATATTTTTTGTCTCTCTCTCCATCCACGTGCTGGCTGAACGAAAAATAGTAATAGTGTATGTCTAGCAACATAGAAAGCAATACAATACAATACTTTTTTTGGTAGGGTAGAGGAAGACTAGAATCTTTTTATTCTGTAGTTTGTGTCCCTTTTCTTCATTTTGTTTACCCATTGATCCAGACCTGGGCATTTATAGCTAAATTCACTAACGGAGGTGGTGAATAGTCAGATTAATCTTCAAGAAGTGTCTTTCTGCTCTGTACAGTCAAAAAGCAGACCTTCATATAAAGTAGACTGTGTAAACCATAACTCCTTCTAAATGTAGTCTTTTTAAAATATTCACATGATGCAAGGGGTGGAGCTTGTACAAAAACACATAATCATTTAGGTATGTATAGAACTGCATAGGGCAGCATGATGTCTAAATGTTTATAGGGTTCAATTGCATGAGGGGCGCCAGATGTTGTAGGTGGCATCAGGCATTACAACCACTTTTACCTACAGGTAAGCCTAGATTAAGGCTTACCTGTAGGTGCTACAAATATCTCCTAAACCTCCACGTTAAAGGAAATATTTACAATAGAGATGTGCGCCGATGTCTACGGCACATGCACCGTAGCCATCAGCGCACTTTAGAAACAGAGATCGTGATGTTTCTAAAGCAGGTCATGCCGTGACTGGTGGCTCCCGCATGCACTTTTTTCAAAAGTGGGTTTACAACCACTTTAAATGATCATTTACTCAATCCCTATGGAAGATATCTGTTCTGCATAATAAGTCAAAAAAATAGTGCTCCAGTGCGAGACTTATCAGATCTTGGCTGTCAAGCTACCAAGTAGTAATATATTTATGTTTCATCACGGCTTTTTATGTGCCAGAACGTCCTGGTACTCCTTTTTATGGCAACCCCAGAGTCCATATGGTTCTCACTGCCCCTTTTTAAATACAGAATACATGTAACTGAGACTCATGTAACTTAGACACAAAGTATAGCTATATCCAAAACTTTTTTTTATTGTTTGGATAATGTGTGGAAGGTTCTCACAGTCTGTTTGTGTCCCTACTGGTGAGATTCACCCTATTTGTTCTGGTCACCATTGTCAATTGCACAGAAAATGATATAAAATCCTATATTTTACAGATGTCGCCAATACAGAAAAAGAGGGAACATCTTTCAATGGGGACACCATTTCTGGTGACAATCACAAAAGTACAATAGTTGCTTCTAAGGCCACGTACACACGATCAGTCCATCCGATGAGAACGGTTTGAAGGACAGTTGTCATTGGTTAACCGATGAAGCTGACTGATGGTCTGATGTGCCTACACACCATCGATTAAAAAAAAATCATGTCAGAACGCGGTGATGTAAAACACAACGACGTGCTGAAAAAAAACAAGTTCAATGCATCCAAGCATGTGTCGAATTTATTCTGAGCATGCGTGGCTTTTTAGGCAATGATTTTGCATACTAACGATCGTTTTTGACCTATCGGTTAGGCCTCCATCGGTTAATTTTTTTTGACCGAAGGATAACTGACCGATGGGGCCCACACACGATCGGTTTGGACCGATGAAAACCGACCTTCAGTTAGTTTTCATCGGTTTTGACCGATCGTGTATACGCGGCCTAAGTGTAGCACTCTCAAAGTTAGTTTGCTAGAAAGTTAGGCAAATGTAGTGCTTTTTGGCTCTGTAATCAGTAGGGCAGCTGTTGATTGCTTTGGGCTGTTTTGTGGTTCACAGGCTGCAGGTTTAATTATTCCTCCTGCATTCTAGACATTTCTAAACCATAGTAAGCTAAAAAGTCAAACAAGCAGGCTGAAAATGTATAGGACTTAAGCTAATCCCTGTGGAGGTGCACCAGTAGGTGGATAAAAATCACATAAATAGTCGGATGCTTTGAGAAGCCAAGTTCTTGTGCTGATGGAGACTGCAGGTTTGATTATTTCCCCTTGCATTCTAGACATTTCTAGAACATAGTGAGCTAGAAAGTCAAACAGCAGTCTGAATATTTATAGGACTTCAGCCAATTCTTGGGGCAGCCAAGTTCTTGTCCTATTGGAGGAGTTCCTAGCTTGAGCAGACTGGCTGGAGTTTGCTGCATGTGATTCAAGGTCCCAGCTGTGGCATAGCTAGGGGGGTCTTCTTATAAGAGCATTTTCTGGAGCTAATTAAAGGATTTCACCCAAGGACCTGGTCTGGAGAGCTCACTGAAGAGTGCCTGGTGGAAGTTAGAAAGGGTCTGGCTGTGCTGTGGCGTTGTGAGCGTTAACCATTGAAGAGTGCTTATGCCCTTGGGTGGCAATCAACACCGTAATTAGCTACAGTGCCACATCCTGGTTAGTAAATGGAGGATTGTGAAGGAAAAATGTACTTTATAGGCACCACTTAAAAAAGTAACACATTTTTTTTTAATAATACGTGAATATATACACAATTTGTACTAAATGCATCCAATTGAATACATAAAACAACAAATAAAAAGGGAAGAAACTGGGTATAGAACCACAGGAAGGCACTCAATGGATAAGTATCACTAATGCAGGGATATACATGATGAAAATGCCCATGCTGGAACAGAAAAAGAGTGTCTCCTGGGTGAACACAACCGTGAATCTTGAAACATTAAAAGTAGCTCAACATTTCATGTTTCAAACATCGCTTGCTCAGGAGCTTCTATAATACAATAGGAAGAAAGAACAAATTTAAGCACATATAATCATACACAGTAGGCTGAAAACACAAATTGAATTTCAAATAGCCATAAGATATATAAAGACTCACCAAATTTGGTGTTAATGGGAAGTGTCCAATGCAGTGGTCGTCCAACCCCAAGCACTTCAACCAACCCAGCCACACCCCAATAACACCAAATTTGTTGAGTCTTTATATATCTAATGGCTATTTGATATTCAATTTCTGTTTTCAGCCTACTGTGTATGATTATACGTGCTTAAATTTGTTCTTTCTTCCTATTGTAATTTAATTCTTCAAGATTCCCAGTTGTGTTCACCCAGGAGACATTATTTTTCTGTTCCAGCATGGGCATTTTCATCATGTATATCCATGCATTAGTGATAATTATCCATTAAGTGCCTTCTTGTGGTTCTATACACAGTTTCTTCCCTTTTTAGTTGTGGTTTTATATATTCCATTGAATGCATTTAGTACAAATGTTGAATATATTCATGTATTATTAAAAAAAAAAAAAATGTTACTTTTTTAAGTGGTGCCTATAAATTCAAATTTTCCTTCACAATCCTCCAACCATTGAAGAGTGTCTAGTAGTGGATACTGGAAGGAGACGTCCGGTGATCCTGTGACATTGTGAGCACTGACCTGAGCTCAGTGTTCTAGTGATTGTGTGCTGTTTCCTTTGGGTGTAAAAGCCAGAGGTAGTTCTATTTGGGATAGCTTTTAAAAAGGGACAGTTAAAACATCTATACTTGTTCCTGTGACTGTTCAGGGAGGCTTATCAAAGTGGAGTGTCCTCCCGCAAATATTCAGTAAATTTGGAGTATCCCATATCACCCTTCACATCAAGCCAGTTATTCAGCAATCAAAATTCTAAAAAGTCATCCATCCCCTGATTACTAAGCCAGAGTGAATTGTTGCTTTGTGTCTGGCTGCCGCTGCATTATTCTTGGGAAAGAATTGGCTAACTTACAGCGACTCTTTTGGGGGTAGTGCTATAAGTTTTATTTATTGCAAAATGCTTTCATAAATCCTATTAGATGTAACCAAGCAGGGACATAGTTGCCGGACAATTGCCCCCTAGCCAGTCCTTATGTAATGTATAGACAAGTAAGCTTTGTTCCTACCCTGTATGTCGTGTACGCTTTCTGTTCTGGCCGTCTTGATTCCAGATCGTAGATTTTATTTCACAAAACACTCTCATAATCTGCTCTTTGTTACATCATGTTCAATATCTGTGAACAGGTTTGTCCTGTGCTGAAATTATAGCTGGAAGGCATCCACACCGACCAAACAGCCCCGGCCTTGTACTAGAAAAACACACAAACAAATTCCAGCTTTGCGATCCAACTCAAAATCAATAAGTGAAGTATGGCAAGGGAATAATACACACACAAGACAGGTCCAGGTGTTACGTTCCAGATCTTAGATCTGGAAAATAAACACAAGGACCAGGTGTCCAAGTTTTGTTCCTGCTGTCGTTAAAGAAAAGTCCCAACAACAGAACGTCTATTTTAGTGGCATAGTTTCTCCAAAAAAAAGGGATTTAAAGCAACGGCTTTTCAATAATGTGTGTGCATATTGCTGTTAAAGTGAAATGCAACTTTTCTATGTCAGGAAATACAAATAAAAACTACAGATATTTCCAAAGTGCACATAGGTTTTATTAATATGACACTAAATTATATTTTTCTTTATGTGACATTAGATAATCCTTATTCTCCAAAAGTAAACCATACACATCCCCTATTTAATGGCCCTGTAATCTATTTTTCAGTAATTCATTGCTTATTGTGTTTTCCTGCCTCCTTGTAACGTCCTCCGTGAGCTCCTGAACGTCTCCTTTTCTCCCTCGCTTTTTGTTTTGAATGAGCAGTGCAGGTCTTGTGTACTATTCTAAGCACACTATAAATCCCATAGTCCATAGCCCCTACTCCACATGTGTCAAACACAAAGCCTGTGGTCCGAATCTGGGCCTCCAGGCCATTTCTTGTGGCCCTCGCACCTCTCCTGCAGTGGCTGCACCTTCCTTATCTCTGCACCCACCTTGTCTAAGCAGTCAGCAGCAGAGAGGAGGACATCATTCCTCCTACAGATCCTACACCTCTCTGTGCAGCCGCAGAACACCCCCGTCTCCACCTCAGAGGCGATTCAGTTTGCATGTGTTGCGCTATATAAGTTTCTCACTCACCTACTCGCTCACCTCCCCTGCTCTCAGCATTCAGTAGACTCCAGCATCTGACTCCATCCCTCCTCTGGCCGTCCTCCAGACCATGCACTCTGCTTTTACAGGTACACCCCAGCTTCTTCTTGGCAGCACACAGGAAGGGGGGTGCACTGTGATGTAAGGGAGGGTGGGGGGCTCTTGAATTTTAATGGTGGGATCTACAGATAGAACCGGCATTTTAAAGGCACAAATAATGCTGATGTGGCCTGAGATGAAATTGAGTTGGCTACACCTGCCCTAGTCCATCTCAGAAGCGAGGAAGAGAGGATGGAGCATAGAGAATGAATGTTTGGGCAGAAGTGGGAGCGGGTACCTGTCAAAATTAGGTACCCACTCCCCCAAAAAAATATCCAGAAATTGAAGAGAAGGAGGGGAGAAAGCAGAAAAGCAGAAGTTTCTCTTTAGGAGGATGTTAGGCCGTGTACACACGGCAGAGAACCTCGACGGGCAGAACACATCGTTCCGCCCGTCGAGGTTCCCTGCCGGCCGTCGAAATCGGTGACCCGCCCGTCGGGAATGGCAACCAGCCATTCTTCCAGGCGGGCCGTCGAGCAAATAGAGAGCGTGCTCTCTATTTCTGCTCGACGGGCTTCCCGACGGGAAGCTCGCCGAGAGTGTACACACGGCCGAGGTCCTCGCTGGAATGCAGCTTCCAGCGAGGTTCTCGCTGGTTTCCAGCGAGAACCTCGGTCGTGTGTACACGGCCTTAGAGTTTAAATTCCCTTTAAAGCTGAACTCCAGCTTTACCTTCAGTCATGCACAGTTATACAGGCTTCTCTTCTTATGCTTACTACACTGCACATGGTGAGCTTTTCACAGTATGCATCAGAATCGGTGGAAGTCAGAGAGAGACGTCTCATTCATTGGCTGGAGGACATCCAGGATCATCTAGCATCATCTAGCTCTTCTACCAGTCTGACTTCCTTTGATCTGCCCCTTTCATTCTTTGGATTTCAAATCTTTCATTCATGGAAGGTCATCATCATAAGTGGGCTTTACCTATTGTAGTCCACATGCAAATGCAGCCTCCTATCAAAGAATCACCCCTTCCTAAACTGAAATCTAGACATGTGCAGTTTGTTTAGTTCCGAATTGAAATTTGGACAAATGTAGTTTTTTGGGAAATTTGTATGTATTAGAATTTCACAATTACAGTAGTACCGACTTTCAATGAATCTAAAATAACAGGAAAAAAAATTTGGACGAAATTCAATTTTGAATTGAGTTTTCTCAATTAGAATAGTTTTAGAATTGGAATAGTTTTAAAATTCAAATTAGAATAGTTTTCCAATTTTCAAAGAGAATAAAGTATAATAGAAAATAAAGAATGAGAATAACAAATATATATAATAGAATAGAAAATAAAAGAACAGAAAATAAAATATTATGATATAATAGAGTAAAGCAGAACAAAATAGAAAATAAAAGAACAGATTATAAATAAATATAACCATCTTCTAAAATTCTAACTCTAATACATGTATTATTCGTTTTTGCTATGATTTTGCTGTAATTCTTCTCTGTTCTGGACACTTCCTGGTTGTCTGTTTCCTGATGAAAAAAGTCATGGGAGCTTTCTCTCTGTGGTCAGTAATCAAGGAGGTGTGATTACTGTGTGTCTAAAACCCCTCAGAACCAATCAGTTTTGTTTTACAAACCATCACTGCCCTCTATTGGCTCGGTGTCTCTGTACACCACAGAAGCATGAAAAAACATGCAAAAACTAAACTGAAACTGCAGGCACATTATATGATTGATTTATATCTATTTTTAATATTTTTTAAAAGGAATCAGTTAACTATTATGTCTCTATACCCCGTAAACAGTAATTTCACCAAAAAAAAAAAGAATTTCCTTTACAACTCCTTTAAGCTAACATAGCAGTAATGTGTTCAATATGACATCAGATGTACTGGACCCAATGATCTTTGGGTAAAAATAGCATCATTGCCATACATAGGCTGGTCAAGGTTCTTTGTGCTTTCGCTCTTTTCTCTCATGAAAAGTATACTGCACATGGTTCCTATTTACACATTAAATGTAATTTTTATTACAGTGTATCTATTAGAAAAATATTATCCCTGTAAATCTTCCGTTTGCTGTAGGAAATCTATACTTTCCGGTTTTAGCTCAGGTTCCTAATAACAGAAATTCACTATTAATTGACTGAAAGTTTCCTGTGCTGTATGTCATCTATGACAGTGGGCAATTAAATGAAAAGTTAATGTATCCTGTTTATGATTGCCATCATTTGCATTAACATCTATGCCAAATAACGAAACAAATCGAAAATACATTTTTTTTTCCATTCTGCACATTTATACTGACATCCACCCATTAAGGCATTTTCATATTTGCATAACTCCTCCCAAGAGCCACCCTACTGCATTCTATAGGACTGAAAGATCTTAGGAGGAGCTCTGAGGCAGAGTGCTGTGATGTTTTCAGGAAGTTATGTACAGCACCCTGCCTGCTCCTTCCACCAGCCATGAGCTGCTTGCTTTGCATAGATGAGAACATAGAGGATGATGTCACTGGACCTTGAACAGGGTATGTAATGGGAACTTAAGGTTTTATTTAAAAATGTTTTTAACGTGTTGATGAGGGGGACAGGAAGTCCCGGGGAAGGCAAAATATAAGCTTATTAAACTTTAGCTTTAAACTATCTGAACTAATGTTATTTCTAGGTAAACATGTAGCATTTATAAGTACAGAAAACAATTAAGAGCTTAAAGGGTCACTAAAGGATTTTTTTTTTTAGCTAAATAGCTTCCTTTACCTTACTGCAGCCCTGGTTTCATGTCTTCATTGTTCGTTTTTGCTATGATTTTGCTGTAATTCTTCTCTGTTCTGGACACTTCCTGGTTGTCTGTTTCCTGATGAAAAAAGTCATGGGAGCTTTCTCTCTGTGGTCAGTAATCAAGGAGGTGTGATTACTGTGTGTCTAAAACCCCTCAGAACCAATCAGTTTTGTTTTACAAACCATCACTGCCCTCTATTGGCTCGGTGTCTCTGTACACCACAGAAGCATGAAAAAACATGCAACAACTAAACTGAAACTGCAGGCACATTATATGATTGATTTATATCTATTTTTAATAATTTTTAAAAGGAATCAGTTAACTATTATGTCTCTATACCCCGTAAACAGTAATTTCAGCAAAAAAAAAAAGAATTTCCTTTACAACTCCTTTAAGCTAACATAGCAGTAATGTGTTCAATATGACATCAGATGTACTGGACCCAATGATCTTTGGGTAAAAATAGCATCATTGCCATACATAGGCTGGTCAAGGTTCTTTGTGCTTTCGCTCTTTTCTCTCATGAAAAGTATACTGCACATGGTTCCTATTTACACATTAAATGTAATTTTTATTACAGTGTATCTATTAGAAAAATATTATCCCTGTAAATCTTCCGTTTGCTGTAGGAAATCTATACTTTCCGGTTTTAGCTCAGGTTCCTGATAACAGAAATTCACTATTAATTGACTGAAAGTTTCCTGTGCTGTATGTCATCTATGACAGTGGGCAATTAAATGAAAAGTTAATGTATCCTGTTTATGATTGCCATCATTTGCATTAACATCTATGCCAAAAATAAAACCGGGGAAATAAAACCATAAAAATAAGTGTGTTTACATAAAAGTAAAAATCGGCTTGATATATGGGTTTGTAGTGTCCAGCAAAAGTCACGGTGTTAGTCCAGACGTACATCAATAGTTAGTGGTAGACCCACGCTAAGCACTATGTGCATTTTAAATTAAATTCCAGTAAAAGAGCATTAAGAGCTTCATGAAAATGGAAGGTACACTTTTTACCTACAGCCCTCAAATACAAATTGGTAACAAGGGGCTGGCAATACTAAAGATTTAACAATAATTAAATAAATGACTTACCTCAGTACCGGCTTCTGCCTACTTATTGGAGGCATCAGTGACATCACCATGCTGGAGGACAGTGTTGCAGGCATCAAATGTTGCAGAGAGCTCCTGGAGCGCCCTGCACACTATAATACAGCTTGATCTAAGACCCACCCTGAATTGTGATTGGACAGTTAAGGAGCAGCCTTTTAGTGATGTCATCCTGGTGCTCCCCATTCCAGCAAGCATGCTCATACAACTTGACTAACAGGACTCTACAAACCACTAGAACCTGCCTGGCTAAAAACTTTGCTCTTCCTGCACCCAAGGTGATTGCTGTTGAGCAATTTATATCTCCTGAAAATTCAGGTTTGAAGCAACCACATTTAATTCCCAAACTCAAAACATTTCTTTTTTTTTTTTTAAATGAGCACCCTCTGCCCATACATAATAATACAAATCTGACAGGGATTTTAAAATGTCTCTATTATATCTAGGCCTGAAAATAAAAAATGTTCTGATAAGAGTTCCAACATTTACATACTCAACTCAACTCAACTCAAAGCCCCTTGGGGGTACCTTTTTCTTCTACAACATTTACATACAACTTAAATTTTTGGGTGGACCAACCCTTTAAGGCCTCTTTCACATTGACCGGGTTCGGTTTTTTTCTCAGCAGGGGATCCAACCACAGATCCCCTACTGAGTTGAGTGGAGCAGCCAGGTGACAGGTCCATATCTGCTCCCCTTATACAGAGTGGATACAGACACAGACAGCTATGCTCTATGGGCACCTGGATGTAAACGGTCCAGCTGTCTGTTTACACACAACTGCTCTCTGATCTGATCCAGCCAATTGGAGTGGAATGGACCAACTTCCTTTTTTTTTGGCAGGATCGGATTGGACCCAGAAGTAGTCGGATATAAACGACACAAGTCTTTTTACATCCGACTGCCCATAGAGGAAAATGGAGGGTCCGATCGGGTCCACCTGAAAAACAGACAGGCAGACCCAATCAGACCTCCCATGTCAAAAATCTACCCTTGCAGTGGGCACCTCAATACACACTGCAAGTTTGAAATGCTTGTTGAACCTAGTGATATAGGGATAAAGTTTTATATCCCTGGTTCTAGCAGGCTCCCTTAATCCACGTGACCATCCAACATTGCCCCTAAAGTGTCACTAAAGGCATTTTTTTCCTTGGCTAGAGTAAGGAAGGGTTTTAACCCCTGTCCGAGTTTTTTTATTTGCCATCGGTGCTCCATTGGGGAGATTTCCCTTCACTTACTGTCCCATAGCCAAAACCAGGAGTGAGAGGAAACCCCTCTAAAGTGAGGGACGTGTCACCAGAAATAGTGTCCCCAGTGGAAGAATTCCTCTACATTCTTGTTCCAATGTCAACCCAAAATTTGGGATTTTCTTTTGTTTTCACTTTCAATGATAACGATCATAGAAAAATAGGGAGGGTAAATCTCTCTAAAGATCGGATATCTGATGGAATCTAATCCGATAGATTTTTCCGTCGGATATCTGATGAAGCTGACTTCAGTCTTGCCTACACACCATCAGTCAAAAATCCGACCGTGCCACAACGTGATGACGTAAAACACTACGACGTGCTGAGAAAAATGAAGTTCAATGCTTTCGAGCATGCGTCGACTTGATTCGCATGCGTCGACTTGATTCTGAGAATGCGTGGATTTTTCTCCGATGGACTTCTAAACAGACGATCGTTTTCTATCCATAGGAAAAAATTTAAATGTGTTCTATTTTTTTTCACCAATGAAAAAAAGACAGATGGGGCCCATACATGATCGGTTTGTCCGATGAAAACAGTCCAATACTTTAAGACGTTTATGCCATGGTCAAATGCTCTCCTCCTCAATGTACAATGCCGGGGTAATAGCCCTGGATTGTATGTGATGAGGCCAAGGCACTGCCCATAGATAGGTCAAAAAGAACAGCGCTGGGGCCTGCTATACCAAGGAAGGGGGTACATAGTATACCTTATCCCAACACCTCTAGACTAAACAAGCATTGAACCCTTCCAGTGCAGGGGACCACTACAAGGTAACATTTTCTCTAATTCCTGATGTCCAGCTTTAAAGGAAACCTTAATTAAAAAAAAAAAAATACATAAGTTTGCTATTGCTTCCATACCACCTAGGTCACAGACTGGAACAAGTCAGAATCCCCATTGTACATACTTGTGGACACAGACGCAAAAATAATTATAACCATCTGAGTAGTATAACAACCAGGATGAGAAGACAGCAGTCACAGCCTCCTATTTCTATCAGTATTGGCTTCCTTTAACATAGAATGTGTACTGAAGTTCAAGTCTCAGTCTTTATTTATTTAGCAAACAGATATGTGATTTAAAATCAATTCTATTTCAATATCTTCTTACTTTATGTAATTGAGAATAAGTATCTCATCACTCCCAAATGTAAATGCAGCCATCTAGTGTATAACATAATCAACCTGTTTAATACATATAGATTTCCCTGCTAAAGAGCATTTCAGAAAATTGATGTATCACAGCTAATCCCTCTATTTAAGGTCACCTTACACAGGAACACACAGATCTACATGAGGAAAGTTATATCCTGTGCAATTAGTATAGAGGTTAACACAGCTGTCATCTATGTTAATCCTTTTAGTGAATGAAGTACATGGCTGTGCATGGTAATAGGGCGTTAAATATTCCCAAACATGGTGCGGCTGTTAGCTATCAGTCACATGGGGGGCACCTTTTTTTGAAGTGCTGTATGTGCTTCAAATCTTACATCAGGACTCATAAATCTTACATAAAGATTCAGGAATTAGCAGGTATGTTGTTCAATACAATATTGTATGCTTTTTATGTTAATAAATCAACTATAATTTATAAAATAAAGATAACATAGGAGCGTGTTCAGGTATAATCAGAAGTCGTAAACTCCAAAATTCTAGAAGCAGTAACATAGTTAGTGAAGTTGAAAAAAGACACAAGTCCATCAAGTCCAACCTATGTGTGTGATTATATGTTAGTATTACGTTGTATATCCCCAGGGCTGTCTTAATGCCTGGGCACACTTGGGCACTGCCCAGGGGCCCCATGTGCATGTAGGCCCCATGATAGTCTTGCATTACATCATATTTGCCAACTGTCTTATATCTGCTAGGATAGTCATGCATTTTACTACGTTTTCCCAAGACGATGACCATATCCTGAGTGGCAACCCAGAACTTGTACTTTGCCCTTCTGCCTCCCCCTGTGGTCTTTGTGTTGATTTGAGTCTTTGAATTATGGCATGTTTTGTTATTTTTTTAAATCAATTTTATTGAAAGTACTTATATATATATATATATATATATATATATATATATGTATATGTTTTATTTTATTAGCTATTTATAGTTTAAAGGGGTTGTAAAGACAAAAATATTTTCCTCTTAAATTAAAGTCTGACAGTAGCTGATAAATGAAAAAAGGGGGAGGAAAGGACCAGGGAAAGGGACTGTATGGCCCACTAGGGGCCTAAAGGGGTTACTTGAAGCAACAAAAGTAATGATCAGAAAACTTAAAGATACAAAACAATATTTATTAATATGTATCAAAGTTAAAATTATGTACAGCACGACTATATTGGAACTCATAAACTGGTCGCCTACCTATGTGGGCTGACCGCTATGCAAATCAAAAAGAAAAGAACAAATAACACTTAGACAAGACTATGGACAAACACAAACACATACAAACTATGCGCGCTGTCCGGACACCCTAGTGTTCAGCCCTCACTATGGATACACTCTTAAAAAGTTATATTTTAATGCGGTCATCATAGTAGATGAAGATTATAAAAAAGGTGGGGGGGGGGGTAATATATATCCCCTCCCAGGAGGTCCGCCAAAAAAAGAAAATTCAAAATTATAGTGTAATCCTATATGTAGGGGCTGGAGACCGGCTAGATGGATGGGGGTAGGGAGGAGAAGGGAGGGGAGTGTGGAGGTAGAAGATTGGCTGTGTGACTAATTTTAGTCACGCAGCTAATTAACCAAAATTCATATAGAGCTGTTGTCTATGAAATAACTAGGAAACAGCATCAACTCCACACCTGTACATTCCGTAAAGATACGGCAGCTAACAATTTGCTACATGCCTCTAGCCATCATCCCCATTGGCTGAAAAATGGCATACCAGTCGGCCAATTCCTCCGTATCAAAAGAAATTGCTCAAACCCGGCTGACTATAAACGCGAAAGTCAAGACCTCTATGCACGCTTTCGCGAGCGTGGATATTCCCATGGCCAAATAAAAAAAGCCAAAAAAAGGGCAGCGATACGCAATAGATTGGACCTTCTCACTAAGAAAAGGACGGTTGATAGACTCAACTCGCAACCAACTGAACCAATCAGAATCATTACACCGTATGGCTCACAATGGGACAGTGTACGCAAGATACTTGCCAAACACTGGGGCATACTGTGCAATGCTCCTACTTTGACGAATATTGTAGGTGACTCCCCAAAACTAGTTGCGCGCAGAGCCAGGAGCATAGGAGATATTCTGATAAAATCAGAATTCACCAAAGAACCAGAAACCACCTGGTTATCCAAATATCCAAGGACACTTGGAATGTTCCCTTGCAACAGATGTAAAATATGTCCATACGTTGATAGGAGCTCAACCTTCACTGATGCACTTGGTCATAACTCCTATGAAATAAGGAGTCTCATTAACTGCTCGACTACAAGAGTTGTTTATGTCATCACTTGTCCTTGTCCCAAAATATACGTGGGCAAAACCAAGCGTGCACTGAAGGTCCGCCTGGGGGAGCACCTACGTGAGATCAACGACAAGGAGAAAGCGCCTGAAAAGCCCCTTGCAAAACACTTTGCCCAATATCACAACAGATGCTCAAAAGGCCTAACGGTCAAGGGCATATATGCACTTAAAGTACCTAATAGACGTGGCGACTTCGATCGCATCCTCCAACAAAAAGAAAAATGGTGGGTATACCACCTCAAATCTCTGGTCCCGGTGGGACTCAACACCGAATTAAACCTACAGATCTTCTTGGACCCCTAATTACTACAACATGCCCGGCATATATTATACATTATATATGATTCACTAATGGAAATACTGTACCATCCTTAAAACCTCTCTCGTTGAGCGATAAAACATCCATATCTAGCTACTTTACAGAACAAAACCATCCATAGGGAAGATATAATCTATTGGTCCTGGGATTTTCTGTTGTTATTTTTACTATCTTTTTCAGATTCTTTGTCACTTCTATTTCCTGCTCTCTCCCCCATTAGCCAATTAGAATGTACCATACTATTCTACCATCATGCACTTCCAGTGTGCCTATAGATCACACAGGAAAAGGCCACATTGTGAGTTCATGTTATATGTTGATTCCTCTTGTTTTTTCCTTTCCCCTTTTTTCCTTTCCCCAATTCCCAATTTTCCCAAGTTACCTTCCTTTTTGTCACTTGTTTTTTCTCCCCCCCCCTTTAGTATTGTATATGAACACAATGACTTTTGAGGAAAAAATAGGTTCCCTCGTGCCTCAGCAATGGCCAACTAGCAGTGTAGGGCGGAATACTGCAACTTTGCAATTTGACGCTAACCCGCACCAACGGCTAGTTGTTCCCTTCAAACGAGATAAACACAACATGGAACTCTGCTGTTTCTAATGACCCAGCACAAATCAGAAAAGAATGCTACAAGACATATTCGATGTCATAAAATAATGACATTTACCTCTTCTTTGTAATTGGTGAGTAACGCCGGGAGCGATGCATATAAAGCAACATCCCTTCTGACGTCCAACACGTCCGAGACGAAGCCACGCCAGTGTGCAAGGCTAAACGCGTCGACGTCACCAGCTAGCGTGATCACGTGACCCCGGAAGCCGGCTGGCTCGTACGGAGAACGGAGGAAGATGGGAGCTGTAGGCGAATAATACCAGCCCCCCACCAAACGCTGCCGCACCATCGGAGCTGGAGGAATACAAGCCGATGATTCAAGGCAACAAGTTGAAGCTGCCTGATCACCACTTGATCATACTACATCGAGGCGCAATCAACGCTCCAGCCCCATGGCTAAATATGCCGTCTGACATAGCCTCACTAATACATGGATTTTCAAAAAGAGTGAGGCAGACCGCGCAGCTAAGGAGGTGGTAATGTATCAATGGTGTTATTCCTCTTACCACCACAGAACCCATAAATGATTTGTAATGAGCTCAATCATTTTAACAGCTTAGAATAAACCTTGCTGAAAGTAGTCGTTACATGGAAATATTATGAATGACCAAAATCTGCCCATAAATAATATATGATTATGATGGACTGAGTTCTTCATCTCTTGAGCTTTGACTACCTCTGAATCAACTACTGCCTAAGGACAATTAATAAGCACTGGCCATTCGGAAACACTTATAGAGCCAATCACTGCTAGACTTTCTTTTGTTCCGCTGTGGCCCTTTATTTCAGTTGGTTTTTATTCCATAGACAACAGCTCTATATGAATTTTGGTTAATTAGCTGCGTGACTAAAATTAGTCACACAGCCAATCTTCTACCTCCACACTCCCCTCCCTTCTCCTCCCTACCCCCATCCATCTAGCCGGTCTCCAGCCCCTACATATAGGATTACACTATAATTTTGAATTTTCTTTTTTTGGCGGACCTCCTGGGAGGGGATATATATTACCCCCCCCCCACCTTTTTTATAATCTTCATCTACTATGATGACCGCATTAAAATATAACTTTTTAAGAGTGTATCCATAGTGAGGGCTGAACACTAGGGTGTCCGGACAGCGCGCATAGTTTGTATGTGTTTGTGTTTGTCCATAGTCTTGTCTAAGTGTTATTTGTTCTTTTCTTTTTGATTTGCATAGCGGTCAGCCCACATAGGTAGGCGACCAGTTTATGAGTTCCAATATAGTCGTGCTGTACATAATTTTAACTTTGATACATATTAATAAATATTGTTTTGTATCTTTAAGTTTTCTGATCATTACTTTTGTCGCTTCAAGTAACCCCTTTAGGCCCCTAGTGGGCCATACAGTCCCTTTCCCTGGTCCTTTCCTCCCCCTTTTTTCATAAATCATATTTATGGTTACAGCAACATCACCTAATTAGGTATATGATCCAGTACAAGTGGCGACAACCATCGCCAGTACACTAGTGGATACTTGCGCTTCCCCTTGCTTCCCTTACCCCTTGATTAATACATTATTGTTGTTGATCTTTATGGTCATTTCTAGCAAGTCCACGAAACCTACATAACGCACGCTAACTACAATCCTTCCTTTCCTTTTTTCTTCTTTTTTTCCCTATTGGGATGGCCTTTGTATTAAGTGAGGAGATTGATCAGGAAATTCAAACAGCGTTTAATAATGACACCCCCCAAACTTTTGACCTTGATGAAGAGATAAAAAATAAATTTAAAGAACATAAAAAACTATTACTAAAACATCTAAACAGAAAATGGGATGTAACTTCACTTGAAACATATATCGCACAACGAATAATACCGAGAGGTTTAAGAGAAAGGTTAATTCCAGCCGAACATCTGCATACAGAAACTTTCCTTCCTAAATGGAAGGAATTGTGCATAGACCATGGCCTCACAGTAATGAAATTGATAGTTGAGGAGGAGAAGCTACAACTGCTATCTATACAACAAGAGATTAAAACAAGTGCAGAGGAATTAGACTCTTTAAAAGACCAGGACGAATTTACAAAACAAAACGATCAACTAAAAAAGGAAATTGAAAAGGCACAATTAAATTTAAAAATTACCAAACAGGGGAAATATAGACGTGATGTGACTGACTTTGAAAAAAACGAAATTTTTGATCTTACTATCCCTCGTGGACGAAGTAAATCTAGGGGTCATATTCCCCGATCGCAATCACGAAAACGTAGTAACAAATCAAATAGTGACACTGAAGAGGGCACTACAAAATCAGTGATTTTTTTAGACCAGCAGGGGGCACCACAGGAAAACACCTCAAAGCTGTCCCCAAAATCCAGCTCTCAAAAAAGCCAATTCACAAAAACAACGCACCAACGCTACACCAGGAGTCAGAAAAAATAACTAAATTCCTAGAGAAACTGCCAATGCAAGATGGAGGTGACTTGAAGGTTATCAACTTGACTGACCTCCAACTGACCCCTAGCCACCTCAGCCTACTGCAGAAGGGCATGTCCTTTTCACCGGTGTCCAATATGGACGAATTTACGGTCTATAAGGACATTGCCCTGTTTCTTCGTAAAGTGTTCTTTCGATCACTCTATACACAGGCAGAGGTGACATCAGGACCCATAGACATAGTTAGTCCTGATGACCAAAGAATGTTGGATATCTTAAATTCCCTATTGGATGAAAACAACTTACACAATGAGGAGACCTCAACCCTCATTCGACGAGCCAACCTTAAAATCAAGTCCCTTAAAATGCCCCCAATATCGAAAAATAGGTGGCTACATCTATTCCTCGACATGGTCCAAACGGACCTTGAAAAAATCGACTGGTCACATCAAATAACAGATAACCTGACCCATGATGAACGCCGTGCTTTGAAAAATTTACAAAACAACAAAAGCATAGTCATAAAAAATAGTGATAAAGGTGGCAATGTAGTTCTCCTAAAACAAGAACAATATGAACGAGAAGCTAAACGCCTGCTTAATGACTTAACCACTTATAAGAAACTCGAGGATAACCCCTTTCCTAGCCTTGTAAAACAGCTGAATCAAAAATTAAAATTGGCCAAGGATGAAGGTCTACTGACGATAAAGGAATTTAATTATTTAGGGGTTCAAGAATATAATATACCAACATTCTATATCATCCCCAAAGTGCACAAAAGCCTAAATGAACCTCCTGGCAGACCTATAGTGTCAGCCTGTTATGGTCCTCTTGAACGACTGGGCAAGTACCTTGACCTGCTGTTAAAAGAGATGGTGACTGAACTTAAATCCTTCATCCAGGACACACAACATGTCCTGGGTAAACTTAACGAACTAGACATGGAAGGACAAATGGACAATGTACTACTTGTAGGTATCGATGTAGAATCTTTATATACATCGATACCACATGTGGTGGGAATAGCAGCTGTGGAGAAATTTCTTGAAATGACATACCCGGCATCTGGACCCCAGAATGAATTTTTGGTAGAGATGCTACATTTTGCACTATATAACAATTTCTTCCAGTTTCTGACTACATTCTACACCAGATAAGAGGTACCTCGATGGGGGCACCCTGGGCACCTGCCTACGCCTGCCTCCATCTAGGTATCTGGGAGGAGGAGGATGTATACACGTCGCCGATGTACCGCCCCCACGTACTAACGTGGTGGCGGTACATCGATGACGTGTTGATGCTCTGGCATGGCTCAATTGAACAACTACACCAGTTCATGGGAGAACTTAATACCAATGCCAGAAACATCCACCTCACATACACCTTTGATGAGGAACATCTCTCCTTCCTAGACCTAAAAATAACTAGGAAACAGCATCAACTCCACACCTGTACATTCCGTAAAGATACGGCAGCTAACAATTTGCTACATGCCTCTAGCCATCATCCCCATTGGCTGAAAAATGGCATACCAGTCGGCCAATTCCTCCGTATCAAAAGAAATTGCTCAAACCCGGCTGACTATAAACGCGAAAGTCAAGACCTCTATGCACGCTTTCGCGAGCGTGGATATTCCCATGGCCAAATAAAAAAAGCCAAAAAAAGGGCAGCGATACGCAATAGATTGGACCTTCTCACTAAGAAAAGGACGGTTGATAGACTCAACTCGCAACCAACTGAACCAATCAGAATCATTACACCGTATGGCTCACAATGGGACAGTGTACGCAAGATACTTGCCAAACACTGGGGCATACTGTGCAATGCTCCTACTTTGACGAATATTGTAGGTGACACCCCAAAACTAGTTGCGCGCAGAGCCAGGAGCATAGGAGATATTCTGATAAAATCAGAATTCACCAAAGAACCAGAAACCACCTGGTTATCCAAATATCCAAGGACACTTGGAATGTTCCCTTGCAACAGATGTAAAATATGTCCATACGTTGATAGGAGCTCAACCTTCACTGATGCACTTGGTCATAACTCCTATGAAATAAGGAGTCTCATTAACTGCTCGACTACAAGAGTTGTTTATGTCATCACTTGTCCTTGTCCCAAAATATACGTGGGCAAAACCAAGCGTGCACTGAAGGTCTGCCTGGGGGAGCACCTACGTGAGATCAACGACAAGGAGAAAGCGCCTGAAAAGCCCCTTGCAAAACACTTTGCCCAATATCACAACAGATGCTCAAAAGGCCTAACGGTCAAGGGCATATATGCACTTAAAGTACCTAATAGACGTGGCGACTTCGATCGCATCCTCCAACAAAAAGAAAAATGGTGGGTATACCACCTCAAATCTCTGGTCCCGGTGGGACTCAACACCGAATTAAACCTACAGATCTTCTTGGACCCCTAATTACTACAACATGCCCGGCATATATTATACATTATATATGATTCACTAATGGAAATACTGTACCATCCTTAAAACCTCTCTCGTTGAGCGATAAAACATCCATATCTAGCTACTTTACAGAACAAAACCATCCATAGGGAAGATATAATCTATTGGTCCTGGGATTTTCTGTTGTTATTTTTACTATCTTTTTCAGATTCTTTGTCACTTCTATTTCCTGCTCTCTCCCCCATTAGCCAATTAGAATGTACCATACTATTCTACCATCATGCACTTCCAGTGTGCCTATAGATCACACAGGAAAAGGCCACATTGTGAGTTCATGTTATATGTTGATTCCTCTTGTTTTTTCCTTTCCCCTTTTTTCCTTTCCCCAATTCCCAATTTTCCCAAGTTACCTTCCTTTTTGTCACTTGTTTTTTCTCCCCCCCCCTTTAGTATTGTATATGAACACAATGACTTTTGAGGAAAAAATAGGTTCCCTCGTGCCTCAGCAATGGCCAACTAGCAGTGTAGGGCGGAATACTGCAACTTTGCAATTTGACGCTAACCCGCACCAACGGCTAGTTGTTCCCTTCAAACGAGATAAACACAACATGGAACTCTGCTGTTTCTAATGACCCAGCACAAATCAGAAAAGAATGCTACAAGACATATTCGATGTCATAAAATAATGACATTTACCTCTTCTTTGTAATTGGTGAGTAACGCCGGGAGCGATGCATATAAAGCAACATCCCTTCTGACGTCCAACACGTCCGAGACGAAGCCACGCCAGTGTGCAAGGCGAAACGCGTCGACGTCACCAGCTAGCGTGATCACGTGACCCCGGAAGCCGGCTGGCTCGTACGGAGAACGGAGGAAGATGGGAGCTGTAGGCGAATAATACCAGCCCCCCACCAAACGCTGCCGCACCATCGGAGCTGGAGGAATACAAGCCGATGATTCAAGGCAACAAGTTGAAGCTGCCTGATCACCACTTGATCATACTACATCGAGGCGCAATCAACGCTCCAGCCCCATGGCTAAATATGCCGTCTGACATAGCCTCACTAATACATGGATTTTCAAAAAGAGTGAGGCAGACCGCGCAGCTAAGGAGGTGGTAATGTATCAATGGTGTTATTCCTCTTACCACCACAGAACCCATAAATGATTTGTAATGAGCTCAATCATTTTAACAGCTTAGAATAAACCTTGCTGAAAGTAGTCGTTACATGGAAATATTATGAATGACCAAAATCTGCCCATAAATAATATATGATTATGATGGACTGAGTTCTTCATCTCTTGAGCTTTGACTACCTCTGAATCAACTACTGCCTAAGGACAATTAATAAGCACTGGCCATTCGGAAACACTTATAGAGCCAATCACTGCTAGACTTTCTTTTGTTCCGCTGTGGCCCTTTATTTCAGTTGGTTTTTATTCCATAGACAACAGCTCTATATGAATTTTGGTTAATTAGCTGCGTGACTAAAATTAGTCACACAGCCAATCTTCTACCTCCACACTCCCCTCCCTTCTCCTCCCTACCCCCATCCATCTAGCCGGTCTCCAGCCCCTACATATAGGATTACACTATAATTTTGAATTTTCTTTTTTTGGCGGACCTCCTGGGAGGGGATATATATTACCCCCCCCCCACCTTTTTTATAATCTTCATCTACTATGATGACCGCATTAAAATATAACTTTTTAAGAGTGTATCCATAGTGAGGGCTGAACACTAGGGTGTCCGGACAGCGCGCATAGTTTGTATGTGTTTGTGTTTGTCCATAGTCTTGTCTAAGTGTTATTTGTTCTTTTCTTTTTGATTTGCATAGCGGTCAGCCCACATAGGTAGGCGACCAGTTTATGAGTTCCAATATAGTCGTGCTGTACATAATTTTAACTTTGATACATATTAATAAATATTGTTTTGTATCTTTAAGTTTTCTGATCATTACTTTTGTCGCTTCAAGTAACCCCTTTAGGCCCCTAGTGGGCCATACAGTCCCTTTCCCTGGTCCTTTCCTCCCCCTTTTTTCATAAATCATATTTATGGTTACAGCAACATCACCTAATTAGGTATATGATCCAGTACAAGTGGCGACAACCATCGCCAGTACACTAGTGGATACTTGCGCTTCCCCTTGCTTCCCTTACCCCTTGATTAATACATTATTGTTGTTGATCTTTATGGTCATTTCTAGCAAGTCCACGAAACCTACATAACGCACGCTAACTACAATCCTTCCTTTCCTTTTTTCTTCTTTTTTTCCCTATTGGGATGGCCTTTGTATTAAGTGAGGAGATTGATCAGGAAATTCAAACAGCGTTTAATAATGACACCCCCCAAACTTTTGACCTTGATGAAGAGATAAAAAATAAATTTAAAGAACATAAAAAACTATTACTAAAACATCTAAACAGAAAATGGGATGTAACTTCACTTGAAACATATATCGCACAACGAATAATACCGAGAGGTTTAAGAGAAAGGTTAATTCCAGCCGAACATCTGCATACAGAAACTTTCCTTCCTAAATGGAAGGAATTGTGCATAGACCATGGCCTCACAGTAATGAAATTGATAGTTGAGGAGGAGAAGCTACAACTGCTATCTATACAACAAGAGATTAAAACAAGTGCAGAGGAATTAGACTCTTTAAAAGACCAGGACGAATTTACAAAACAAAACGATCAACTAAAAAAGGAAATTGAAAAGGCACAATTAAATTTAAAAATTACCAAACAGGGGAAATATAGACGTGATGTGACTGACTTTGAAAAAAACGAAATTTTTGATCTTACTATCCCTCGTGGACGAAGTAAATCTAGGGGTCATATTCCCCGATCGCAATCACGAAAACGTAGTAACAAATCAAATAGTGACACTGAAGAGGGCACTACAAAATCAGTGATTTTTTTAGACCAGCAGGGGGCACCACAGGAAAACACCTCAAAGCTGTCCCCAAAATCCAGCTCTCAAAAAAGCCAATTCACAAAAACAACGCACCAACGCTACACCAGGAGTCAGAAAAAATAACTAAATTCCTAGAGAAACTGCCAATGCAAGATGGAGGTGACTTGAAGGTTATCAACTTGACTGACCTCCAACTGACCCCTAGCCACCTCAGCCTACTGCAGAAGGGCATGTCCTTTTCACCGGTGTCCAATATGGACGAATTTACGGTCTATAAGGACATTGCCCTGTTTCTTCGTAAAGTGTTCTTTCGATCACTCTATACACAGGCAGAGGTGACATCAGGACCCATAGACATAGTTAGTCCTGATGACCAAAGAATGTTGGATATCTTAAATTCCCTATTGGATGAAAACAACTTACACAATGAGGAGACCTCAACCCTCATTCGACGAGCCAACCTTAAAATCAAGTCCCTTAAAATGCCCCCAATATCGAAAAATAGGTGGCTACATCTATTCCTCGACATGGTCCAAACGGACCTTGAAAAAATCGACTGGTCACATCAAATAACAGATAACCTGACCCATGATGAACGCCGTGCTTTGAAAAATTTACAAAACAACAAAAGCATAGTCATAAAAAATAGTGATAAAGGTGGCAATGTAGTTCTCCTAAAACAAGAACAATATGAACGAGAAGCTAAACGCCTGCTTAATGACTTAACCACTTATAAGAAACTCGAGGATAACCCCTTTCCTAGCCTTGTAAAACAGCTGAATCAAAAATTAAAATTGGCCAAGGATGAAGGTCTACTGACGATAAAGGAATTTAATTATTTAGGGGTTCAAGAATATAATATACCAACATTCTATATCATCCCCAAAGTGCACAAAAGCCTAAATGAACCTCCTGGCAGACCTATAGTGTCAGCCTGTTATGGTCCTCTTGAACGACTGGGCAAGTACCTTGACCTGCTGTTAAAAGAGATGGTGACTGAACTTAAATCCTTCATCCAGGACACACAACATGTCCTGGGTAAACTTAACGAACTAGACATGGAAGGACAAATGGACAATGTACTACTTGTAGGTATCGATGTAGAATCTTTATATACATCGATACCACATGTGGTGGGAATAGCAGCTGTGGAGAAATTTCTTGAAATGACATACCCGGCATCTGGACCCCAGAATGAATTTTTGGTAGAGATGCTACATTTTGCACTATATAACAATTTCTTCCAGTTTCTGACTACATTCTACACCAGATAAGAGGTACCTCGATGGGGGCACCCTGGGCACCTGCCTACGCCTGCCTCCATCTAGGTATCTGGGAGGAGGAGGATGTATACACGTCGCCGATGTACCGCCCCCACGTACTAACGTGGTGGCGGTACATCGATGACGTGTTGATGCTCTGGCATGGCTCAATTGAACAACTACACCAGTTCATGGGAGAACTTAATACCAATGCCAGAAACATCCACCTCACATACACTTTTGATGAGGAACATCTCTCCTTCCTAGACCTAAAAATAACTAGGAAACAGCATCAACTCCACACCTGTACATTCCGTAAAGATACGGCAGCTAACAATTTGCTACATGCCTCTAGCCATCATCCCCATTGGCTGAAAAATGGCATACCAGTCGGCCAATTCCTCCGTATCAAAAGAAATTGCTCAAACCCGGCTGACTATAAACGCGAAAGTCAAGACCTCTATGCACGCTTTCGCGAGCGTGGATATTCCCATGGCCAAATAAAAAAAGCCAAAAAAAGGGCAGCGATACGCAATAGATTGGACCTTCTCACTAAGAAAAGGACGGTTGATAGACTCAACTCGCAACCAACTGAACCAATCAGAATCATTACACCGTATGGCTCACAATGGGACAGTGTACGCAAGATACTTGCCAAACACTGGGGCATACTGTGCAATGCTCCTACTTTGACGAATATTGTAGGTGACACCCCAAAACTAGTTGCGCGCAGAGCCAGGAGCATAGGAGATATTCTGATAAAATCAGAATTCACCAAAGAACCAGAAACCACCTGGTTATCCAAATATCCAAGGACACTTGGAATGTTCCCTTGCAACAGATGTAAAATATGTCCATACGTTGATAGGAGCTCAACCTTCACTGATGCACTTGGTCATAACTCCTATGAAATAAGGAGTCTCATTAACTGCTCGACTACAAGAGTTGTTTATGTCATCACTTGTCCTTGTCCCAAAATATACGTGGGCAAAACCAAGCGTGCACTGAAGGTCTGCCTGGGGGAGCACCTACGTGAGATCAACGACAAGGAGAAAGCGCCTGAAAAGCCCCTTGCAAAACACTTTGCCCAATATCACAACAGATGCTCAAAAGGCCTAACGGTCAAGGGCATATATGCACTTAAAGTACCTAATAGACGTGGCGACTTCGATCGCATCCTCCAACAAAAAGAAAAATGGTGGGTATACCACCTCAAATCTCTGGTCCCGGTGGGACTCAACACCGAATTAAACCTACAGATCTTCTTGGACCCCTAATTACTACAACATGCCCGGCATATATTATACATTATATATGATTCACTAATGGAAATACTGTACCATCCTTAAAACCTCTCTCGTTGAGCGATAAAACATCCATATCTAGCTACTTTACAGAACAAAACCATCCATAGGGAAGATATAATCTATTGGTCCTGGGATTTTCTGTTGTTATTTTTACTATCTTTTTCAGATTCTTTGTCACTTCTATTTCCTGCTCTCTCCCCCATTAGCCAATTAGAATGTACCATACTATTCTACCATCATGCACTTCCAGTGTGCCTATAGATCACACAGGAAAAGGCCACATTGTGAGTTCATGTTATATGTTGATTCCTCTTGTTTTTTCCTTTCCCCTTTTTTCCTTTCCCCAATTCCCAATTTTCCCAAGTTACCTTCCTTTTTGTCACTTGTTTTTTCTCCCCCCCCCCTTTAGTATTGTATATGAACACAATGACTTTTGAGGAAAAAATAGGTTCCCTCGTGCCTCAGCAATGGCCAACTAGCAGTGTAGGGCGGAATACTGCAACTTTGCAATTTGACGCTAACCCGCACCAACGGCTAGTTGTTCCCTTCAAACGAGATAAACACAACATGGAACTCTGCTGTTTCTAATGACCCAGCACAAATCAGAAAAGAATGCTACAAGACATATTCGATGTCATAAAATAATGACATTTACCTCTTCTTTGTAATTGGTGAGTAACGCCGGGAGCGATGCATATAAAGCAACATCCCTTCTGACGTCCAACACGTCCGAGACGAAGCCACGCCAGTGTGCAAGGCGAAACGCGTCGACGTCACCAGCTAGCGTGATCACGTGACCCCGGAAGCCGGCTGGCTCGTACGGAGAACGGAGGAAGATGGGAGCTGTAGGCGAATAATACCAGCCCCCCACCAAACGCTGCCGCACCATCGGAGCTGGAGGAATACAAGCCGATGATTCAAGGCAACAAGTTGAAGCTGCCTGATCACCACTTGATCATACTACATCGAGGCGCAATCAACGCTCCAGCCCCATGGCTAAATATGCCGTCTGACATAGCCTCACTAATACATGGATTTTCAAAAAGAGTGAGGCAGACCGCGCAGCTAAGGAGGTGGTAATGTATCAATGGTGTTATTCCTCTTACCACCACAGAACCCATAAATGATTTGTAATGAGCTCAATCATTTTAACAGCTTAGAATAAACCTTGCTGAAAGTAGTCGTTACATGGAAATATTATGAATGACCAAAATCTGCCCATAAATAATATATGATTATGATGGACTGAGTTCTTCATCTCTTGAGCTTTGACTACCTCTGAATCAACTACTGCCTAAGGACAATTAATAAGCACTGGCCATTCGGAAACACTTATAGAGCCAATCACTGCTAGACTTTCTTTTGTTCCGCTGTGGCCCTTTATTTCAGTTGGTTTTTATTCCATAGACAACAGCTCTATATGAATTTTGGTTAATTAGCTGCGTGACTAAAATTAGTCACACAGCCAATCTTCTACCTCCACACTCCCCTCCCTTCTCCTCCCTACCCCCATCCATCTAGCCGGTCTCCAGCCCCTACATATAGGATTACACTATAATTTTGAATTTTCTTTTTTTGGCGGACCTCCTGGGAGGGGATATATATTACCCCCCCCCCACCTTTTTTATAATCTTCATCTACTATGATGACCGCATTAAAATATAACTTTTTAAGAGTGTATCCATAGTGAGGGCTGAACACTAGGGTGTCCGGACAGCGCGCATAGTTTGTATGTGTTTGTCCATAGTCTTGTCTAAGTGTTATTTGTTCTTTTCTTTTTGATTTGCATAGCGGTCAGCCCACATAGGTAGGCGACCAGTTTATGAGTTCCAATATAGTCATGCTGTACATAATTTTAACTTTGATACATATTAATAAATATTGTTTTGTATCTTTAAGTTTTCTGATCATTACTTTTGTTGCTTCAAGTAACCCCTTTAGGCCCCTAGTGGGCCATACAGTCCCTTTCCCTGGTCCTTTCCTCCCCCTTTTTTCATAAATCATATTTATGGTTACAGCAACATCACCTAATTAGGTATATGATCCAGTACAAGTGGCGACAACCATCGCCAGTACACTAGTGGATACTTGCGCTTCCCCTTGCTTCCCTTACCCCTTGATTAATACAGTAGCTGATAAAGTAAAAAGTAATGTTTTGCATTATAACTAGTTTAATAGCTGCTGAAATCGAGCTGTTTTATTCACCTCCGTCACTCCTGAATCATTATTCTTACTGACTTCCTGGTTTGCGGTGCGCATTAATTCTTGCTATTTCACGGCCTAATGGGAACTACAGTTCCCATTAGGCTTAGCCTCCATGCCTGTGAGGGATAAGAGAGCATCTTCACGCAGGGCTGTAGTCATAGGGAGGGGGTGAGCACATTCTGCTTTCCACCATGCAAAACGCCTCAGGTGCTGGTGGAAAGCAAGAAGAGGAGAGACAGGAAATGGCATTTTCAAACCTGGATTACTGTATTTTGGAGGTCAAAAGGAAAAACGAGGTAAGAGAAATTTAAATGCTCTAGCTTACAGCAATCAATTTATCTAATAAAAAACAAATCTATAGTGTTCCTTTAATTCTTGAGTAGGTGCGTAAATTTGGGGCAGGCTAGCACGGGCCCCAGTGCATTACTTTGCCCTGGGGCCCATGATGCTATTAAGAAGGCCCTGTATATCCCTGTATGGTGTGGTCGTTCAGGTGCTTATCTAATAGTTTTTTTTAAACTATCGATGTCCGGCACCCCACCACGCCAAACCACCGCCTGTGGAAGGGAACTCCACATTCTTGCCACTCTTAAGCCCTGTACACACGACCGACTGTTCACCGATGAAGCTGACTGATGGACTGATGTGCCTACACACCATCGGTTCATGAACCGATCGTGTCAGAATGCGGGGACGTAAAACACAACAACGTGATGAAAAAAACGAAGTTGAATGCTTCCAAGCATGCGTCGACTTGATAATGAGCATGTGTGGATTTTTAACCGATGCTCGTGCGTACTAACGATTGGTTTTGACTTATCGGCTAGCCGTCCATCGGTCCAATTTTAAAGCAAGCCATCTGTTTTTGCACTGAAGGATAATGGACCGATGGGGCCTACACACATGATCGGTTTGGACCGATCAAAATGAACTTCAATCCGTTTTCATCGGTTTGAACCGATTGTGTGTACGCAGCTTTACAGTAAAGAACCCTCTATATAGTTCAAGGTTAAACCACTTTTCTTCTAATTTTAATGAGTGGTCATCTGTCTTCTTAAACTCCCTTCCACAAAAAAGTCGTATCCCTATTGTGGGGTCACCAGTATGGCAGTTGTTTTACTTGCTTATTTTTCGGAAGTTGTTGCTTACGTAAACCTTTTTCAAATAGGGTGCCGTGGCACCCTGGGTTTCCTTCTGAGCTCTTCTGGAGTTCCTTTGCAAAATACCTAAAAAATTGCCAAACAGTTATCAACAAGCCAGCCAGTGGATCAAGCCCTTTTGTTAACAAAGCCATCGGTTTTTACATTTGCATTACAAACTTGGGAGTGAACAACCAGTTATGGATTAATAAGGAGGAAATCAGGTGCCTGCACAGTATCCTTGTTTGTCTGAGGGAGATGTGAGGGAGACGAGAAACACTGGAATACTGGTCAGTACAAATTTGTAAGGGTGGAGCAAAAAAATGTACTTCTAATGCTTGGTGGGCCAGGTGTGTGGATGCTGCTGCTAAACTATGCAAAATTATTAGTTTAGTTTGTTACATTTTAGATGGGGTGAATACTGTGCATACTTTTATTGGGTGCCTTGACTAAAAAAGGTTAAACACTGGCTTAGGCCTCGTACACACGTGCCAGAATCTCGTCAGGAAAAAACGTTGTTTTTCCTGACGAGATTCTTGGCAAGAATCTCTTGCTGCCTGAGTGTACAGACTCTCCTTTCAAAAGAACCGTGGTTCTCTTGAAAGGCAAGAATGCAGTGACATCATCGCGTACGATGAGCATGCGCTCGTCACATTCTATGCAGTCCCCGCCATCTTGCTTCACCCTACCTATGCTGTGGAAAGTCATTTCGAGATTGCACAGGGTTTCTACGGCAAGGTAAGTATACACACTCTCGGGTTTCTCGCCAGGAAACAGGCCGACAAGAATCTCGACGAGAAACTAGAGAGAAGGATCTCTATCTTTCTCGTCGAGATTCTGGCCAGATTTCCAGACGAGAAACCTGAAAGCCTCGTACACACGCTCGATTTACTCGGCAAGAAAGCTCTGCCAGCAGTTTTTTTGCTGGTTCTTGCCGAGAAAACCGAGCGTGTGTACGAGGCCCAATGCTCATATTACAGATTTTTAGTTGGTTAAAGTGTAAGTTCACCTTTACATAAAATCTGTTAGGTGAACTTACACTGGACATCCTCATCTCCCATGGTCCCGCTATACTGGAGTCCCGCAATCCCCCACTTTGAGACATCAGGTTGCTGCTTCACTGGTCCGGGGATTTCAAATTCCCTTGGCTTAATCACCTATTCGTACCTCTCAGGGTGTACAAATAGGAGGCATTCTAATTGGTCAGCACTGTCATATGGATGACGTTGGCCAATCAGAACCCTCCTAGCCTGTCCTGTTCACACTGGAGGAGAGGAGAGAAAGCCAGAAGAACCTTCTTTTATCTGGGAGTATCATAACATTTTAAACAGAAATAAATAAATCTCAACCAAAAAAGGCCTTGAGTGACCCAAGGCATCCATACCATGGGTTATCTCATAGTGTTGGCCAAGGTTAAGTTTGACGGCAAATTTTGATTTCTAATCATTTTAGTCGATTTAAATCAAATGGGTTTAGTTATATTGAAATACATTATTTAAGCATTGCTCTAGAGTTTGCAAACTCATTATATATTTCTGGAGTAAAAATCTAATAACATGTTATTATTTATGGTATTAAGGTTTGAAAATGCACTACAGGCACAGATTTAGCCATTGTGAGATTGTCATAGTTATAGTTAGTTATAGTTATAGTTTAGTCTTTTGACTAAAATGCCACTTTAGTTTTAGTTGTATTTTAGTTATGTGAAATGTTTTAGTTGTATTTTGGTTGACTAAATAATTTCCACCAATGAAATTAGCACTATTTTAGTGTTAATTAACACTGATGTTGACAAAGCAGGTGAAGGCTTCCCCTCACTGCCCACTTCAGTTTTCCCAGGTAGCCATATGGATTCCTCATCAAACAACTAGCACTCATCATTTTCCTGTCTTGGAACCCATTACCACTGTACTCCTAACACCTAGGGAAGTGTTGAGCAACATTGTATTTTGTGTAATTTCTTTGAGATGGTACCCAGAGATTAAAGCTCACGTTTAGCTAAAAATTTAACTGTAGCTATAATAGCAGCCACCCATCATGCTTTTATCTGCTATAATGCTAATAAACATTTATGGGGAACCTGGTCACATGACCCGTGCTAAGCCAATTGTTATATGGTCTGCAGATTATTTCTCCCATGAGCATCTCACTTGCTGTGTGGACAGCTGCTGCTTTTTCAATGTGCGGGAATAATGCATGCAAACTGGGAAAAAGAAAATCAAAAGCTAAGTTGTTGTCCGTAACAGACAGAATTTCTACTTTTTCTATAAAATTACTACAGGCAACAACTCCCCTTTTGTTTCTATTTCTACTACCTCTATAGAGGTCTTCGCATCATGCTTCCAGGCACCTTATAAACAATAAAAGGTTGTAGAAAACTCCCAATAATGCATTTAGTATTAGTCCTTCACTACCCACCTCTGATTACGTGTTGCCATGGTATTGTGATATTGGTGTCTCATGCCAAGAAGCTGTCACAAGACATGAGAAAAGAATTGCTAGATGCTGACACACCAATTCATGGAGACAAGATGGTGTCTGTAACCGACACTGATTTATGAATCTCTGTAGGTAACCCTTAAGCAACATCTATGGGAGTCACCATCCAGGTGTGTTTTTTTCCTAAGGTACATCCAAAAGGGCTACTTAAATGAAAGGACTGCATTTCAAAATTGCTTATATGATCTCTTGGAATTCCCTCAAAGGTTACAGGGTCCATATGGGTACATGAGTAGATCTAAGCAAGAAAGCCAGAGAGATCGTTTCACACTTGTTTCAATGGCAAAGTGTTATCTGGCCCTGCACCCAAGTAGTGCTTGCATATCCCCAGTGAATTGTCTGGCCTCAGGTGATACCCAGAGATGAAATACATCCTCCTAAATACATTGTACCTGTTTATCTGCAGTTTTTATATTTTCTAAAGCCTTTCTAAGTCCATAATTTATAATTTATAGAGCTTCCTTAACTGTCAGAAAAAGGGGGCGGAGACATAAAATTACACTCCGCAGAGCTCATTGAGGAGATCTCTGAGAGCTGATCGGAGGGGAGGGACACTCCCCCTTACACAGCACACAGGAACACAGCTGGGGCTGTCAATCAGCTGGAGGTCTTTCACCTGTCATCTTTCTTCTTTTGGTGTCAAGAAAACTTGTCAGAAGTGATGCATGCTATTAGCAGAGGAATGAAGCAGCAGGCAGAAATTCCACTTAGTGCTCTTAATTGGGACAAGTACACACTGTATAGAGATGAGCTTTGTTCATATTTTATGTCTGAGGTTTACCACCACTTTAAGGTATGCTGGAAAATCTGTGCCTGAAGTGTTAACTATTTCCAATATACTGTTTTTGATGTTATTACTCCGAAAATGAACTATAGTCACCCCTATTGCTGAAACCAAGGTTTGAATCAGACATGATACATGTCTGACATGTTACATGAAGACACTGCTCCATTTATAATTAGCTTCAAGCTTCCTTACAGGGATTTGTTCTTTTAGGACAGAAGTGATGAGTAGTGGAGTGGTCTGCTGCAAACTATTAACCTTACCTCTGTCTATGGCCACTCTGTGTTTCTTAAGGATCTCTCTGTACTCACTCATGAAGTCCATTAAAAGCCTTCTTGTTTTTTGGGGCCTTTGTGCAGTACCACTGAATGTAAACAGGTCAGACTGACTCTGCCCACAAATATCCTAGACACATTTAAACATGCCTATTCTGTGATCAATTGAACAAGTAGCTCCATAGCCAAGGACCTTTGATATGTATGGAAAGAGCGGGGAACAACCTCTTGGTAGGTTGATGCAACATTTATGATTCTCCAATATATCAATACTTTGACAGTGGTTAGCAATGATCTGTGTTATGTTTTTTGTTTTTCTTTCTTGATGTTGTAATTGGTGCCAAAAACACACTGACATATTTCATGCGGGATTAGATACATGTTCCGCAAGTGATTGTACTTTTTTCCTTTCAGGGTGGCAAAATACCTATTAGATGGACAGCACCAGAAGCCATTTCCTATCGTAAATTTACATCAGCAAGTGATGCCTGGAGTTATGGCATCGTACTGTGGGAAGTCATGTCATATGGAGAGAGACCATACTGGGAAATGTCCAATCAAGATGTAAGAACATACTCAAAAACATGACTTATTATGTTTGGTGTATTTATAATTATCAACGACATATCTTTGTACCAGGTGGCTGTAAAAACCTATTCGAGGCTTTTACGCTCCACATTTTATCCAAAACTATCCATTTTATCAAGAAACTAAAAAAAAAGTTTGGTCTCTATATACAGTTGCACCGCTTTAGCAAACCTGAGTAGACTGAACCAAAGCCACTGACCATTGTATACAAGACAGTGTGTACAGTATGTACAGAGCAGTGAGGATCACACACTCCTATCATCTGTGGAGCAGGGAATAGCTCTGTTAAGGACTCCAGCTATATCTTCAACCTATGCAGGGCCGGCACTACCCTAGGGCAGCTTAGGCAGCCACCTTAGGGCAACTGGATAGGGGGGGTGTTGGTAAAATCCAAATCCCCAGTCACTTGCTGGGGATTCTGGCTTTTAAAAAAACCCATATTAGCCCTCTTCATGCAGTGTATAGGACAATGGGTAGGCGAATGCACTGATCACATCATGTAGTCCTCTCACATCCCCTCCCAACCTTGTCCTGACAGCTCTATCTTATAGCATATGGCAGATAGTCCAGGTTATCACCAGTGCTGTCAGCGTGCAGAGGTCAGTAGAGGACTGATAGAGAGGATAGCTAAACCTACCCTGACCATTTAGTAGCTACTCGGCACAGCTCAAATGTTCAATGTTGTGTGGCATCCTTCACACTGTGCCCCATCACATTAGGAGTGCAATGTGAAGGAGGTACCAGCACGGCTGTAGACAGTGAGGGAATGCGGGTGATAAAATACATTTAAAAGTATGCCATATGGGGGGGGGTGCAATTTGGAAGTGAGTAGCAGGAAGACGGGGGGCAGAAAAATGCATCTTCGCCCGTATAGAAAAAAATCTTGAACCGATTGTGAACTGAAGCAAGGGGAACCAAAAGCACTGAAGAACTGCAACATAGAGCGCCACCTTTCTGGAAGATATTTAAATGTCATCAATTTCTAAACATCAGACTATTTTTGGAGCATAGTGGGCAGAACCGTGCGATTCCAAAAATAATTTCCATTTCTAAGTGAAAATACATTGATAACTTCCGTATTATGAAGCCATTTCTGTACTTTAGAGATGTCTATATCTCATCTGGTCATTAGGAAGGTAAATAAACACAAGCCAGTATCTTTCCCCAGTCTAAATACTTGTTCTAATAATATAATTCAGAGCACAAGGCCAATAATATATAAGCAAAATAAACAAAATTTAACCCACAGAGAGATGCAGAAATGAAAGCATATCAAACATATGAATTCCACTTCTCCTACAATATAAATGTAAAGGTAAAACAAGATATACAATAATGTTTTCTGTTTTCTGTTTTGCTTGTAACAGATAGATTGAGTCTGCTAACTTTATGTTGATGATATCTTGGCTGATTTACTTTCACATGGGGCGGCGTCGGCAGTAAAGTGCCGCTTTACCACCAATTTGGCTGCTAGCGGCTAGCAGGACTTTTTTTACCGTCCTGCTAGCGCACCGCTCCAGTGTGAAAGCCCTCGGGGCTTTCACACTGGAGACACAGCAGCGGCAGTTTAGGGCCGGTTTGCAGGTGCTATTTTAAGCGCAATAACGCCTGCAAACCGCTCCAGTGTGAAAGGGGTCTTACTAAAGAAGAAAAGCATTTTCATTTTTCAAAATGAATCTTCACTTTGGAAAATAATTTTCACTTAGCGAATAAGGTGACGTTTTGTTGACTTTTATCATCTAATATTGTGCAGGCAAAAAAAGTTTTTTTTTCATTTTCCTTGCACATAGTTTGGTAACTTCTGCTAAGTAGATTTTTAGACTTTTTACTACATTCATCAAGATAAATGAAAACTTCCATTGGTAAATCAGGTTGAGTTGTCAATGGCAAATTTCCTGTTCACCTTACAAGAACAGTTTTAACATTGCACAGGAATTTTCCCTTAGCTTAGTGAATGAGGTGAAGATCTACTGACTTTCAACATCCAATTATGTGCAAGCAAAAATATTTTGGCCCAGATTCACAGAGCGATTACGCCTGTCTAACTGGTGTTAGACAGGAGTAATTTCAAATTTTGCGCGCCGTATCACTAGTTTGAATCCTCAAACCATGATACGGCGGTGTTGGGCTTCGATCTGACAGGCTTACGTCTTCATACGCCTTCGGATCTACGCTGCGATCTTTTTGCGGCCACTGGGTGGAGTTTGTGTCGTTTTCAGCGTCGGGGTATGCAAATGAGCTTTTTACGGAGATCCACGAAGTTACGAGCGTCGTTCGCAATCGCGTACGTAATTTTTTCGCTACGTAAAGTTAAACCAGCTTTTAGCTGGTCTAACGTTACGCGGCCCATGTTAAGTATGGCCGTCGTTCCCGCGTCGACTTTTAATTTTTATTTTATTTTTTGCGTAAGTCGTCCGGGAATAGGAATGTCCGTAAACGACGCTACTCAAAAAAAAATGACGTAATGACGTGATTTCGCGCAATGCACGGCGGGAAATTTCTGAACGGAGCATGTGCAGTTCGATCGCGGCGGGGACGCGCTTAATTTAAATGCCTCACGCCCCCTATTCGCGTATTTTGATTCCGCCGGGAGAAATACACTACGCCGCCGTACATTACGGGCCAAAATCTCTCTGAATTCCTCCTAGAGCCAGGTAAAGTACGGCGGCGTAGAGTATCTCTGATACTCTGCGGGAATCTAATTCTTTCTGAATCTGGCCCTTTATTTTTATCATCCTTGCACATGGTTCGGTTTTCTTTGCAAAGTGAATTTTCATCACATTCATCAAGCTAAAGGAAAATCCCCTTGCAAATTAAAATTACCTTGCAAAGTGATCAGCCTATTTGTCTAAAATGTATTGGAAAAAAAAGCATTCATATTTTTAACTACAATAAGCAATATGGAAGAATTTTCACTGTGAAAAGTTGATTACACAACAAGTAGTCTATGGCCAGTGCCCAAGCGGTATGTCACCAATTATGAATTCTGTGGTCAGCTGTTTACAAATTCTTGGACGTGTCCTGAAGTGAACAGTTAGTGTTGCAGTAGGCTGAGTCTACCCTCAGCCAAAAAATGATCTAATACTTTTGATTTGCAAATTTGATTTGCTGTGATATTTTTGTTCAGTCTGAAATTGGAACTCCAGGCAAAAATTATAACCTTAGCTTCTGAATGATATGCCTCATATATAAACCTTACTGTTAAAGTATTCTATTCCGCACAGTTCTGGAACCTTTTTGCATTTACATTTCGGTAAAGAGATTCACAATGAATTGCCATAGGAAAATATGGCTGCTAAATTTCAGCTTCCTTGAAATGGCCACAGATGGACCGAAATTCAGGGACCAGTTGAATTTCGATCCATCGATGGCCATTCAGAGCATTCAATCTAAGGAATAACTGTTCTTGAATGGGCTTGTTGGAATATTTTGCTTTGACAAATGAAGTACTTGCTATCAGAATACAATAGCACAACTGGGAAGATCCTCTCATCCACCTCAAAATGTGTGGATGAGAAAATTGATTTGGTTGGCTGATTAAAAAATATGATCTATCTGTAAGGAGCTTAAAGTGGTTCTAAAGGTAAAAGTTTTTTTTACGTTAGTGTGTTTTCTGCGCCCAATCCCGATCCAGGGCTGTGCCTGGGAACAGTGGCTCTCTCGGCTCTCTCTCTCCTCATTGGACAGAGAGGCAGCAGCAGGAGCCAATGGCCAATCACAGCCAGTGAAGACAGACCAGGGGTGTGGGGCCAAGCTGTGCTGTGTGTGTCAATGGACACACAGAGTGTGGTTCAGGATTAAACCAGCACAAGTGCTCCCATAGCAAGCTGCTTTCTATAAGTGACCATGGAGCACCACGGGGGACCCCCAGGAGAGGAGGATTGGACCATTGCACAAAGCAGGTAAGTATGAAATAATTATTATAAAAAAAATAATCCCTTAGAATTAGTTTAAGTCACCTAGTTACATCTCCACCCCTGACCTCTGGTTGGACACTAAAGGAGCAGCAAGAGGTCATCATCATTATATATATATATATATATATATATATATATATATATATATATATATTTACTACAGACACACAGTATACATCTCCTCTCTCATATATACTGTATATATATATATATATATATATATATATATATATATTAAACATGTGCATTCGTTTTTGTTAGAATGCATTTTCGTCTGAAAATCGGGTATTTTCGTTATCTTTTTAACGAACGAAAACGAAAGTGCAAGAAACAAAAACCGAAAGATCCGACATAAAAAATGCTTTATTTTCGTTTTCGTTCAGATCCGAAAACGACGATTTTTCGATGCTTTGTCGAATTTTCATCGTTCAATTCGACAAAGCATCGAAAATCGTCGTTCTGAATACAGTGAATAGGTAGAAATTGAACGATGAAAATTCGACGATTTTCGATGCTTTGTCGAATTTTCGTCATTCAATTCTACAAAGCATCGAAAATCATCGTTCTGAATACAGTGAATAGGTAGGAATTGAACGACGAAAATTCGACAAAGCATCAAAAATCATCGAATTTTCGCCGTTCAATTCCTACCTAATCACTGTATTCAGAACGACGATTTTCGATGCTTTGTCGAATTGAACGATGAAAATTCGACAAAGCATCGAAAATCTTCGTTTTCGGACAAAAACTTTCCCGACGAAAATGACATAAATCAAAGCGATTTTCGGGAGTAACTAAATAAATTTATTTTCCAAACGAAAACGAAAAAACAAAACAAAATATTCCAGTCTGCACATGTCTAATATATATATCTGTGTGTGTGTGTTTTTTTTTCTTCTAATAGTTGCTTTTAATTACTTTGAGTTCTCCTATAATATACCTTGCCCTGACACCTATTAAAAATGTGCACCCCAGTTGAGCACTAATTACACTCCTGGTGGTTCTGATTGTAAAATTCTTATACATTCTAGTGTTATTTTATTTCATGTAGCCCTAAATCTAAATATGAAAATATGTCTAATGCATCATGGTTGTTGTAGCACTGCACATTGCAGCCTTCCCCTTACACTGAAGTTCTACAGCAAAGTCATGTGACAAGATACTGCAGTGTTGCCAAGAAACCCACTAAGGAGTTAGCTGCCTGGGACATTATTTAATTCAGACTGAAGAGTTGCAGTGTTTTCTGGATACTAATAGCTGGATATGATTAGCAGGTCCTTGACTGAATGACCACCCTCTACAATACAACATAATCCGATACTTGAAAATAAGTCAAGGTGGACATATCCTCAAAGTGCTTTCTTCTCTTGTCACTAACTCGTTTAACAACATCTGTAAGTTTAACATCAAGTCACATTTTTCTTTTCATACATCACCAGCAACAATTAGAAAAATGAGGCATTTATAATCTTCAAGACCATTTTGCAGCCTTTGATTATTTGTTCATAGCGGGAACTTAATTTTTCTGTGCACTGCCAAGCCTCTCCTACATTATTGTAGGCTTACATAAACACCAGTTGACTAATTAAGTGATCAAATGTGACATCAAAGTAAAAATATATATACGGAATGTAGTCATGTGATGCAATGATTTCATTTTATTTTCTTCTTCCTCTTAAGTGAAACGTTTATGCATGAAGGGCACTTTAAGTGGTCCGTAGCTGGGGTGCTATTATTGCAAACTGTTTACCTTGCATGTAATGAAATCCATATTTTACCCAAATGTACCTTTTAAATTGATATTTTTTTTTGTCATTTGTGTACAGCACGTTAAAGATTTAGCTTGTTCAATCGAGCAAATATTTCAACTACGAGCTAATTATTGTGGTTTAGAGATAGTGTTTACAGTAATCTGCTGGCAGTTTTCTTAAAGGGGTAATGACTTGTGAACATAAACAAATGACAACCATAAATAAGGCAGAAAGGTATTTTTTTGTTACGTTTGCAGCAAAATAGCATTAATACTAAAAAGAGTATTTTCCCTATTAACAGGTTATTAAAGCGGTAGATGAAGGTTACCGGCTGCCACCACCCATGGAATGTCCAGCTGCCTTGTATCAGCTGATGCTAGACTGCTGGCAGAAGGATCGAAACAACAGACCAAAGTTTGAGCAGATTGTCAACATCTTGGACAAGTTAATTCGTAATCCTAGCAGCCTGAAAGTCATCGCCAATACGGCCACAAGGTGACGCTTCAAAAATGCTGTTTTTAATAAAATATTTTATACTTATTTCTGGTGATTGAACATAAAGGGCTTTTCTCATCTCACACAGCTTTGGTAAAACATGGTTTCATTTTGATTTTGGTGACAAAAAACCGACAAGACTACAATAGGTCTTCATCCTCAGAGCTTTGGTTTTTGTTGGTTCCATGAGTAGAGACCTGAGATAGTGACCTGTCAAGCAAAATTCTCAAAGATACACAAAGAGCATAGGCGTGTGCAAGGGGTGTGCCTGGTCACACCCTAATCCTGGGGTTGGCAACCTGTCAATGGTGGGCATGTGAAAGGTAAACCGCAATCCTTCCTTGCCAGTACCCAGAACCTGGACGGCGGGGGTGGAATTTAGTGGAAGCAGTCTTTATTTTCCTCCTGCAGCAGCTGAAAGTAGGCTTCTCCTTGTCTCCCATTTGGAAAGATTCAGCTGCCACAGTAGGAAAATATAGGGGTTCGGTATTAATATATGCCACCCCTACTTTCCCTGTTCCTCTTACTTCTGTTGCCCAGGTCCCCAATGTGCTCCCTTGCTCCCCCCTTCTCCCATTGTTTCAGGAGGGTGAGCGGGGAAGAGGCTGGTAAATATGTCAAACACATATGTGTTGAAGCTTTGGGGTGCACACCCTAATGCAATAGGCTGCACATACCTATGCCAAAGAGCAAACTGTGGGGTTTATTTACTAAAACTGGAGCGTGCAAAATCTGGTGCAGCTGTGCATGGTAGCCAATCAGCTTCTAACTTCAGCGTGTTCAATTAAGCGTTGACAAAAAAAAAATGGAAGCTGATTGGTTTCTATGCAGAGATAAACAGATTTTGCACTCTCCGGTTTTAGTAACTCAACGCCTATGTGTAAGCCAATAGTACTAAAAAATATTAAATCTGAATGAAGTTATAAAAGAAAGCAGAAAATGGAACTAAAGCACAGAATAAGAGAGGTCTCAGTGCATGATTCCTATCAAAAATACTAAAATATTTGGCCTATATGGAATGATTTTACTGCCTTTGACGAGAATAAACAATTGGCGAATAAAACACGACTTTCTCATTTACAAACTCAGTTAATTATACTTTCTCATTAATAGCAGGCTGGCCAAGGGTGGGTTAGGTGGCACAACCTCTGCTGATTTTGTTTTTATTATGTATTTACAGCCAACCTTGGCCTGAGAGGGGCAGGTCTACGGCCATGCCTCTTCTCGGCAATCCCCTTGCTTTTTCACCAATCTACACTATTTTCCTGTTACTCAGTAACCATTTTTTTGAGGTTTATACTGTATGTAATAGATTAAGTTTGTATAGCCTTCTTGGGTGCTTGGGGGCAATTAGGTACCCTCCATGCACTCTGATGGAGCCTTTTGTACAGGCGTAATGTTGTACCAGGAGGGCTCTCTAAAATGTGGAGTTTTTTTGTATTTTCTGTAATCTTTGTACCTGAGATGCAATGCTATTGGTGTGGTGGGTGCTAGACATGTGCAGACTGGAATATTTTGTTTCGGTTTTTTTCGTTTTCGTTTGCAAAATAAATGTATTTAGTTACTCCCGAAATTTATTTCGTTTTTCGTTGGGGAATAGCTTTCGTCCGAAAATCCAATAATACTTGGTTTCTGTCGAATGATCAAAAGAATATTCAACGGAACGTCAAATCTTTACGTTGAATCGTACATTTCCGTTCGAATATTCCGCCTACAAGAATTCTAATGTTGTATGACCAGTAATAATGTTGAATCTATTTTCTCATAAATCGAAATCTAATCTCTGTAATGTCGAATCTATTATTTCTATAGTGTCGAATCTTTTCTCTATAATGTAGAATCTTTTCCCTATAATGTCTAATCTTTTCCCTATAATGTCAAATCTCTCTATATCTCTTTTACCGCAACAAAAACGAAAATAAAGCATTTTTTATGTTGGATCTTTCGGTTTTCGTTTCTTGCGCTTTCGTTATCGTTTGTTAAAACGATAACGAAAAAAGCAGATTTTCGGACGAAAATGCATTCTAACGAAAACAAATGCACATGTCTAGTGGGTGCCTGTATTTCCCCTTTTGGAGATATATGGGTGTTTTTTTCTTACTTGCCTTTGTATTCCTGTGAAATCTGAAACTAAAATAAAGATTTTGCAAAAAAATTAATAAAGCAAAAAACAGGAAATAACCTTGCTGTGGCACTGGTAGTGGGGAGGCTAGCATGATTGTTTTGTTTTTGTTTTTTTGTATTTTTTTTTTTAATTTTGGCAAGTATACAAAATAATGTGGACTATTCTCATGGCTCCTTTATTTTTCTAAGAATGTATAAGGATTTAGTAGGCATATTGAAGTTAAATGTCAGTCAAAACATTTTGGGTATTTTTTGTTTTTATTTTTCCTATAGTATGGGTAAAAACTACTTGCTTTGTTTTTTTGTTTTGTTTTTTTTGTTTTTTATATCAGACTTAAGCACAGACTAGGCAATAACTATGTTTCTATAGCATGGATAAAATTACTTTGTCCTTTTTTTTTTCGTTATTGTTTTCTTTTTTTTTTCTTTTTTAGATTGGTGCAGAAAAACCAATAACCATGCTTCTAAAGCATTGGTAAAAATTACTTTCTTTGTCGGTCTTTTTTTTATTCTTTTTATTTTTTTTATATAGGACTAAAGCACAGAATAAAAGCCTTGGAAGGGCTAACATTTTCCCTGGATTTACTAGGTATACAAAATAATGTAGATATTTCCTTTACCATTCTATGACCTTCTGAACTAGGAATAGTTACAAACGTTGTCAGTTTTCTTTTTGTCAATTTTGTTTGCATCTTTGTTGTGGATAATTTCTCTCACTTCCTGTCATTAGGATAAGTACAGGTTAATCTTTTTTTATTGTTATTTTTTTATTTATATACTGTATGTCAGACAAATTATATTCGTATCACAATACTATCATTTACATAGTGGTCAATAACATGAAAATGCAATAGCTCGATGATCAAAGAGCATAGTTAATGAAACAGAAAAACAGGAAAGCTGTCCTGCACACAGTTTGTGATCATTATGCAAGAGGTAAATAATCACATACAGTGGGGAAAATGATTATTTGATCCCCGGCAGATTTTGTAAGTTTTCCCACTTACAAAGAAATGAAGGGTCTTCATTTTTTATCATAGGTGAATTTTAAATGATAGAGACAGAATATAAACCAAAAATCCACAAAAAAAAAAACACATGATATAAATATTATAAATTGAGGTGCTGTTCAGTGAGTAAAATAAGTATTTGATCCCCTACCAACCAACAATAAATTTGGTGCCCACAGACTGGCTACAGTATGTGCCCCTGTGGTAAACAGATTAGTCCTGTCAATTTAAGAAGGTACTCCCAACGACAACTTGTTATGTGTATAGACACCTGTCCACGGAATCTCTTTCTTCTATTCAAACCTCACCACCATGGGCAAGAGCTATCAAAGGGCCTCAGGGACAAGATTGTAGACCTGCACAAGGCTGAAATGGGCTACAAGACCATCAGAAAAAAGCTTGGTGAGAAGGAGCAATTATTCACAAATGGAAGAAAACCAAATAACCATCAATCACCCTCACAGTCTGGAGCTCCATGCAAGATTTTTCTTCATGGGGTAAGGCTGATCATGAGAAAAGTGAAGGATCAGCCCATAACTACACAGAAAAAAAAAACATCCCTACAGTCAAGTATGGAGGTGGAAACATTGGCCCAGATTCAGATAGAATTAGACTATCGTAGAGTATCAGAAATACACTACGCCGCCGTTTTTTACCTGGCTCTACGTGGAATCCAGGTAGATTTTGTCCAGTAAACGACGGCGGCGTAGTGTATTTCTCCCGTCGCAATCCATCTGCGCGAGTAGGGGGCGTGAATCATTTAAAATAGGCGCGTTCCCGCGGCGATCAAACTGCGCATGCTCCGTTCACAAATTTCCCGCCGTGCATTGCGCGAAATCACGTCGTTACGTCATTTTTTCTTGAGTAGCGTCGTTTACGGAGATTCCTATTCCCGAACGAGTTACGTAAAAAAAAAAAAAAAAATTAAATTCGACGCGGGAACGACGGCCATACTTAACATGGGCTACGCACCGTTAGACCAGCAAAAAGCTGGTCTAACAGTACGTATAAAAAAATAGACGAAAGCGATTGCGAAGACCGCTCGTATCTTCGTGGATCGCCGTAAAAACTCATTTGCATATCCCGACGCATGAAAACGACGCGAACTCCTCCCAGCGGCCGCAAAAATATCGCAGCGTAGATCCGAAGGCTTACGAAGACGTAAGCTTCTCGGATCGAAGCCCGAAGCCGCCGTATCATGGTTTGAGGATTCAAACTAGTGATACGGCGCGCAAAATTTGAAATTACTCCTGTCTAACACCAGTTAGACAGGCGTAATTTCTCTGTGAATCTGGGCCATTATGTTTTGAGGCTCTTTCTCTGCTAAAGGTACAGGCTGAGTTTCTGCCACCGGACACATGAATTACAAAGTTTTTTTTAAGCACCTGATTAGAGCCAAAGGCTCTAATAGGCTTCAAAATAGGGTGGACTCGGGTCGCAGAGGATGTTTCCGAAGCCCACCAAGGTGTGTTGCGACATCAAATGAATATTTACTGTTGCAACACTGATTCTTCTCCTGGCCAATTGGGTAGCAGGTATGAAACCTGTTTCCCGATTGGCCAAATCCTATTGTTAGGCGATCCTTTTGGAATCCAAGGGCCGGGAGGAGCAGAGAGAAGATGCCCCATGGAAGCTGCTCCAGGAGAGGACACCAGAGCAGCCTTTCCCGAGTCTGCCACACTGGAAGATGGCTGCATCAGCTGCGACCACTGCTCTCAATGCCTGCATCCAGGGTAATGACACTGGGTGGTGGGGGGTCATTTGTGCTAGTGCTGCTCCACCGATGGCCCGGGGGGAAGGTTATTTGCCGCCCCCCCAAAAGAAAACCCACCAGCCGCCACTGCTCTTGGCGCTGGCTTATGCAAATATGCGGCCTCTCTGCACCTGGTCCTTAGCACCAAGGGGTCACATATTTGCATGAATTGCCCCCAATACATGCATCATAAACCTCTTAAAGGGTCAGTCTGACATGCCGCATCTCCGATCGTGATAAGGAGCCTCTGTCTGAGGCTTCTTACCACATTACCACAGCTTACCACAACTGATCATTGTGTGAATCAGGAAGTCCTGGTAAATGGCATTTCTCGGTTCGCGCTGACAGGGTGAGCAGATCGGTGGCTCTCCCTGTCAGAGGGGGGTTCTGTGCTGATAATCAGCACATTGATTATCAGCACAGCCCTCATCAAATGTACTAATAAGCTGCCAATCGGTGCCCAGTCAGTGCCCCATCATAACCCCCTGCCAGTGCCCAATAAAGTGCCAATCAGTGCACACCACAGTGCCAATCAGAGCGCAACACAGTGCCAATCAGTGCCCATTACAGTGTCAATCGGTGCTTAGCAGTAACACCTGTCAGTAACTAACCAGTACCTCATCATCAATGCTGCCAACCAGTGCCACCTGTCAGTACCAACCAGTACCACCTATCATTGCCAATCAGTGCCGCCTGTCAGTGCCCATCACAGCCGCATGTCAGTGCCCATCAGTGCCGCCTGTCAGTTCACATCAGTGCTGCCTATCAGTGCCTATCAGTGCCCATAAATTCTACATATCAATGTCTCCTCATCAGTGCCCATCAGTGCCACCTTATCAGTGCTGGTCAGTGAAGAGGGAAACAAAATTTTATAACAGAAACTAAGAAAAAAACTTTTTTTTATCCAAAATGTTGGTCTTTTTTAGTTTGTTTAGAAAAAAATAAAAACCCCAGAGGTGATTAAATACCAACAAAAGAAAGCTCTATTTGTGGGAAGAAAATTATAAAAATTTTGTTTGGCTACAGTGTTGCATGACCAAGCAATTGTCATTCAATTTGTGACAGTGTTGAAAGCTTAAAATTGTCCGGGGCAGAAAGGGGTGAAAGTGTCTGGTACTGAAGTGGTTAAATGTTAAATAATAAAATAACAGTTTTTGCTGCAATAATCACCTTCAATCCAGAGATTTCCTAAACAGCAATTTTTTAAATGTCCTGAGAGGTCAAAATATTGTCCTTACATTGCTTGCATTGAAAAAAAAATGCATTTATTGATGTATCAATGATTCAAGAGCTTCATTAATTCTTAGATATCTGAATAGAGTTCAGCTTTGTTATTTTTACACTACGTAATTTTGCAAAGTAAATACATGAACAAAATAGCAGTCTTTTTTATTATAACTTTTTTTAACTAGAGGAGATGAATTTTTCCCTGAATTGTTTATGCTAAGAATCTGTCAATGCTTCCATGACAACTGTCTCAAATCCCTACTCATAATTTATGTTCCAAGCTCATCAGGGTACCGTCCAAAGTTTGGAAACTGATGGACAATGTTTAATGTTTCAGACAGGCCTTTGCATATCATTGCCAGTCTAAAAGTTTCTACTTTAACGCTCACTGTTTAGTCAACAGATGTATGGAAGCTTGTAGGATAGCTGCAAATTACCACCTGCTAAGAAGGGACATGAGAACTCCTCTTGATCGATGTTGTTTGGCATTTGAGAAGCCATTCTGTAAATCATCTTGTATGTATTCCTAATAGGGCTATTGTAGATTATAGAGTCACAGTATTGCCCTGCCATGCAAATGTATTATTAATTCACGTCACCCCCAACTCTATTCCCTGTGCTTTTATAGCAGTTAATTTGCTATGTAGGGTAGACAGAGTATTTACATTTCATTTTTTTTAAACTAGAATCTTGGATTGCACCCTTGTTCTGTCTATCCATGTTAATAAGCATTACACAATACCATCTGAATCCCAGCTCACTCAACGCCTTTAACCATCTTTGTCAGAAAGCATTCCTGAAACTTCGATCATTTTGCTTTAAATTGCTTCATGCTTCCCCAGCAAAATAAACACACAAGCCCAATGAGTGGAAAAAATGGTACTTTTGAAACAAAATGATATTTAGGGAGCGGTGACGAGTGAGGAGAACGGCTTAAAAACTGCCCAGTTATGCACAGAGCATTTCCCAGAAAACAGTACTAAACATGCCAAATCTGATTTAACTATCTTTACAGACAGAAAAGAAATTATTTTTGTGGGAAGTCATTAAACACCCATAAGTCTATTACCATTAGTAGGCCAATTACAGGAGTCGATTGCCAGTGCTGGCAGTCATGAAGCCACAGAAGAGCAGTTATAAGCTTATTGCTGCTGAAGGTCCATCAGCTTTCCAGTCTGGAACGCAGAGTGAGCTTCTATATACAGTCATTTGCTGACAATGTATAATCACAAATACCGTTCAAGTGTTACCTTACGTTACTGCAGTGTTTATACAAATTAGTTCAATTATGTACCTACGTCAACACCATTGTAGTGTCCCAATGCGACTTTACCTATAATTGCCATGTATTTCATGTACCTATAGCAGTTATGGTCCTGAGGAAGGTAATGTAAATTTTCCTCATAGGGAAAAAACATTTCTACAAAGGGATTCATAGTCTAGATGAAAAAAATTACCAAACTATCCAGAATAATTGTTAAACTATCCCAAACCTTTTCACTGCTCATAAGCCAGCTTGTATCCTCTTCAATTCCTTACAACCATCCTAGTGCCAAGGCCATGGAGTCTGCTCTTGCTCCACTCAAGTCCACAATCCAAATAATGGGCCCCACACTGAAGACCTTTAACTACAGTAAAGGTTTAGTGCAATGACAGCATGCCAATCACTCCCACCCAAAGCCATTCCCAAATGTCAAAAAATAAACAAAAATTCCCAACTCGCTTACCAGCCAGCTTGCAACAAACCAAATTGACCTTCTCTAACAGTTCATGGACAACACAAAGGGTTAAGTTTGCACACATTTTCAACTATACAGTATGGATAAGCGTCAGCCTTGTCTTGGCACCCTAATATACTGCAGTGCTAACTCTATTGTTTTGAGAGTCTCCCAAGTTGGAGCACATATATAATAATGGATAGATTAAGGGCAGGTGTGCCTGGAGGGAGTGCACCCCTCATTAAAGGCACAAGGGACACACTGGATACCCAGCAAAAGCACAATGGCAGCTGAAGGTATCCAGTGTCCCCCCTCACCAATTTACCAACTGTACCAATGGCAACCACCCCCAAAACTATGCACAACACGTTTTAACCACAGCAGGACTTAATCCCCATGGCTTTGAGTTGGAGTGCTATCATTGTAATCAATCTGGTGTGAAGTTGAATGTCAGTGTGTGGCCCATAATTTGGATGGTATCCAGAATAATTATATGGTATATGGGATATCATAAGTTGTAAAAATACATCCAACACTTTTTTATTTCTAAATATTTCCATTACTATTTGCAGGTATCAGGGGTATTAATAATACATTCATATTTTTCAAACAAACCCTTATTTCTAAAAAAAAAAAAAAACACTTGGAATAAGGTCAATGTCCCACTGATGATTGTGTTATGGCAGCAGTATTGCTGTAAAGGCCCGAAAAGGACAGAGAAAAAAGTTTCCTAGTGTCGTCTCCTTACAAGTTGGATGTGCAAGATGTTGCTCCCCCACTAGAGTTGGGTGAATGGTTCAGGCCAAGCAAGAGTTCGGCCCAAACATCGCCTGTTCGCCTGTTCAGTGTACATCCAAATTTTGGGCGCTGCAAAATGCATTCTAAGCCCTGATTGTGCAAAGATTTGCTCAGTCAGGGTGCATTGAATAGCTAGTTGGTAAGGAGCAGGGGCCAGGAACCAGGCTGCAACATCCTTAACTACGGATGAGTCATCATCTGTCACTGGGCTTCCCCGCTAAAAAATAAAACTACGTACCCCCCCAATCCATATCAGGCTCTTCTCAGAGTATGCAGGCCAGGAAAGGGGGGGGGGAACAAGCGAACGACCCCCCTTCTGAACATACCAGGCCACATGGCCTCAACATGAGGGGTTCTTTAGGGTAGTGTTCGAGGGGAATGCAAGAGGAATGGCATTGTCCATTTAGGTATAAAAGGTATACGAAACATTACCCTGAAGCAGTGTTTCTCAATTCCAGTACTCATGCCCCCCCAACAGGTCAGGTTTTCAGGATTCCCATTATTTTGCACAGGTGATTTGATCAGTTTCACTGCCTTAGTAATTCCCACAGCCTTTTCATCTGAGGGAAATCCTGAAAACATGACCTGTTGGGGGGGCGTGAGGACTGGAATTGAGAAACACTGCCCTGAAGTATATGTCACTATCCTCTCATAAATGCGTTAGCATGTTTTTTGCAGTTTCAACTATTTCAAGATTTTTTCATTTAAAATCTGCAGCTTTCATTATATCATACTGGTAATCGTGCAATGAAGGACCTTGTTCATATCCTTCCCCTTATAGGGTGACAATGCTTTGTCCCCATCACCCAGTTGAGCTCCTGTGTTGCTGCCCTGTCAAATGGGCAACTGATGGAGACCACATGGTCACCATTAGTGATGAGCGGAATACGCCATATTCGATTTCGCGATATTTCGCGAATATTTTGAAGAATATTCGCGAATATTCGTTAATATCGAATATTCGTGATATTAAAATAAAAAAAAATTGCGAATTTTCGCCAATGCGAATTTTCGCTAATACAAATTTTCGCTAATGCGAAATTTCACGTTTTTTTTTTTTTATAAAATATCACGAATATTCGATATTTACGAATATTCGGTATATTTTATTAAAAAAAAAAAGCGAAATTTCACATATGCGGTCACGAATATTCGTAAATATCGAATATTCGTGATATTTTCAAAAAAAAAAATTGCGAAATTCGCGAATGCGAAATTGATTGCGAATTTTTTGCGAATTTTTTGCGAAATTTGAAAAATACGAATATTCGAAATAGCGAATATTCGCCGCGATATTCGAGATATTCGCGAATACTCGAATATGCAATATTCGTAGCGAATATTCGCAATGCGAATATTCGTGAGCAACACTAGTCACCATTAGAAAATCATCCCAGAAAAATGCCTACAGCCCTTACTGGAGTGCATGTATGTATACGATAAGGGTGCCGGAGATCAGCAGCCCTGGGATGCAAAAAAGCATCAAAAAAGTCAAGACGGTATTTTATTTAAAAATGGCAAGTATGTTAATAAACCAATTGTCATTCAGTTAGGGATCACACATGTTTTAATCTGTCACTCTAGTTACACCCCAAACGCTCTAAATCTTCTCTCCATGTATCTCCACTCTTCCTCTCACCCCCTGCTCATAAGGTAAATGGCTCCTATTACATATGTCTTGACTTCTGTATGTTGTTTCTTTTAACTACACTTTTTCTATTTACCACACACAAACTGCAGAATGGCAAAAAAAGGAAGAGTGGGGAAGTTTCGTGTTCTCTTCCTCTGTAGATATGTCATCTTCATGATGTCTTTTTAATGACTGCAGTCTGTGGCCTAGTGGGTACTGATTTATGAAAAGCTGTAAAAGATCAGGTGGAGCTCGGCAGGGTTTCTTTACAGCTGCCTGGATTGAGACCCATCTAATTTGTTTAGTTAAGTGTGAGCTCATGGTGAACATCACCCGGCCCATAAATTTCAGTCTTAGACCTCTGACTGGGAGCTAGGTCCAAGAAAATGCTGATGACTTCAGATCATCTTAAAGGCCTACATTCCCTTAGTGCATATTTGGAAACATCACAGGCGCTTCCTACTTTCAGACACATTCCTTTTCTTTGATAAACTGTCCAGATGTCCTCTCCAAGGAGGAAAGCAACCAATTTTGAGTTTGATTCCTCTGAGGAACATTGGAAAGAGTAAAACAATACTTCACATTGCTGGTTACTTGGAGGTTAGGGACCTTTACATTAAGACCCCTTTCTTTTTCATTGCTTCTTTGATCCAAATCATAGATATGAAGGTTTAACATTGACTATTTGAATCCCTAATCTTTGGAATCTGTTCTTTCTCAGCGAAGAAGTACAGTTCTTTATTTCAAAGACGTGTGCCTCAGATAAAGCTAATCAACGGCCAGTAACACCAGTTAAACAACAAAAAAAAAAATATATATATATATATATATATATATATACTGTATATAGAAAACGGAGGTAAAACCTCACATTCTTTCCTACTGCAACACTTCATAAATACTTCAGAAATGTCTTGGGAATCATAGACCTATTGCCAACAAAATATATGAGTCCAAAGGTGATACACTTATTTTAGCTAACAGCAGTAGCTATTTGGTGTTATATTACCAGCACATAAAACGCATTCAGGAAGAAAAAATCTTTAAAGAGGTTAGCCGTTTTCCCGATAAATAATAATATTTGGAGTTTATAAAATGAGTGTAATTCTCCAGATATCATTAGAATCTACAAAACACATTTACTAGAATTACAATTGCCTTCTTTTGGGTAACTGGTATGTTGTTACTGTTTAGCTGTGCAAATATAAGTTTGTTTTTAACAAGTTTTAGGTTTGGTCAAATATTTTTTTACCTCAGATTGTTTTAGACAAATTTAAGTAAATAAATTACGTAACTTTGCGCTAATCACTTCAAATGTATACATACGCTTTGAAGAAAAAAGGTTCTTAAATAAGGCATTCATATTTTATTCCTGAGTACAAGTTTATTCCTATTCCTGAAGTCAAAGTATTGTATACATTTTATTTTGGGCAATGTGCAATCTGAAGTTAATACCATACTATAAATAGCATCTTATTCAACAGGTATAAAATGGACCTCAGCAACAAAATATATATAACATCAATTTTAATTTATCACTAAATATCTATACACATAAAAAAAATACTAAAACAGATAAACGGCAACACAAGTAAATATTAGTGGAAGTCAAAACTTCAAAAATATAATAGTGGAGAATAATGATACTATAGTAACCTAGCCTGGCACCTGTATCAAATAACTACTGTACTGTACAGAAATGGTTGACCGCCTGCAACAAGGCATTCCAGAGAGAAGCATACATTATGAAAAACAGCTGCATGCACATTAGCTTGTCCAGTAGGTTTTGCAAATGCATGCATATGATGTTTGTAACTGTTTGTATATTATAGAAGTTTTTTAGACTTTCACTAATATTTGCTAGGGCCCCCATTTGTCTATTGTTGTATTTTGTTGCATGCTCATAGTAGTCTTTAAAAGATAAATAAAAGAGGTGTTTCATATGAATTGCTGCTATTATGCCATAAAAAAGAGAGACAAATTACTTATTGATATTGGGTATTAGGGGTTAGGGTAGGGGCATTAAGGGTTTATAAGTTCAGTTCAATTTACTAAAAACTGAGGTCCTACATACCTCTAAGGCCCCTTTCACACTGAGGAGTTTTTCAGTCGGTTTAGCGCTAAAAAATATAGCACCTAAATACCGCCTGAAAAACTCCTGCACTGCATTCTCAATGTGAAAGCTTGAGGGCTTTCACACTAAGGAGATGCGCTGGCGGGACCACTCCAAAAGTCCTGCCAGCAGCATCTTTGGAGCAGTGAGAGGAGCGGTGTGTTTACAGCTCCTTTCCATTAAAAGTAATGGGAAACCACGGTAATACCACCGGCAAAGGCGCATTGCCGGTGGTATTAAAACTTTTTCGGGCCGTTAGCAGAGGTTAATACTGCTAGTGTCCGAGTCCTGCCGCAATTCCGTGGCAATTCAGACGTTATAGCCCCGCTAAAAATAGCGGAGCTATACCGCCACCGCACATCCCGCCCCAGTGTAAAGGGGCCTAATTCATTTAGCTACACTTTTATCCAGTTCCACAGCATCCTTTGGTGCCCAGGACTAAATTTTTAGGATGAAGTTTTTACTAATGCATTCTACAGGGCATAATTATGTCTCTTTCTCTTGATTCTATACCTTTTTTATCACAAGAACATATCTTGTTTGCTTCAGAAGTCGTATATTTGCACTGCATTGTGCTATTAAGTCCTTGATCTGTGTGCTTGGTAGACATGTGCATTTGTTTTTGTTCGAATGCATTTTCGTCCGAATTTCGGTTATTTTCATTATCGTTTTAAAAAACGAAAACGAAGAATCCGAAAGATCCGACATAAAAATTGCTTTATTTTCGTTTTTGTTGTGACAACAGTTCGATATAGATAGAAGATTCGGAAAGAAGCTGACAATAGCGATCTGTGTCGATCGAACCTGTGGTTGAATGTGCCTAACCTTAAAGCCTCATACACACGATCAGTCCATCCGATGAGAATGGTCCCAAGGACCGTTCTCATCGGTTAACCGATGAAGCTGACTGATGGTCTGATGTGCCTACACACCATCGGTTAAAAAAGCGATCGTGTTAGAACGCAGTGACGTAAAACACAACGGCGTGCTGAATAAAATGAAGTTCAATGCTTCCAAGCATGCGTCGACTTGATTCTGAGCATGCATGGATTATTAACTGATGGTTGTGCCTACTAACGATCGGTTTTGACCAATCGTTAGGCATCCATTGGTTACATTTTAAAGCAAGTTGGCTTTTTTTTAAATAACGCTTAAATAACCGATGGGGCCTACACACAATCGGTTAAGACCGATGAAAACGGTCCATCAGACCATTGTCCTCTGGCTTACCTATCGTGTGTACGCGGCCTAACTCTATTAGTCCAAGATTATTCTACATAGAGAGGAAAGATTCGACATAGAGAGAAAAGATTCGACATTATAGAGACAATGTTGGGGTAGACCATTCGACATGAACGTCGAAGATTCGACGAAGCAGCAAAAAGCATACAAACATTGAATCTGTCATTGAAGGCTTATGGTGTCTGTCGAAAGTTCTAAGAAGATTCGACAAACAGCTAAACTGTATGACGCCGCAATCGTACATTTTCAGTCAAATGCTCAGCCCCCAGTTGGTTGACTAGTAATAATAATTTATAAATATAATTATTACTAGTGTCATACAACATTAGAATTCTTCTATAGCTTGTAGGCAGAACATTTGACCGGAAATATACGATTGCGGCGTCATACAGTTTAGCTGCTCAGTCGAATCTTCTTAGAACATTCGACAGACACCATAAGCCTTCAATGACAGATTCAACCTTAATTCATTCGGATTTTCGGACAAATGCATTTTATAACAAAACAAAATTAATAAAAACTAATTTCGGGAGTAACTAAATAAATGTATTTTTCGGACGAAAATGAAATTCCAAAACTACATATTTCAGTGTGCACATGTCTAGTGGTTGGTTAGCTCGGCCACTAGGGTCATCAATATGAATCCTGACTCGGACACTACCTGCATGGAGTTTGTATTTTCTCTCTGTGTTTGTATGGGTTTCTTCCAGGTATTCATGTTTCCTCCCACGCTCTAAATATACTGGTTGACTATTTAGCTCAACTGAGTGCGCCCAAGATGGCTGTCTGTATGCTTTAAAGTTATTGTAAAAGATCTCCTTGTAAAACAACCCATTCAGTTTAAAATAGAAGTGAAAAGAAAAATATTTTTTATTTAGATATAAAAAAAAAAACATGATAAATACCCTTTTTTTCCCTTTTTATAAGTGATCACATTCCCTCTGTTCTCAGCTGCATAAGAGCTGGGGGGGGGGTAGAAGCAGCACACTGAGCTTGCCAGTGAATGGCTGTGCAGCAAGGGCGTGCCAGGACAAGTCTGATCATTGGAGGAGAGTACACTGAGTTCCCAACATAGCTAGAGAACTGACCCTGGTGTGCTCTCCTGCTTAGTGTGGTCAGTATTAATAGGAAAGCAAGGGGACTAGCAGTAATGCCAGGGATTTTACTTAAAGAAAACTATACGAAGAGAACTGGATACTTTCTCATACAAGTACATGATACAGCAGGCACAGATCAGGAATATGAAGTGTTGGGGTGACAAACGCTTTAAGTCCCAATTTCAATTGAAGTTTAAATCTACTAGAAAACCTAGATCCATCTCCATCATTGACTCATCTAAATGTTGTTGTGCACAGAAGTGAGATACGTAAGCAATCTCTAATGGACCATTTAACTTTTTTCAATGTTTAAAATCTCATATAATAACATTGTCTTCATTCCATCACACTTTGCCTTCAGAATAAATAGATAGAATCCATGATAGGCCGCGTACACACGACCAAATAAATCTGTTCAAATCGGTCTGAAAGACCGATTTGATCAGATTTGTCTGCTGGGCTGTTTTGGTTTGATCGCTGTACACACGATCAAACCAAAATCCCCGTCGGCAGACAGCGTGGTGACGTGGCGATGACGTTGACGCCGCCACGTCACCACACCAGGAAGTAAAACACTTCCACGCATGCTTCGAATCCATTCGACGCATGTGCGGGCAGATATGTCTGCTAGTTAGCGTACTAACCAGCAGACATATCGGACGGACAGATTCCCAGCAGACAGATTTTAAAGCATGCTTTAAAATCTGTCTGCTGGAAAAATCTGTCTGTCCGCCCGTACACACGATCGAATCTGTCTGCTGAAACGGTCTGTCAGATTTGATCGTGTGTATGCAGCCATAGATTAGTATTGTAAGTAATGTAAATAGGATAACAATGTAAGATTCTTAATGGCAAAGGGTACTTCCATCTAAAATAATACATACAAATGTATGTGGTATTAAATTAAACCTGTAGCAAACTTAGGCAGTTCAACTGAGCATATAATAGAAAGAGACATATGAAAATTGGATGTCATAAATAATGGTAAGACCATTTAAACTAGGCAGGTGAAGCTATGTGCATATGTTGACCTTCAGTCATCCAGGTTTGTTGGACCTTAAATATGATGGGTGGAATGACAAAAAGGGAGGTTTGAGGGAAGGTGGAGCAAAGGTAGATTTTTACGGGGGGGCATGCATGATAGTTTCCCCAGAGAAGGTGGAAAGAACAGTCCTGCTGCCAAAACACCTGGCTTCATCAGAAATGGCCCAACTGCCCAAAAGTTATTGTCATAAGTAACTTGAAATTGGGAGCACTTCTTACATTTGTCAGATAATTTATGGCAACAGTTTTCATGCAGTGCTTTTACTCTTTCCACTCCGCTCTTGAATCCAACTGTGCGGATGGTTTGGATTGATGGATTTATTTATGGTTGGGATAAATTACACTTTGGGGTTGATTTACTAAAGGCAAATAGACTGTGCACTTTGCAAAGTGCAGTTAAACTCTGCAAGAGCAGTTTCTCCAGTGCTTAGCAAAAAGAGCAGAAGCTCTGCTGACTTTCCTCATCCAACCATGTGCAAGCAATAATGCTGTTTTTTTTCCTTCCACGTGATTGGATATTATTTGTAAAGTGAAGGTTTACTTCATTTATTAAGCTCTGGAGCACTTGCACTTTGTAAAGTGTACAGTCTAGAGTGCCTTGAAAAAATACTCATACCCACTTGAAATTTTCCACATTTTGTCATGTTACAACCAAAAATGTAAATGTTTTTATTGGGATTCCATGTGATAGACCAACACAAAGTGGCACATACTTGTGAATAGACATGTGCATTCGTTTTCGTTAGAATGCATTTTCGTCCGAAAATCATTTTTTTTCGTTATCGTTTTAACAAACGATAACGAAAGCGCAAGAAACGAAAACCGAAAGATCAGACAAAAAAAAATGCTTTATTTTCGTTTTCATTGCGGTAAAAATTCGATATAGAGTGATTCGACATTATAGGGAAAATATTCAACATTATAGGGAAAAGATTCGACATTATAGAGAAAAGATTCGACACTATAGAAATAATAGATTCGACATTACAGAGTTTAGATTTCGATTTATGAGAAAATAGATTCGACATTATTACTAGTCATACAACATTAGAATTCTTGTAGGCGGAATATTCGAACGGAAATGTACGATTCGACGTAAAGATTCGACGTTCCGTCGAATCTTCTTTTGACCATTCGACAGAAACCAAGTATTATTGGATTTTCGGACGAAAGCTATTCCCCAACGAAAAACGAAATAAATAAATAAATAATAAATAATGATTTTCGGGAGTAACTAAATAAATTTATTTTCCAAACGAAAACGAAAAAACGAAACAAAATATTCCAGTCTGCACATGTCTACTTGTGAAGTGGAAGGAAAATTATAAATTATTTTCGAAATAATTTACAAATAAATATCAGAAAAGTGTTGCGTGCATTTGTATTCAGCCCCCCTTAGAGCCGGTTCACACAGGGGCGACATGACTCTGGCCGCGACTTTGCGAGGCGACCTGAACATGACCTGAGCACGACTTGGGGCAACTTACAAGGCAACTTCAAGGACAGGGGGCTTTCCAGTGGCCAATAAAACAACAAACAGCTCTGTGGGAGGGAGGGGTTTGCCTGAGAAAACAATTTTCTCTTCCTGTATTGTTGCTTCAGTTAAGACAGGGATCCGACTTGGAGGCGACTTCCATTGAAATCAATATGTACAAGTTGCCTACAAGTCGCCTAGAAGTCAGATTGAAGTAGTACAAGAACCTTTTCTGAAGTCGGAGCGACTTCAGTAGTGTACATTAAGGCCTTGTACACACGATCAGTCCAAACCGATGAAAACGGACTGAAGTTCAGTTTCATCGGTCCGTGTGTAAGCCCCATCAGTCTGTTGTCCTTCGGTCCAAAAACAGAGAACTTGCTTTAAAATTGGACCGATGGACGCCTGACTGATAGGTCAAAACAGATGGTTAGTACGCAAAAGCATCGGTTCCAAACCCGGGCATGCTCATAATCAAGTCGACGCATGCTTGGAAGCATCGAACTTCATTTTTTTCAGCACGTCGTGTGTTTTACGTCACCGTGTTCTGACATGATCGGTTTTTGAACCGATGGTGTGTAGGCACATCAGACCATCAGTCTGCTTCATCGGTGAACCGATGAAACTGAACTTCAGTCCGTTTTCATCAGTTTGGACTGATCGTGTGTACAGGGCCTAAGACGGCTCCATTCACTTACATTGACTTTCTCAACCGTGCAACTTGGGGCGACTTCAAGTCGGATCCCAAGTCGCCCCTGTGTGAACCGGCTCTTAGTCAGTACTTTTTAGAACCACCTTTCACTGCAATTACAAGTAGGTGAAGGTGATTAAATCCTGATTAAATCCTGATTTTAGGTTTACAGCTGCCTTTAAAGTGTAACTCCACTATATCTGATTAGCCAGTGTTGTAGTAAGAGGAAAAGCTTGAAAATGCAGAACAAATAAAAAAAGTTTCATTTTTTTTATTTTTTTTCAATAATAAATGAAAAATGATCTATACAGCAACTGAAAATTTGGAGTTGCCCTTTAAATCTTGTTGCCATTATTTAGGCCATTTTAAGTGTCTCCTGCTAGTAAAACTACTGTTTGTATCTTTAGTTTCAATATTGTTAATGTAATATTACATGTTTTTTTTTTATTCAGGCCATCAAATCTTCTATTAGATCAAAACAATGTTGACTTTCCCACATACCGACCCGCAGGAGACTGGCTCGATGGTATGCAGACCGGACAGTGCAAGGACATTTTATCAGGAGTTTGTTACAGCTCCTGCGAAACAATTGCAAAAATTTCCTTAGAGTAAGTCAATATAATTTATAGTTTATTTTGAATCATAAATGCTTGAAATTGTGCATAGTGGAAGCCATCTTACAATAAAACTGTATAATTGCAGTTAAAAGTGGTTGTGAAGGTAAAAAATAACATCCTCTTTTTGGGTCCCTATTTAGTGCTCCTGATTCCTCCACTCTGCCCCCCTCTACTGGAATCATGCATATTTCCCCCCTCCTCTATGTTCAGTGCTCCCATAGGAAGCTGCTTTCCATGGTCAGCTTTTACTTGCTCTCTCTCAAGCCCCACTGCTGCGTCCATTGACACAGTCAGCAGGACTCGGCCCCACCCCATGCTCCCTCATCACTGGCTCTGATTGACAGCAGTGGAAGCCAATGTCTCCTGGTGCTCAGCAAGGTCAGTGAGAACCGTAAGTGAAGGTGAGAGAAGAGCTGCAGATGTGCACAGTGTTGGATCAAATGAAGGTCTCTGGTAAGTAAAATAGGGGGAGGGAGAGGGGATATTGATGCCTAAACAATTTTTACCTTCATGCAAGGAATTAATTAAGGACTTGCAAAACTTTAGGCTTGTTGAAGGTAACCCTCAGCAACTAGTGTGAAATGCACAAGTAGTTTTGGATCTTCAGTAACTGGGGAGAGGAAGAAGGCAGGGAAGCAGTAGTAATCAGAGTTGAAAAAGATGGAGAATAGGGCTTAGTTCATCCCAACTGTCTGGGCATGGTTAAAACTTATGGTGTAATTTTTTGAACTGTGGGATACCCAAGAGAACAGTCCATTCAGTCTATGTAACAGACTTCTATAACCAGCATACCTTTCATGATGTTGAACCATGAGTTCTTCTACGCCCTGGTGATTGGGCAGTTAAACAGCCCACTACTTCACTGTAGGGTGAGAGGTCGATTCACAGTGTCACAAGATTGCATACATTGCTAGAAGGAAAAAATTGAGCAAACCGTCTTGTCATGAATCATTTATTTTAAAATAAACTTATCATTAAGGGAAATATTGAGGCTACCATTTTTTTTTCTTATACAAAAGTTAAAGTGTGTACATAGCCAAAATGTTTTCTTTCCATTTAGGATAAAGTAGTGAAAAGTTAAAACTCATTTCAGTTTATTTTATGATCTCTGTGTCTCATTGGGAGATTTAATTTCATTACCTGTCATGCAACAAAAAGTAAGAGGAAATCTACAAAATGAGTTGTCATTGAAATAGACGCTCCCAATGGAAATGTCATCCTTCCCTCTGGTTCTGGTGACAACTATAAAATGTTGTGTTTCTAATCACTTCTGTCTCAGTGCTATTATTCAAAATTGCGCCAAAAAATTGCATGACTTTGGGGTTGCAATAGTGGAAACCTAGAAAATATGGAAAAAACACTGCGCTAAACCAATAGTGTTGCTCACGAATATTCGAATTGCGAATATTCGCTACGAATATTGCATATTCGAGTATTCGCGAATATCGCGAATATCGCGGCGAATATTCGCTATTTCGAATATTCGAATGTTTTAAAACATTTTTTGGAACAGATCACATCCTAGAGATCCCCATCGACGTCTAAAAGCATTGCTGGTATGATTAGAGACCTTGGGCCGAGTAGCTGCAGCGCTCATTTTATATTGCCGAAAAATCGCAATGCGATTATTCGGCAAATAGCGATATCGCGCGATTATTTTATATTGTAATATATCACGAATATTCTGAGCCAATCAGAGTACTCCATTCCGCATTTCTCGAAATTTCGAAATTATTTTGTATTGTAATATATCACAAATATTCTGAGCCAATCAGAGTGCTCCATTCCGCATTTCTCGAAATTTCGAAATTATTTTGTATTGTAATATATCACGAATATTCTGAGCCAATCAGAGTGCTCCATTCCGCATTTCTCGAATATTCGCAATTATTGTGTATTGTAATATATCACGAATATTCTGAGCCAATCAGAGTGCTCCTTCCGCATTTGCCGAATATTCGCAATTATTGTGTATTGTAATATATCACGAATATTCTGAGCCAATCAGAGTGCTCCTTCCGCATTTGCCGAATATTCGCAATTATTGTGTATTGTAATATATCACGAATATTCTGAGCCAATCAGAGTGCTCCTTCCGCATTTCTCGAATATTCGCAATTATTTTATATTGTAATATATCACGAATATTCTGTGCCAATCAGAGTGCTCCATTCCGCATTTCTCGAATATTCGCAATTCGCATGCGCAATTCGCAATCGCAATTCGCATTCGCGATAGCGAAAATTCGCAATAATTTCATTTCGAAAATATATCACGAATATTCGTATTTAGCGAATATCTGTCGAATATTCGACTATATATTCGAGATATATCGCGAATACGAATATGGCATATTCTGCTCAACACTATAAACCAATGGGGGTGGAAGTGCTGCTAGTACCAATAATACAGATACATATATTGGAAGAACTAGGAAAAAGGCAGTGAGGTACAGCACAAAACCAAAATCCGTGAAATTAATGATAGTGATATCAGAAATAGATATAAATGAATAATAGACCAATCTAGACAACACGATTGGTTATATGAACACACATTGTGAAATATGTAAAAAAAAATCGAATATTATATTGTGAAAATATGTAAAAAAAAAATCGAATATTATATCATAAAACTGAATTAATATAACACTGGTATACAAAACCTAAAAATTATAGCTAAAAAAACATAATAACGTGCACATTAAGATAAATATGAAGCAAATGAAAAAGTCCATAAATATTCCCAAAAGCATAAAAAAGGTATCCGTGTAAAAGTGAGCTTTAAGAAGTCTTCCAAAGAGATGTTCAAAAGCTTGACACCACCTTCCACCAAAGATACACCCGAGTGTCAGAAAATATAATCTCCTTACCAGACCACCTGACCACACCTGCGGTCAGACTGCACACGGGTTTGTTTAGAGTCACCCAAACGACTATAGGCTGGAGTTGCTTCTAATCACAATAAGCGGATGGATATCTCAGATATAAAAGAGAAATAGAGAGCCCATAAAAAAAAACGGAATATATTGCACTTACAAGAGGTCACTGTAAAGCAGGCTCAAACAGATGCACCATATGCGATCTACAAACACGGGATATCGGCGTCCTCTTTAATTCTCTTTCCTGGGTCAGTTCAAAAAAACGTGATGACGTCAGAACGCAGGCCACACCTACGCGTTTCGTCATATGTTGACGTCGTCTGGGATTGGCTGCTCACTATGGGCTCTCTATTTCTCTTTTATATCTGAGATATCCATCCGCTTATTGTGATTAGAAGCAACTCCAGCCTATAGTCGTTTGGGTGACTCTAAACAAACCCGTGTGCAGTCTGACCGCAGGTGTGGTCAGGTGGTCTGGTAAGGAGATTATATTTTCTGACACTCGGGTGTATCTTTGGTGGAAGGTGGTGTCAAGCTTTTGAACATCTCTTTGGAAGACTTCTTAAAGCTCACTTTTACACGGATACCTTTTTTATGCTTTTGGGAATATTTATGGACTTTTTCATTTGCTTCATATTTATCTTAATGTGCACGTTATTATGTTTTTTTAGCTATAATTTTTAGGTTTTGTATACCGGTGTTATATTAATTCAGTTTTATGATATAATATTCGATTTTTTTTTTTACATATTTTCACAATATAATATTCAATTTTTTTTTTGACATATTTCACAATGTGTGTTCATATAACCAATCGTGTTGTCTAGATTGGTCTATTATTCATTTATATCTATTTCTGATATCACTATCATTAATTTCACGGATTTTGGTTTTGCGCTGTACCTCACTGCCTTTTTCCTAATAGTGGAAACCTAGCCTAAGATAAAAAGCCTTCTGTGTGCAAAAGCCCCACTCAGCCCCCCTAACACTTACCTGAGGTTCATCTAGATCCAGAGATGTTGCAGGACTGTCTCGGGTGCCTGGGACTCCACTCCTCATTGGCTGAGACAGCAGTGTGACGCCATTGGCTCCCGCTGCTGTCAATCAAAGTCAGTCAGCCAATGAGGAGAGAAAAGGAGTGGGGCCGGGCCGCAACTCTGTGTTTGAATGAATGGACACAGGGAGCTGTGGCTCGGCTCAGGTGCCACCATAGCAAGCTGCTTGCTGTATGGGCACTCAATAGGAGTGATGGGCTAGAAGCACCGAAAAGGGACCTGAAAGGAGGAGGATCCGGGCTGCTCTGTGCAAAACCACTGCACAGAGCAGGTAAGCATAACATGTTTGTTATTTTTAACTTAAAAAAAAACCTTTAGTATTACTTTATTAGGGATTCTTATTCATCCTTTACTATCCTTTAGGCCTCTTTCACACTGAGGAGTTTTTCAGGCAGTTTAGCACTAAAAATAGTGCCTAAATACCGCCTAAAAAACTCCTCAGGCTTTCACACTGAGGCGATGCGCTGGCAGGAGAGAAAAAAATCTCCTGCAAGCAGCATCTTTGAAACGGTGAGAGGAGCGGTGTGTATACCGCTGCTTCCCATTGAAAACAAAGAGACAAAGCGGTATTAACCCTTTTTCAGCCTCTAGTGGGGGTTAATACTGCTCCGCTAGTGGCCAAATATCGCAGCAATTCCGAAGGTATAACGCCACTATTTTTAGCGGCGCTAAACCGCCACCGCACGTCCTGCCCCAGTGTGAAAGGGGCCTAACAGTTTTGTCTATGTATGCAATTTAATTTCCTGGCTCTCATGCCCATTTACTTGCTTCAGTAATTTCAGAAGTCAGGTACCTTTGCATACATGTTCCAAATTAGGAACGCAAACATTTCAAGATGGCCAATACGACAGCCAAAAAAACAAGATTTTTCAGGGAAGAACTCGGCAATCGCAGGCTTCATGTTTTTGGCAGGTCTCTTTTTAAAGCGATGCCATTTACAAATATATATGGACAAGCTCTACTATCTGTACAATATAAGAGATACTAGTCTCTGTATTTACATTTTCTGTAAAGATATGGAATTAGGCCTACTGCATGCTATCAGCCATTTTAGGCTAAAGGGGGCTTATCAAAATCTGCCTTAAGTGTTCTTCAAATGGAATACTAAGCAGTATGCCAGATGTGTGGAAATAAATGCTTTTGCCAGGATCAAACTTGAGCTCAAATATTTGCATTTATAAAAAGCTCTAGTTAGCTATATTTTTATATATAGAAATGTAATTGAAAAAAAATGTATAATATATATATATTTATATATATATATATATATATATATATATATATATATATATATTGTTTTGTTTAATGGTCCTTTCGAATAAAACTATCTCAGGCATTGCTTAATAAACATTGTGGACACCTCAGAAAACCCTGCAATTTACCCATCATGCTCCATTATTGTAACTAGTTTTCCATTCACTTAAACTATGTGAATGTGTTGTGTGTGATGAGTAATCAGGGTTACAAAGGGATATTATCAATATATAATTAGCAAAATCTCTGTCCAGGATTATGCAGCAGTCTTCCAGGAAGCCTTAGGGAAGGTTTTTTAGAAGTCTGAAAGCTGACAGAGGGAGTGTTAGCAGAAATATGAAGCAAAATACTTACTTCAATGTCAGATGCAAAGAAAGGATAATTAGAGTAAGGATCAAGTGACAAGTTTAAACTATAATACTCAGAAATATTGGAATAAATGTCAGCGGTTCTGAAAGTGTGGTTTGAAAGCGTGCGCCATAGAATAGCTGGAAATGTGTACTCAGTTTTCCAGTAGAATCAAGCTCTATTCTGGGACTTTGAAGGTTTAAATCTGGTCAAAGTAATGTTTAAATCCTACAGAATGTATTGTGTATTTAAAGTTGAGTGGGAATGGCATATTGCCCATGGTTCCACTATATATTCTGTCAGGCAGTTGGGAAGTCTTTTGTAAGACTAGCATACCGGTAACCCATCATGTGATGGATGCCTCTTTTGTCTGATCTTGTGCTGCTGATGGAATTTCTAGTAGTAGACCTATTAGATGGCTGATTAGATTTTAAAGTCCAAGAAATTAAGGGGTTGATTTACTAAAACTGTGTGCAGAATCTGGTGCAGCTGTGTATGGTAGCCAACTTCTGACTTCTGATTGTTCAATTAAGTTTTGACAAAAAAGAAAAATTAACTGGAAGCTTTCTATGCCGAGCTTCACCAGATTTTGTACACTTCAAAGTATATGAAAACCCAAAAATCTCACATAAGCTTTAACATGTTAGTTTACTACCAAAAATAATTTTTAACATTTCTTAACCTGAACTATTTAATAAAATAACGTCTAATGTTCTGTCTTGTGCAGGTACCTCCTGATATAGGGATGTAATGCTCTGTTACCTTCTAATGACATAAAAGAGTGACGCTTCACTTTATTTTTTAAGCCATGTAAAAACAAAAGGCCGGAAATATATTTAATTTACACACACTTGGAAAAATTGAAGTTAATCTTTGCTCTTGAGTAAACATTCTCAACGTCTTTAGGAAATCAGACCCAATGGGGGATTTTTACTAATACTGGTGAACATAGAATCTGGTGCAACTGTGCATAGTAAGCAATCAGCTTCTAGACTTATGCCCAGGTTCACAATGCTGCAGGTTCAGCTGAACTTGCACGATTTCAAACCGGCAATGCGGTCTGACTTCAGGGACAATTTGACAGACATCTGTGCAAGTTCATGGACAGATGTCTATTCAAATTGCCCCCTAAATCACCAAAAGTAGTACACAAACTGCTTTTGGGAATCATTGCGGCGCTGCACCGATTCAGATGGTGCCATTGCAGGCATTAGTCACCAATTTGGCATGCGATTTGACATGTCAAATTGCATGCCAAATTAGCCCAATGTAAACGTGGGCTTATTGTCAATGCTTAATTGAAAAGGGTGAGTATAGTTACTGTGCACAGCTGCACCAGATTCGGTGTGGACCAGTTTAAGTAAATTCCCTCAAAGGGTCTGAAATGAGGCTGCAGAAAATCAACAGCACTAAGTTGGGGCAAAGGATTAAAAAAAATATATTATACTTAATTTTTTTATTGAATAAGGAGAACATCTCCTCTGGTCAGATGTAGTGAAGGTGTATTGCAGTTCTTACATTAAAAAAATGTGTCTGAAGCAACCCTGTGCAGTGAAAGTCTGAATCACCTGGCACTTTTTATACATGAGGCCGATAGTCTGTAGATGAGAAGCATTATTCACTGGAATATTATGTATTGCCCTCAAGCACTACATAAGAAATGTGGAGTAGTGTTCATACAATACATGCAGAAAAAAAAAGAAACTCCACACAGGTCACTTAGAGTTTTCTGTCCACAAATGACCCCCAAGGAATATGTTACAGAAAATAGTTCTATCAGAAGCTTAGTAAATTCCATCATGAAAGCATTGAACTGTACCACAGAGATCTCCAGAGCTAATGAAAAAATTACATTCTGTTGGACTACTAATGAGCATAATTACCTGATGAGTTTTTAAGTAAATTACTATGTAAAACTCTTCCTGTCTAAATGAGCATCCCATTAAACAGCAATCTCTCTAAACATGCCCGGCATTGATGAGGGATTGCTGAGGCTTTCCTGAGATGACATTTTATTTTCTATCAGTTAGAATAGATGTATTGTTCCTTGGACTTACTTAATGTTTAGGAAAGCTGTGCTGATGTATTGTACTTTGTGGGAATTACACATGTCTCTGGTAATTAGTATGCTTTCTTTAAACACAAAATGGCTTTATTACATTTTGCGTACGGCTCTCCCTTTAGAATCTGTACAACAGAGGAAAGAAACCTGGATCCACTGCACAATGCATATTGAAGGGAAAGACTTGTATTCATTTTCTTAATTTAAGTTTACTTTAAGTTTACTTTAGGTTCATAAATATATTCTTTTAAGTTGGATTCTGTCCTAATTTCACCAATTTTCCAGTTCCTTAAATTTTACTCAAAGTCTAGAGACTATAAATTATAAAGCAAAGTTGTAGTGTATTTTCAAAATATTTTGCATAATTATTGCAATAAGAATGTTTGATAAAAAAAACAATACAATACTACCAGCAATTTATACTTACCTTATCTTCGCTGTTACTAGGAACAAATAAAAATATCTGGGATTTCCAGGTGTAACATCTAACCCACATCCCCCTCCCTGTTCTCCAACATGACAGCACTAATGCTTGGTGATTGGCATTTTAGGTACACCGCTGTCTCAAATAGTGATTGTTAGTTATTGTTATAGATTGTTTTTATATATATATTTGTGAAGAGACCAAGGAGAAGGTTCTGAGATTCTTTTACAGGTTAAGGCTGGGTTCACATCTAAGTGGTTCCACATGCTGCGTTTGCATGGACACAGCAGCATTTTCTGCAGGAAAAGAGTGGCCTCATGAAAGCCACACTGCATTTTTTAGTGAGTGGGATGACATTAGAAATTATTGGCACCCTGCATGTTTTGTTAAAATCAGCGTGTTTTATGTACGGCTGCATGCAGGTGCAGGAATGCGTTGTGAGATATGCATGTATTTCCACACCCCAACAGATGTGAACCTAGCCGTAGGTCCTCTTTCGAGTGTATCTAAAGTTTGTGGATAGAAAGAGTGGTGACGAGTTAAAACCCTTTTGAAATTGCAGAAAGTTATCAGCCCTCAAGAATTTTTTTCTTTTAAATTCTTTATTGTGAAAGATATCATGACAATATGCAATATCATGACAAGATATTATGAGATATCATGAGAAAATACAGCCAATGTTTCAGACCTTATAGGGTTCTTTCCTCAAGGCAGCATTGTGACATATTGCATATTGCTATTGCTATTGTGATACATTGCATGTATGGATAGGGTGATAATGATTTAAGGGGAACTGTGCTACAGGCAGACACTGAATAATGACAACCAGAAACACGTTCAAGGCTAATTTTAAGATGCAGTGCCACCAGCAGGAAATGTATATTGAGAAATGTTATTTTGCCCTTAAATTCCTCTTTTGGTTTTACATGGACAAAAAGTGATAAAAATCTCCTGTTTGGTCATAGACAGCAAAAAACTGACGGAGACTCTAAACCTCCCCCACTATATCCAAAACTAAAGCATTTCTAGCTTGAGTACAGTCTCAGATTTTTGCAGACCTCTCTTTGCAAGTACATGGAAGACAATTAGTGGACATGATTAAATGCTGAAAATATATTAATTAACCATGTTTTTTTTCTTTCTAATCTAGTGATATGAAGACAGTCGGAGTCACAATCATTGGCCCTCGAAAACAAATGATGGGTGCAGTCAAACCTCAAGAACTGCATATAAGGAATGGACCTGTTAATGTGTAAAACATAATAAACTACAGGAAGCTACACTTCAAACTTATGGTGCAATTTAATCTAAAAACTGAGAGCGCGCTGTGGGGAGCTTGAACTTATTGTAAACCTCACACGCTCTTACTTTGGAGTAAACATGCCTTAAAATCGGAGTGAAAACTCTTCTATTTCTCTGTCAGGAAGGCTGCATTTCTGGTCACTAAAGAATAATGTACCACAATCAGGCTGTCAAAATAGCAGACATCAATGAAACAAGAAGAAGATCACAGGGTCATCCAGGAGCAAAAGTCAAGACAAGATTTTGAAATACACTATAAAGATATAAGTAGTTTTATGGATTTTGGTTTGTAATGAGTTTTAGCATCCCTAAAGTTAACCTGTCATCAAGAGAATAGCATATTTAATTTAAAATGAATAAGGAGATCCACTTAAAATGGATTTTTACATTTGGGGTAGAGTTAAGTACAGTATGGTTAGTTGTTGCAGTGTTCTGGGACTCTCTTGGAGGAATTTCCATCATTAACAGAGCTATGACAGGCCAGAGTCTTATGCTGAATTTTCTGTATGTTGTTATGGACAATCCAGCCCAAGCTGAGAAGCTAAGCTTTGCTCATTACAGGGGTGCTGGGGATTGTGGGAGCTCTCCCTAGTGTCAATATAGAGAGAATTAAGCACTCAGGGAGAATTAGATCCTACCCAACTTCACAAAAAAACAGGAATTAATCTGTAGGGAGATCCCATCCTAAATGACAGAGAATGAGTGGTTTAAGTAACATGATACTGTAGGGTTTTAGAATGAGCTAAAAAATTGTGTGATACAACCAAATAAAACGTTTGGGGTCAATACGGAATGCAAAGCTTTAGTTCAGATTATAGACCTGGAGAACTTATTTATTTCTATAAGGCAAGTTCTTTCTTTTGTGGTCTAAGTTGGTTACGTAGATGCTTCAAGTAGGTCCTTCTCTAGATTAAGTTAATTTTTTATGAGAACTTAACTGGAATAAACTGATGAGGGTTGTAGTGTTATAAACACCTCATAATATACAGTATAAACCTCTTCTTCCAACTTTCAGTATGTCAAAACATCAAACAATGCACAATGCAAATGATAAATGACCTACAATTGCTAAAGGTAATAATTTAAAATAAAACAGATATTTCACCCAATATATCTTTGTAAATCTCCCCTAAAATGATTATATTACTATTGCCTATTAAAATCAAAAGAATTTATTTTGATAAAAGGTACTTTATTGCAGCAAATGCTTGAATTAAAGTAAACCCGTCAACACAGAAAAGCAATGGCTGCATTTGCTTAGCTTCTGGTACCTGGCTTATCTGTTGACCCTCTGCCTTTAGTACTTTGCCCCGACACAAGCTTGTGGGTCAGTTAAAGTCAGAAGGCCTTCCCTACTTTTTTCTGAATCAGCAAGGCAGCAGCAGGGTCAGCATGACAGCAAGGCAGTTGGCATTTTCAGGGTAAGAGGTCAGCAATCGCAGCCTCTATTTTTTTTCAGGACACATTTCCTTTTAAGGACTAGTGCATTATAAAACAAAGTGCCCGTTTACCATTTCCCCCCTTTTTCCCTCTTTCATGACCTAATCCACCCTTTGCTTTCCCTCCTAAGACAGTGGCTGTGGTCTCCAGTCCTTGTTTCCAGCACATCTTAACCCAAAAATGTGCTGACTACACCTGCAAATTGGCTTTTCATTGACTTTGATGACATCAGTTCCAGGACAAAGCCTCATAGAAGTCTATGGAGAGATGCTGTGCAGATGCAGCTTGCGTACAGAAGATTTTTAATTCAAGATGAAAACAAAACAGGGACCACACCTGTGATTTTGAGTTGCATTTAAGGAGAAGATAAGTTGGGGTAGCTCAGGTTAGATAACATATTTTATAGTACAGTCCTCTACACAAAACATAGAAAATGTATGTCAGACTTTCACGTATTATGTTTATTGGTATAGGTTCTGCTAAGGAAGAACTTTAAGAATGTAAGCTGAGTATTGCACTTTCCTAGATGTCTCTGATACCTACAACTGCCAAGTTCAGGTATACAACCTCAGAAACATCTTTAAGGCTAAAAAACTATTTCTGACCAGCTGGAAATGGTAGAACTTAAGTTCCAGAGTTTTACTTTAAGAGCCCATTCACCCTAGTGAGCCGCACTGATTGCACAGCAGCTGTGTGCACTATGTTATGCAGTTCTGATTGACCAAACCCAGTGCATCACACTGTTTCATTTTTTAATAGAACTGTCACGATTGACATTTTAATACAATTCTATGCACTGAGGTGGCTTTGCAATGCAGTGATTCATGTCACAACTTGCAACAGTGAAAAAAAAGTACTGCATCAATACAAGGCTAGCAAAATGATTGAAAACAGGGCATTTAGCCTTGTCTATGCATGCATGCTGCCCCTCAAATAGCTGCCAGTGCAGCCCTACAGCATCTGGTGTGAATGGGCTCACATAATCAAAAGAGAGAAGAAGGGGATCTCGCTTTCTTAAATTCTAAAATTTAAAATGATACATTTTGGAGGAAATAAACTTTGCTCAGAATATTGTTACCTACTTCTAAGACAGAACCCATAGAGCAGGAATTGTAGACACTGCAAATGGTTCTTGTCATAGTGTATTTTTAATATTCTAAACTCCTAAATTAAGGTTTTAAATGTGCTATAGAGGTAACAGTGTGAATATATAAAAAGTGAACATACATCCTTTAAAATTAACCTATTCTTTTATAAATGACAGGTTGACTTTAAACTTGCTTTCATTGTTTCTCACATTGTGTGTTTAAAGTGAACCACAATCCAAAATGTATTTTTAGTTTTGGATAAAGTGTGGAATCTCTAGAACCTGCGTCAGATTTTTACTATTGTCTGCAACTCCACTGAGCAGAATTCCCAGAACTTCTTGTCTCAGTGGTTTTTATTTACTAAAACTGTAAAGTGCAAAATCTGGTGCAGCTCTGCATAGAAACCAATCCGCTTCCAGATTTTATTGTCAAAGCTTAATTGAACAAGTTGAAGTTAGAAGCTGATTGGCTACCATGCACAGTTGCACCGGATTCTGAGTGCTCCAGTTTTAGTAAATCTCCCCCAGTGACACAACATAAAATAACAAATCTACTCAATGGGTTCAAACCCTTCCCACTTCTTCTAATGTCAGACTATTACTGTTGACTATTGTTCCCACTGGAGAAGTCCTTTTCCTTTCCTGTCCTGGTGACATAAGAGGAAGTGAGGAGACCTGGCAAAGATTCTAACCCTTCCTCACTCTTTCTAAATATCAAAAAAGTAAAAAGATTTAGTACATATTTTTTGAATTGGTGATAAACACTTTGCAGGAAACGTGATATTTTTCAGCAGTTATTGATCATTTGTAAATGTATATTTATTTTGTGTTTTTTTTTTTTAACATGTTTTTTACCACATTTTAGTTTTAATACATCGTTTAATTTCATTATAATGCTTCCAGTATATTCTGTGGCCAAATTATGAATTTTCTGAAAACCTAATCACCTTTATAAAAAATGAACACCTTGACAACTGCCTTCCCATCTCTCTCTTTTATTCTATGACATTTTCAATGCAATCAGAATACTTAAGATTCCACTTTAAAGCAGTTAATAGAATGATACAAGGTAATATATGTTTGTAAAACATTATTCTACAGATAGAGTGAACCTGTGCCCAAACTATGGCCATTAAACCATTTACATATTCTTAACAAGCAGCACATGAGCTTTAAACCAAGCCACCTATGGCTTCTCTAACTGCTATTAATGTTAGGCCGCGTACACACGATCAGTCCATCCGATGAGAACGGTCTGATGGATTTTAACATCAGTTAACCGATGAAGGTGACTGATGGTCTGATGTGCCTACACACCATTGGTTAAAAAAAAAACGATTGTGTCAGAACACTGTGACGTAAAACACAACGACGTGCTGAAAAAACTAAGTTCAATGCTTCCAAGCATGCGTCGACTTGATTCTGAGCATGTACGGCTTTTGCATACTAACGATTGTTTTTGACCTATCGGTTAGGCGTCCATCGGTTACATTTTAAAGCAAGTTCTCTTTTTTTTGACTGAAGGATAACTGACCGATGGGGTCCACACACGATCGGTTTGGACTGATGAAACGGACCTTCAGTCCCTTTTCATCGCTTTTGACCAATTGTGTGTACGCTGTAATTCTTTCTCAAAGCTCTTGAAAGGTCACAACAAGGTATTCAAATTTGGTTTCATTCTGGCTCTAAGACCCCTTTCATATGGGCAATGTATGGTTTGTTCAGCAGGGAGTCCATGAACAGTTCCCTCCTAAATCAGAGCAGGACAGGACGGGAACTTTTAATTGTTAAAAAATAATTTCTCCACAATGCGCAAAGATAAAGAGATAAATCAAGGCTTGTTTTAAAGTGCTTTCACCACTGTAAATACTTTAGTGTACATAGTCTGGGCACAAGTTAAGTTTAAACACCTGAGACACTTTATTGTTTAAATTTGTTGCATATTTTTCTAATTACAAATGAAAAAAAGTTTATTAAGACGATTTTCAAATATTAATAATACCAATATTATTATGACTGTCCAGCCAATGAGTTTACATATGTATTAAGCAATATATGTGATGTTACTGTGGACATTTATCAAGCTGCCTCAGTTGTATAAGTAAATCATAACTTGCTTTTGTACCAGCTGTTATTGTGCATTTTTTCAAAATTCTTTAAAAATAACAGGGAATGATAAATTCCTAAAGAGCCCCCATCTTTTATAGTTTTTTTTTTCTATAAAGATACTGAATTATAATACACCTTGGATCTCTGCATATTTATTTCTTTGTTTCAGTTTTAAATATTTATAGATGATTTGACTTTGATCCATTTTTTTCTTTTAATGCCTTGTGATGGCTGTGAAGCACATAGTGATGCCTGGGCCGAATCCAGCTAATTCAGAGATACTCAAAATTTGTCATATTGAATTTTAGCAATATCAAGAACTAAGATCCCACAAATGCTGGAATAAACATAGGTAAAAAAAAAACATTTTAATAACTCAGTCAATTTCAAAGAAACCTGTCAGGATACAAATATGGCAGTTGCAATCACCGGAAATGGATTAAAGTATGCCAAATTTTTTTTGATAGACCATGGAGTATTTGTTTTTTTGGGGGTTTTTTTTCCTACCATTTGTGGACCTAAATATAGATGTTTCCCTATGGACAAAAACCCCTCTTAAACACTTGGGACCAGAGAAAGCATCCTCATTGGAAGATGTCTACTCTATTCCTGTTCTGGTGGCAAGTCAAAATATTTGATTTTCCCTAGCTTTTAGTCCCTGTGACAGTGATCATCAGGACAAAATGAGGGTGAATCCCACCAGCAGGGGCACATACAACAACAACAAAAAAACAACAGGGTTCTCACTTTAGATATACCTAAAGGCATACGGGACCCTAAGCAAGGTAAGTTTTGGTCACCCCATTCTTTTGATTAACATTGATAAAGGTTGCAATGACAGAGAGAAGTCACACTATTTGCTTTGTCTGTACTTGCAGGGCCTGCCCCTATAGACACCAACTGTCTACAAGTGTATCCTTCCTTGTTATGTTAACGACAGATACAAAGCTTAGACCAATTATACTCTACCCCTGGGTCACTGTAGAAGCATTAAGGTTATGGCTGTCCCCTGGATTTCCAAAAAGCTCTAGGCTCCTGCCTAGGTTGTCTTGTGGATGATCTGACTCTGGCCATCATTAACTTATTTAAAAACGTGTTTTAAAAGAAAAAAAAAAAAGATTAAGTAAAAACAAAGAAGCCCTTTCTCTAGTGAGACTCTTGCCTTTAACAAGCTGTGCATATGAGGTTCTGCATGTATCACTGAGCCCCATAGTAGGGAAGGGATCAGAATGGCAACCCCAGGTTCAGTATCTTTAAAACAAGTCTTCCTGACTGAACAGTTTCCCTCCAAGGAAACGAAGTCTTCCTAATGGTTTCTCTTTAAGTAAAAAAAAAATAGTATTTCCTTAGAATATATCTAAAGCCCAACATTTTTATTAGAAAAGTGAAAAGTGAATAGTTAAAGTCCTGTAAGGTGATTTTCAATTGAGGAGAATTGTATTTATTTTCTGTCCTGTAGACCAAACAGATTAGATAAAATCTCTCGCTCATACCCAGTTGTCACCAGAATAGAAGTCCCCATGGGAGGATTTCTCCTCCATCATGTTCTAGTGACAACTCAAAATGCAGTTTTTCCTCTCATTCTCTCTCATAGAGAGGACAAATAGAGAGAATCTCCCCAGCAATAAAATTGACTGCAATAAAAGCTTAAACTAAGTTCAAACACTTTCACATTCTTCCCAAAATTAAAATCTAAATCATAGGGCCAGATTTAGGTACAATTGCCCTGGCGCAGAGTATCAGAGATACAGTACGCCGCCGTATTTTACCTGGCTCTAAGAAAAATTCTGGTGGATTTTGGCCCGTAAGGTACGGCAGTGTAGTGTATTTCTCGCGGCGGAATCGAAATACGTGATTAGGGGGCGTGAAGCATTTAAATTAGGCGCGTCCCCGCGGCGATCGAACTGCGCATGCTCCGTTCAGAAATTTCCCGCCGTGCATTGTGTGAAATTACGTCGTCACGTCAGTTTTTTTTTGAGTAGCGTCATTTACATACATTCCTATTCCCGGACGACTTACGCAAAAAAAACAAAAATTGAAATTCGACACGGGATCGACGGCCATACTTAACACGGGCTGTCTAACTATAGACCATATTTTTGATTCCCTAACTTTACGCAGCAAAAAGATGACTACAGATGCCGTAAGAGAATGCGACGGACGATCGTAACTTCGTGGATCGCCGTAAAAAGCTAATTTGCATAACCCGATGCGGAAAACGACGCGAACTCCACCCAGCGGTCAGAAAAAGATTGCAGCGTAGATCCGACGGCGTATGGAGACGTAAGCCTGTTGGATCGAAGCCCGAAACCGTCGTATTATAGTTTGAGGATTCAAACTAATGATACAACGCGGGTAATTTGAAATTACTCCGGTCTATCAGGAGATAGACCAGAGTAATGGCTCTGTGAATCTGGCCCATTGTCTTTAGATATAGTTTAGTACAAAAACTAAAATAAGTATTGGAAAAGTCAACATCCAAGGAAACGCCTGTTCAAGGGCCCATAGCAGCTGAAATTGTGTAATCCTGTGTTGACGATAACTGGTACAATTCCTCACTTGATACAATTCAGAGTAAGAGGAATAACTATCAGTATAATGGACTGCTATATGGACTCGTTAGAGATTGCCACCTTCCACTTCCTACTGCTTAATTTTTATTATAGCATTGTCAGATGATTTCTCAAGTATATACAGTATCTCCAGGGTATTGATATAGGGAGAACAGGCATATATAGTAAAATGTTGGTTGGTCTGGGGCAGTCATGTCACAATGAGGCTAAACAGGGTAAGTAGCATTTCTCAGGATATCCTGGGCGCTGAAAAGTAGACATACACTGACTGAAGCTATTTCTCCAATAGGTAAGCATGGTAACATATGGTGCATAGAGATACTGTATGCAGATTGGTGGTTATATATATAGCTCAGAATGAGGTGCACATATATGTAGGTGTGGTATAGCTATTTTTACCTAGTTTGAAAATCCACAATTATTAAAAGGGCATAATTATAAAGTATTGAATCTGACATTCAACAAACATTTACTGTAAGGGACTCTTGCATAATGGAATCTTCCAGATTCATGTGTTTTTAGTGACAGTGATTGATTCACCACCAGATATTGTAATAATAATCACAATCACTGCATTATAACTAGACCCTTTAGCAATGTGTGACAAACTATTACCAACTGGGCTATAAGCATGACAAATGGGCAGTGAACTTCTTTGGAGTAACAGAAGTTTTCCTGTACGAGATAAGTTTGAAACAATTTAAACAGCGGTTCCAATACACTTGTAATTGTGATGATTTGCTAAAGGAGTAGAGAATTTTCATTTTGAAAAATAAATGTTCATGTAGCTGTGTTCACTTCCTCCCTCCAATTATGTGGAAGCAAAAATCTTGTTTTAAAGACCTAATATGAGCTTTTCTGTTGCAATTACCCTGTAATTCTTTCTGCCTCTAGCCTGTAAAAAACACTCTAAGGCCCCTTTCACATTGGGGCGGGATCCGCGGTGGCAAAAGGGTTAATACTGCTCGCAATGCGCCTCTCTATAGAGGCGCATTGCGGGCGGTATTGCCGCGGTTCCCATTGTTTTCAATGGGAAGGAGCGGTGAAGGAGCGGTATACACGCCGCTCCTCTCACCACTCCAAAGATGCTGCTGACAGGAGCTTTTTTCTCTCCCGCCAGCGCATCACCTCCGTGCGAAAGCCCTCGGCCTTTCACATTGAGTATGCAGTGAAGAAGTTTTTCAGGCGGTATAGCAGCGCTATTTTTAGCACTGCACCGCCTAAAAAACTCCTCAGTGTGAAAGGGGCCTAAATCTCAGCAAGAGAAGAGCTTTTCTGGATGTGTTTCCAAGAGGGTTTGTCAACCTGGATAATAAACTTTAGGTTGCAGTTTTCCCAAAATATGCCCCAGAATAATGCTAGGAGTAGACAGGGATATCTTGTACACGAACCTTGCCATGAAAAGAAAAACAAAATTGTCCTGTCATTTCTATGCATCATTATAGTTAAATTTGCTGAAGTGTACTGGAAGGAATACTGAATGAACAGGCTGAATATAATCAACCACATGTAGTTTACTCTAGCTCAAACCTTATTGGCTTTACCACAGTCTTCACTGTCCTTACTCTCCCCAGTGAGCAAGTTAAATTTAATTACGTGAATGTAAGAAATGATAAAGTAACAGGTAATGAAGTAATTGACTGCTGTGGCGAGATATGATAACAATTAAAAAGGCATTTAAAAGTGAAAAACAAAAGCAGATGCTCATCTCTCTATTACCTTTTTTTTTATATTTTGCCTACATAACCCCATTAAATTTGTGTATTGAACATACTATACTACATTCACTTCACTGCACATCACTTTACTAGATGGCTATTGATGTTTATAGTCCTGTTTCTTTATATATATATATATATATATATATATATATTTGGATGCTAGTAGCTTTTATGAAGAGCCTTCTTTGCATCAGTGTAAATCACTAGTGAAGTCAACTTCAGACATTTAAATGTCTATTAAATCTGCATTTTCAATTTCCTTTATTTAACATTGGCAGCTTGAATATTTTGTAAGCAATTCATAACATGATTTCTCATTCTAGACCTATATGTCACCCATTATCCATTATGAAATACAGCATGTTACTGTAGTGCATACAAATCAATGCATAATGGGCTGGATAGGTTGCAATAACATGGATCCTGCATCCAACTGGTCAATAATACCAATGTAAAATTAAATGGACTTTTTCCTTATGTTTTATTTCGATGTTTTGGGAATGATAATGAAAGTTTCTCAACCTTGCGGTTATGATGTATTCAGTAAGCAGCGTTCAATATATATTATAGTATACACTGCGTAGCTTGCTTTTTCAAGGTCTGCAACTCTTCATAACAAGGCTTGGCCTTTTCTGTACATAATGTATGTAGAACATAGCATTCAACAATTTCTACCTTTGGATTACTAGCATTTTATTTTCTTCACGGCCATCAATATAAAAACAACTTGAATGGGAAAAAAATAAAACAAGAGTATTTGTATTATTGTACTTTCAATATTATTTTGTCGGTATTTGGCAATTGGCCTATTATTTATTTCTGTTGATATACTTAGTTTGCTGCCTGTATTTAGCATTCATTATAAATTGCATTGATTGATATAATCAGCATTTATTTGATTTGTTTATCTTTTTATGGATTTTATGACTTAGTTTAAGTTAGTTTTCAGGATGTGCAATTTTAGATGGCCTCTGACTAATGTAAAATGATTTGTAGTGCAAACATTTATATTTTTATAATAAACCTGCTGAAAGTATTTTTGACAGAACTGGTCAGTGTGTTAATTACTTTGCTGAGTTGTAGTTATTTTAAGTAACACATATGGACACATATGGTAATAACAGCGTAAAATCCGAGTGCCATATCCCTTTAAAAAACAGTAAGGAATACATTTTAACAGTTTATTGAAGTTAGTCTGCAGAAAGTGATTGGAAGTTGTGGTAAGTGGCTCTTTTAGTTCAGAGTACTTTTATGTATTTCTTATAAATTGAATATAATGTCTCAAGGAGCAGTGCCCTGTGCTGGAATGTGAAGCAATCCAGAACATGGCTTTACTCCATTAGGCATTACAAGGAGGCATTTAATCAATGCCTTACTTCAGTAGTCATCAACCCTGTCCTCAGGGCCCACTATGTGGCCACATTTTATGTATTACCTTGGGGAGATGCAGACTAGAATACTGCAATCACTGATCAAATGATATCACCTGTGATGTATTTCGGTTATCTTGCAAACCTGGCCTGTTACTGGGCCCTGAGGACAGGGTTGATGACCACTGCCTTACTTGATGCAGAGCAGTAGAAGACCTGTCATCAGTATGGGCATCCACTGGGAAGTGGGAATCCACCAGGGAGTGAAGTCCTGTACCTCTTCTCAAGTGTTGTGTGATTTATTGCATGATCAGGGAGAAAAAGTTTCTCTTCTCAGTGGTGCCTATACTGATAGCATATCTGTGGTGAGTGGAAGCTTATTTCAGGTAACAGGTCTGTGTGCCCCCCATCCCTCTGAGGTCCTGCAGCTATCTTTAGATCCCCTTATCTCCAACAGTGCTTCTCAATAGTATTGAGCGGAATACGCCATATTCGATTTCGCGATATTGCGCGAATATATAGAAGAATATTCGCGAATATTCGCCAATATCGAATATTCGTGATATTTTATCCAAAAAAATTATGCGAAAATTATTGCGAAATTCTCATAAACGGAGATCATTTCCTGTATTACTAAACTAATATGCACTAAACACTAACTCTACACTAACTCTACTTAAAAGAAAGGAGAATAAGGGGGCAAAAGAAGGGCGGAGAAGATAATCGCGCAATATTCCTATTGCGCGATTATCTTCTCCGCCCTTCTTTTGCATCAGAGCCAATCAGAATAACTTGAATATTCGGCAAAAGGAATATCGCGCAATATTCCTTTTGCCGAATATTCAAGTTATTCTGATTGGCTCTGATGCAAAGGAAGGCCGGAGAAGATAATCGCGCAATATTCCGTTTGCCGAATATTCGAGTTATTCTGATTGGCTCTGATGCAAAAGAAGGGCGCATCAGAGCCAATCAGAATAACTCGAATATTCGGCAAAAGGAATATTGCGCGATATTCCTTTTGCCGAATATTCGAGTTATTCTGATTGGCTCTGATGCAAAAGAAGGGCCGAGTAGCTGATGAGATTCTTTCATGTTGCCGAAAAGTCGCAATGCGAATTTTCGGCAACATAAAAGAATCGCATCAGCTACTCGGCCCAGGGTCTCTCTCTAATCATACCAGCAATGCTTTTAGACGTCGATGGAGATCACTAGGATGTGATCTGTTTTAAAAAAAAATTTGAAAAAATACGAATATTCGCCATAGCGAATATTCGCCGCGATATTCGAGTTATTCGCGAAAAACTCGAATATGCAATATTCGTAGCGAATATTTGCAATGCGAATATTCGTGAGCAACACTACTTCTTAACCTTCCAGAGTCATCCAGGCCCCCTGAGAGCCCTTGGTCCTTACAGTACTCCCAAATTTCCCACAGTGACTCTCCATCTCCCAAAGTGCTGCCAAGCTTTCCACAGTGCCCCCAACTTCCTACACTGCTTCCCCAGCCCACAAAGTGCCCTACAATCCCCCTTCCAAATTCAGATATCTCCAGACACTCTACAGACCCTGCTCCCACAGTTGGTTAAGAACCCTTATTCCCCTCCAGGGCCACCATGTCTGCCACAGAGTCTTATAACCCCCTCCAGAGCCAGGAGTATATGGGGTCTGATCAATTCGAGAAAAAAGAGTAATTGGAACTGTTTGAAAATAATAATTTATTGATGACCAGATTCAAAAAACTGTATAGCATCATTGCAGTGTTATATCATGCAATCTAGTACTGTCTAGTGGAAAAAAAGTATATAATATAGCTCCCTGTTTATAATAAAATGTTACAAGGTAGTACTATGCCATACCTTTATGAATAACATAATCAAGCATCAAGTAAGAGCATTGTTCTGACATTTTTTAATAATCTGCCTAAATTACATTGCACTTTTGAGCTGACATGGCTGACTCAAGAACTGGAATTTCACAGAACTCTTTATTCTTTACTCATTATCTTGATTAACACACAGATCCAGGGCTGTCCTAATGAGAGGGCGCACCCGGGCACAGCCCAGGGGCCCCAGCTGGATGGGGGGCCCTGCACTTTCCCCAAAGCAGCTGGTCTTTGAGCCCACACTGCCCTGAAATTGGGGGCCCCATGATGGCACTTAGAGTGATATATGCAAAGGAGAGTCAGTCTGCCTCCTACTTAATGTCTGTTTACTTGCACTGTCATCATTGTAGGGGCCCTAGAGCATTACTTTGCTCAGGGGCCCATGGTGCTTTTAAGACGGCCCTGCACAGATCTTCTGGTGTATGCACCTCTCTTCTGGAGGGAAAGTATTGTGTGACCATAGTTTTAGTGTAATATCTGCAACTCCAACTGATTGCCTTCTATTTCCTATGTTTGTGTTCTTGTTCTTGTTTTAATATATTTATTTATATAAAAATGGATTTATAAAAAAAAAAAAATGTTGCCAATCAGACAATGTATTTTTAAATTTCTGAATATTGGATGAATGTACAGGAAAAGCCATATAAATAGGTTAAATCCCAACTCCAGAAAATCTGCAAATTCTCCTTTGTAGTGGACCTGCACTAGAATGATTATTTGCTGTTTATTTTCTAGGGAAGAATAAAAGTACTTTTACTTACTCAATCTTCTGCTCCCCTGACAGACATCGCTCCACCGCGCTCTAGCGGAGGACTGTCCCTCAGTGTCATTATGCCCAATGCAGGGCTATGGACTCTGCAAAGTTCTTGATGACGTAGATAGGTAAATCTTTCTTTCTATGCCCCCTAGACCTAAACAAAAAGTTAACCCCTGCAGCCCCACTGCAAGGTAAAATTGTCAAGTTACATGGAGTTGTGCTTTTATTACTGCCCAGTGACAGTTTATGTGAGTTTATGTCAAATCGTAAAACTCTTTTTTGATAGTTTTAACTGCATTTTTAACTGCCTTGCTAGAATGTAACCATCTATATGTAACATAGGGCAATATTACTGATTGCATTACTATTTTTCTTCCACAAGATGGCAGTAACATATGTGTCTTGTTTAGATTGTGAAAAACTTTAACCAGTGGCACTCTGGGAGATGTTATCTAGAGGAGGATCTGAGTCACGACCATCACTGGGAAACCAACTACAAAACCCAGTGATACATGGAAGTAGGAGGGGTTGAAAAAAAGGAAAAAAAAAACAGGAAGGAGCGGGTCTTTTGGGGGAGCATGCCAATAGGAGAGAGGAAGGGAGAAAAAGTGCAATGCTGTACTGTCCTGTGTTGTGTTTTGCTGGACGCTGCCGCATCCTAGACCAGGAGGTTGGACTAAGCTGAGTTTGTTGCCTTATTGGCCACTCTGGTAGCCATCCTGTCTTTGATCCAGGCCAAAGCTGCCTCAACCTGTTGGGGAACCATGAAGGTGCTGCCATCTCACCTGCTACCAGTAACAGTCAACAACTAGTAAAGGGTGCCCCCCACTGTTCCTCCAACCAACTGCCATTGGAGAAGTACAGAAAAGGGAAGTGGTGAGCAGGTCACAGACCCACTGTTAATCTGAACGCCTTGTGGATGTTGTCATAGACCACACCCTTGAATCCTACTACTGCAACTGTGTACCCTTACATCTTCAGTAACTACTGCCACTATGCATGCTTTAGCATCTAGCTGCTGCAGCTGGGTCTGCCTTTTTCTATAAAATCATCTGCACCCAGTCCCCTTAACTTCTAAGACCAACTTCTTACATAAACTACTGCAACACTCAGTTTATAGACACACCAAACATCTTTAAAAGGGCCCCAATGTAGCCAGCAGAAGTTTCAACACAGAGACTTAAGCCCTGTACACATGATCGGATAGCTGATGGAATCTAGTCCGATGGATTTTTTCATCGGATATCCGATGAAGCTGACTTTCATCAGTCTTGTCTACACACCATCAGTCAAAAATCCGACCGTGCCAAAACGCGGTGATGTAAAACACTACGACGTGCTGAGAAAAATTAAGTTCAAAGCTTCCGAGCATGCGTCGACTTGATTCTGAGCATGAGTGGATTTTTGACCGATGGACTTCCACACAGACGATTTTTTCTACCGTTTTTTTATCCATAGGAAAAATTTAAAACATGTTCTATTTTTTTTCACCGATGGGAAAACAAACCGATAGGGCCCACACATGGTCGGTTTGTCTGATGAAAACAGTCCATCAGTCTGTTTTCTTTGGACAAACCGATCGTGTGTACAGGGCTTTACTCAGACCACCTTATCCTGAGGGTAGATCTGTGTTTAACTTTAAATCGTTATCTTGCAGGCCTAAAATAAGGCACTTTGTTTGGGAGCTCTCAAGTGGCAAAGTCATGTTATTTTTTTACTCTTGTTTTGATCACTTGGGTATTTTTATCTCATATGAAGAGCTACTATTTATATCCTTGGGGTCACAGTATATGCTGGAATCTGACGCTCCTATAAGGGAACCTATGAAGTTAATTGTACAGTCATTGGTGTGTTTATGCTGGTTGAGTTAAACGTGCCAATATTCTCTGTTATAATTTTATGACTTTAACCATCCAATACAGACAGTTTTTTTTTAATAGAGATGGGAGTTTAATTCCTAAGTGTTGCTGGGATTTACATAAAGGTATACTGATGGTTTTAGTGAGGGCGAGGCTTCACATAAAGCTGGACAAGAGCAGAGGTCCCAAATTACTTTCTTGGGAACCAATACTGTCCAAAAGTCCAAAGACCATGATTTGTTGCCCTCAGGATCTGTGCTAAACGGAAAGATCAGTCAGTCTACACTTTGACTCTCTCCCTCAGACATGATATGGTCAAATGCCTAGGTTTTGCAGACATGTAAATATAAATGGAAAGAAAACTGCGCTAATCTAAAATTAAAATAAGCAGCTACACAAGCAATGTCACAAAAATTGGACAAATAGTGGAACAATATATGTAGCACTGATATCAGCACTTATAAATGGCATATAAATGGAAAGGGATGCAAACAAAAAAGTAATACACCACAGTGATTTAAAGGTAAGTATTCATCAATGGATAAAAACCCAAAGAAACATAAGTCCATCAATGGATAAATAAAAAGCTGAAAAACATATGGTTACATCAATCATCATGGATGGGACAATCTTCACAGCTAGACAGGAATAGATGGAATACTCTAACCAGATGAAGAGGATCTGTCTGTCAGCGGCACCAGATCATAAACGCATGCAAGGACCTCGCTGGAATCCACTCAAATTTATCGAAGGCCAGATGGTAAACTCCACACAATATATCTAGATGGATGGCGGTAATCCTGGAATGGAACTTCACCATGGTATGATTCATTAGAGATCGAGATCCAAGGCAGGAACAGAAAAGCTTATTTCCTCCAAACCCACTGTCGGTAGTGGGGATAAACGGTATCTGCTCACAGAGTGAAGGCACAATCATGGAGCTTTAAAAACTTAATCCAAGTGGGTCATGCAGGGAAAAAAAGAAAAAACAATGGTATGGTTTTATTGTAATAAAACCAAATATACATAAAAGTGATCACAGAAACATATAAAATGAAAAAATAAAAACAATATGAGAAGCAACTGTACCACGACCGATGCATTTCGTCCAACAGGACATCTACTGGGGCATCTACTGCCCCAGTTGAAGTCCTTGGATTAAGTTTGGATTACGTTTTTAAAGTTCCATGATTGTGGGGGGGCGTGGCCTGCGGCGGACCAGGATGGATGCCTGAATCCTGAGCTCCGATCCACGGCACGGACGATCGCAACTCTCGGCAACCGATCCTCCCTGCTTCTCACCCTTTGATACAGGGAAGGACAGAGGACACCGCGGGGCATGCCTGGACAACGGCAAAATCCCCCTGTACCGCGCCGCCTCACGGATTACTATCCGACCGCCGCAACAATGCAGGGAGTCCAAGATGGCGCCGGCTCCAGCCTCGGAGCACACGCTGACATAGACAGCGCGCCTGTTGTGGTAAACAGCCCTCTGCTCTCCTCATCAGGACATCCTGACAACACCATCAGGGAATCCATGGACACTATCCCTCCTCCGGTGCGCTCTGCAGACACCCCACAACAGGACAGAGGTAAGAGACTGGCTACCTCCCCTGTCCCCTCGCCCACTAAAGAACCTTTGGCTAAAAAGCAATCCTGGTCAGCTATAGTGGCAGGCTCGTGCAACAACCAACATACACCCTCCCTTGCTGCTGTCCCTGCCTCTGACAATGCTGTTACTGAAGTCATGCTAAAATCCATGCTGCTGACATTACAGCAAGATTTACAAAGAGATCTGCAATTCTCTATGTCCCAAGTCCATGATAGAATTGACTGTCTGGAAGAACGAGCGGATGCTCTGGAGGATAATCTGCAGGATTATTCTAAAGCTCACAATGAAGTAGTAGAAGTGCAGGAACATCAAACTGAGGAACTCCGTCGTATTAAATTGAAACTTGCTGATTTGGAGGATCGCTCACGGCGCCAAAATATTAAATTCAGGGGCATCCCAGAATCGATCAAGCCAAATTAACTTACTCCATATTTACAACAGCTTGCCACTTCGCTGCTCCCGCGCATTAACGTCCGCGAGGCGTTAATTGACCGGGCACACAGAATAGCGAAACCGTCACATCTCCCAGATGATATCCCTAGAGATGTCTTGGCTCGTTTTCATTATTTTCATGTTAAGGAGCAACTTCTTTATGCGGCTAGATCTACAAAGCCCCTCCCGGCTCCATACTCCAACGTCAAGCTATTCACTGACCTATCCCCTGCCACGATGGAATTTCGGAGAGCTTTCGCACCGGTTACATCTATTCTTCAACAGAAAAAAATAACGTATAAATGGGGCTTCCCGACTAAATTGTTGGTCACTCATCAACATCAGATTGTCCCCATCCTTACCCCAAAAGATGGGTATAAGAAACTGACCAATTGGGGCCTGCTGCCGATCTCTTCTGGTGACACGGGACAGAGGAGTCCCCCTCGCGCACCCTCTGGGACTGGAAACCTGACGCCTCAAATCGCTGAGAAACACTGACTTATGCCTTGCCTCAGTCCTCTCTCTACCTCAGTCCGGCCGGGATGAGGCCTGTTCACATTCTTTTTTTTTTTCTCTTCACCTATACCCCCCAGTTTTAAGTGTGCTAAGCACATAGTTTCTTGTACTGTTTGCCTTTAAGGTTTGACGTAAGCATTGCATTTAGTTGACACAGCAAGACTTTTTTTTTTCTTCTTTTTTTTTTATATATATTTTTATATACTTTTTATTTTGTTGTTCTGTTATATACTTTGTGTACCTCGGTTACTGGATATTTGCACATATTTTACAAATCATCCCACTATATCTCTGTGCTTTCTAGCCTTGTTGATAGGTATAATCCCCTTCTCTCTACCGGTATCACCCGAGTCATTTTATCGCCATGGCCCTCACACTCACCTCCCTGAATGTTAAAGGCCTGAACTCACCTTTTAAACAAAATCTACTTTGGAAAGAAGCTTTAGCGCAACATGCGGACATTCTTTGTGTACAGGAGACCCACTTCTCTAATACGAACCAACCCCTCTGTAAGCATAATAAATACCCGCACTGCTTTTTTGCCAGTGCCCCAAAAAAAAGAGAGGGGTGATGATTGCAGTAAGCGCCGCAGTAGACTTTTCGTTGACCCACAGTGTTTCAGATGACGATGGCAGGTATCTGATCCTCTCTGCTACAATTAATAACCGTCCCCTCACTATCGTCAACATTTACGCCCCCAATACAGCTCAGAAAAAATTATTTGTCAACCTATTTGCTAAACTTGCCCCCTACAGATCCTCATCTCTGATCCTATGTGGGGATTTCAATGATGTACCTGACCCCTCTCTTGACTCCTCCAACATTGCGAGAAGTAGACCCTCAGCTTTATCTGCCCTACTCCATAGAGAAGATCTATATGACGTGTGGCGCTGCCTGCATGGCTCAGAAAAGGATTATACCTTTTTTTCTCCTCCCCATCAGTCCTATTCCCGTATAGACCTATTTGTTACTGACAAGCACCTACTACAGTCCGTCACTGAGGCCCAAATAGGGACGATCTCCTGGTCGGACCATGCGCCACTCACGATTAAACTCTCATCCCCCTCCCAAGTCCCTATCCACACGATCTGGAGACTAAATACCTCCCTCCTTAACAACCCTGCCTTTGAGACCCAGATACGGTCAGAGATTGAAGATTACTTCCGATATAATGTTGACTCTGTGGCTGATCATGCTATCACATGGAACGCTCACAAAGCTTGCCTGCGAGGTCTATTTATTAAACTTGGAGCCCGTTCTAAAAAAATTCACTCTTCTACCACTGAATCCCTCCTAAAACAAATCCGCACCCTAGAGACTGAAAACAAGAAATCTCCTTCCCACGACCTCTATCTAAAACTGAAACTCCTTAGATCTCAACTTAGTGATCATCTCAGGAAAAATTTTGACTATTATATCAAACGCCTTAATCTGCGTGCCTACTCCGCAGCCAATAAACCTGGTGCCTATATGGCTAAACAATTTAAAAAGCAACTCGTCAATAAAAAGATTCCATTTCTCATTAACTCCCAAGGGAAACGTCTTAATAACCCCCTAGACATCGCCAATGAATTTAGTAGTTTCTATGCCAAGCTTTATAATCTCGCTAATAGTGAACAACTCCCTCCCCCACCTAAAGAATGTATCTCCGATTTCCTCTCTTCCATTTCCCTGCCCTCCATCTCCTCGGAACAACTCGCTTTTCTTGCAGAACCTTTCTCAACTACTGAGATACATGATCTCCTTAAAAAACTTCCCCTTCATAAAGCCCCGGGACCTGATGGACTCCCTAACGAGTATTACAAACACTTTGCTGAATTGTTGCTCCCCCACCTTTGTAACATGTACAATCAATTTGTATCTACTGGTACTATCCCGAAGGAATCTCTTGATGCTTTAGTGGTTACCATTCCCAAACCAGGCAAGGCAACAGACAACCCCGCCAATTACCGCCCAATATCTCTCCTAAACACAGACACCAAGATCTACGCTAAGCTCCTAGCACAGCGCCTCGCCTTATCCCGTCGATCATCCATCCAGACCAAGTAGGTTTTGTGCCGGGGCGTCAGGCCTCAGATGGTACCAGGAGATTTATAGACCTGATACAGTGGGTTGAAAACAGTCAAACGCCTTCTCTCTTCCTATCTTTGGACGCAGAGAAGGCGTTTGATAGGGTTTATTGGCCTTATATGGAAGCGGTTCTCAGTAAGTTTGGAATCTCAGGAACCTTCTTATCTGCTGTGTTGGGCCTATACTCTCATCCATCGGCACGCGTCTGGACTTCGGGCGTTATTTCCGACCCGTTTAATATCACTAATGGCACCAGACAGGGGTGCCCATTGTCCCCCCTAATTTTTGCTATGATAATGGAACCATTAGCACAGCTCATTAGGTCCAACACGTTAATATCTGGCATTAAAATAGGAGAGGTTGATCATAAAATCGGTCTTTATGCCGACGATGTCATTATTGCCCTAACCAACCCCCTAGTCTCCCTCCCCGAGGTTCAGCGTATTTTAGAGTCTTTTAGTTTAATCTCCCTCTATAAATTGAACCATAGCAAATCCCTTATGCTTAATTTAGGTTTAGACCAAGCGCAGACCCATCATATCTCGAAAACGTTTCCCTTTGCGTGGGCCCCTAATTCTTTTCTTCCCTACCTTGGGATACAACTAACTTTTCCAAGCCGTATCTTACTTAGAACAAATTTGGAAAACCTCACGGGCAAGCTTTTGAAGCTCACAAAGGATATGACCCATGTTCCCGCCTCCTGGGCTGGGAGAATTGCTCAGGCGAAAATGTTTCTACTTCCCCATATTTTATATTTGTTCCGCACTATCCCTCTCCCGATACTACAAACGCAACTGAGAAAAATTCAAGGGATTGTTAACTCCTTCATTTGGCAACAAAAAAGACCCAGAGTAAAGAAAGCTGTGCTTCTGACCCCAGTCCAACACGGCGGAATGGGTGCCCCAGACATTCTAGCCTACTATCGTGCAACAATCCTGGACCAGCTCAAAACTTGGTGGTCGGACCAACACCCCACAACATGGCGGCAAATAGAAGCTACTGCACTCCGTGCAAATCCTAAACATGTCCTCGCTGCTTCTTGGCTTAATTTCAAACCACAGCGCAACTTCCTAGGCACTACCACAGCCGCTCTAAAAGTCTGGTCCGCTGTTTTGCAAATTCATTCGGGTATCTCGGCTGACACACTTTCAGTGTTGCCCATTGAAGCAGTCGCTCTGTTGGCCCCTGATCTTCCCATCGGGAACTGGATCAAACTAGGAGTTGTCAATATAGGTGCTCTCTTTTCACCCTGGGGTATCCACCCCTTTTCCTATCTACAACATAAATATGGCTTGTCCCCCAAATCGTTCTTTATTTACCTCCGAATAAGGTCTCTTCTTTCCACAATTCATCGTTCATCTACAGATTCTTTCTCCCTGCCTCTACTCAAAGCGTTTAACTCCAAAGATCCCAAAGTTAAAGGTATCTCCCTCCTTTACAAGATGATTACTAAGCCAAGTCCAGAACTACTCTCCCCTTCTATTCAATATTGGTCATCCTATATCCCTCAATCGCCCTCACCTGATGTCTGGGTGAAGGCCCTTTTGACTCCACGGCGCCTATCTCATTGCATTAACCATTGGGAATCCCTTCAGAAACTTTTTCATAAATGGTACTTCACCCCAGATAGGCTGGCCAAAATTTACCCGTCCACTTCTCCCAATTGCTGGAGAGGATGTGGCGATATTGGTTCCCTGTCCCATATCTGGTGGGATTGCCCGCTTCTCAAAACATTCTGGGCAGAGGTTGAGAAACTAATTTTTTCATTGTGCTGCATATCCCTCCCAATGTCCCCTTTGGATCTCCTGTTGGGTCTGTCAATCCCCTCCTGGCCTAGGCATTTGCGAACATTGGTGACGCACATTTTAATAGCAGCCAGGTTGGCGATTGCTAGAAAATGGAAATCGCTTCAACCTCCTCTGTTAAAAGATGTCATTGGTCTACTTAACTCCCATTTCCTGATGGAATTCTCGTTCGCTAAAGCTAACCTATCTACCAATAACTTTTACCTGTCCTGGGATAAGTGGCTGACTGATCCTAGAAGTGCCCCCCTGTGTTAGTTGGCTCTCCCTTAGTGGACGCCTAGGCCTTATGTGGATCCCCTTTTTTCTCTTTATTATACACACTGTCGATATGTTTTACAGCTGTATGTTGTCCACATATTTCTTGCTAAATGTTCAGTATTAATCCTTTTATGGTACTCCTCTCCCTGTCCTGTTTCCTACTCCTGTTTTGTTTATACACAGTGCAATCTTCTACTGGTTTAATTGCTGAAGTTTTTTTTTTTTTCTCTTGATACTAACCTACTTGTACACGACACTGTGCTTGTTTTCCTTGTCTTGGATGTAGAGCCAGGGTATGCCCAATTGGCTATGTTTTGTACACACTCCTACATTTTCCTTTTGGAAATCAATAAATACTTAAGTTTAAAAAAAAAAAAAAGTTCCATGATTGTGCCTTCACTCTGTGAGCGGATACCGTTTATCCCCACTACCCACAGTCGGTTTGGAGGAAATAAGCTTTTTTGTTCCTGCCTCGGATCTCGATCTCCAAAGAATCATCCCATGGTGAATTTCCATTCCAGGATTACTGCCATCCATCTAGATATATCGTGTGGAGTTTACCATCTGGCCTTCGATAAAGTCGAGTGGATCCCAGCAAGGTCCTTCCATGTGTTTATGATCTGGTGTCGCTGACAGACAGATCCTCTTCATCTGGTAAGAGTATTCCATCTACTCCTTACTAGCTGTGAAGATTGTCCCATCCATGATGATTGATGTGGCCATATGTTTTTCAGCTTTTTATTTATCCATTGATGGACTTATGTTTCTTTGGGTTTTTATCCATTGATGAACACTTACCTTTAAATCACTGTGGTGTATTACATTTTTGTTTGCATCCCTTTCCACTCATATGCCATTTATAAGTGCTGATATCAGCGCTACATATATTTTTCCACTATTTGCAGACATGTAGCCAGCACTGAAAGGGCAAGTTTTTTTTGTACTTCCCTGTCCACCTCATAAGCATCCCCCAACACTGCCCTTTCTTCTAAGCACTGTGCCTCCATGCCATTTTTTTTTAAAGAACCAAATTATTATGCAGCCATTTATACAGCCTTTTATTGAAAAGCACTGCAAAATAAATGTAATGGTTTATAATAAAATATATGGATTTGACAATAAAAAAAGAGCTTTACTATAGGCAAAAAAAGACCTTGCTCACAAGCTACTTATAAAATATCCCTCTCACAAAACGGCAGTCTACAATACAAATAACAGATTAGCCCCTGTGAAAGCACATTGTAATGTAATAGAGAACATAATTGGGCAATACTATGCACTTCTCACAATGTAGCATAATGTAATGTAAAACATGACCAGAATGTCATATTACACAGTGTCCAAATAAAATATAATGCCCCCATATGGCACAACAAAAGAATACTGTATCCGCCCCATTATGAAACATTTTCAATAATAATGCCTGGTGATCTAGAGAAGGAAAAATACATATATAAAATAAATACAGATCACTTACCTGTTCCTGAGCTTCCCTTTTACCTTTGTGACTGTGTGCAATAGGCAACACAGTGGCATTGCAGGTGTAATGTGGTGTAATGTCTCTAATGACAGCTACATAAAGCATTGCACAGTCCAGACCAAATATAATAAACAAAGCTGGTGCTGCTAGCAAAATAAAGTGATAGGATTGCTGGAAAAATAATTACCAGTGACCGATTGATGGCTGCACAATCTGCAGCATAGCATAGAAGACATACGCAGGTCCGGCAACACAGTATAAAATCCAATCTTCTTTATTAATATTCCATCACAACTTAGAGGGAGTTCAAAGCGCAAACAGGTTGATGCATTTCAGTTCCCACAGGGCCTTGGTCGTAACCAACTAAGACCCCTGTGAGTGATGAAACGCATCAACCTATTTGAATACTGAACTTCTTCCCCTCTGGTTAAATCATCATGTCCTATTGCGAGCCTCCATCTTTTTGAAATCCAGCATCGCTACTAGGAGTTTTGAGAAGATAAAGTTTTCCTCTGCCCAGCAAGTTTGTCTGCAGCGTTATATGCCCAGTATTTACAGGTTGGAGGTAAGCGCTCTGTGAGCCCACTGCATAAGAAGACCTGCATTAATTTCTCCATTTGAAGCTCTCATTTGGCAGCGTATTCTATTGGACTTTATCTAGTGTTCACTGCACTTTGTTTGTATTTGGCACAGTGCTTATTTTGACACTATATCTACACCATTCAGTTGGCTATTCATTAGCCATTGTCGTTTCTGCACTATTAGTTGCACTTTATTGGTACATTGCTAGCAGCTTTAAAAGTGTGTTTTATATTTATATATTGTTATATTCATACACATATATAGCACCTTTGCACGTTAGTGTGTTAGGGATTGCGCTCATCACTTTTTTCTTTTATTCCCATTTGCCAGTGATTTGTACACTTATAGACAGGCCCGTCGCTACAGGACAGGCAAAACAAACAATTGCTTGGGACCCGGAGCTGGCCTGGGGCCCCCAACTTCCCCTTCCTAGGCTGTAGCGTGGCCGAGCTCCTCCTCCTTCCACCTGGAGTCCTGTCAGCCCGGCCGGGTACCGCGCGTGGTACAGGAGATTCAGTTTCCTGTTTCCAGCCGGACTGACAGGAAGTGCACACTGAGTGCTCACTTCCTTTCAGTCCGGTCAGGAAGACAGGAAACTGAATCTCCTGTACCGCACGATACCTGGCCCGGCTCAGCCACTATCTGGGACTGGGGAAGAGGAGCTCGGCCACGCTACAGCGGCAGCCTACAGGGAAAAAATGTGTGTAGCGTTAACGTAGGCTTTGCATGCGGGGGGGGGGTGCTTGGGGGCCCCCCATTTTGCTTGGGGCCCCCAAATTCCTTCAAATGGCCCTGCTTATAGATTTGAGCAGCAATCTCATTTATTACACATTTTTCTTATTTTGATCTTTTATTATTCACTTGACTAGCGCAGAAGATCTTCTTTTATCTTCTTCTATGTCTTAATGGAACATAATAAATGGAGATTGTATTTCATATCATGTTGCCGGACATTTGTATGTCTTCTATACAGCAATGCTCCTCTTCTGCTAGTTGTGCAGAAACATCTCAATTGTTGGTTGCTCCAGCTCCTCTGAACCAGCAATTAGTAAATGAAAGCATATCACTTCCGATTTGTGGTTTCCAGTGACAAGCAAGTGTAATCTGTATAGGGTTGGGATTAGACAGCCTCTTACAGCTGCTCTCAGTGCCAAGAGGTGCTGGTATTGGGTACCTACACTTCCTGGTGTAAAAGCTCTATGAGAGGTAATTGGAATAGCATAGATTGGAAATGATTACAGTTCTTTTAATACTCTTTTTATCCATCCTAGGAGGACAGTTAACAGCCTAAGCTTAGTCAAATCATTTTTTTTTTAATGCTGTTGTAAAGAAATAATAATAATAATTAAAAAAAAAATAACAAACATAACAAAAAATAACAATAACAAACATGTTATACTTACCTCCACTGTGCAGCTCGTCTTCTGGGGTCCCTCAGTGGCTGTCTCTGGTCCTTCCCGCAAGAACTCCACACATTCATGCGAGCGAGCTTGCGGCTGTAGCCGCTCACTGTATCACTCGGCCCCGCCCCCGGCGTGCAGCGTCATCGGATGTGATTGACAGCAGCACCAGCCAATGGCTGCGCTGCTTTAATCCATCCACTCTAGCCAATCAACGGCCAGGCTGAGCAGCGAAGAGGATGATGGGGTACTGGGGGTGGGGGGGTGGTATTGCCTGAAGTTATATAGGATGCATTAAGGTGATTTTTTTTTACCTTTACAACCCCTTTAAATCAGCACACGGGATGTTACTTACAGCCAATTTGATGTGCCCCTTGTGCTGCTGGCTGCAATTTAATATACATTTTCCATCCTCTGATCCTCCAGCCTTACCCCTACCACCGTAATCTTCCAGTGTAGCAAGGTTAATAGAGCCAAGAGAATCACAGTATGCACTGCTGAAGAGTGCTACGCCCACTATTTCAGCCCTCCTTCTCCTTTCGTAGAAGCGGTACTATAGTTTATATGAAAGAAAAAAGATCTATGACTGGAGAAGAAAGACTTTTCATTCATCCACCCGTCCTCCATTCATGTTTAACTAATAGAAGCTATAGTACGGCTTCTATGAATGGAGGAGGTATGCAGAAAGGGTGGGCATAGTCAGCTCTCTCGAAAAGTGGAGTGACAGGTCCCTCAGTTGTATTAATTGGAAGATTATTGTGACAGGAGTAGGGGGACAACAGAAGATTGAAGATTTCAACTAACTCTGCAGCCAACAGCACAATAAACTATTCACATTTACTGTAAGTAATGCCCTATTGTGCTGATTTTTTTTTTTTACTTTTCTACTCAACTTAGACTTTAATATTTGAGTATAGGTCCAGCCCAAGATTTCTCGCAGGAACATATAATTGTCATGTTTGACATAGAGCCTGAAGTTGTGTGACAGTAAAATATAAAACACCCAGCTGCTGGATACCTCTTATTCTATTTCGCCCACTCAATTCAGTGTAATAAAGTAATTCAAACTGTGCAGATGAACTAGTGCCCTAAATCTTAAATTTCGCTAAAAAGCCATTCTGAGAGGTTAACAAATGATTAAGCTGTCGTTGCCTTTTGGGTGGTCAGAATGATATTTGTAGGTTATGGGAATGAAACTGACACCTTTAACCCAGACCAATAGATTTTGTCAGTGACTGGTAATTAGAGGTTCTCAGCGTAGGTGTAAAATCTGTGTGTCTACTTTTTCCCTGTATGTACGGTTTTTATGTAATAATTACAGATTGTAGGCAGCCTGTGTCCCAGCATTCTCTGTCACCGATGCAAGGAATATAAGGAATATATAAAGATGAAATAAAGTTACATATTAATTAACCAGGGACCCTTCTAGGATTCTAAACCACCTAGAGTACTGTTGGGCACACGGAAGGGATGTCTAAGCAAAAGATCATTTTAACAATTCCATTTTTTTTTTTTTTCCACAAAGAATTTTATTAAAGCATAACAAAAAGAAAAATACATCAATAACGATACATGCGTTTGTAAAAACATACACATTACAGGCAAAGAGTATTCTTGGTGTATTGTGACACCCTCATTACAAAGTGTTGACATAGTGCCCTCTAAAATAGGCGTCCAAGGAAAGAACAGAGGACCAGTGATAATCAGGGACCAGGGAAAGAAGAAAAGAGGAAAGCCCAAAAGATGAGGAATAAAGAGAGAAGCGAAAGAATAAAAAGAATAATAACAATAAAAAATAAAATAAAATAAGATAAGATAAAAAAATAAAAAAAGGGGGGGAAATGGGGGGGGGGAAGGAGGGGTCCATTGGGCTCTACTCCTCCAACACGCCTCCACTCCAATCTATAGTTTGGAGAGATATAAGGGAGGTGAACCCACCAGGGGGGGGGGGGGGGCACGGTTGTTTCATAAGGCTCAAAACAGATCCGATTCACGGGGGGAAGTATGCTTTGTAACCATCAGAGTACCTAAAGTCAGTCCAGCAAGCCCAGGTTAGGGAGAACTTATGTAAGCGCTCGTGTGACGTATGAATCAATTCCTCCAGTTCAGCTATTTTGGTTATCCTGGCCAGCCATTCTCTAATGGTGGGAGCATTCGTTGAGCGCCAATGATAAGGAACACACAGTCTTGCTGCATTTACCATATGCATGGCTAGTGATTTGTGGTAGTCATGTTTGGGGAGGGATGAGTGATGAAGCTCTTCTATACCACTTGGTTATAATTTTGTATCCATTTTCTTGGATCGCTGCATTCAGAGAACCTTTATGCGCTATTGTGTAGATGTTCTCCCAGTCCTCACCAGAAAGCGTTATTCCCAGATCCCTTTCCCAGGAGTCGTGTAAGTGTTTGGTAGCCAGGGTAGGCTCGACATCCTGTATGTAGGAGTATATGGAGGAGATCACATGTCTTTGTGGGGAAGAGCGTGAGCACAGGGATTCGAAGTGGGTGAGATGTCTAGTCCAAGTCTCATTCAAAGCTTTGGTAAATAGGTAATGTCTCATCTGTCTATAGGGCCAGAATGGGAACGCCCGCGTACGTGAATTGGCCACTAGCTCTTCATAAGACCGAGGAGTTCCCCTCAGGAATAGATGGTGAGCAAGGATATCCGCATGTGGCCATTCATCCCGTAAAAATGAGGGTTCTCCCGGGGGAAAGTCAGGGTTTCCCCGCAATGTCGTCATTGGGCCCAGGTGAGATGAAAGCCTATGGTGGGTTATAGCCTTATTAAAGGCTGCTAAGGAGGGGTATATTAAAGGGTGGGTTTTGAGTCCTTGGGGCCACCGGTCGGTGGGAAGCCAAGGTAGTATGTGCGTAGGAGTGTGTACAAAGTGCCTCTCCAGGAACACCCAAGCTTTTTCCAGATAATGGATCTTCCAGTCCACGATCCTGGTCAGGTGGCATGCCAGGTAATACTTGTGTAGGTCTGGTAGACCAATTCCGCCCCTCGCCTTAGGAAGTGTAAGGCGAGAGTATTTTATGCGGGGTGGTTGGTTCTTCCACAAAAAAAGCGTACAGGCTTTCCTGTAGGTCGCAAATAAGGAGGGTGGCAGCCGTATCGGGATTGATTGTAGTAGATAAAGTAGGCGGGGAAGGACTATCATCTTGACCAAGGCAGCCCGGCCAAACCAAGAGATGTTTAGGGGCGCCCAGTCTTTCAGATCGCTTTGGATTTTAGCGAGGGTCTTCAAAAAGTTTAAATTAAATTCCATTTTTATACTGCATTTGCTTTTCTGCACACATAATATAGACATACAGATAACATCTTGTTTGAGCCTACCTTCTTGTAAAAGGAAAATCATTAAAATAACTGAGGTCTACTTGACAACCTGCAATAATTGAGACAACAATTACTATAAGAAATATGTAATGAACAGCAAAAGAAGCAGGACCATCTAACATACAACAGAGTGTATAATATGCAGTGGTCTGGAGTGAAATTTTCAACCAAAATGCAAGATTCACTTTTTAAGCCCAATGGCTGGAAGCATAAACATTTAAAAAAAATGTAGTGAGGGAAAGTTAAAACGTATGCTAGGTAAGGGTGATGACATCATCCTTCAGATGGGATCTAGCGATTCTAACAAGATTTGGAATCCTTGATACTCCCTGGGAACTCATCGGCAAGAGGATGATATATCAAGTGTGTCTTGCCTACAGTATGGTCTGGGGCTGCATGAGTGCTGTCGGCACTGGGGAGCTACAGTTCATTGAGGGAACCATGAATGCCAACATGTACTGTGACATACTGAAGCAGAGCATGATCCCCTCCCCTTGAAGACTGGGCCGCAGAGCGGTATTCCAACATGATAACAACCCCAAACACTCCTCCAAGGCGACCACTGCCTTGCTAAAGAAGCTGAGGGTAAAGGTGATGGACTGGCCAAGTATGTCTCCAGACCTTAACCTATTGAGCATGTGTGGGGCATCATTAAGCAGAAGGTGGAGGAGCGCAAGGTCTCTAACATCCACCAGAGTGGAAGTATATTATATGGAATGTGCTGTTTTACAAGGTAAGGGTTCACATATACTTTATGTCCATGGTCCACGTTAATATATACCAGTACAACAAAATACTTCCTCTTCTTCTCTTCCTTTTCTCCGTCGGGGTCCCCCAACGTTCGGTTCTTAGACCCAGGGCTGAAACTAGGGGGGGCAGGTGGGTCATGTCCCCCTGGCACAGCATTTTGGGGAGCGCTGCAGCTGGTACCAATCCTCTTGCACCTGCTTCTCCATCTCTACCTCCCGCTTCTCTGGTCTCCCTGCATTGCTCACCTCCTTTCCCTGGATAACTGTGCAGTATGAGGACGGGCTGAATACAGACACAATCCTCTGCACTGAGAAGCTAATCACATGATCGGAAAGACGGGCAGCCACACACAGTTGTAACATAATCTTCCCCGAAACTCGTTCCGGGGAAGATTAGAGGACCAGAGGAGCATGTGGGGGGGGGGGACATATAAGCATGTGGGGGACCAGATAAGCATTGAGGGACCAGATGAGCACATGGGGGACCAGAGGAGCATGTGGAGGACCAGAGGAGCATGGAGGGGAAGCAGAGGAGCAGAAGGGACAAGAGGAGCATGAGGGGACCAGAGGAGCACAAGGGGGACCAGAGGAGCATGTGGGGAACCAGTGAAGCATGTGGGGATCAGAGGAGCATGGGGGGACCAGAGGAGCATGGGGGGAAAGAAGAGCATGGTGGGAACAGAGGAGCATGGTGCACTAGAGGAGTATGTATGGTACCAGAGGAGTGGGGGAGGTACCAGAGGAGCAGGGTGGGACCAGAGGAGTACGGGGGAGGGGACAGACAGCTGACTCAACAGCTATAGTCTGGGAGTTTCTCACGTTCCTGCCTAATCTTGTCCCGTTACGGGGGGGGGGGATTTTTTTGCCCTGGGTGAATGAATGTCTAGATTTGCCACTGCTTGGAACTTTCCTCTTCTCCATCTACACCTTCTCCCTGGGGCAGCTGATGGCTCTCATGGCTTTCAATATAATTTCTACGCTGATGACACCCAAATCTATCTCCACCCCTCAGCTCACTCCTTCAGTCTCCTGATGCATCATCGATTAACTAACAGACATATCAGTTTGGATGTCACACCACTTCCTTAAACTCAATGTGTCCAAATCTGAGTGCACAATATTTTCTCCCCCACAGTCCTCCTTTCACTGTCAAGCTGAATGGCACAACCATCAACCCATCCTTGCATGCCTCCTAATTCACTCCCTGGTTATCTCTTGCGTCAACTTCCTCCTCATTGGCTTACCTTTTAATTAGGCTACCCCCTATTTAATCCTGCCAGACTCATCCACCTGCTCAGTATCTGCTACCCCTCTCTGCCAATCCCTCCATTGGCTGCCAGTCATCCAACAAATTAATTTTAAAGCACTAACAACAACTTGCAAAGCCATCCACAACTCGGCTACATTACTAGTCTAATCTCAAAATATCAACCAAATCCTTCTCTTCATTCCATCCAAGACCTCCTGCTCTCTAGCTCCCTTGCCACCTCCATCAATGCTCACCCCCAAGACTTCTCTTGAGCCTCTCCAATCCTTTGGAATTCCCTAACCCAATCTATTTAACTGTCTACTACTCTATCCACTTTTATTCAATCCCTGAAGACTTTTCTCTTCAGAGAAGCCTATCCTGCCTCCACCTAACAACTGTACTTCTATCAGCGCATCCCTCACAATTATTACCTTTTGTATCACTTGACCCTCCCTTTCAGATTGTAAGCTCTAACGAGCAGAGTCCTCTGATTCCTCCTATAGTGAATTGTTTTGTAAGTCTACTGTTTTTCCTAACGTAAAGCGATGTGCTGGTGCTATATAAATACTGTATTATAATAATAATAATTACAAAGTGTATAGGCAGGGCCACTATCAGGGGGGTACAGGCATTACAATTGCAAGGGGCCCAATGGTCCCCAGGGGCCTGGTCGCTCCCTTGTTGTTTTTTTTTCGTTTGTCCCCCCACCTTTAAAAACTTGTGGCATGGGCTTGCCCCCCGTTTTTTTTTTTTTGTCTGATCTCCCCCCCCCCCCCCCCCAACTTTAGCAACTTGTGGCAGGGGCCGGCCCTCCCCCTCTTTTTATTTATTTATTTTCGTCTGCAGGAGAGATAAGAGAAGATTTGACTTTGTTTTGTTTGTTAGCACCAACCCCCCCTGTCCCGCTTGTCATCTCGCGGCAGGAGAGAGAAGAGAAGAGATTACACTTTTGTTACCACAACCCCCCCGCTTATCATCTCGCGGCAGGAGAGAGAAGAGATTACACTTTTGTTACCACAACTTTAGGCAGGGCCCCCCTGGAGCAGAGAACCGGAGGGGGCCCTCCTCTCTCCTGCCGTGAGATGATATGCGGGGGGGCCGCATATCATCTCACGGCAGGAGAGAGGAGGGCCCCCCTCCGGTTCTCTGCTCCAGGGGGGCCCTGCCTAAAGCTGTGTAAGGGGCCCCAAAATTTGGGATGGCTGCCCTGTGTATAGGCTTTAGTTGTCAGGAGTTTGGAACATACAACATATTGAATAGAGTGCAGTGTAAAGGATACAGTAAAGGATACCGTGGTATGTAGAGTACAATTTAGTGTATACGTACTTCTAAAACATAACCTCTTTATCGCTGAAGCATCCAAAATACCCTACAGAGTACCATGTTCTGCAACATGTGCCCTTTAAGTAAAAGCCATACAAACCAAAATTGTATTAAAAAAGGTAAAATGAAAAATGTAACACTGCAAATATAATGCCAAAAGCAAAAAGCAGTTTGGGGTATCACAGACAGTACCACACACTCAACTTCCTTTATATTGAAGAGCTCAGCTCTCCTATTAATGATGCCTCTGGGCTATGACTTATTCCTTCCTCTAGTGCATATTATCTTTCTTTGTGTTTGGAAGAAAGAATTTTGGCAGCAAAAAAGAAAAGCAGGCAAAGACCTCCAGATAATAATAGAGTTGTTATAACCTGTCAGGCATGTTGTGTAACCCATGTGGGGATTCCAGTACAAGAAAGCCTGAACTTTTGAAACGGCTGGCAATAAATCTAATTATATTTAAATCTATTTAACAAATTAAATTGAAGCGCACTTTTAATGTGCTAATTATTTTCCCATCACTACAGGGACCAGACTAGGACAAGGATTTTGTTTTCCTTTTCAACAGTTACATTTATTTGTGAATTATATTGATGATACATTTCCACATCTTAAAGATGAATTCCCAGCAAATGTAAAAAAAATATATAATCAGGTATGCATAAAAAAATATTTTAAATAATTTTGCATAACAAATTACACATTTCACATAATAGAATCAATACCAAAATCTGTCCCAATAGTAGCTGCCTGTAATTGCATGCAGCACTCCAATTACAGATCTGTTGCTGTTGATAATCGGTTTACAGGAGGTGTGATGACCTCATCAGTGTTATGCTTCTCCCTCATTCTCCAATCACAGGCTGAAGGAAGGCTTGTGATTAAGCAAGCTGTATTACTTAACCTTTTGCTGACAGCCTTACATGCATTAATGCCACATATATTTTTCCACTTTTTGTGCTGTGACTAAGCTTACTAAGAACCCCCAGCTCTGTGAACTTGCTGTCACTGCCAGCTCCCTGTACCTGTCAGAGTTACTGTAGCAATAAAAACAGGGGGCCAGATTCTCGTAGATGTCGGCGGGCGTAGCGTATCCTATTTACACTACGCCATCGCAACTTAGAGACGCAAGTGCCGTATTCTCAAAGCACTTGCTCCATAATTTGCGGCAGCGTAGTGTAAATGGGCCGGCGTAAGCCTGCGTAATTCAAATGTGTATGAGGTGGGCGTGTTTCATGTAAATCAATCATGACCCCACGTTTTTGACGTTTTTTGAACTGTGCATGCGCCGTCCGTGGACGTATTACAGTGCGTATGCTCCACATTTCGCTGCAAATACATTGGTTTTGACATGACCGTAACTTACGCAAAGCCCTATTCGTGAACGATTTATGCAAACGACGGAAACAACGGGAAAAAAACTACGCTGTCCCGACATCCATACTTAACATTGCATAGGCCGGACCTACGCAAAGATAACCAACCGTATAGCAGGTGTAACTTTACGCTTACGCAAACAACGTAAACTACGATGACGGGGCGCAAATACGTTCGGGAATAGGCATATGTAGCTCATTTGCATAATCAACGTGGAAATCGACGGAAACGCCACCTAGCGGCCAGCGTAAATATGCAACTTAGTTATGCCAGTCAGATCTAAGGCAAATCTAGGCGTAACTGATTCTAAGAATCAGGCGCATAGATCCGACGCCACAAAAACAGAAATACGAAAGCGTATCTGGAGATATGCCATCGTATCTCCTTTGAGAATCTGGCCCTGTCTGAGGCCGAGTTCACACTTGTCCTACAAACGCTCCAATATTGGTAGCTCATGTCACATGATGTGTGAAAATCAATGTTTCCCTATGAGAAGCGTCTTAAAGGGTCACTTAAAATTTTTTTATTTTTTTTGCTGAAATTCCTTTAGTGATCCTTTAACTGGTCCGACACAAGTCGGTCCGACTTTGAAAATGCTCCCTGTACTACTTTGATCCTACTTCAACCCATTGAATATCATTGAAGTCGAGTCAAAGTAGGATGATTGTCCTTACCATCCTACTTTTGACATCCAACATGGTGATTACAGCAGCAGTAAAAGGAATTTATCTCACTCTGGGATTGTTTCGATTGGTCAAAGGACAAGTCAAACTATCACAAAGTCGGATCAAAGTAGTATCCTGTTCATGAAAGTCGGATGAAAGCAGGATCAATGTAGGACCAGATGTCTCAGAGCAAAGTAGGATTAAAGTCTTACTACTGCTGTGTAGTATAGTGTGAACCCAGCCTAAAACTAAAGAAAATGCTTTTCCTTTAGTTAGACTTTAAAGCAAAGGTCCACCATTTTTCATTTTATTTTTAAAGTCAGCAGCTACAAATACTGCAGCTGCTGACTTTTAAAATAAGGACACTTACCTGTCCAGGGCGCCCGCGATGTCGGCACCCGAAGCCGATGTGTCGCCAACATCTTCATTAAGGGAATCAGGAAGTGAAAGCCTTGCGGCTTCTCTTCCTGGTTCAATACTGCGCATGCGCGACTCGTGCTGCGCTATCACACTGGTCCCTGCTGTCTTCTGGGACATGTGTGTCTCCCAGAAGACAGCGGGGGGGATAAAGAAGGCGCTGGAAGTGGTGTAGATACCCGTGGGTGGCTCGGGTATCTATGCCCGGAAGTGGGAGCAAAATACCTGTATCTGCTCCCCCTCCCCCTGAAAGGTGCCAAATGTGACACCAGAGGGGGGGGGGGGTTCCGAAAAGCGGAAGTTCCATTTTTGGGTGGAACTCCACTTTAACTACCTCCCGCCCGCTGTATAGCAAAATAATTGCAGGCGAGATCCCCTTTTGTTCTGGGACAATGTCGTATGAATTTGCCCCAGTGTCACAGCTCTCACACGCCCACCCGACCCCAATATTGGTAAAGAGCCAATGACATGGCTCTTTACACATGGCATAATAGGGCACAATTCATTTGGGCCCATGCACATGGGTCCTGCAGCCACCCCCTCCCCCATTATGCTTGGCCTTCTGCAAAAAAAAAAAAAATGTGTGTCATTTAAAACACCTGGTGTATGTGTGTCTTTGCCTTTAAGTTTCATTTCAGGTACCTGTGGAAAGTGTGTGCTCTGACTGGTCCAGGTAGAGCAGGTGATCAGCTGGAAGGTTCTGGAACCATCTGGACCCTATATAAGGCTGCAGCTGCCGCTGCTCGGGGCTGTTGGCTGGGTACTGGACTTTGCTCCCCACCCCCCCTCCCTGTCGCTGACACAATTATGTGGTTTGAGTGAAAAAATATTGGTGTCTGCGCTGTGCTAGGGGTATGTGCCACAATAGTGCACGAACCAGGGGGAGGGTCCTAGGAACTAGGTAAATAATGAACAAGTGTAAACAACATGTGAAACGTGAATACTGAAACACACAAATAAGGATAACACCATAAAACGTTATAACATCCAGACATCAAATGATTTCACGGAGTAAATAATACAAGAGTAGAATAATGAATAGTCTGTGGTACAAGTCCAAAAAAAATAAAACAATTCTGTGAGTGAAATGCCCAGAGCAGAAAGAAAACTTCCAACATAGAAATGATGCAGATGGAGGCTTCGGTGCAGACACCCCTAGTGCTCTCTAACCGCTCACATTCCGGCTATGTGCAGATAGCTAAAAAAATCCACTCCAGCAGAGAAAACGCACAGCAGTAAGGGATCCACTCCAGCAGAGAAAAACACACAGCAGTAAGGGATCCACTCCAGCAGAGAAAATGCACAGCAGTAAGGGATCCACTCCAGCAGAGAAAACGCACAGCAGTAAGGGCTGACGACAAAGGATCTCAATGGCAGATCAGCATGTAAAAATCAGAGACACAACATAGCATAATCCTGTGATGGCACTAGAAATATAATGATAAATCACACAGACATGCACTCACTTTGTGATCATGAAAGGTGGGCCTATCTCCCACGAACTCCGACTTCGTACAGGTCCGGTATCAATGCTCAGGGTCCCCCCAGTCCCTTCTCCAGTTCCAAGTGGCCAAAAGGCAGATGGATGGATCTCAAGCAGGTGGCAGATGGATGTGTGAGGAGAGAGAACAGAGGAAGCACATAGCAAAGTACCGCCGTATAAAAGGTTTATTGGATCAATAGAAAAAATAAAATTTACATTTGCAAGGTAAAAACTGGGCACAAATCCATACGAGCAGCGAACTTGTCTTTCAGCCGTCAAACGTGCACGCTCCAGTGCTCCTGACACGTATCGTCATGTGACTTGTTAATTGGAAGTGTTGGGTTTGAGGGGGTGGGTAGTGTGGCCTGCGGTCCCATGTGATCGCTGTGTCCAATCACAGCCGATCACATGTAAACAAGGAAGTGCCATTTATCGTCTCTCCTTGCCTCACACTGACAGATTGTGAACCGAGGAGAGCCGATCAGCAGCATCTGTGGTTATTTACTAAAGGCAAATCCACTTTGCTCTACAAGTGCACTGCCAGTGCACTTGAAAGTGCACGAAAAAGTGCACTTTGAAGTAAAGTCGCTGTAGATCCAAGGGGGATATGCAAGGAAAATAAAAAACAGCATTTTAGCTTGCACATGATTGGATGATAACATTTAGCAGAGCTTCCCCTCATTTCAATCGACGCCTTAGGCCTCGTACACACGAGGGGATATGTCCGCTGAAAACGGTCCGATGGACCGTTTCAGCAGACATCTCCGCTCGTGTGTATGGGCTAGCGCAGGGATCTCCAAACTATGGCCCTCCAGCTGCTGTGGAACTACACTTCCCATGAGGCATTGTAAAACTCTGACATTCGTAGACATGACTAGGCATGATGGGAATTGTAGTTCCTGAACACCTGGAGGGCCGTAGTTCGGAGACTCCTGGACTAGCGGACAGATTTCTCCACCCAACAGATTTCAAAGCATGCTTTGAAATCTATCCGGTGGGAATCTGTCCGCCCGACATGTCTGCTGGTTAGTACACTTACCAGCAGACATGTCGTCCCCCACCGCCGCCGCGCCGCCGCCGAATGGATTCGGCGCATGCGCGGAAGTGTTTAACTTCCTGGTGCGGTGACGTGGCGGTGACGTGGCGGCGTCAACGTCACCACCGCGTCACCGCCACGTCACCGCGCCGTCCGGCGGCGGAGAATTTGATCCGATGGTGTGTACACGCCATCGGATTAAACTCCCGATCGGACATATCCGATGGAAATGGTCCGCGGACCGTTTTCATCGGATATGTCCGATCGTGTGTACGAGGCCTTAGATTTAGAGCGACTGCACTTCCAAGTGCACTTTCAGTGCACTTGTAGGGCAAAGTGGATTTGCATTTCGTAAATAGCCCCCAGGGTCTCTGGATCTTTACCCGCAAAGCTTGACCGTGGCTCTAATTAAAAGTTTGCAGTAAGTACACAAACTGAACTACCAATAATAATTTGAACAAAGACCAGCAGCTTGTGGATACATTATTTGAAGGACTTTTTTACTATATTTTTATACATTATTTGCTTGTCAGTGTGATTTAACATTTGTTAAAGGTGTGTTTATATAGGTCTTCTTTTGTGGTTGTTGTCAGTCATTCAGTACCTGCAGACAAACAAACCTTAATTTTTAGAACTTGGGTGAGTATATTGTACTCTCAGTAGTATGTTTATGTTCATGAGGCCAGTGTGCTTTTGTGTATATTACAGTGGATTGTCCAAATCTGACACTTTGAGCAGCAGGCTACAGTGACATGGTTTTTGTAACACATCGAAAGGTTTGTTAAAGAAAGTAAATTGAGAAGGCACAGCACAACGTTGAAATTCTTTCACTTCGAGGAACTGAGCACAGAGAATTTTTGGACATTAATAATTTGTTGAATACCAGGGCTGCAAAAATCCCATGGCTATATATTTTTTTTTAATGCTGCTCTTTCATCCTCTAAATATTACTCTAGCCTACAAAATGTCAAGTTGTATCAAAGTGCTTTATTCATCGGGAAGCTACTGGTTCCTAGTGAATTGAAGAGTTGCATTCCATCAAACAACCTTCCAGCCTGATGGTGTTACTGATAATGTTATCCGTTGATATATCTCTTTTAGTGAACTAACAAGCCTTTGAAATACATTTCCAGTCTACAAAATGGCATCACAGCTCCCCTTTATACGTTGGCCAAAAAAATTGTAACGATTCTTGAAATTCATCACTTTGTAAAATAAATACCATGTCTGCTACAGAGATGTTTTAGACAGTGTTACCGTGGTGTGGAAATACAGGAGGAATTCAGGAAAGTGATTCCACCTGTACAGGATTAACACAATTAAGTCATTTGCTGCTAGTTTTAGGTTTCTAGTGTAGGGAAAGGCCTGCTGCCTGTTATAATAGATGATCAGTGGGGAGAGCTGAATGTATCAGAGATTTTTATGAAGGAGTTTGACATTTTAAATTAAACACGAGTATTGAGATGTTGACACAGGGGTACATCAGTCTTTTTATTTCTACTTAAAAAGAAATCTGAAGAAATTCAAGATGGGGCACCTGCTGTATGCTGTATCGTTCATGTGTAAAGGGAAACGCTAGTACAGCCAAATAAATAGTTGGAACACAAAGAGTATATTGATCTTTTACAAAGACGAAAAGATTTGTATAGCAATGCACATGCTGCATTATATGACTGTATTGAAGTGGATCCGGATTTATAAAGTTTTTTTATTTTTTATTTTTATTGAACTAATAGGATGTGTTTTTTTTAACCTGACCTTCTATGTAGCTGTGCAGCACAATCAGGATGACAAGACCTTTCAAAACTTGCTTTATGCAAGCTCTGTGTAACTACTTTACCTTTTGCTTGGGCTTTGGACAAAGTGTGTCACCACATGATGTCCACACTGTGCTCTCATTCTTCTAGTTTTTTTTTCTCCCATCCATACATTTATAGTGTAAAGGCACGTGCTGACACGAGGAATGCAGAGAGACCTTACTCCTCTCTGCATTCGTCTTGTTGGTGCTTTGGACAAAAAGGTGGGTGCTGGAGACGGGAGTTTGTCTTCTTACTAGATGCAGTGTTGAGTGGCCGTGCACCAAGGAATGGTACCCTAAATTGCTGCTAGTCTTTCAGGGCACCTAGAAAAATGGGGGAAAGTGAGGCCTCGTACACACGACCATTTCCTCTGCAAAATCCCTCAAAAAAATTTTGCCAAGAAAAACAGTCGTGTGTATTTTTTTGGTTGAAAAAACTGTCATGGATCTCGACGAGAAAAAAGAGAATATGTTCTCTTTTTTCTCGTCGGGAGTCGCAATTTCCTCGTTGTGTTTCTCGCCGGGCTGGTTTACGACGAGAAACACGTTTGTGTGTATGCTTAGAAACCCGTGCATGCTCAGAATAAAGTATGAGACGGGAGCGCACCTTTGGTAAAAGTAGCTTTCTTAATGGAGATAGCACATTCGGCACGCTGTAACAGACTGAAAAGCGCGAATCGTCTCTTACCAAACTTTTACTTAACACGCAGTAACATGAGATTAGCAAAAGCAGCCCTAAGGGTTGCGCCAGTGAAATCAAACTTCCCCTTTATAGTGCCGTCGTATGTGTTGTACGTCATCGCGTTTGAGAACGACGAGATTTTGTCTTGACAGTGTGTATGCAAAGAAAGCTTGACAAGAACCTCTTCGAGGAGAAAGCCGTTTCATTTACGACGAGATTCTCAGGTCGTGTGTATGAGGCCTAAGACATGTTCTTTGTCCCATTAGGACCTGTAAAATGTAAACAAATAAATAGGTGATTATTCTTTAACCTTTTCACGTAGGTCGAACACACATATGCAGTCTCTTGGCGTGTGGGCCTTTACGTTGAGTGGCCACATATATTCAGCCCTGTGTAAAGCACTTACAGTGTTGAACGCAAGCTCCCTGCACGATAGCTGGCAGTTACTGGAAATCTCTCGATACATACTAGCGATTGTGAGCTTTCCGATCATGTGACCTCTGTGGCAGCCAATCACAGCGATCACATGACCTGAATGCCCACCTCCGCCTCCTGACATCTAGAACCCTTAAAGAGTCGGGAGGTGGCCAGCTGGAGGGGGTTTAGTAATACAGGTCTTGTCCCTGCCACAATCAGTGACAATAAGTGACTGAACAGTTACAGGAGAAGCAGCAGACTGATGTCCTCATCTCTCTGTGCTCTCCTCCTATAGACATATTCCTTGTTAACTTTTAGGCACTAAGGGCAACTAAATTAACTCTCTGTGCTGCTTCCTCCTTTCCCAATCTGATCTTTGCTATACAAGGATTTGCAAGGGACTGATACAATTACAATTTGAATAATTCCCTCTCTTACATTAAAGCCTAAATGAAAAACAGGAAAAACAGAAAAATCAGCACCAGGGACATTAATTACAGTTACTAAGATGTGTTCAATGTGCTGATTCCTTTTCTTTTTGTAGAAATCTTCCTCCGTCCTGTATTAAAATCCATGGCCCAGATTCACGTAGCAAATACGCCTGCGCAACAGGAGATGCGCGTGCGTAATTCGAAATGTGCGCGTGCGTTTCGATGCACGGCATCCCCAGAACGAGATACGCAAACAATCTATTTTTTTTGTCCCGCGTAATTTCGTTAGACTGGCGCATCCGTCCGCGCAAAAGTGCGCTAGACAGACCATTGATTTGCTAGTCAAATATGCTAATGAGGGACTTACGGGGATCCACAAAAGAACGTTGGGGCAGCGCAGGCAACGCAGTGTGCGCAACTGCAAAATGTCCTGTCTAAAATTAGACCATATAAAAGCTGGTCTAAAAAGAGAAAAACAGTCTACTTGTTAGATAAAGCAACACTGTTAGTGAGGAGCTCAGCAGTCACACGTGTTGCACAACAATCTGTATGCCAACATGCCAGGGGCATCGTCGCGCATAGCTATACTACTGACTTTAGATGAGCAAAGAAGGATGAGGGCACGGAGGATGGCACGGAGGATGGCACGGGAGAGGATATACCGCACCCGCATAGACCTGTTTGGCATGAGTGATTCTGAGGTGTTTCGCATCTTCAGATTCACCCCTCATGTCATCCTGGAATTAACCACAACCCTGCAGGAGGACATCACCAGCCGAACACAATGCTCACATGCAGTGCAGCCACTGGTCAAGGTCATGGCAACACTCCATGTCCTTGCCAGTGGCTCTTTTCAGCGTACAAGTGGAGTGGTGGCTGGGATGTCACAATCCTCCATGAGCAGATGTGTGCACCAGGTTGTCCCTGCAATCCTCAGACGCATGGCCAACCAAATCATCAAACCCACCACTGAGGACCTGCGGCTGAAGGCAATGACAGATTTCTACAGAATTGCCAGATTCCCACGCACTGTGGGGGCCATTGATTGCACACATGTGGCACTCCAGCCCCCCCAGGAGACAGAGCACATGTACCACAATCGGAAGCATTGGCATTCCATCAATGTACAGGTGATAGTCGTTGCCCAAGGCCTCATATGGCACGTCCGTGCCAAACACCCAGGGTCCAGCCATGACAGCTACATATACAATCAATGCCACATCCGAATGGAATTCGAACAGAACGTGTATGGGGACACCTGGCTGGTTGGTGAGTGACATGGGAGTCAGGCATGACTATCCCCTCCCATGATGCACACCTCACAAGTGGCACATGCATGACTAAAATCCTCCTGTCTTTTCCCTTACAGGTGACTCTGCATATCCACTGGGACCCCATCTCATGACTCCTATCCGGAACCCCCAAACTCCAGGAGAGGAAAGATACAATCAAGCACATGCCCAAACACGAGCAGTGGTGGAGCGCACCTTTGGCCTCCTGAAGTCACGTTTCCGATGCCTGGATAAGTCTGGGGGGACCCTCTTGTATTCCCCAAACTTCGTGTGCCAGATCATCGGTGCATGTTGCATGCTGCACAACTTTGCAGTAAGAAAGGGCCTGCAGATTGCCCTACGTGATGACCTGACCCCTGAACCAGACAATCCCCCCCTAACCGAGGCTACCCCGTCTTCTGAGGGAAGAGCAACCAGGAGACAACTCACATTGGGCATCTTTGCACGTTAAACACACACATTAATCATGGCACAATAAGAATGCATGCATGCACACCACTGTGGTCCCTAGCACAGACACATCACATCCACATCAAATTGGATTGGCACCAGTCCACCATGCTGGACTTGTGAGCAGCAACGCCACGCCAAGGCTCCAATTATGTCACTGTACATTCATACACCATTCACACGGACCTGGGGATCACTTCTCCCTGGTCCTGGGGAACCCTACTCCACCAAAATTGAGGGTGACACCCCTTTTCCGGCAGGAATGTCACCCCCACATTCAAACAGCATTCACAACCCCCCAAAAAAAAAAAAAATACCTGCAAAAGCTAAAATTTTCCAGCAAAAAAAAAAAAGGGGGAAAAAACAAATTATTGCCCCTTGCGTGAGCCACGCCTGGGGCGCCCCCGTCCACGGCCCCGGCCCCGGCTTCTCAGGGGAGACTCATGGGGTAGGGGTAAAACCGGGGAAGGAGGAGCAGCCCCTGATCTCTGCCCACCTGGCGGCCTGCCCTCCAAGGCCACGGCTATTATGTCCAGGGCAGCACCAAGTGTTGCCGTGTTGGCCTGGATAGCCTGGGTAAGGGCCCTCACATCCTGCCCAACGCCTGCTGATGTCGTCTGCAGTTCGTTTAGGCAGGTTGTGAAAGCCCAGGAGTGGGAGTCCAGATTCCCCAGCGTATCCTTGATGGAGGACAGGCTCTCCTCCATCCGCACCAATGTCTGGCTGACCTGTCCCAGATGGCGGGTCTGGAGGAACTGGTCCCTTCTCAGAGTGGCGGGCAGGAGATCGGCCACCCCCCTGGTGTTCTGGGATGAAATCCTGCCTCCAGCTGATGCTTGTGGCCGGGGAGAAGGGGAGGCCCTTGTGAGGGGAGCCATGTTGGGGGAGGAGGGGGTGGGGGTCCCCCTTAGGGAGGGCTGCCTGCTGCCAGCCAGAGGGGAAGAGTCCTCAAAAACCAAACGTCCAGTGCCTGACATGGACTCCTCCTCCTCATGATTCTCCTCCTCCTCATGATTCTCCTCCTCCTCTTGAACCTCCTCCACGGACTCCGGCCTTGTTGGGGGGGCCTCATTAGGCTGCTGTCCTGGGGTTGGTGCGGTCAGGCCAGATGGCCCTGCACCCTCCTGCACATCTGTGGATGACACAAAACATTAACAGGTTGGAGGATCCACACACTTGCCACATATTCCCTTTCACCCCCTCCCCCACACATGCTACACACCTGATATTAAAAAAAAATACTTACCTGGCACCACGGGCTCCGGACTTGAGTCAAAGCCAGGCAGGCCCTCAACTTCATGCCGATGAAAGGTCAGGGCCACCGCACGCTCCTCCACTGTCAGCCTAATACGGCATGGTGGGCCCCCTCCTGTGCCCCTGGCATGGGCATGCATTCTGGCCAGCTTCTGTTTGACCAGACGCCGGAGGTCATTGATTTTTTTGTCAATCCCAGACCGGGTTCGTGTCTCCCCCTGCCCCGCTGAATTGACCTGCTCAGTGATCCTATCCAAAATCTCCCTCCTCCTGGCCGGGGTGCTGTTCGCACTGTCTGGCCCGTTGAGGAAACGGCCATACTCGCTAATGGCCCGGGCAAGAATTTGTTTTTCCCCAACTGTAAAATTGAGCTTTCTCTTTCTCTCTGTCATACTTCCCAAAAAACTCACTCCCAGTCAACAAAATTCACTCACACAAACAAGCACAACCAATCAAGCAAGAACACACACAAAGAAAAAAATACTCAGCAAGAAACAGTCACAAAAAAACAAAACAAAAATACAGCAGGAAAACAAACGAACAGAAATATATCAATCAAACAAACAGTCTCTCAAACACTTATCAAAAAACACTTTCAAAGATCTACTAACAAACACTTGATCACGCAGAACACTAATCTGACAACTACAAAACACACCGCAACGAACAACAGGACAAAAGCACTAGGTTAAATGGGAAGGGACAAAGGGATGTACTTTTGCAATGCTAGTGCGTTTGTGTGTGTCTATTTATGCTGTTTGCGTAGTTCACAACGTTGCCCTAGTCCATTTCTAATTTCACTGATTGCGCCGCTCCCGAGTTGTGAGCATGCGCACAGTGGAGCTGACCATGGTCTCCTTCAAGCGTGCATGCGCGAGCCGGCCGGCCCTTCATTTGCATGGGGTCACGGCTCATTTCAATGTAACACGCCCACGTCCTTCCCAATTTGTATTACTCCTCCTTACGCCTCGGGAAAAACGTTACGCATGCACAATTTCCTGCGCAAAAGCTACGAGAATAGGGGGATTACGCGGCAAAATTGCGCAAGTCTAACGTAAAGGCGGTGCGCTACGCCGGTCCAATAATGCGCAGATGTACCTGAATCTGGGCCCATGTGTCTGGTGCCCTACATGTAGATCAGGGGCCAGGCAGATGGATTAGGGGGCCTTATGGAAGGGCTGCCACTGATAGGAAATGATTGAATATGTCTTCTATATGTGATAAAGTTAAAGCTTTAGCACACAATAATGTGTTGCATTAATGCAGTACCTTAACAAAACACATCGTTAGAAGGTGTTCTAAAATATTTATATATTACTTCCAGAGACACAAAGTTATAAATACTGTTTTTAAAGGCATTTTTAAAATGCTGGACAGCTGCTCATATTGATATGTTAGAAGCAAGTGCTACAAATAACTGGGGAATTCGTTTTATGTGGTGAATTGTTCTTTTTTGTTACACCTTTACTAGTTATATTATCAATTAGTGAGCTACTTGCTATGTTTTTCTCTTCATTGTTACTAATATACACGTTCTGCATGAAAATTGTGTTATTGCTTCCATCTAATGCTTCCATCTAGATGATTCCATCTAAATTCTCCCGTGCTTTGTTTCATTTTTCCTTGTCCATTGTCACTTACAAAGGCATTAAGTCAGATGGGAAATTCTGACTCATCACAAATGCACATGCATATTGCATAACTGTCTAATTGCAATAAAACTGAAGCTCACTTGTTGCTAATTGCTAATTGAACTTTAAATTAACAGAGGGCGATTAACAAGGTCCAGCGAAACCAGAGCCACGTTATGCTTTGACCCTGATTGCCATTTTTTGGTTGCGTTCTGTTTGAAATCACGAAGAGTGAACAAAAGCTTTGAAGAATTCCAATCGGGAGAAATAATAACAGTTCAAAAATTCGAAGCACATCTGGGCGATCTCTGGAGCTGTAAGCAATTAGCAATGTAACCAAAGATTTCCGGGATCGTATACCCCGTACGTTGCCATTATGCATAAATGATTCATGCAAATAGCACTAATTTTTATGCATTTTTAGATTCCAGCCTTGGAATAAGGTCTTATTGTTATTTGTCCTGCAGTGTGTTTCCTATTCGGGTCTGAACTGTTTTATGTACAGATTAATGGAAGCAGCATAAACTTAAAACAGAGACTAGTACATGTTGTGGCTTTGATTTTTCCTAAATATATCCATCATTTCATGAGCTACCTAAGTGAATACCGTTGTGTGTGGTGGGTTACCTGACTTAACCTTTGTGATCAAGCCAAGACAATGGTTTACACGATTTTTTGGTGGAAAGATTAAAAGCAATCCTAGGGGGGAAAAAAGCATGTTGGCAGGGAGTGCTTTTGTTTATCACCTTGTTTGTAGTACAATCATGAAGGATATTTGACATGCTTCACCTTTTCACAAATATCAGAGTACTGAAATCTATAACAATACAGTCATCAAAGGCATTATGGATAAACATCGTTTATTCAAAGGGAATCTTAGCTTTATAGTATTTTGAAGCAATGCAAATCTACCATATTATATTTTATAGAAAATTATAAATATTGCATTATGACAGCAATTTGCCTGGCTGACTATCTAAATCCAGTTTACAATAATCTGCAACGTACGGTGTATACGATCCTGGAAATCTTTGGTTACATTGCTAAATCTGCCAAAATTAAATATTGCTGGCTTTCTTCTTTTTTTTTCTGATATTGCTCGTAAAAAAAAAAAAAAAAAAAAAACAATATACAGTCCCAACACTCTTCCATAATTAATGTCCCAGCATGTCAAGCCACAGGTGCCCACTCATTCACCTCCTCTGACCTTTATCATCCACTAACATGATGAGTTATGAAACAATAAATATTACTTTCGGCCTGAATTTGGATACAGCATTATTTACATCTCTATTAGTAGCTATAGCTTTGTAATGTCTTAGAAAGCAGAACGATAGGTCTTTGAACAGCCATTCAAACAATACCAATGAAAATTCCCAGCTTACCAACCAGTCTGCAATCAACCAAATTTAGAGTTAGGATTGCAGATAAATCTGGGGTGCCGTGAAGTGGCTCTGCAGCTTTCAAATTGTGTAAACGAAACCCCTGTTTTTAATGAATATTGTTAGACAGTAGGGATGGGCCGAACAGCTCCAGGTTTTAAATGCTCAAATTGCCATAAAAAGTGTATGGGGACACGGATCCTGCCCTAAGGGACATGTATCAATGCAAAAAAAATATATTTTAAAATGACAATTTTTTCAGGAGCAGGGATTTTAATAATGCTTAAAGTGAAACAGTAAAAATTAAATATTCCTTTAAATATCGTGCCTGGGGGTCCCCTTGGTCTAGCTGTAAAGTGGTGCATCTGTGTGATGTGCAGAACAGTGGCGCAGCAAAATGACATTTCTAAAGGAAAAAAATGCATTTTAAACTTGCTCGCGGCAGAAATGTATTGCCAGCTCTCGGCAATATAGATTAAAGAGATCAAGGAAAAAATTGTCGCCCCCCCCAGCACATTCCAGGCCCTCCAGGTCTGGTATGAATCAAAGGGGAAACTCCACAGAAAAATAAATACAGAAACAGCATTGGGTACCCCCAAAATCCATACCAGACTCTTATCTGAGCAAGCAGCCAGGCATGCCAGGAAAGGGGGGGACGAGCGAGCCTGAACTATACTAGGCCGCTTGCCCTCACCCCTAGCTTGGTGGTTGTGGGGGTCTGCGGGTGGGGGGCTTATCGTAATCTGGAAGCCCCCCTTTAACAAGGGGGCCCCCCAGATCGCGCCCCCAATGTGAATGGGGTACATATACCCCTACCCATTTACCCAAAAAAGTGTCAAAATGTAAAAACCACAATAGACCATTATGCAGGTAAAGGACCTGGCCCCTTTTTGCGATTCAGCACTGCGTCGCTTTAACTGACAATTGCGCGGTCGTTCGTCATGGCTCCCAAACAAAATTGGCGTCCTTTTTTTCCCCACAAATAGAACTTTCTTTTGGTGGTATTTGATAACCTCTGTGTTTTTTTTGTTGTTGTTTTTTTTGTGCTATAAACAAAAATAGAGCGACAATTTTGAAAAAAATGCTATATCTTTTACTTTTTGCTATAATAAATATCCCCATAAATTATATAAAAAAATGTTCTCCTCAGTTTAGGCCGATGCGTATTCTACTACATTTTGGTTAAAAAAAAGTTGCAATAAGCGTTTATTGATTGGTTTTTCGCAAAAGTTATACCGTTTACAAAATAGATCATGGGTCTTCAAACTACGGCCCTCCAGTTGTTCAGGAACTACAATTCCCATCATGCCTAGTCATGTCTGTGAATGTCAGAGTTTTACAATGCCTCATGGGATGTGTAGTTCCACAACAGCTGGAGGGCCGTAGTTTGAGGATCCCTGAAATAGAGGATAGTTTTATGGCACTTTTATTAATATTTTTTTTACTAGTAATGGCGGCGATCAGTAATTAGTGATTTTTTTCGTGACTGCGACATTATGGCGGACACATCAGACACTTTTGACACATTTTTGGGACCATTGTCATTTTTCACAGCGAAAAGTGCTATAAAAATGCACTGTTACTGTGAAAATGACACTGGCAGTTAAGGGGTTAACCAGGAAGGGGCGCTTTAGGGGTTGTGCCCTAAGGGAGTGTTCTTACAGTAGGGGGTGTGTCGGTGCGTGTGACTTCACCTAACACAGGGAACAGACGATCAAAGACAGCCACACTAGGAAGAACGGGGAAAGGTTTGTTTACACTTACCTCTCCCCGTTCTTCAGCTCTGTGACTCGATCACTGGCACGGTCACGGAGAACAGGACCCGTATAGGTATGTGCCTGTGCCCAGCCATGCCCTTCTGCCAATGTTTATCGGCGTGAAGGGGGCCCTTAAGTGGTTAAAAAAATAAAAAGTGTCCCGTGGTTTACATCCATCTTCAATCACGTCACCCGACGGACCCAAAAAATAGAAAAATACCTAAACAAACTCTACCTCCATGTGAGGCATCCTGGCGACTTTTGTCTTTTTTTTTTAACCACTTGCTGACGGCTGTACGAGTTTGGCCGTCAGCAAGTGCAGCGCGGCTCTACTTCTCTGAGCCGCCGTGTTTTCTCGTATGTCCCTTTCCTCGTTCCCCGCGCGCGCTCCCGAGCGCGCAGCGGGGAACTACTGTGCTGGCCGTGTACCCTGGACACAGCCAAAAACAGATCGCGGTAAATAGCCAATCACAGCGGCTATTTACAGCGCGATCTGTGCGGCCAATGAGAGATGATCTCATATGTAAACATATGAGATCATCTCTCAGTGCCCACTCTCCCCTCCTCACACAGGCAGCGCGTGTGAGGAGGGAGAGCAAACGGAGCAAAGAGTGATTTGAAAAAAAAAAAAAAAAAGTGACCAATCAGTGCCCCAGGACCATCTGTGCCCCGAGGACCATCTGTGCCCCCCAGGACCACCTGTGCCCCCCAGGACCACCTGTGCTCCCCAGTACCACAGTGCCCCCCAGTACCACAGTGCCCCCCAGTACCACAGTGCCCACCAGTACCACAGTGCCCACCAGTACCCACCAGTACCACTGTGTGCCCACCAGTACCACCGTGTCCACCAGTACCACCTGTGCCCACCAGTTCCACCGTGCCCACCAGTACCACCGTGCCCACATGTGCCCACCAGTACCACTGTGCCCACCAGTACAACCATGCCCATCAGTACCACTGTGCCCACCTGTGCCCACCAGTACCACTGTGCCCACCAGTACCACCATGCCCACCAGTACCACCGTGCCCACCAGTGCCCACCAGTACCACCATGCGCCCACCAGTACCACCCTGCCCATTAGTACCACCGTACTTATCAGTGCACACCAGTACCACCGTGCCCATCGGTGCCCACCTGTGCCACCAGTACCACCTGTGCCCAGTGCCCATCTGCCACCTCAGTGCACATCTGCAATCAGTGCCCACCTGTGCCACCTCATCAGTTCACACCTTTGCCACCTCATCATGCCCACCTTTGCCACCTCATTAGTGCCCACCTGTGCCACCTCATCAGTGCCCACCTGTGCCACCGTGCCCACCAGTACCACCTGTGCCCACCAGTTCCACCGTGCCCACCAGTACCACCGTGCCCACATGTGCCCACCAGTACCACTGTGCCCACCAGTACAACCATGCCCATCAGTACCACTGTGCCCACCTGTGCCCACCAGTACCACTGTGCCCACCAGTACCACCATGCCCACCAGTACCACCGTGCCCACCAGTGCCCACCAGTACCACCATGCGCCCACCAGTACCACCCTGCCCATTAGTACCACCGTACTTATCAGTGCACACCAGTACCACCGTGCCCATCGGTGCCCACCTGTGCCACCAGTACCACCTGTGCCCAGTGCCCATCTGCCACCTCAGTGCACATCTGCAATCAGTGCCCACCTGTGCCACCTCATCAGTTCACACCTTTGCCACCTCATCATGCCCACCTTTGCCACCTCATTAGTGCCCACCTGTGCCACCTCATCAGTGCCCACCTGTGCCACAGTCAATCAGTGCACATCAGTACCCATCTCATCAGTACCCATTTCAGTGCCATCTGTGCCGCCTCATTAGTGCCATCTGTGCCGCCTCATTAGTGCCCACCTGTGTCCACCAGTACACAGGCCTTATCGGTGCACATCAGTACCCATCTCATCAGTACCCATCTCAGTGCCATATGTGCCGCCTCAGTGCCATCTGTGCTGCCTCAGTGCCATCTGTGCCGCATCAGTGCCACCTGTGCCGCCTCATCAGTGCCATCTGACGGCCTTGGATGGTTCAGGAAGGGAGCACTCACTCGTCCCCCTACTTTCCTGGCCTGCCAGGCTGCATGCTCGGATAAGGGTCTGGTATGGATTTTGGGGGGGTTACCCAGCCTTCGGCCAATCATGGCTCTCACAGCAGATCGTGCTGTGATTGGCCATAGCATGCAAGTCAGGTGCATTCTTTGGCCAATCAGCAGCCGTCAATGCACTGGGATCTTGCAGTGCATTATGGGATGTCCCATGGTACTCAAATTTCCCCCAAACACCTCATATGTTTGGTTTGTTTGCGAGAAAAGGAACACCTGATGTTCGACTCGAACATCGGGACCATCCCTATTAGACAGGATAATTTGGTTGGTAAGAGTGGTCGGTAAGTTTAGCTGGGAATTCTTTTTGGTTTTGTTTGACATGCGTCACTCTTCCATGTGCTCCTTGCTGCAAAGGCCAGTTATAGGTGGGAGAAAAAGGAATGGAGGGCGCACCGACCTAGTGTGATACCGTACAACAAGGTTTTTTTTTTAAATATTAAAATCAATAGTCATACTCACAAAAATGAGTTAAAAACACGCCTTGAGAGATAGTACAGCAATTCTACAGCAACAACAGCAGAACACGACGATTGAATCAGTTGGTGTCTAACCGATGATCAGGCTGATGCATTTCGGGGACTAGTTTTATGAATACCCACGATTCTGAGGAGGGCTGCAAGACTTTGGAAGATACTGTGCAATTGGATTACGCTACCCCATAGTAGGAAATACCGGAGCGCAGGAGGATTTTTCTGTTTGCAGTTATAGGTGGGGGCAGTGGCCATTTGTTTGTACTGTTGGAATACAGGTGAGGGGATGCACTGGATGTCTTTGCTGCAATCATGCTATGTGCTAGGTGTCCAATGTGCCCCTGAGCCTTTAGGAGGGGTGGGCTCCTTCCAGGCTCACCTGCCCTCTGTCTATCCATTATCGTGCATGTGCTTCCACTGCAGATAATTCTGGGGTGCTGTGAAGTGGCTCTGCAGCTTTCACATGTATTTGCAAATGTGTTTAAATATAACCCCTGTTTTTAACGCACACTGTCAGACAGGATAATTTGGTTCGTTGCAGACTAGTCGGTAAGTTGAGCTGGGAATTTTCTTTGGTTTTATTTGACATGCATCGCCCTTTGAGGTGCTTCTTGCTGCAAAGGCCAGTTATCGGTGGGGGCAGTGGCCATTTGTTTGTACTGTTGGAATACTAGTAAGGGGACGCTGCCATTGTGCTACATGCTGGGTGTCCAGTGTGTCCCTGTGCCTTTAAAGAGGGGTGGGCTCCCTCCAAGCTCACCTGCCCTCTGCTTACCCATTATAATGCATGTGCTTTACTGTGGAGGGTCTAAAAATTTAAAGTTGGGACTGCAGATAATAATGGGATGCTGTGAAGTGGCTCTGCACCTTACGCATATCTTTGTAAATGTGGGCAAACTTAACCCCTGTTTTTAACACATTCTAGTTCAGTTGGTTGCAGACTGGTTGGTAAGTTGAGCTGGGAACTTTCTTTGGTTTTGTTTGACACGCATTGTCCTTCCATGTTTTCCTTGCTTCAAAGGTCAGGTATAAGTGGGGGCAGTGGCCATTCATGTGTACTGGTTGAACAGCCATTATCCTCAACATGTCAGGCTCAAACTGCCCTGCCATTAAAATGGCAAGAGGTGGAGGAAGGTCTATTTCAAGGTGAGTGATGACAAACCTTGATGCTGCTTTTGCATGGTTCTTCTTTAACTTGCATGGGTACATTAGTTCATTTCATAGTCCTCAAAAATAAATAATTGCATTGAAAGTTTTATTTTTATCTAACACATAGTCTAAGAAGTATCTATTCATACCACTCTTATAATGCCACTCCTACTGCCAGCAAAACTACTGTACAGCCTCCTCAATCCTTACAGGTATGGACACAAAAGAAACATTGGAAATGGAAATTTAGACGAAAAAGATGGACTTTAGGCGGCACACGGATAATAAATTGCAAAAATCACTAGATATTTTTTGTAGAAATCATAATACAATATCCATCAGCATATGGGCCCAACAAGTACTACAATAAAACTTTCAAAAAGTTATAACACTGCAAGTACACTTAATTAATGAGAAAATACATAACCAATAAACAGTAGAAGTGTATATGAAGTGTATGGCCTTGAGCATGGGTCCAATATGCAAAAATTTAATTATTGTTCTGCTCGACATGTTTCGCATGAAAACGCTTCCTCAGGAGCATGTTGATCTAATGCAGTGTTTCTCAACTCCAGTCCTCAAGGCCCCACAACAGGTCAGGTTTTCAGGATTTCCATTATTTTGCACAGGTGATTTGATCAGTTTCACTGCCTTAGTAATTCCCACGGCCTTTTCATCTGAGGGAAATACTGAAAACATGACCTGTTGGGGGGGGCGTGAGGACTGGAATTGAAAAACACTGGTCTAATGGAACACATACATAAACATAAACATAGACAAAAAATATCATCAAATATGTTAAATTAATCACATAATTTTTATACATTAAACAGTTACATAAAACATCAAAACTATTAAAAACATCATCATTGCTGTCCAGGGCCGATCCTAGGGTCACAGGCGCCTGGGTGCAGAAATATTTCTGGCGTCCCCACATGGGCGTCGTAATTTTACTAACTCCTCCCCTTTACAAATGTTTCTATGGCAATGACTCAACAGCAGAGATGCATCGGCCAATGCGACGGCAGCAAGGGCGAAGGTCACAGGGCTGGAAGTTGCCTTGTGCATCGCCGCACGCCGGAACCCCGGTCACAGAAGCAGACCAGGGACACGCGTGAAACCAAATAATGGGAGCAAAGTGCCCAGATTGAACTGGGTGAGCCAGTGGGGGGAAAAAAATCAAGGTAGCCTGCCTACGGAAACTGCCCATACACGGACAGCAAGGAACAAATTATAAAATAAAAACATTCTAAATAAAATAGGTGCAAAAGCAACTTTAACTTCTGACAATGCAGTGCTTACCTATGCAACCAGTGACCAGGACAAAGCAAGCCTATGTAATGCCGACATTCAAATATTTTCTAAGGGTCTGTATGTAGCAATGGAAGCATTGTTTTCTTTATAAGTGCTTTAAATCCTAACAAGGATAGCACCTACTACTTCCTTATTAGTCCAATGTCATCACTGAGGGATTCCCACCCCATAACCCACTTTGTGCCTTCACCAACTGGATTTTGCACCTGCTGTGCACTCTGGTCTCCTGGAAGTGAATGGCAAGCAGTTTAAAGGAGAATTAAGTGGTTAATTAAAGTATATACAGTATATATATATATATATATATATATATATATATATATGCAAACCTCCATGTTGCAGCATCTGTGTAACACTGCAGCTCTCAGCTGTGAAAATGAGAGCTGAGAGATCACAGAACCACTAATCAGTCAGCTCTCTGTTTGTTGGGACCAGAGAACCATAACTGTCAATCACTGAACCCTGCTCTGCTCCTCCAGTGCTCACTGGAGCAATAGGCTGAGGAGAGGAGCGAGTGCAGATGGCTCCAGCTCTCACCTGTGTGCTGAAAGGGTGGAGCCAGCTGCTAATCAGGCAGCCAGGTGGATACCAACAATAATGTTGTGATCCTTCCTAAATGTGTTGCGGTTCTGTCTCATCAACTGATACACGCAACAGGTCACTATCAGCTGACTCTGGGTCAGAGGAGTACATTAACCACTTCAGGCCGGAAGAATTGGCTGCTCAATTACCAGACCATTTTTTGCGATACGGCACTGTGTCACTTTAACTGACAATTGCGCTGTCATGCGATGTTGTACCCAAACAAAATTGACGTCCTTTCTTTCCCACAAACAGAGCCTCTGCGGGGTTTTTTTTGCGCTATATACAAAAGAAGAGCGTCAATTTTGAAAAAAGGACAATGTTTTCCTTTTTGCTATAATAAATATCACAATTTCCTCGGTTTAGGCCAATATGTATTCTTCTACATATTTTTGGTAAAAAAAAAAAAAAAAAACGCAATAAGTGTATATTGATTGGTTTGCTAAAAGGTTATAGCGTCTACAAAATAGGGGATAGATAGCATTTTTATTATTATTTATTCTTTTACTAGTAATGGCGGCAATTTTTATTGGGACTGCGATATTGCGGCAGACAAATTGGACACTTTTGACAAATTTTTGGGACCACTGACAATTATACAGCGACCAGTGCTATAAAAATGCACTGATTACTGTAGAAATGTCTCTGGCAGGGAAGGGGTTGACATTAGGGGGAAATCAAGGGGTAACTGTGTTCACTCTCTGTGTTCTAACTGAAGGGGAGATGACAGATCGCTGTTCATACATTGTATGAACACACGATCAGGCTCTTCTCCCATTAAAGATCCCAGTTCTCGCTCTGTCATGAGCGAACGTGGGTGCCCGGTGGTCATCGCTCCCGCCGGGCACTTGCATCTACTTCTGGAGACGAGCCGTGGTCACGCGCGCGTGCCTCCGGTGGCGCACACCCCTAGTGGCCACAATGGGAAGCAACGTAAGGTAACATTGATTTTCCCAGCCGAGCTAACCTGCTGCAGTAAAACTGCGGCGGCTGGTCAGCAAGTGGTTAATAAATGTCCTTAAGTATCTCCATAGGAGAAGTATAGCCAAAAAAAAAAAGGTTTGACCATGCATATCTTTTAAATGACTGATCAAACCAGATCAGACTAAGCAAAACTGTCCACCTGAATCATTCACAAGCCAACTTGCCTCTTATTCTGACCCATAGAGGTTGATTCACTAAAACTGGAGAGTGCAAAATCTGGTGCAGCTCTACATAGAAAACCAATCAGCTTCCAGGGTTTTTTTTACTTATTTTTTGTCAAAGCTTAATGGAACAAGCCAAAGTTAGAAGCTTATAAATCAAAGATAGTAAACATCAAGTCCATTCCAGTCTTGTAAGACTGGAGTTAGAAGCTTATTGGTTTCTATGCAGAGCTGCACCAGATTTTGCACTCTCCAGTTTTAGTAAATCAACACCATACAGTCTCGTTCTTGCTCCATAAAGTGACTGATCTGAGCGGGTCAATGTAATAGGCGAAACATAAAATAGAATAAATTAACCACTTGCTTACTGGGCACATAAACCCCCTTCATGCCCAGACGAAATTTCAGATTTCGGCACTGTCACGCTTTGAATGACAATTGCGCAGTCGTGCAACGTGACTCCCAAACAAAATTGATGTTCTTTTTTTCCCCACAAATAGAGCTTTAATTTTTTGGTATTTGATCACCTGTGCGGTTTTTATTTTTTGTGCTATAAACAAAAGTAGAGCGACAATTTTGAAAAAAACACAATATTTTTTAGTGTTTGCTATAATAAAATCTGCGATTTTTGTCACACTTTGGACACTTTTAACACATTTTTGGGACCATTAACATTTATACAGCGAACAGTGCTATAAATATGCACTGGTTAATGTATAAATGTGACTGGCAGGGAAGGGGTTAACACTAGGGGCGAGGAAGGGGTTAAATATGTACCATAGGAGTGATTCTTACTGTGGGGGAGGTGGACTGACTGGGGAAGGTGACCGATGGTTGTCCCTATGTACAAGGGAGACACCATTGGTCTCCTCTCCCTGACAGGACGTGAAGCTCTGTGTTTACACACAGAACGCCACGTCCCTGGCTCTGTGACTGCCGATCGCGGGTGCCTGGCGGACATCGCGGGGTGGGAAGTGGTTAAATAAAAAAAAATCTGCAGATATACCATATAACTAAAATATAAAATCAAAAATAAAAAGTCATAAATGGATTAATAACAAAGAATAGTGCTAAATCTCTCAAAAATATCCAGTTTTGCACATTATTTTACCCAAATTGCTTTAAGATGGATTCATGGAACAATTTACAATTATGGGAATTTTGTTTTTCTTTATTATTTCTTTCCAAGGTTGTGCTACGTGTGTTTTTCTACTTAAGCACAAAGCTGGTCTATTTTGTTATTTAAATTTTCCAAAGCTGTAAAGAAGAAAACTAACAAGCTATCAGAGCATGTTCCATGTTCCTTCATAAACAACAGTACATGATGCGGGACAAGACTAGCTGCAAAGTCTACATTCTTGTGTTTCAAGGCTACTATTTAGGCATAGGCAAATAAAACAACACTATAAGCTCATTTTCCAGCTCTAGAAGACAATAGAGCTCTCTTTAATGTTTAATTGTGATCAACTGTTTTTGATCTGAATCATGTGTATGCCTTTCTTGGTACAATTAGGGATTATGTTTCCATGTTTGTTTATTACATTTTGTATCCTCTCCTTGCACTATTCATGTTCCCTAAAAATAGCTGCCTGTTACAAACATTGCATACTGTAATATTTCCATGAGTTACTAGCTTTATTTACTGCACTGTTCTGTTTCGAATGCCATTTTATGCCTTGACATACTGTACCTCATTGGACCCAGTCTATGTGGACAGGATGATCACCTGCTGACTCAACACTATTCACAGGCAGTATAGCTCTTCAATAAGACACAGAAGTTGAACCCAACACAATTTTACTTCATCTAATTGCAGTACAGATGATGTTTTCCAGTCTTTTTAAGTATAAGAAGACAATGTTTTTCCTAAAAACTCTCTCTGCCCCCTGTCTTTACCATAGATACCCCTAAAAAACACCTGAAAACAACTGACTTAACCTTTTTATTATTACAACTTCTTAAAACTTGGGATCATTTAATTAAAACTCGAACTAGAGTGTAACCTCGGTTTAAGAGTAACTTGGTTTAAGAGCATTTTGATTTGCTAGCAATTTATTTTTAAATTCTGACTCGGTTTGCGAGTGTTGACTCGCAAGACGAGCAGAATTCAAGCTAAATAGGCCTGCAGTAACTCTGTTGGCCTGAGGTACGGGGGCGCAGAAGCTGAGCAGAGACGAAAATAGGCCTGCAGTACCACATTTGGCCTGAGGTACGGGGCGCAGGAGCCGAGAAAAGCTGAAAATTGGCCTGCAGTACCTCATTTGGCCTGAGGTATGGGGTGCAGGAAACGACCTGAAGTGTCCTGGGGCCTTTTTGGCCTTTTTCGGTGCTCTCTGGTGCCCCCCACCTCTGGCCGTATTTGGCATCCCATTGAAGTCAATGCGGAACTAATTATTTTTGTTTCCATTGACTTCAATGGGAAAACTCGCTTTGATATGCAAGTACTTTGTATTATGAGCATACTCCTGGAATGGATTATGCCCATAATCCGGGGTTCAACTGTATTTTGACCTACGACAGTCCAATGACCCCAATCTTGGCCAACCCAGATTTTCCATCAGGACAGCTTAGACAGGTATTGTTTAGGTGGACCTCTTTCTCAATTTCACCTATACTTAATTCCCTCTCCAAAAGCAATTTCAAGTCCCTAAGGGAAATTCTGGTGGGGACTGAACAAGTGCAAGCAGATTGGCTGGAGTATTTCCAAATTAGGAATTTCTATAAGAACTTATTTAAAAAGGGACCAATACACAGACATCTTACATCTTTGGAAAAGTTGTGTTTAGGGTTGCAGGTTGCTTCTTGCCCAATTTTAACCATGTATACTTTACTGCAGTCTTACTCGACCCCAAGAGTATAAAACTATATAGCTGAGTAGGAAAGGGAATTGGGGAGTACAATCTCACAGGAAGTCACCAAAAAATCATTAATGTGGACACATAAAATGTCCTTAGTAAATTACAAGAGAAAAATGTTAAACTAATATCAAAATGGTATAAATATCCGATTAGGTTGCACAGGATGTTTCCTCAAAAGTTAAATATCTGCTGCAGGTGTCAAACACATCTGGGCACATTGCTCCATTTGTGGTGGACATGCCCAAGAATTGCACTCTATTGGGCAACTATATTTAATGTTTATACATTAATAACAATAGAAAAGTTGCATGTACGCTACAGAGAGTATTGCTGTCGATCCTGCCAAGCTCTGCTAGGAAGATCAAGGGGGGACTCCTACGCTTTTGTCTGTCACCCACAAGGGCTGTAATACCAAGATTCTGGAGATCTCTTGACCCCCCAGGAATGGTAGAGGAAATGCAATATTTGCAGAGGATGGAAAGAACTGATCGCAATGATAAATGACAATTGTGAGAAATTTCTTGCAGCATGGTCCCTCATGGAAATCTGTCTGTGAATCCTCATATTTGAGGACATTGTTGGAAGTGGGTTACATTGTAAATTAGCTAAGTGGGGCAGGGAGGCGTAGGTGGTGCTTTTATCCTGGCCCTTTTCTATTTTTTATTCTCTGAGTGGCTGGGAGTTGGGTTTATGCAGAAGGGGATGTTTCAAGAATTCTACAATCAAGAATGTAGATTGGGGTCGAGAGATACGTACTGTATTTATTACTTTTTTTTTTTTATTATTATTTATTTACTTTTTTACCCTAAAAAAAGGGGAGGGTAAACTTTGCCTGCGTGTCATACGCAGGGGTCTGTGTAAAGTTATTTCCCCTGAAACCTCCCTCTTAGGCCGCGTACACACAATCAAATTTATCTGCTGGAAACGGTCCCACGGACCGTTTCAGCAGACAAATTCGATCGTGTGTACGGGCGGACAGACAGGTTTTTCCAGCAGACAAATTTTAAAGCATGCTTTAAAATCTGTCTGCTGGGAACCCCTCCGTCCGACATGTCTGCTGGTTAGTACACTAACCAGCGGACATATCTGCCCGCACATGCGTTGAATGAATTCGACGCATGTGTGGACGTTTTTTACTTCCTGGTGCGGTGACGTGGCGGCGTCAACGTCACCGCCACGTCACCGTGCTGTCTGCCGGCAGGGATTTTGTTTTGATCGTGTGTACACGATCAAACCAAAATAGCCCAGCAGACAAATCCGATCAAATCGGTCTGTCAGACCGATTTGATCGGATTTATTTAGCCGTGTGTACGCGGCCTTAAAGTTAGGGTGCGTGTTATACGCCGATAAATACGGTAATTGAAAACTATGCGAAAGCCTGTGTTTGTGTTAATGTTGATGCAAACTTAAAAATATATATATATATAAATAATGATTAAATGGTGGCACTAGCACTAAACAGTATGAGAAGACAGAAGGAGATACCAAAACACAAAAGTAAACAAGCTGTAGTAGCCAAAACTGCCACTAGATCTCAGCATATTACAGAAGAGGGGCATACGTACAGGGGTAGCAGGGGTCGCCATTGCAACCAGGCCGACTGCTCCAGGGGGCCCGTACCCTGGCAGTGGCATGTCAAGGAACCTATTCCTCCATGCAGACACTCAACCCTCCTCCTCCTACTGCAGACATTCATTGGCTGCAGGCTGGAATGGAGGGCATAGGCAACTTCAGAAGCTACTCCCGCCACCTCCCTATCCCAGTCCTGCTGCCTTATGGCTCCTATGTTCTTCTTTGCCACTCCCCCTCCTAGTGTTGAGCAGAATATGCCATATTCGAATTCGCGATATATCTCGAATATATAGTCGAATATTCGACAGATATTCGCTAAATACGAATATTCGTGATATATTTTTGAAATGAAATGATTGCGAATTTTCGCTATCGCGAATGCGAATGCGATTGCTAATTGCGAATTGCGATTGCGAATATTCGAGAAATGCGGAATGGAGCACTCTGATTGGCACAGAATATTCGTGATATATTACAATATAAAATAATTGCGAATATTCGAGAAATGCGGAATGGAGCACTCTGATTGGCTCAGAATATTCGTGATATATTACAATACACAATAATTGCGAATATTCGGCAAATGCGGAAGGAGCACTCTGATTGGCTCAGAATATTCGTGATATATTACAATACACAATAATTGCGAATGTTCGGCAAATGCGGAAGGAGCACTCTGATTGGCTCAGAATATTCGTGATATATTACAATACACAATAATTGCGAATATTCGAGAAATGCGGAAGGAGCACTCTGATTGGCTCAGAATATTCGTGATATATTACAATACACAATAATTGCGAATATTCGAGAAATGCGGAAGGAGCACTCTGATTGGCTCAGAATATTCGTGATATATTACAATACACAATAATTGCGAATATTCGAGAAATGCGGAATGGAGCACTCTGATTGGCTCAGAATATTCGTGATATATTACAATACAAAATAATTTCGAAATTTCGAGAAATGCGGAATGGAGTACTCTGATTGGCTCAGAATATTCGTGATATATTACAATATAAAATAATCGCGCGATATCGCTATTTGCCGAATAATCGCATTGCGATTTTTCGGCAATATAAAATGAGCGCTGCAGCTACTCGGCCCAAGGTCTCTAATCATACCAGCAATGCTTTTAGACGTCGATGGGGATCTCTAGGATGTGATCTGTTCTAAAAAAAAATTTAAAACATTCGAATATTCGAAATAGCGAATATTCGCCGCGATATTCGCGATATTCGCGAATACTCGAATATGCAATATTCGTAGCGAATATTCGCAATGCGAATATTCGTGAGCAACACTACCCCCTCCCACCAGCTTCTGCGGAAGACTTGTCAGAATGGAGAGTGGGGAAAGCCTCTTACTTGTTTTATTGAATAGAGTCAGTGATCTGTACCGATCACCAGCTCAGTTTTTTTATTCATTCATAGCTGGGCAATAGTAAACTGTGTTAATGAATGAACAGGAAACTCTGTACATAGCTATACCTGTTCATTCATTCTGTACAGCTGAGGCTGAAGAGAAAGGGACCAATGAATCTGTCCTCAGTCCCTTTTTCTCTACCTCAAAAGTGAGATATCAAGGGTCTGTTTAGACCCCTGATATTTCACCAAAGCCCCCCAATGGGGTCTTAAAAAATAAAAAAATATGTAAAAAACTAATAACAAATATAATTGTAGAAAAAAAAATAACTTAAATGGTAAACAAATTATAAAAATATAAAACAAAAATAAAAACGCTGACACCAGTGGCGGAACTACCAGGGTCGCTCTTGCGACTGGACTCTTGTGTTGGCCAGTCCAGCAAGGATTGGCTGAATTTCGATCCATGTGTGTCCACAGAAGGCAATCTAGCGATACAATTCTTGTTGATCAGGCTTTTTGGAAAATGTTTCTCAATCAGCAGTAGGGATGAGCTTCGAATTCGACACGAACTCATGTTCGACTCGAACATTGCCTGTTCGCCGAACAGCGAACAATTTGGGGTGTTCGCGGCAAGTTCGTGTGAACTTTAGAACCCCATTAAAGTCTATAGGACTCGAACATTTGAAATCTAAAGTGCTAACTTTAAAGGCTAATATGCAAGTTATTGTCATAAAAAGTGTTTGGGGACCCAGGTCCTGCCCCAGGGGACATTTACCAATGCAAAAAAAAAGTTTTAAAAACAGATGTTTTTTTCGGGAGCAGCGATTTTAATAATGTGAAACAATAAAAGTAAAATATTCCTTAAATTTCGTACCTATGGGGGGTGTCTATAGTATGTCTGTAAAGTAGTGCATGCGTCCCGTGTTTAGAACTGTCCCTGCACAAAGTATCATTTCTGAAGGAAAAAAAGTCATTTAAAATCACTCGCGGCTATAATGAATTGTCGGCTCCTGGCAATACAGAGAAAAGCCATTCATAAAAATAGAAAAAAATGCGTGGGGTCCCCCCAAATTCAATTAGGGTCTGGTGTGGATTTTTGGGGGGAACTCCACGACATTTTTTTCTAATTTGGGGTGGAGTTCCCCTTAAAATCCATACCAGACCTGAAGGGTCTGGAATGAATATTTGGGGGGAACCCCACATCATTTTTTTTATTATTTGACGCGAGGTTCCCCTTAATATCCATACCAGACCTGAAGGGCCTGGTAATTGAACTTGAGGGGCATTTTTTTTGTTATGAATGACTTTTCTCTGTATTGCTGGGAGCCGACAATTCATTATAGCCACGAGTGATTTTAAATTACTTTTTTCCTTCAGAAATTACATTTTGTGCAGGGACAGTTCTAAGCACAGGAAACAAGCGCCACTTTACAGGCATCTATAGACACCCCCCTAGGTACAAAATTTAAAGGAATGTTTCATTTTTATTAGTTCACTAATTAAAATCAATGCTCCCGAAAAAACTGCCTTTTTTAAAACTTTTTTTTGCATTGATACATGTCCCCTGGGGCAGGACCCGGGTCCCCAAACACTTTTTAGCACAATAAATTGCACATTAGCCGTTAAAATTATCACTTTAGATTTCAAACGTGCGATTCCCATAGACTTTAACAGGGTTCTAAAGTTCACACAAACTTGGTGTGTTCGCAGGTTCTGGTGCGAACCGAACGGGGGGGGGGGGTGTTCGGCTCATCCCTAATCGGCAGTTGCAGACAATGCAGCCACCTTGACAAGAATATATTGTTTATTTTTCCTTAAACCAGTAGCTGAATGACCAGCCTTATATCTCACACTGCAAATATACAGTTGTGAGGCTCAAGGAAAAGGCCTGCTTAGGCTCAGAAGGAATACAGTAGAAAAGGTAGTTTTTTCATGCTACTGATTATGTATAATTAACATTGCCAAATGCTCTTTAAACAATAGTTTGACTCGCTCTTGGTTTTCTGCCCAGAAGAATTGTTTTTTGAATAGATGATAAAAATTGGAAGGACAACTGCGCTAATATAACGATAAGCAATAAAGCCAAAAAATAAATAAACAGAAGAAGCTGCACCTTACTGTATAACATAAAGCAGTATTAACGTATAGAAAAAAGGACAAGGTGCGCTAACATTTGATCTAAATTTTGCTAAGTCAAAGGCTCAAAATGTTAATTAATCACCAGAGGACAGGCAACAAATGACAGATAAAACTTGAAAGTCCTTTAGACAAAAAATGGTTACTTCCACCAGTGAGTAGAACAAACAGTCCACATAGACCATAAACTGTGATTTGTTTTCTTTTTGTGAATGATGTTTGATTGTGGGGGTAACATTCCTGCCGGAAAAGGGGTGTCACCCTCGGTTGTGGTGGAGAAGGGATCCCCAGGACCAGGTAGAAGTGATCCCCAGGTCCGTGTGAATGGTGTATGAATGTACAGTGACATAATTGGAGCCTTGGCATGGCGTTGCTGCTCCCAAGTCCTGCATGGTGGGTTTGTGCTAATCCAATTAGATGAGGATGTGGGGTGTGTGTGTGCTAGGGACAACAGTGGTGTGCATGCGTGCATTTTCCTTGTGCCATGATGAATGTGTGTGTTTAACGTGCAAAGATGCCTAATGCAAGGCATCTCCTGACTGCTCTACCCTCAGAAGACGGGGTAGCCTCAGTCAGAGGGGGATTGTCTGGTTGGGGGGTCAGGTCATCACGTATGTCAATCTCCAGGCCCTTTCTCACGGCGAAATTGTGCAGCATGCAACATGCACCGATAATCTGGCACACAAAGTTTGGGGAATACAACAGGGTACCCCCAGACTTATCCAGGCATCAGAAACGGGACTTCAGGGGGGCAAAGGTTTGCTCCACCACTGCACGGGTACGTGCGTGTGCTTCATTGTATTTTTGCTCTCCTGAGGTTTGGGGATTCCGAAATGGAGTCATGAGATGGGGTCCCAGTGCATATGTAGAGTCACCTGGAAGGGAAAAGACAGGAGGATGTTAGTCGTGCGTGTGCCCCTCGTGATGTGTGCATCCATGGGGGGGGACAGTCATGCCTGACACCCATGTCACTCACCAACCAGCCAGCTGTCCCCATACACGTTCTGTTCGAATTCCATTGGGATGGGGCTCTGACGGTATATGTTGCTGTTGTGGCTGGACTCGGGGTGTTTGGCACGGACGTGCCATATGAGGCATTGGGCATCGGTTATTACCTGTACGTTGATGGAATGCCAGTGCTTCCGATTGCGGTATAGGTGCTCTGTCTCATGGGGGGGCCATAGTGCCACATGTGTGCAATCAATGGCCCCCACGGTGCATAGGAATCCTGCAATTCTGAAGAAATCCCGCATTGCCTTCACCCACAGGTCCTCAGTGGTGGGTCTGATGATTTGGTTGGCCATGCGTCTGAGGATTGCGGGGATAACCTGGTGCACACATCTGCTAATGGAGGATTGTGCCATCCCAGCCACCACTCCAGTTGTTCCTTGAAAAGAGCCACTGGCAAGGAAATGGAGTGTTGCCAGTACCTTGACCAGTGGCTCCACTGCATGTGAGCGTTGTGTTGGGCTGGTGATGTTATCTTTCAGGGTTGTGGTTAATTCCAGGATGGCAGTAGCCACACATGCCAAAGACGTTTATGCGCGGACGGTAGATCCTCTCCCGTGCCCTCCTCCTCCTCCTCCGTGCCCTCCTCCTTCTACGCGCATCTAAAGCCAGTAGTATAGCTATGACCATGGATGCCCCTGGCATGTTGGCATACAGATTGTTGTCCTGCAAGTGTGACTGCTCAGCTCGTCCCTAACGGTGTTGCTTTAGCTGACCTGCACACGCCTGGTGCAAAGTTACAGCTGCTTTTATAAGGGGTAACTTTAGACCGGACATACAGCTGATGCACACAGAGCGTAGCCTGCGCCGGACAAACATACTTTTGTGGATCGCCGTATCTCCCTCATTTGCATATTTGCATAGCAAAACAATGGTGTGTCTAGCGTATTTTTGCGCCCACGATGCGCCGGTGTAGAAAAATTACGTCGGTCGGAAAAATCAAGTTTTCAGGCGTATCTCGTTTTGGGGATACGGCGCATAGATACGCCGGCGCATATTTACACTTACGCCGTGCATCTCGCGATACGTTGGCGTAAGTGCTTGGTGGATCTGGCCCATAGTGTCTATTTGCAAAAACATTTTGAGAATAGATGGGTCTGTTGAAGTAAAACCAACAGACCCAGAGTACCTGCATAGTCCTGATAACAGTCAGTACAGTCAGGAGGCAGCAGTGTAGTTTTTTTTTTATTCAGATGAGTAACTACTGAGCACCAATGAGCTACTACTGAGCTCCCATTGACAATTAACGAAAGAAATAATGTACTGTTAACCAACAACGAAAGGAAGAAAAAAAATGTACTACCAATGTGTACTTTACCTCTGATTACAAACATAGAAGGAAGCTTAAAGGAGTTGTAAATAAAAATAAAAAAAATATGCTGAAATTACTGTTTACAGGGTATAGAGACCATGGGCCAGATTCAGCAAAGATGTTTGCCAGGGTATCTCCAGATACGCCGCCGTAATTTCAAATGTGCGCCGTCGCATCTTTTCGCCGATTCACAAAGCGAGATACGCCGAAAAACATGGCTTCAGCTGTCCGACGTAACTTGCCTACGCCGGCGTATCGTGGGCGCATAGTTACGCCGGACGCATTCGGCGTTCCCATTAAAAATATGCAAATGAGTAAGATACGCCAATTCACGAACGTAGATGCGCCCGGCCGCTTCATAAACGCGATTTGCGTAAGGCTTACGTCCAGCGTAAAGTTACCCCTGCTATAGCAGGCGCAGCTAATGCAAAGGTATGGGCCAGGGAACGACGCCGTCACGTACGCCGTTTGCATAGTACTACGTGAATAGGACTGCGCGCAAGTTACGTTCACGCTATCGGCATTTACGCCGTCGTATCTCAGGGAGTTTATGCAACGTGATTCTGAGCATGCGTACGCATGCCCAATTCGACTGGCCATTCATTTACATGGGGTCACGCTAAATTTAAATAGATGACGCCCACCTCCTTCCTACTTTGAATTAGGCGGGCTTACGCCGGCCAATTTACGCTACGCCGCCGCAACTTACGGAGCAAGTGCTTTGAGAATACAGCACTTGCCTCTCTAAGTTGCCGCGACGTAACGTATATTCGATACACTACGCCCGCCTAAACATACGCTAAGCTACCTGAATCTGGCCCATAATAGTTTAGAGCATACACAGCCACAGAGCAGTGATGGTTTGGAAAACGAAACTGATCCAAAGGGGAGGTGCTGTGGGGTTTTAGACACACAGTAATCACACCTCCTTGAAGTTTATGACCACAGAGAGAAAGCTCCCAGCTCTGTGGTTATCAGGAAACAGACAACCAGGAAGTGTGGCGATCAGAGAAGAATTACAGCAACTTGAGAGCAAAAAAGAAACAGCACTGCATTAAGGTAAAGGAAGCTATTAAGATAAAAAAAAATTCCTTTACAAACCATTTAACACTGACCACCAATTTAAGGAGTGGTCCTTCATAAAAATGCACTACACTGACTACCCCAATGCCTACCCTCTGTGAGCTGTGTTGTACAATACATACTCATATTGATCCCCTGATGAAGTCACGTGGTGTGACGAATACGCGTCGGGATTGGAGCACTGGACCCTTTACACCTGACGGACGGTAGACAAGCTCGCTGCTCGTGGATGTATGACCGCCTCAGCTGACTTTATGTGAGTTTTTATTTTGTGCTTTGTTTATTAAATCTTTATTTTGCGGTATTATGCGATGTGCCCTCCTATTTTTGTTTCAAACACCATCGTTTGAGTATCGGCGGATCAACATCTAGCCAAACAGCGGCAGCAGAGCAGCACCTGACGAGCTCGCTGCTCGTGGAGATAGGCACCCCCTTTCACCACTCTGTGTAAGTGCACATCTTTTGATTGCTAGCAGGAATCCCTCCAGTGGTGACAGGACTACTCTATGTTTGTTTTTTTGTACTTTCCCCTTCCATGCACCATCGGATTTGAGGCTTCCATTCATCAAGAGTTTGATGCCCTATCTTTCTGGCTATATCAGATAGCCTTGAGGTAAGCTGATAGGATCACTAGAGGTGTGGGCTGCACGTTTTGGAATCCTCCATTGCACCTTCACTCATTTGGCTGCTGGAACATCTCTTTTTGACTTCACACCAGATTTCACTTGCTGCACCGAGTTGCATGATTAAGTTGGACTTTCTTCTTTTATTTGGTTTTGTCTGCAGGACTGAGTTTGACCATGCATTCTATTATGTCCACCACACATCTTTATAGATGACACGGTCACTGTTATTTACTGTTACTTTGTTCACATTGTGTTTTATGGAATTTTTTCTATATATTTATACATTTTTGTCACTTATTGTATTCACCTAGTTTACTACTTCACTTCCCCTTTCCCATCATTCTTTAGGCATCACCACCACAGCGCAAACAATATCACTTGTTGTATACTCATATGAACTGCACCCTATAAACTGTTCTGTGCGTTACATTATTTTTCATTGTCACAATAGTTTCCAGTTGCTAAGTTGTCCCCAATTATTTATAATAAATTCTTCTATAAACAGACTCTTTAATTTATGTGATGGGGTGGAAAAACTGCTACTGCCATAACATTTAGACACCTACAGATACCTGAACCGACACTTGCAGCAGCCTCTCAAACCATAGTGTCACTGTCAAATTCCAGGTGTTATTGCTGTGGTCCTGTTATCATGATAGTCAACCTTGCTGGCCAATAGGAATGTATAGGAAGTAGGAAAGAGCTGTTGGAACTACCAAGAAGTGCAGATACTTTGCCTTTCACAATTTTTTTTTCCGTAGATTTTAGGATTGTCCCATGGCTCTTCCATAATATAACAATAGAAGCTGAATTCAAAAGTGATAGATATTTACAATGATAATTTGTTTGGTCCTTTTGACAGCTTGTACTTCTGCTGTGTTAAGCTGTGGCAACCAGTTGAAGCCCATGTCAAAAGAAAGAAGCACAATGATTGGAGAGTTTTATTTTGCTTATATTTTACCCTGCCTGGTCCACCCAGCCCCATCTCATTAACATACCTTATTTCAGACCCAGTGATATTATTACTGGGTCTCTGTGCATTTCTTTGCAATGCATACAGATTATAGCTGGTTGGTGGGGCGTTATATAGTTTACTGGGAACATCAAAGCCTTGTGCCTCAGTACTTTCATCAAAAGCCGTCAGTCTTGATGCAAGCAGTTGGCTCCATCTTAGTGGGAGTTATAGAAATATCCAAATGCAAATGTCCAATATCCAAATGCTTAGGTGAGTGGGTACCAATCTGGAAAAATGAGCATCCGTAGGCAGACAGAATCTGAATGCAGAGAGTAACACCTACATGCAATGCTAAACCTACATTATTGAATTAACTGAAATTCAATTAATGAAATGGGTGAGCAAAGGCACAGTAAGACTAGGTAGGAAATGGATAGAAGATACTTGATGACCTCCAGCCAGTAAATGAAGTGAGATTTATCTGACTTTCTGCAATATCCAATGCACACTAATGCTGCGTACACACGATCGGTCAATCCGATGAGAAAGGTCTGATGGACCGTTTTCATCAGACCAAACCGATCGTGTGTGGGCCCCATCGGTTATTTATATACCTAACCGATAGAAAAAAAAACGATTGTTTGTAGGCACATCCATTGGTTAAAAATCAAGGCATGCTCAGAACCAAGTCGATGCATGTTCGGAAGCATTGAACTTCATTTTTTTCAGCACGTCGTTGTGTTTTACGTCACCGCATTCTAACACGATCAGTTTTTTAACCAATGGTGTGTAGGCACGACTGACCATCAGTCAGCTTTATCGGTTAACTTATGGAAAAATCCATCAGACCCCTCTCATCGGATTGACCGATCATGTTTACAGGGCATAAGAGGAACACTGTGAAGTGAAATCAGATTAAGCGGTTTCAGTACATGTGGGGTATACTTAGCAGGGCTATGCAATGTACAACGTGTATACAGAACAGTGATCAGGGCTCTGTAGTGCATATAGCCTGACAGTCAGGACTCTATACTGTATACAGTGGTGCAGCAGGATACTGTGGTGTATTCAGTGTGGTTGTCAGGACCCCGTAGTACATACAGGAGTGTGGTAAGGACTCTGTGGTGCATACAGTTTAGTGGTCAATGTTCTGCCTCTAGGACAGAGAGCTAAACCTCCTTGCTCCATAAACTTCAGATACCACTGGCTGCATGTGGTATTGCATCCCATTGAAGTCAATGCGGAACAAATTATTTTTGTTTCTATTGACTTCAATGGGAAAACTCGCTTGGATATGCGAGTACTTTGGATTACGAGCATTCTCCTGGAACGGATTATGCTCATAATCCGAGGTTCCACTGTAACAAGAACTCACTTTTTAAGATCACTGAGGGGTAATGACGAGAGATGGAGAAACACATGTCTTACTGTCTTACTGAAGATTCCTAAAATAGTGGCTGCTCACTTCCTATAGAGAATCTCCCACTTATACAGGTTGTTCCGCCACCACGCCTCCACCACGCCTCCAAAACACCACTACTGGTTGTGACACACCTCTCTTCTCCACCCCCTCCTCTTCTTCCTCTGTGACCTCTTCCTGTGCTGATGTGTTCTCGGAACCAGCCGTGCTCCGTAGGCGTATGAGGGACTACGCAGGAATGCAGGCAAAGAGATGCCATGCAGTACTAGAGCTGGTGTGCTTGGGAGACAGGAGCCACACTGGGGCCTAGGTTCTGTCAGCTTTGCAGGGGCAGGCTCAGAGGTGGTTGACGCCACACCAGCTTAAGACTGGAATGGTGGTTAGCGACAATGGCACCAACCTCCTCTCTGCCCTGCGACAGGGAAAACTGACCCATGTGCCCTGTTTTGCTCATGTCCTGAATGTTGTGGTGCAGCGGTTCTTGGGTAGGTACCCGGGCTTACAGGATGTCCTGAAGCAGGCCAGGAAAGTCTGTGTGCATTTCCAAAGGTCATATAATGCCAGTGCTCGGTTGACAGACCTCCAAAGGGAATACAACCTGCCAAAGAACCGCCTAATCTGTGACATGTCCACCAGATGGAACTCTATATTGGCCATGCTGCAGCGGCTGCACATGCAGCAGAGGGCCATCAATGAGTACCTGTGCCAATATGGCAGCAGAACTGGGTCAGTGGAGGTTGGGTTTTTTCCCCACGCCAGTGGGCCTTGATCAAAAATGCATGCACTGTCCTGTCACCATTTGAGGAGCCCACGAGGTTGGTGAGCAGTGACAGTGCATGCATCAGTGAGACTGTCCCTCTTAATCACATGTTGGAGCACACGCTGCATGGAATAATGGACAGGGCCCTAGAGGCAGAACAGAGGGAGGAAGAGGAGGACTTCCTAACCTCTCAATGTCCCCTTTATCCAGACAGTGATCCTCCTTGCCTGCCTAGCACACAGGAAAAGGACGAGGAGGAGGAGGAGGAGAAGGAGGAGGATGATTGTATCATCAGCATGGAGGTGGAGCCTAGCACTCAGCATTAGCACCAGCAGTCTTCAAGGGATCATTTACAGTCCCAAGGAAACCATGGACTTTTACGTGGCTGGGATGAGGTGGCTGCGGATCCTGTCATCCTCAGTGACCCAGAGGACTGTGCCCTGAATGCCTCAGCAAACCTACGCTGCATGGCCTCCCTGATCCTGCAAAGCCTGCGTAAGGATCCTTGAATTCGTGGTATCAAGGGATCATTACTGGCTGGCAACTCTCCTTGATCCATGTTACAAGGGTAAGGTTGTGGACCTTATCTTGCCGTCGCAGAGGGAGCAGAAGATGAAAAATCTTCGGGAAGCCTTGCAGAAAGGTCTGTGCAACGCGTTCCCAGAACCTGGGGGATTACCAAATCCTGGTGCTGGACAACGTGTTGCTGAGGCTTTGGTGAGTCACAGAAGGAGCGGCGGAGAAGGTGGCCATCTGACCAATGCGTTCAGACAATTTTTTAGTCCGCAGACCCAGCGTCTGGTTTACATGGTGCAGGAATACCTAGGGGCAAGATCAGACTTGGACACCTTCTCCACCGAAAATCCTCTGGCTTACTGGGTCTTGAGGATGGATCACTGGCCAGAGCTTGCACAGTATACAATTGAGCTACTGGCTTGTCCTGCATCCAGCATTCTTTCAGAACGCACATTCAGTGCTGCTGGAGGCTTTGTGACCAATCACAGGGTGCGCCTCTTCACCGACTCCGTCGATCGACTGACCTTCATAAAAATGAATCAGGCTTGGATCAACACCAGCTACCAAGCACCCGATGCTGATGTAACTGAATCATTTTTTGGAAGTGTCAGATCATTTGGAGACTGCTTATGCTAATGCCGAGTGACTATCCTGTTATGCTGACTGAATATCCTTTTCCTCCTCAATGATCTTGCTGATTGCTAGTATGAACATTGTTGGTTCTGGGCATCACCACCAGTGCCTAAGGCCCAATTTTTCTGCCCCTGTTCAACAGGGGCGTGTAATAACAATTTTTAATGCAATACTTTGCATGTGGCTCTTTGCTGCGCTCCAATTACAGTATCTGTGAGGGGTTGCAGTGTTGTGGCACCAGCACCTACTTGCAAACAGAAGGAGACAACAGGAAGTGAGAGGAAATCTACCCCTAGGAAGGAAATTCTCTTCTGTAAAAGGTGTCTCCTGTCCACTGATGCTTTATCACCAATCCTTGTTTCACCAAAAAAAATATAAAAAAAATAAATAAAAAATATTTGTCATTGGGACAGAAAGTGAAGTGCAATCTTCTGAACAGATGCACACAGACAGCAACTGTTACAGGGGTGATAATAAGCCTTCTCTATGTTTTCAGAAAAGCTTAAAAAAAGATTTTATGGCTAAAGCTACACTTTAAAGAAGTACCAGTTGAAAATTACAAACAGATTCTACTTAACAACAAACCTACAGTCCCTGTCTTGTTTGCACCGCCTGTATACTGCTGTGCAAAGTATATAGGGCCAAAGAGGCTTGTAATGACCTGGGGGAGTGGTGGCAGGGAAACCCATGCTATTTTTTTCAGTGATTTTTATCCATATTGCAGGAACCAAACATTACATTAAAGGCGCAAGCAGTCTTAACCACTTCCCGCCCGGCCAATAACAGATTTACGGCCGGGAAGTGGTTATGAAATTGTGACTGGCCGTTCTCAAACGGCTAGCACGATTTCAATGCCGCGCGCGCCCGTGGGGGCGCGCAGCGCGGCGATCGGTGATGCGGGGTGTCAGTCTGACACCCTGCACCTCCGATCTCGGTAACGAGTCTCCGGCGGAGCCTCGTTACCACGTGATCAGCCGTGTCCAATCACGGCTGATCACGATGTAAACAGGAAGAGCCGCCGACGGCTCTTCCTCACTCGCGTCTGACAGACGGGTGTAGAGGAGAGCCGATCAGCGGCTCTCCTGACAGGGGGGGTTTGCGCTGATTGTTTATCAGCGCAGCCCCCCCTCGGATCGCCACACGGACCACCAGGGAGTGCCCACACTAGACCACCAGGGTACTAAAAAAAAAAATAAAAAAAAAGGAAAAAAAAAAAAGGAAAAAAAAAAAAAAGGGGGGCAGTAAAAAAAAAAAATGATGCCAATCAGTGCCCACACATGGGAACTGATTGGCAACATTGATCCATCAGTGCCACCCCTCAGTGATCATCAGTGCCACACCAGTGTCTGTCAGTGCCAATCCATGCCCAGTGCCCACCTCTCAGTGCCCACCTGTGCCACCTATCAGTGCCCACCTGTTCCACCTATCAGTGCCCACCTGTGCCGCCTATGAGTGCCCACCTGTGCCGCCTATGAGTGCCCATCTGTGCCGCCTATGAGTGCCCAGTGCCGCCCATGAGTGCCCATCAGTGCCGCCCATGAGTGCCCATCAGTGTCCCATACCAGCGCCGCCTATCAGTGCCCATCAGTGCTACCTAATTGGCGCCCATCAGAACTACCTCATCAGTGCCCATCAGTGCCACCTCATCGGTGCCCATCAGTGCCACCATATCAGTGCCCGTAATTGAAAGAGAAAACATACTCATTTACAAAAAAATTAACAGAAAAAAATAAAAACTTTATTTTTTTTTCAAAATCTTCGCTCTATTTTTAGTTGTTGCGCAAAAAAAAAAAAATCGCAGAGGTGATCAAATACCACCAAAAGAAAGCTCTATTTGTGGGGAAAAAAGGACGCCAATTTTGTCATTCAATTGTCATTCAAATTGCGACAGTGCTGAAAGCTGAAAATTGGCTTGGGCGGGAAGGTGCGTAAGTGCCTGGTATGGAAGTGGTTAAATTACTTTTTTCTTATAGTAGTCTCATTTTGTGCAGGAACAGTTCTAAACACATGCCACTACTATAGACACCCAGCAGGTACGATGTTTTAAGGAATTTTTCATTTTTTTTTTTTCACTTTAAGCATCATTAAAATCGCTACTCCAGAAAAAACGCCCGTTTTTAAAACTTTTTTTCCATTGATACATGTTCCCTGGGGCAAGACCCAGGTCCCCAAACCGGTTTTCTGACAATAACTTGTATATTGGGCTTTAAAATTATGACTTTTGAATTCGAACGTTCGAGTCCCATAGACGTCAATTGGGTTCGATACGTTCATGCGAACGTGAGGTCCGTTCGTAGGTTCTGGTGCGAATCGAACACAGGGGTGTTCGGCTCATCCTTAGTCCGGAGCATTATTCTACCTCGTAGGCTCAGTAAGCAGACTGAGTCTACAGATTTGCAAGTGGTACTGTGCTGTCCGTCCAAAGTGGAGGAAGCCGGTCGATGGAGAACCTGTCTGGGGGACACCAAGCACGAGGCTGGTGTCACAGGAGAGGCCTATCTGCTCATCAAAGGACACTTCTTATCTGAGAGGCTGGACAATGGTCGCCTATCAGTACCGGATGCAACTAAAGCTGTTTGAAGAAGATCTGGTTACTGAATCCAGTTGAGAAGGATTTTGGACCAAATTTGTCACCACCTTTAACCACTTCAATACTGCTTCACGTCCAAAGACGTGAACAGCGCGGACCTGAGGCGCCGGGGTCACGTCTTTGGACGTCATTTGCTTGTAATTCCCCGCGCGCGCCACAGGGTGGCGCGCGGCGGGGGAAAACAGTCCCGACGCATCACCGAGGATCCGATGCGTGTACCCGGCGGCCGCGATGTCCGTCAGGTACACGCGATCGTCGGTGAGACAGCAGGGACGTGGAGCTCTGAGTGTAAACACAGAGCTTCACGTCCTGTCAGTGAGGTGACAGATGCTGTTTCTCTTGTACATAGGGAGACAGCATCGGTCACCTCCCCCAGTCACCCCCCTCCCCCCATACAGTTAGAACACACCCAGGCAATACATTTAACCCCTTCCTCACCCCCTAGTGTTAACCCCTTCAATGCCAGTCACATTTATACAGTAATTAGTGCATTTTTATAGCACTGGTCGCTGTATAAATGTGAATGGCGCCAAAAATGTGTCAAAAGTGTCCGATGTGTCCGTCGCAATATCGCAGTCCCAATAAAAATCGCAGATCGCCGCCATTACTAGTAAAAAAAAAATATAAAAAAAAAAATCATAATTATGTCCCCTATTTTGTAGGTGCTATAACTTTTGCGCAAAGCAGTCACTTATTGTGATTTTTTTTTACAAAAATACGTAGAAGAATACATATCGGCCTTAACTGAGAAAAAAAAATATAAAAAAAAAAAAAAAAATGGGATATTTATTATAGCAACAAGTAAAAAATATATATATATTTTTAAATTGTCACTCTTTTTTTCATTATAACGCAAAAAATAAAAACCGCACGGGCGATCAAATACCACCAAAAGAAAGCTATATTTGTGGGGAAAAAAGGGACGCCAATTTTGTTTGGGTGCCACGTCGCACTACCGCGCAATTGTCAGTTAAAGCGACGCAGTGCCGGAAGCTGAAATTTCGCCTGGGCACGAAGGGGGTTTATGTGCCCAGTAAGCAAGTGGTTAAGAGGGTCTGTGGCAGAGACTTTAACCTAAAACGTTTACGAGTGACACTGCGGCTGCTAGACTGGTGAGAGAAGCCTAGACAGGTGCACTATACCCACTCTGGCTAGAGTGGCAAAGAAATTGCCTTTGGAAGTAGGACTATTTCCAGTACCAGTTAACCCTGAATCCGCCATTTATATTTCTTCTATCCTTCACCTATTTTTATTCATGTCGTTTTTTCCCGGCTGGGTAGTGCTACACATATGTAAACTCAGTTTTGACTATTCTGCTCAATAAACTTTATTTTTGATAAAATAAAATAAAATGTTGGCGGTTCTTGGTGACTCCCCTAATGTATGCTGTGGTCAGTGATGTGCATGCCTATTATCTGCTGGTGGTCAGCGATGTATATGCAACTTGTAACTGTTCTTGGTCAGTGTTATTGTTTTTGCCCCATAATCCTAGCCTCCATAACATTGGTGGTCATTGCTGTTCTTGCCCAATATTATTCGATGGTCAGTGGTGTTTTACCCTCATAGCATTGGTGGATGGTGTGTCCCCATTGGTGGGCATTGCCCTTCCTTTTTTTGGTGGTGAGTAGTGTTTTTCTCTCATAATAGTGTTGGTCAGTGGTGCGGTGTCCCCATTGGGGGCCATGGACCCCCCATTTTACTGGTGGTCTGTGGACCAATGAATCTTTACCTGTAAAATGTATTCTTATGCCTGGAACTTTGTGCATACAATAGGGATAATCATTCTGAAAATGTGGGTGACTTGCTGGGTTGGGTCTCGCTGTACCCAGGTCTCGTTCCCCCCAGTGTCAAATCTAAAAATGCCTATGACTGTAACAAAGAATGAATATGTTTTGCTGCTGGTATCTATGCAATTATCTATATATCAATATATTTCTATGCATTCACTAAAACACATGGATAAAGAAATATGTGTAGCATTTCCAACCACAGAAAGAGCAGATCCTATTTTGTGCATCACTCATAGAAAATAGGAGTGGTGCATAAGCCACTTCTTCTAATTGGTTTCTAGCCTTTACCTGATATTTCAGTCTCAATGGCACAGAATAATGTATTGTAGTTTCATACTGTACATCTGTTGTAGGTTTAAACATCAAATGGGCACCGTTTTTGTTTGTCTTTCCCTGCATTTTGCATTGTGCAGAGTTGGAGAAGATGTCTGCGGTGATTGAGGCTCTGCACACTAGACTTGCTTTTAATAACTGAGTGATCCCATATGTGGAATCTCTGCATGTTTACAAAGCATTCTGGGTGGGTTAATCACATGTCTTGTACCTTCCTTGAAGGCTTAATTCCTTGTTTACATACTGAAAAACAAATGCTAAGCTTGTATAGAACTGGCTTCCTAATGCAAACCGCTGATTTTAATATCAACCTTTATAAAATATAAAATTAACAGAGATTTTTTTTTTCCAGCTTCAGTTGCAGTTCATTTTCAGTTTTATATCACGGCTGTACTTTTATTGGATATTGCCATAAGCAATTTAAATGTCAAGATTATCCAAACATAGTATTCTAAGCAATTGATAAATCTCTATTGGCTTGGAATGAATACAAAAATTATAAATATTAGGACTGACATCATTTCAAAAATACAGGAAAATTGCCTCTATGGGAACAGAAGCCAAACATATCACAGTCCCGAGGAACATAAAATACATAGGGATTTTCCGATAATCCTGGCACTGTTTATATTGGAATTGTTCTCAAGATTTCTTTCTCTTTCTTTTTTTTTTTTAAAGATTCAAATTTTCTTTTTTTTGTAATTGATGTCAAATTTTTATCATTTGCATTTATGATTTTGCTCTTTCTTCTTGTGCTTTTTGTAGTAGATGAAAAGAAAACTAAACTTACTGTAGTAAGTACTGTATCTGATAACATTTCCCAAATCAGAAACCCATACTTAACCTCCCTGGCGGTCTTCCCGTGTGTGGGACGGGGTGAGATTTTAAAGCTACGATCGGTAACCCCGTGCCACACACGGACTTGCCTCGCTGGATGCAGAAAAAAGTTTACTTACCTTTTCTCTGCGATCCAGCGATGAATCCCCGCAGTACACGGCGGGCGGATGTCCGCCTGATGCTGTGTGTTCCGCCGATTCCCTTTCCTGCGAGCGTCGCGACGTAGGGGGGGGAACGGCGCCAAATTTAAAAAAGTAAACAAACACTATACATACAGTACACTGTAATCTTATAGATTACAGTACTGTATGTAAAAAATACACACCCCCCATGTCCCTAGTGGTCTGCCCTGTACACTACATGTCCTTTTATATAATAAAAACTGTTCTTTCTCCCTGCAAACTGTAGATTGCCCATAGCAACCAAAAGTGTCCCTTTATGGCAAAAAATGTTTTAGAGCAGCTAAAAAACAGCGATAATAAATCAGAATCACTTGCAGAATTTAGCGATAGCGATTTATGGGGAAATTCGTCATAAAAAAAAAAAATAATGACAGCAAAAATTCTGCAACTGAGCAAATTTCAGTGATTTTGATTTGATTACATTATTGAATAATTTTTACTATAATTATATTATTATTTGTTATAATTTTTTATAATTATTTATTATATTATAATTTTTAATAAGAAAAAAAAAAAAAAATCATACCCAGGATGCCTATTAGACTCTTGTTTGGATAGATTTCAGTGAGTTATTCCTAAGAATTACAAGCCTACAGTATAAAACGCCAAATTCCCTTGCAAATAATGGTACCGCTTTTAGCACCTAAAATCTGAAAGAATCATACCGCCAGGGAGGTTAATACTCAACGAGCTTAAAGTGTACAGCCAAAATCTTTTTTTTTTCAATTCAACATATTTGGAAAAAATATATATTTCTAATGGAGCGTACACACGATCATTTTTCAGGTTGTAAAAAATTAATTTTTTTTTTAATGTCATTAAAAACGATCGTGTGTGGGCGTCAGAGCATTTTTGGGGTTCTGAAAAACGGGCCAAAAAAAAAATCAAAAATAATCTATTTTTAACAACGTTTTTAACGTTGTTGTTTTTCGTGTTGTAAAAAATGGTCGTGTGTGGGCTTTAACTACGTGAAAAATCCACGCATGCTCAGAAGCAAGTTATGAGACGGGGGCGCTCATTCTGGTAAAACTACCATTTCGTAATGGAGTAAGCACATTCATCACGCTTTAACAGACAGAAAAGCGTGAATCGTCTTTTACTAACACAAAATCAGCTAAAGCAGCCCAAAGGGTGGCGTCATCCGAATGGAACTTCCCCTTTATAGTGCCGTTGTATGTGTTGTACGTCACCGCGCTTTGCTAAAGCATTTTTTTTCACGATCGTGTGTAGGCAAGGCCGTTTTAATGATCAAGTTGAAAAAAAAAAAAAATTCTAGAGCCTGAAAAATGTATTTTTTTACAACTCGAAAAATAATTGTGTGTACGCGCCATTAGTCCCATGCCTTGATTTTGGTGTGAACATGTGAAGATCAGCTGCATCACAATACGTTCAGTTGTACCAGGAGGCTATGAGGAATTGTCTCTCACTATAAGAATTTTTTTTCCTTGTCCCTGAAAAATCTTGACCTACAATTTCAATGTGACTTCTTCGTCTCCTTGCAGTGGTAATTTGTTTCAGGATGTGCATTCATTCTTTGCACATTTTTATGATAAATTACACTTTTAGTGTGGCTCAAAAATTCCTTTTCATTCTTTGAGCTTATCACTTTACTAAGTTATGGGTTTGGCAATTTCATTCAGTCAGAACCTGGTGATTTGATGGCTAAACATAAAAATAAAAATGCTTGCAACTCAATTAATGCAAGTGGAGTCATATATTGGAATGCTGAGTGCGGACTTTATGGTGGAGGTAGCAACAGAGCCACAACATGCACTAAGTGCTGAAAGCACTTATCACATGTACAGATTTTTAAACTTGTTAGAATTTCTTTATTTCATTGATCAATATGAATGCGGAAATAAAATTAAAAACTAGGTAAAATGGCAAACTGCAATTTCTTTCTCACAAATATATGCATATCGATTTATCTAGCCTAATATTAACTATACAATTAAAGGATCATGTTTGCCTGGATTTCTTAGCTGGATGAGAGCTACCTGAAGATCAGACATTTACAAATGGCATTATTTAGCCCAATCAAAAATTGGTGAATTATGACGGCTAAAGACACCACCTCAGGGCGCCAGGATAGGGGGGCAGTAAAATCCTAATCCCCAGCCACTTTCTGGGGATCCTGATTTTACCATGCTGAATGTTTTTTTTTTTTACATTCTCCCAGCCCCTATAGAAGCTGGGAGTGTGTTTACTGGTAAAGCCGACTGTCGTCTTTCATGTGGAAGTGTTACAAGTTGCTGTGAAGCCGCCTATCACTTCTACCACTTCCACGATGTGCAACCCCCTTCACAATGTTTACCGGACATCACTGTCCCACCTGCGGGCCTGGTGCTGTCATGGTGGCTGGACATGGGAAGGGTGGCTGGAGCTTAGCAGACCTTTGTCCACTCAGCCACCCTCCTGTACACAAACTGGGAAGTGTCATGTATGATGTCAGGGGCGGGCTGGGTCGGGGGGCAGAGTGGCAATTGCCGTCCTAGGCCACCCTAACCTAGCCGATGTTGCATTCTTGGAGTTCAAGCTCCTGAGCAGTGCTGAGGAAACTACAACCCTGCATTTATGGACACTGGTGTGGCTATATTGATGGGCACTGATGAGGCTGCATTGATGGGCACTGATGACATAGCACTGGTGAGGCTGTATTGAAAAACGTGGGCACGGATGAGCTGATTCGGTGGTTCAATGGGCCACTTGACTGGACAGGCATGCCAACCCTCCCCTGTATGACGTCACTTCTTGGACAGGGCATAAGTAAACAAAAATCCTCGCACCGGCCCTACACAGTTTGTTGTTGCAGATTTAAAGGGGAACCCCACCTTCTCTCATTTCTTCGAGTGCATTTAAAAACCACTAGGAAACTGCTATTCCTTTAGATTACAGTTGGGTTGCTAAATATTGATTTACCTATTTTGTATTGATTTTTCTGCTATTGATATAGAGCTGCTTTTATAGATATTATTGTTTACCCTTATTACCTGAGGACAGTTCTACTCTGTGTAGGGCCGGTGCGAGGATTTCTACTCTGCTTTGTGAACTGCACTTTTTGTCATTTATGCAAGTTCCTAATTATAGACAAATAGGGCCAGATCTACAAAGCTGCTGCGCTTTGTGAGCCTAACCCATTTACTCTACGCCGCTGTAAGTTACAGAGGTGTATTACTTATCCTCAAAGAAATAGCGCTGTTACTTACGGTGGCGTAGAGTAAATGGGCCGGCGTTCGCGGGTGTAATTCAAATGGGTTGTTGGTGGGCGTGTTTTATTAAAATTATCAATGACCCAACGCAAACAACGTATTTTTTGAACTGCGTATCCCCCGGCCGTGGACGTATCCCAGTGCACACGCGTGAAACACGTCGCAAATAGTCAATGAAAATTACGTAAATGTAACTTACTCCCAGGCCCATTCTGGATCGGCATATGCAAATGACGTAAACGACGTCCAATACGACGCTGTCCCGACGTCCATACTTAACATTGGCTGCGCCTCCATATAGCTGGGGTAGATTTATGCCGGAGATACGCTTACGCAAACGACGTAAATGGAATGCGCCGGCCTCTCGTACGTTTGTGGATTTGCGTATCTCGCTCATTCGCATATTTTACGCTGGAAACAGACGGAAGCGCCCCTAGCGTCCAGTGTAAATATATGTAAATATGCATCTAAGAGACGACGGTGTAATAACGTTACATCAGTCGTATCTTAGCGTAATTCCGGCGTATCTTGTTTTGTGGATACAAAACAAACATACGCCGGCGGGAAATTGGAATTATGTTGGCATATCTGTAGATACGCCGGCGTAATTCTTTGTGGATCTGGCCCATAGTGTCTACCACTAAACATGTGTGTAATCTTTTATTGCCTATATCCTACAGTAAGGGGAAAGGTACTATACGCTACGTGGGTCTGTAGTGATTCAATTAACCAGGTGTGTCAGAGGGGCTGAAGGTGTTCTTGAAGTTGAGGCGCAGAACAGGGAACCCAAAATTACCAAGCAGCTCCTTCAGGGGTAGTGCTACACAGATTACTCCAGTTTTGATGGACACTGCTGTGCTCGGGCAGCGTTAAGAGTCTCACTTAAGCATGCTGAACACCTGATTTGCAGCACTTTAATGCCACTGTGTGCAGGCAATGCTAAGAGCCCCGTTACACTCACATCTAAGACTCCTGATGTTCTGCCTACCAGTCAATGAGGAGTGATGTTGCGTCCGCACACGTCACTTCTCCCATCCACCGCACGAGGATCTCAATCTGGGAAGGCCTGCTGCATAGCTCAAGGGCATCAGTTTTGCCTAAGGCCTCACAAAGCCTAGAGCCACCTCTGTGGAGGTAAGTATGACATGTTTGTTATTAAAAAAAACAAAAAGTGTATGAATAAATAACCTACCCTGATGAAGCCACATAACGTGTAGGGTGGAACCAAGTGACATCACTTCCGATATGAAGCTGCAAATCGGACGTCATTTTTTTTTTATGCTGGTGATTCACTAAACCAATTTGAGTGCATATTTTACTGATGTTTTAAGCATTGTAATTAAAGCGGGGGTTCACCCCAAAAAATGTTTTAACATTACATTCAGCCGAGTTGTGAGAATGACATTAGGCTGTTTTTTTTATTTCATTGCCGTACATACCGTATTTTCACAGCGGCTTCCGGGTATGTAATCTTTTGGACTGGGCGTTCCTAATTGATTGACATGCTTCCGACCGGCGCATACAGCGAGTCAAGAGTTGCCGAAAGAAGCCGGACTGCGAGTCGGCTCTATACGGCGCCTCCGCACCGACGTTCGGCTTCTTTCGGTAACTCGTGACGCGCTGTATGCGCCGGTCGGAAGCATGTCAATCAATTAGGAACGCCCAGTCCCGCAGATTACATATCCGGAAGTGGTGAAAATACGGTATGTACGGCAATGAAATAAAAAAAAAAAAGCCTAATGTCATTCTCACAACTCGGCTGAATGTAATGTTAAAACTTTTTTTTGGGTGAACCCCCGCTTTAAGTAAAAATGTATTACACGATTGGAGGTTTCCTTTTCTTTCTCATCTGTAAGTCTACAGAGAAAATAAGTGGGGAGGTCTGATGCGATGCCATGCCACTACTAAACAGTCCAGTCAATGCCTCTGGGATTGATTTACTAAAAGAGATAATGACTGTGCACTTTGCAAAGTGCAGTTGCACCCTGCAAGAGCAGTTGCCCCAGAGCTTAGTAAATCCATCATCCAATCATTTTCCTTGCACGTAATTGGGTATTCTTTGCAAAGTGAAGCCTCACCTAATTTACTAAACCCTGGAGCAACTGCACTTGCAAAGGGCAACTGCACTTTGCAAAGTGCACAGTCTATTTGCCTTTAGTAAATCAACACCATTGTCCTGGGGAGTCCGGTGGATGGATGAAGTAACCTATGCTCAGTGAAAGCTCTTTTTGGAGACCTGTATATTCATTCATATGTGTCCAATATTTCAGGTGAGTGGGTATTTCTACTGGTGGTGGAGCACTCTGATTTAGGGTCAAACATGGAATTAAAGATAAGATCTTCACGTGATGGATGAATATTTTATCACAGAGAACTCTTTTTAATTTATTGCACTGGAAGACATATATAAGTGTTGATTTACTAAAATCAGAGGGTGTAAAAGTTTCTTTGCACAGCTGCACCAGATTTTCACTCTCTAGTTTTAGTAAATCAACCCCATAGTGTGGGATTTATCATTGTGCTTGATATTGATTTGTTTGTTTCCACTTGATTTTGAGTAGTATAATTTTTTTTATAGTGCTTATGTGCTATAGATTTATCAGAGTAGTGAAACACTCTTTATCACTGTCTACTAGACATGTGCAGACTGGAATATTTTGTTTTGTTTTTTCGTTTTCGTTTGGAAAATACATTTATTTAGTTACTCCCGAAAATCGTTTTGATTAATTTCGTTTTTCGTTGGGGAATAGCTTTCGTCCGAAAATCCAATAATACTTGGTTTCTGTCGAATGGTCAAAAGAATATTCGACGTAACGTCGAATCTTTACGTCGAATCGTACATTTCCGTTCGAATATTCCGCCTACAAGAATTCTAATGTTGTATGACTAGTAATAATGTCGAACCTATTTTCTCATAAATCGAAATCTATTCTCTATAATGTCTAATCTATTACTTCTATAGTGTCGAATCTTTTCCCTATAATGTCGAATCTTTTCCCTATAATGTCGAATCTCTCTATATCAAATTTTTACCGCAACGAAAATAAAGCTTTTTTTATGTCGGATCTTTCAGTTTTCGTCTCTTGTGCTTTCGTTATCGTTTGTTAAAACGATAACGGAAAAACCTGATTTTCGGACAAAAATGCATTCTAACGAAAACGAATGCACATGTATACTGTCTACAGCCTCGTACACACGGACAGAAATCCAACAAACTTTCCCTTGGATTTTTGTCCGAAGGGAGTTGTCCGGTCCCACCCATAGCATACACACGCTCTGACTTTTCTGCAAACTTTTCTAAAACTTTTCTAAAACTTTTCTGCTCTTTACCGCCACCCTTTGGTTAACTTCTGCTATTGTTGGTTGATTTTAACATTGGTTCTGAACATGTGTATTTGCACTTTGTTCAAAAGCCTAATGGCTTGCTGTACACACGGTCGGACAAGGCACCATCGGACTTTTGTTGCCGAAAAGTTTGTCCGTTTGCAGACCAAACTTTTTGTCCGATGAAACCCAAAAAAGTTTGTCCGATGGAGCGTACACACAATCGGACAAATTTGAAAATGTGCAGATTTAGAAGTTTGTTGGCAAAAAGTCTGACCGTGTGTACGGGTCTTTACAATCGATTTACTGTTGTGCTTTGTCCTGCATTCCACAATCTGATATTGGGACCCACCTATGTTGTAACATCACAAGTGTGATGTTACACAATATCACGACCACTGGGCTCTGCTTTGGGTGACCCCATGCAGCTGCATAAACCTCATCCTGACTGCTTATTGTACAGACAAAGGAAAGAAAACTGTCACTCATTTTGTCAAGACGTTGGTTTCACAGTTAATTGTCTTTGGTTACCCATGAATATGTGTAGATAGTGTTGCTGGGAAATCTACAAGATGATAACTTGACAGAGGTCCTTTTTTACAAACATGGACACATTCCAATGTTAGTTCTCACTTTTGTCAAGTGGACATTAACACAATAAAAAGGCCAAGCTTGCTGTTCTGTGTATGGAATAAAGCCTGGGCTACAGTAAACTGAATAACCCCCGCTTCACCAAACTCTTTTAGAGGATTAATAGAGACAGACATGGAACTGCAGTGAACTCAAACATAGACAAAACTTTCACGGAAAAGCCTTCATGTAAATGTGTTCTGACTCTATTTGAAGACAGTTATTAGGTGATGGAAAAGACACATACGTTAAAAAAATGGAGAAAACAGCGTTTTGAAATTTATTATGACTTTCTATAAAATTCATTTGCCTCTTAAAATGTTGGTTTGGGTTACTCATGTTACTGCCAAAAAAAACCTCAGACCAAAGTGATTTAAATAGAAAAATATATGCATGCCTAAAAAAGTTAATTTGTACATGATTAACTGGGATTGCTCAAAAAAGAGATGAAAATAGGAAAGTTAAAGGGAATTAAATGTATTTAAAGTAGCAATATACATGGAGATGTACAGTGTGCATAGAAAAAACACAAATAGCCCATCGAAAAAAGGTAAGAAAAATAAAAAAAGAGGACACCAGTCGGCATCCCTGATCACTGTCAGACCAGTTATATGGTTGCACTGTACTGCTCTGGTGACATTGTGTAACAAAAAGGAAAAAAACATTTTATAAGATTATTTAATTTTTCAAACAATTGTGCCAAAATATTACATTTTCAAAAAACCATGCCTCTTACTAAATAAATTGGGGTGTCTACTTTCCAGAAAGGTTTTCTTTTTCTCGGTATTTGTACTATCCTGGCATTTCTGGACATTAAGGCTGCGAGTACAGTTGAACCTCGGATTGCGAGTAACTGCGGTTAACGAGCGTTTCGCAATATAAGCTTTTTTTTTCAAAATCTTGACTCCGTTTGCCAGTGTTGACTTGCAAAATTAGCAGGATTCAAGCCTCTACCAGAGGTAGTTCCCAAGGGTTTCCCAAGGGTTTCCGACTGCATCTGAATGGTCTCTGAGTATTTCCGAGTCTCTCTGACACCCCAACCTCTGGCCATATGCGGCATTGCATACAATAGAATAGAAGTCAATGCAGAACTAATTATCTTAATTTCCATTGCCTTCTATGGGGAAACTGATATGTGAGTGCTTTGGATTACAAGCATTCTCCTTGAACGGATTATGCTTGTAATCCAAGGTTCAACTGTGTATCAGGATCAATTTTCATATATACTGTATACAGTGCCTTGAAAAAGTATTCATATCCCTTCAAATTATCCACATTTTGTCATGTTACAACCTAAAAAAAGAAAACATAATTGTATTTTATTGGGATTTTATATGAAAGACCAACACAAACTGGCACATAATTGTGACAGGGAAGGAAAATTATAAATGGTTTTCAATATTTTTTACAAAGAAATATGTTAAAAGTGTTGCGTGCATTTGTATTCAGCCCCCGAGTCAATACTTTGTAGAGCCTGAGCCACCTTTTGCTGCAATTACAGATGCAAGTCTTTTTGGGAATGTCTCTACCAGCTTTGCACATCTAGAGAGTGACATAGAGTATAGACGTGTTTGTTTTTGTTTGTTTTTTATTACCTTTAGGCCTCTTACACACAGATCAGTTTTTCTTCAGGTTTTTCTTTTCAGTTTACCAAAACTATGTAGTACAAGGGCCTGCCTGATTGCATACAAATTGAGACTCTTGAGGTTTGACCTCATATTAGATGGATTTGGTAAACTGAAAAGAAAAACCTGAAGAAAAACTGATCTGTGTGTAAGAGGCCTAACAATCACTTTAACCACTTCAGCCCCCCGGAAGGATTTACCCTCTAACGACCAGGCCATTTTTTGCTATATGGCACTGTGTCACTTTAACTGACAATTGCGTGGTCATGCAATGCTGTACCCAAACCAATTTTTTCCCCACAAATAGAGCTTTGTTTTGGTGGTATTTTTTCACTTCTGTAATTTTTTTTTTTTTGCGCTATAAACAAAAAAAGCAACGAAAAAAATACAATATTTTTTACTTTTTACTATAATATCCCCAAAAATGAGTTTAGGCCAATATATATTGTTCTACATATTTTTGGAATTTTGCATTATTGATTGGTTTGTGCGAAAGTTATGGGGCCAGATTCAGGTACAATTACATTGGTGCAGAGTATCAGAGATACACTACGCCGCCGTATTTTACCTGGCTCTACGACAAATTCAGGTAGATTAAGGCCCGTAAGGTACGGCGGCGTAGTGTATTTCTCGCGGCGGAATCGAAATACGCGATTAGGGGGCATGAAGCATTTAAATTAGGCGCCTCCCCGCGGCGATCGAACTGCGCATGCTTCGTTCAGAAATTTCCCGCCGTACATTGCGCGAAATAACGTTGTTACGTCATTTTTTGTTTGAGTAGCGTCGTATTTTCCCGGACGACTTACGTAAAAAATAAAAAAAGACGTTGAAATTCGACGCGGGAACGACGGCCATACTTAACATGGGCTGTCTAAAACTAGACCAGATAAAAGGTGGAATAACTTTACGCGACAAAAAGATGACTACAGATGCCGTAAGAGATTGCGAACGACGCTCGTAACTTCGTGGATCGTCGGAAAATGCTCATTTGCATACCCTGATGCGGAAAACGACGGGAACTCCACCCAGCGGCCGCAAAATTATTGCAGCTTAAATCCGAAGGTGTTTGAACACGTAAGCCAGTCGGATTGAAGTCCGAAGCCGTCGTTTCATGGTTTGAGGCTTCAGACTAATGAAACGACGCGCGAAAGTACTCCGGTCTAACGCGAGATAGACCTGAATAAGGGCTCTGTGAATCTGACCCATAGTGTCTACAAGCTATGGAAAAGATGTATGGCATTTTTATTATTTATTTTTTACTAGTAATAGTGGTGATCTAATTTTAACACTAGGGGGCGATCAAGGGGTTAACTGTGTTCCACAGTTAGTGTTTCAAACTGTAGGGGGATTGGACTGACTGGGGGAGGAGACATATCGCTGTTCCTGGATAAAATAGGATGAATGCGCTAAATCAACCCTTGCTATTGTACAGTACACATCAAGTGTATATATATGTGTAAACACTCAGATGTTCAAATGAAACAAAATACAAAAACAAAAAAGGCACAAACATATATAAAGTGCACTTGTGCATCAGTGCAAACACTGTGAAGTGAAAAACACTAGGTAAAAGCAGCAAGAAATGAACCATTCACAGTTCCAGCATGTAGACTGACTCAATGATTGGGAGCACCTGCGATATGCTCAGCACTTCACCATACCTTCAATCCACAGTCCAATACTGCCACTTACTGATTCAGAAAGCCAGCTCATAGAGAGGGGAGAGAAAAAAACAAAGGGGAATGCTCATAGTATGGTATGGCCGAGAAAAAACAGAGATTGTGGACTGATTAGAGAAACCACACTCACGAATCCTCTGCACATAGACAGCCTGTAGATACAGCTTAGTGCGGCGATCTTCTCATGCGGATGTAGTTTCGTCGATCGCGTCACTTAGGCTTCTCCCCTGCAATCGACGGAATCGTAAGTGACGAGAATGACAGAACTACTTTTTTGTTTTTGTATTTTGTTTCATTTGAACATCTGAGTGTTTACACATGAAGAGATACCCCCTCAAGGGCCGCTGGTTGATTTGGGATTGGCGTATTAAGTTACCTCTAAGTGTTGTCCAGGGGTAAAGTTAGTGAGTAGAGCAGTAAGCGAATGTCCAATCAGTAGTTAAGATTTTTCAAATGCTTTATTTCTTGGGTCCAACACGACCAACATCAACAGGAGGTAGACAGGACAGGTTGATGAAATAAAGAAAACCTTGCAGTATCAGGCTTGGATGAACAGGAAAGCAAGCCTGCTTTTAGTAACTGTATATTGTGTCGCCACTCTAGCCAGAGTGGGTGAAGTGCTCCCCCGGACAGAATTCTGCCACAAGCCTGGCAGCCAGAGTGCCACTTTAGGATTGCTGGAAGGAACAGGTCCTCGCCATGGACCTGGCTCTGATTTGGTTTAAGATGCCAGATGAGGCCTCTGCCACAGGCTCAATGCTGACAATGTGAACATCAGAGCGAATCCCTCCAGTCAATTACATGTTGGTCACCGGTTGACAGTAGAAATGTACCTGTCAGTGTATCGGCCACCAGATCCCCGATGGTTCGTTCAAGTCTTTCAGATAACCTGCCTCCGTTTTCTCCTTGAGCCGATCCCCCACCGTACAGCTCGCAGCTTAGGATCTCTTTTATAGACGTGGGGGGATCCAGTAAGTCACTGGGGCCCCTCGGCAGCATCCGCAAGGAACTCCGCATAGCATAGCTCCGCATAGTTTGCGACCTACTAGCCATATCGCCGGGGTCCGTTGGATGCGCATACCCTAAAGGTGGGTGCCGCACCTGGAACCAGGACCCCGCGAAGAACCCCGAAAAATGGCGTCTGCCCCATATATACCCCTCCCCAGCATGATCCGCGAGGGAAAACTCCTCCAATTGGCTGCTGGGGAAAAGTGGCTCTGCCTGAATCCCTCTGGTGCCACCTGCCACCCAGAGATGGAACTACATCTCTGGAGCACAGAATGACCCACAGGATAATTCAGGAATGACAGCAGCCCAAATTTAGCAAAATTAAGAGTGGAAGCAACATGACTCTCCCACTCTACCACTAACTTTAGCGTAGTGCCCATACTGAAAGTAAGGGGGCGCTACACATATATATATACACTTGATGTGTACTGTACAATAGCAAGGGTTTATTTAGTGCATTCATCCTATTTTATCCAATTTTTTTCGATGGTTTAGCACCTTTTTTATGTATGCAGCTTTATCATTTTTTTGTTGTTGTTTTTTTCCTTATTTGAGCATATTAGCGCTGTAGTACCTTTTTATATATATTGCTGTTCCTACTACTACAGGGAGTGCAGAATTATTAGGCAAGTTGTATTTTTGAGGATTAATTTTATTATTGAACAACAACCATGTTCTCAATGAACCCAAAAAACTCATTAATATCAAATCTGAATATTTTTGGAAGTAGTTTTTAGTTTGTTTTTAGTTTTAGCTATTTTAGGGGGATATCTGTGTGTGCAGGTGACTATTACTGTGCATAATTATTAGGCAACTTAACAAAAAACAAATATATACCCATTTCAATTATTTATTTTTACCAGTGAAACCAATATAACATCTCAACATTCACAAATATACATTTCTGACATTCAAAAACAAATCAGTGACCAATATAGCCACCTTTCTTTGCAAGGACACTCATGCAGCCTGCCATCCATGGATTCTGTCAGTGTTTTGATCTGTTCACCATCAACATTGCATGCAGCAGCAACCACAGCCTCCCAGACACTGTTCAGAGAGGTGTACTGTTTTCCCTCCTTGTAAATCTCACATTTGATGATGGACCACAGGTTCTCAATGGGGTTCAGATCAGGTGAACAAGGCCATGTCATTAGTTTTTCTTCTTTTATACCCTTTCTTGCCAGCCACGCTGTGGAGTACTTGGACGCGTGTGATGGAGCATTGTCCTGCATTAAAATCATGTTTTTCTCGAAGGATGCAGACTTCTTCCTGTACCACTGCTTGAAGAAGGTGTCTTCCAGAAACTGGCAGTAGGACTGGGAGTTGAGCTTGATTCCATCCTCAACCCAAAAAGGCCCCACAAGCTCATCTTTGATGATACCAGCCCAAACCAGTACTCCACCTCCACCTCGCTGGCGTCTGAGTCGGACTGGAGCTCTCTGCCCTTTACCAATCCAGCCACGGGCCCATCCATCTGGCCCATCAAGACTCACTCTCATTTCATCAGTCCATAAAAAATCAGTCTTGAGATATTTCTTGGCCCAGTCTTGACGTTTCAGCTTGTGTGTCTTGTTCAGTAGTTGTTCGTCTTTCAGCCTTTCTTACCTTGGCCATGTCTCTGAGTATTGCACACCTTGTGCTTTTGGGCACTCCAGTGATGTTGCAGCTCTGAAATATGGCCAAACTGGTGGCAAGTGGCATCTTGGCATCTTGGCAGCTGCACGCTTGACTTTTCTCAGTTCATGGGCAGTTATTTTGCACCTTGGTTTTTCCACACGCTTCTTGCGACCCTGTTGACTATTTTGAATGAACCGCTTGATTGTTCGATGATCACGCTTCAGAAGCTTTGCAATTTTAAGAGTGCTGCATCCCTCTGCAAGATACCTCTCTATTTTTGACTTTTCTGAGCCTGTCAAGTCCTTCTTTTGACCCATTTTGCCAAAGGAAAGGAAGTTGCCCAATAATTATGCACACCTGATATAGGGTGTTGATGTCATTAGACCACACCCCTTCTCATTACAGAGATGCACATCACCTAATATGCTTAATTGGTAGTAGGCTTTCGAGCCTATACAGCTTGGAGTAAGACAACATGCATAAAGAGGATGATGTGGTCAAAATACTCATTTGCCTAATAATTCTGCACTCCCTGTACTAGGAACAAACAATATGTATTTTCTCCTCTGACAGATTAGGGATTTGTGTGTTTACGCTTGTGCCCATGATCTTGGGTAGCCGGCGGCGATCACGCCCACCGGCCACACGCATTGGGTCCCCCTCCGTGTAGCAGGCATGCACGCACGCCCACCTGGTGGCTCTTAACCACTTAAGACCCAGACCTTTAGGCAGCTAAAGGACCCGGCCAGTTTTTGCGATTTGGCACTGCATCGCTTTAACTGACAATTGTGCGGTCGTGCAACGTGGCTCCCAAACAAAATTGGCATCCTTTTTTCCCAAGCTTTCTTGTGGTGGTATTTGATCACCTCTGCGGTTTTTATTTTTTGCACTATAAACAAAAATAGAGCGACAATTTTGAAAAACAATGCAATAAGTTTTACTTTTTGCTATAATAAATATCCCCCAAATATATACCGTATTTATCGGGGTATAGCGCGCTCCCGCGTATAGGGCGCACCCCTAAAGTGGCCCCCATTCCTGTGAAAAAAAAGTTTTTTGTTAGTTTTGTAGTTTTTTTGTACTTACAGTTTTGGTGTCTTGCGCGGCGTTCATCGGCGGTCTCGTCGGGTCCGGCTGCGGCTTTGGGTGTCCTCTTCGTCGGGTCCGGTGTGCGTCTGCGGCTTCAGGTGTCCCCTTTGTCGGGTCCGGCGTGGGTCTGCGGCTTCGGGTGTCCTCCTCGACGGGTCCGTTGTGCGTCTGCGGCTTCGGGTGTCCTCCTCGACGGGTCCGGCGTCCTTCTGCGGCGTCCTCCATGCTCGATCTCCGCTTTCCCGCGCCAAATTTTGAATACTCCGCCTGCATATACCGAGCGCAGTACACTCGTGTATAGTCGGGCAGGCTCGGCTACTCTCGCGTTCACGTCCTGTACGTCCAGGACGTGAGCACGAGAGTAGCCGAGCCTGCCCGACTATACACGAGTGTACTGCGCTCGGTATATGCAGGCGGAGTATTCAAAATTCGGCGCGGGAAAGCGGGTATCGGCGTATATCGCGCACCCACGATTTTGCCCTGATTTTCAGGGCAAAAAAGTGCGCGGTATACGCCGATAAATACGGTATATAACATTTTTTTTCCTCAGTTTAGGCCTATATGTATTCTTCCACCTATTCTTGGTAAAAAAAATCGCAATAAGCGTTTATCGGTTGGTTTGCGCAAAATGTATACCGTTTACAAAATAGGGGATAGTTTTATTGCATTTTTCTGAATTATTTTTTTTTACTACTAATGGCGGCGATCAGCGATTGTTTTCGTGACTGCGACATTATGGCGATTTTTGGGACCATTGTCATTTTCACAGCAAGTTTACTGTAAAAATGACAATTGCAGTTTGGGAGTTACCACTAATGGGCTATATGTGACCTCATGTCTGTTTCTAACTGTAGGGGGGTGTGGCTGTAGGTGTGACATCATCGATTGTGTATCCCTATAAAAGGGATCACATGATCGATGACGGCGCCACAGTAAAGAACGGGGAAGCTGTGTTTAAACACAGCTCTCCCTGTTCTTCAGCTCCGGGGACCAATCGTGGTTTTTCCTTTGGCGTGGAGTTCCCCTTCAAGATCATCAGAGCATAAGTTGCATGCCAAAGGCCGGATCCAAATTCAGTGATATTCAATGGGCTTAGGTGGATCAAAGTCGGACCAAAGTAGTGCAGGGAGCATTTTCAAGATGGCTTTTATAGAGAAAAATGTATTTTCACACATCATGCGACATGAGCTCCCAATGTCGAAGCGTATGTCGTCCCAGTGTGAACCCGGTCTGAGTGAGTTTAATTTTGCTTCAACAGCAGCAGAGAAAAAAATTATCTTCTGCCTTGCCAGACAGGTCTGTGATGGCTAGAGGCACTGAAAATCATTTTGTGAACTCTTGCTACAGTACTTTGGGTTAATGATGAGTGAATTCAAAACTAAGCATTATTTTATTAAACATTTCTATTGATCCCTGACAAACCGTCAAAAACAGGTACCCCCCCCCGAAAGGTGCCAAATGTGGCACCAGAGAGGGGGAGGAGACATAAGTGGAGGTTCCACTTTTGGGTGGAAATCCTCTTCATAAACCAAAAGTGCTAAATCCGCCCTAATTTCTCAGCACCACCCAGCGCTCACTCAGGAGTTTTAAGGTTTTAGAGGAAATGATAGCAAACTATCAAAAATGATAGGAAATCCTCTTTAAATATAGGAATCTTCTTAGTGGATTAAAACTGCAGTTAGGCAGAAAAAAAATCCAAAATGTAAATCTAAAATACAAATCACATTGTTCACACAAAAGTACAAATCATATGTTCTACAAAGGAAAATATTGAAAAAGACAAAGAAGTATATTTTAAACAAAATTTCAGAAAGATTTCAGTGTTTCAAATATAATTTCCTCTTCCCCTTGAAGATCTTTTCCATGATTAATTCTCTTGGACTTGCTTTCATCTAAAGCCATGCGTAGAGAATAAAGACACATTCTGTTTATTTTAGTTTGATCTCTTCTGCTTGCTCAGAAACAACTGCCTTCACGGACAGAAAGTGTTTTAAGCTTTCTTAATTAAACACTTATATTGTTCATCTGCTTTCAATCGCTCGGACACAAGCACCAAATTTGTTGAATACTACTCTTTTGTTTGTCCACATTTTTACTTTTAATCATGAGAATATTTATGCTGACAACAGTTCGTATTTAACATATGTTACACACCTGAATTTCTGTATTTTTTCTTTCTTTTTATTATTTATAAAAGTTTTATTCCATCCATTAAAAATGAACTTGGAAATTTCACATGACAAAATAAAATAACATAAAATAAACTAACAGCCCTATTTAATTTCAAAGTGAGGAGTAGCATTGCAATGCACTGCAACCATTCAGAATGTATATTAAAGCGATCTTACTGATCTAAAATATAATTGTAACTAATAAAGAATAGACATGTGCAGACTGGAACATTTTGTTTAGTTTTTTTGTTTTCGTTTGGAAAATAAATTTATTTATTTTAGTTACTCCCGAAAATCGTTTTGATTTATGTTGTTTTCGTCTGGAAAGTTTTCGTCCGAAAACGACGATTTTCGGTGCTTTGTCGAATTTTCGTCGTTCAATTTGACAAAGCATCGAAAATCGTTGTTCTGAATACAGTGAATAGGTAGAAATTGAACAACAAAAATTCGACGATTTTCGATGCTTTGTCGAATTTTCGTTGTTCAATTCCTACCTTTATTCACTCTATTCACTGAATACAGTGAATAGGTAGGAATTGAACGACGAAAATTCGACAAAGCATCGAAAATCGTCGAATGTATTCACTGTATTCAGAACGACGATTTTCGATTTCCACAAAGCATCGAAAATCATCGGAGCTGAACGAAAACGAAAATAAAGCATTTTTTATGTCGAATCTTTTGGTTTTCGTTTCTTGCGCTTTCGTTTTCGTTCGTTAAAACAATAACGAAAATACCCGATTTTCGCACGAAAATGCATTCTAATGAAAACGAATGCACATGTCTAATAAAGAAGCATTACTGCAGATTTTTGCAAAGTACACATCATTGTTATTATTAAAGGAGTTGTAAAGTAAAAGATTTTTGTTGCTGAAATGACTGTTTACAGGGTATAGAGACATAATAGTTAACTGATTCCTTTTAACAACGATTACAAATAGATAAAAATCAATCATATAATGTACCTGCAGTTTCAGTTTCGTTTTTGCATGCTGTTTTCTCCCTATGCTGTACAGAGCCATAGAGCCAATACAGGACAGTGATGGATTGGAAAACAAAACTGATAGGTGCTGAGGGGTTTTAGACACAGTAATCACACCTCCTTGATTAGTGACCACTGAGAGAAAGCTCCCAGTACTGTGGTTATCAGGAAACAGACAACCAGGAAGTGTGGAGATCAGAGAAGAATTACAGCAACTTGAGAGCAAAAATGAACAATGAGGACATGAAAACAGCACTGCATTAAGGTAAAGGAAGCTATTAAGATTAAAAAAATCCTTTACAAACCCTTTAACCAGCAGTTTGTGCAGCGCTTTACAAAATAAACAGACCATACAATTACACTACTGTACAATTCAGTACACAAGGTATCAGAGAGCCCTGCTGATGAAAGCTTACAATATAAAAGGGAGAGTCAAAGGGTACACAAGATGGCATGATTTAGAGAGCGATTGGATGAGAGTAGTTCAGGATTACAACAAGCACCCTGGCATGACTAGGGGGGGGGGGGGCTGATAATTGTACTTGATTGATCTTAATGGAGAAGCCAGGGGAGGGGGCATGGGGAGGTATTATGAATTCAGTTTTGGGAAGACTGAGTTTGAAGAAGTGGTGGAACATACACACTGATATATCAGTTAGTAAATTAGATGGATGAGGCGATGGACCGGATAAGCAGAAGAGTAGAAAGATAGGCCCAGATTCACAGAGAATTAGATTCTCGTAGAGTATCAGAAATACACTACGCTGCCATATTTTACCTGGCTCTACGTGGAATCCAGGTAGATTTTGTCCAGTAAACGACGGCGGCGTAGTAGATTTTGTCCAGTAAACGACGGCGGTGTAGTGTATTTCTCCCGTCGCAATCCATCTGCGCGAGTAGGGGGCGTGAAGCATTTAAAATAGGCGCGTTCCCGCGGCGATCGAACTGCGCATGCTCCGTTCGCAAATTTCCCGCCGTGCATTGCGCGAAAACACGTCGTTACGTCATTCGTTGTTTGAGTAGCGTCGTTTACTGACAATCCTAGTCCCGAACGAGTTACGTAAAAAAAAAAAAAAAAATTTGACGCGTGAACGACGGCCATACTTAACATGGGCTACGCACCGTTAGACCAGCAAAAAGCTGGTCTAACAGTACGTAAAAAAAAATAGACGAAAGCGATTGCGAAGACCACTCGTATCTTCGTGGATCGCCGTAAAAACACATTTGCATATCCCGACGCATGAAAACGACGCGAACTCCTCCCAGCGGCCGCAAAAATATCGCAGCGTAGATCCGAAGGCTTACGAAGACGTAAGCCTCTCGGATCGAAGCCCGAAGCCGCCGTATCATGGTTTGAGGATTCAAACTAGTGATACGGCGCGCGAAATTTGAAATTACTCCTGTCTAACACCAGTTAGACAGGTGTAATTGCTTTCTGAATCTGGGCCATAGATTTTAGTGTTGTTGGCTTAGAAATAATTATGAGAGCCACAAGATCAGAGGACAGAACCTTGGGGACCTCTGTGGAAACAGGAACAATGTACAGTTGTAAGAGAAACTGTGCAGTGGGATAGGTAGGAGAAGAACAAGCAAAAAGTCATGGAGACCAAGGGAACTAAAACCAGCAGAGAAGTTTAAGAATTACAGTACAGCGTAGTGACCATTGGTCTTAGTGGATAGTACGTTGTTTTAGGAAGGGTGTTTCTGTGGAGCATTGTGAGGGAAATCCATACTAAAATAGGTCAAGAAGATTGTTATACATGAGGTGGTAGCTCCGGTAGTTCTAAACTAGGCATTTTATGAGTTATGCGTTAAACCGGATCAAGGAGATGGATGTTAGGCTGTTAATATTGGTAGTGTCCAGTGAGGGTTTCTTAACCACTTAACACCCGGACCAAAATGCTGCTAAAAGACCTTACCCCTTTTTGCGATTCGGCACTGCGTCACTTTAACTGACAATTGCGCGGTCGTGCGACGTGGCTCCCAAACAAAATTGGTGTCCTTTTTTCCCCACAAATAGAGCTTTCTTTTGGTGGTATTTGATCACCTCTTTGGTTTTTATTTTTTGCGCTATTAACAAAAATAGAGCGACAATTTTGAAAAAAATGCAATATTTTTTACTTTTTTCTATAATAAATATCCCCAAAAATATATATTTTTTTTTCCTCAGTTTAGACCGATACGTATTCTTCTACCTATTTTTGGTAAAAAATATCGCAATAAGCGTTTATCGGTTGCTTTGCGCCAAATTTATAGCGTTTACAAATAGGGGATAGTTTTATTGAATTATTTTTTTTTTGTTTCTTTTTTTTACTACTAATGGCGGCGATCAGCGATTTTTTTCATGACTGCAACATTATGGCGGACACTTTGGACAATTTTGACACATTTTTGGAACAATTGTCATTTTCACAGCAAAAAAATGCATTTAACCAGATGCCGACCGCCCACCGTCGTTATACGGCGGGACAGTGGCACTGCTGGGCAAGAGCACGTAGCTCTACGTCCTCCCTTTAGCGGCCGCTAGGGGGCACGCGCGCGCCGCCGCCGGTCCGCGCGCGCCCCCGATCGTCCCCCGAGCGCCAGAAAGCCAGGGAAGGCTGCTTGTAATAGCAAATAGCTAGTTAGTCTGAGTTCTATCACAAGAGAGTCGACCCACATTTAAAAAAAAAAACGGTACCAGGGTGATATCTGCAGCTGCAGGCATCATCCCAGTACAGCCGCTTAAAGACCGAAGACGTACCAGGTATGTATCTGGTCAGCAAGTGGTTAACTAAATAAATATTTTTTAAACGTATGAACAATAATATTAAGCCAATGGACACAGATCCCAAGTATTACAAGCACAGCCTGTCAGTGTTAAAAATTGTAATCCTAAATAACTGAATGCTCTTCCTGTGCCCTATGGACATATACCGTATTACATAGTCCTATACCCAAATATTGTTGTGGATGTCTCCAAAGCCAGAGGTTTTATATACACTGACATTTTAATCTATCGCCAAATCAGTTCAACCATATCCCCTTTTCTTGATTAATCAGAGATGTTTATTACTGTTATGCAGCAGCTGCCAGAAATTCTGGGACCCAAGAACAATGTTTTCCTTCCATGTTGTGTTTATTTTGTGAACTACAGAAGTATTTTAGATAAAAATGAAAACCTAGTGAATACATACGTTTCTAACATCAACCATTCTACATGACGCATACTATATATACAGTATATCACTTGGCTTTACATATATGGGTCTTTTCCAGATTTTCCAGAAAAATTGTTGGTCAAGCACTCCATCCCTATTTATAACCTTAACCACTTCTAATTCCAGTTAGTATCCTATCCAGTCAAGAAACACTGCTTTTACAGTCTACCAGCTTTTCAAGGATACATTCTAATATATTTTATTCAACACCAAAACATCTAATAATGTAAAAGTTAGCAGGTTAGTCAATGCTCACTTACCGTACATCTGCGTATAATATATATATATAAAGCACGTACCTTTTGGATAACAATTATGACTTAAAGTGCTTGTAAAGCCTAAACATTTTTTTACTTTAATTCATTCCTTGCATTAAAGGGTCACTAAAGGAAAAAAAAATTGCTGAAATGACTGTTTACAGGATATAGAGACATAAAAGTTAACTGATTCCTTTTAAAAATGATTACAAATAGATAAAAATCAATCATATAATGTGCCTCTAGTTTCACTTTCATTTTTAAAATGGATTCATGTTTCTATGAAGTACAGAAGACACACAGAACAAAAACAAACAAATCCAGGGCAGTGTTTTGTTTTTAAAATGAATCTGATTGGTTTTGAGTTTTAGACACACAGCTTAGACCACAGTGAAAATCTGCCATGAGATTTTTCATAAGGACCCAGACAACCAGGAAGTGTGGAGATCAGAGAAGTATTACAGCTACTTCAAAGCAAAAACGAACAATGAGAACATGAAAACAGCACTACATTAAGGTAAAGGAAGCTATTTAGCTAAAAAAAAAAATTCCTTTAGTGATCCTTTAAGTTAAAAAAAAAGGTCAGAACCCCCCCCCCCCCCCCCACACACACACACACTTTTACTTACCTGAGACCTCATGCTTTCCAGCACCGTGCACGTCTGCAGCTATTCTCTCTCCTCACTTCTGGCTCTCTCTGACTTTGCTGGGGCATCGGGAGCCATTGGCTCCCAGTGCTGTCATTTAAAGCCAGTGAAAAGGGTGTAGGGGGGAGGGGCCGAGTCCCGCTGTATGTGTCAATGGACACAGCAGCAGGCTCGGGTGCGGCTTCCCATGGGGGCACTGGACAGGGGGGGAGGGGCCAGGAGCCCCAGCCGGGGACCTGAACAAAGGAGGTTCGCGGCTGCTCAGCAGGTAAGTATAGACGTGTTTGTTATTTTGTTTATTTTTTTATATACCTTTACAATCAGTTTAACCACTTCGGCCCTGGAAGGATTTACCCCATAATGACTAGGCCATTTTTTGCGATATAGCAGTGCGTCGATTTAACTGACAATTGCGCGGGCATGCAACGCTGTAGCCAAACAAAATTAATATCCTTTTTACCCACAAATAATACTTTCTTTTAGGCCGCGTACACACAGTTGTATGCCACTAGGTTTCCGACGGACCGTTTCAGCAGACAAATTCGATCGTGTGTATGGGCGAGCAGACAGGTTTGTCCATCGGACAAATTTCAAAGCATGCTTTGAAATTTGGCCGCTACAAACCTGGATTCGACGCATGCGCGGAAGCATTTTATTTCCGGGTTTGGTGACCGCCACTTCACCGCATTCCCTGGCTGAAGGGATTTTCATCCGATGGTGTGTACACACCGTCGGACGATAATCTGGAGGAGACATGTCCGCTGGAAACGGTCCGTCGGACATGTTTCAGCGGACATGTCCCTCCGTGTGTACGCGGCCTTAGTGGTATTTGATCACCTCTGCAGTTTTATTTTTTGCACCATATTTTTGGGGCAAAAAGTGTGATTTTGGGCAATTTCTGGTAATTTCTGGTAATTTTGGGCAAAAAGTGTGATTTCGAGCAATTTTAGGTAATTTTGGGCAAAAAGTGCGATTACACATTTTGTCCAAATTGGCCAAAATCAATCTTTTTGCCCAAAAACGCCCAAAATCGCACCTTTTGTCCAAAATCATCCAACCCTTTTGGGATGCTGACAAGTGCAGGCACCGCTGAGTCCTTATGACATCATCAACCAATGACATCACTGTCCCAATTAATTTACATGGGCGGATATCCCCTAGCCATGTAAGCATGTAAGTCTCCATAATTTATATCAGACCTAACAAGTCTGGTTTGGATTTTGAGGGAAATAAAAATAAAAATGTTTGAGGTTCACCCCAAAAATCAACCCTGGTGTGGATTTTAGGTGAGAACTAAAACAGGTATAAATTATTTAGGGGGATTTGTTTCATCCCTGCGTGCCACCTGAAGCCAGTTACTCAGATAGCAAGCAATTGTGCTGCAAGTTTGAAAATGACTTGCTAAGCTATTGCTAGACTTGCCAGGCTTCACAAGTTTGTTGCACAATTGCAGCAAGTCCACATTGCACGACTCCAGACCAGCTTTCTTTGCAAGCATTCTGCAAGTCTGCTGCAAGTTCTGGTTCAGTTATGCTGTGAAACAGTCAGTCATCCCACCACAGAGGTCACTGTGACTTGCAGAGCTCTTACTGTAGACTCACCACTGCAACTTTGCTCTTTCTAGAGACTTGTCATGCAAATTGGAAAACCAGAATTTGTGCTTCAAGTGCTCTGAAAGTGTACAACTTGTCAGTGAAAATGTGCAGCAATTTAACAAGACTTACAAAAGTGCTCACAGCACTTTAAAATGGTAAGGTGGCATCACCAACATAAGTGACTTAAGATGTATTGGTATTTCATGCAATGTAATTTGAGTTAGAAAGCTTGTCTGCCCCAAAGTGCCAAATTAAGCTTGACCTTTCTTTTAAACAGTAACTCCACATACTTAGACACATATGTAAAACCACTGTACCATTGGATTTCTATTGCTATTCTCACACATACTCTGTACATACCTACATATACATGAATAGGCTAATTCAGTATCTCTTAACTGAACATTCATGTTTTAAAGTAAACTATTGCTTTTCCCACTCAGAGAAAAAAAAATGGGGTTTCATTGAAGATTGCCCTCAACAATAAATACTCCTTTGCTATATTTATGTTGCTATGGGCTAAAACGTATAAGGTATGATTGCACACGGGGAAGGGCCCTAAAATGATATGCTCGAGATGTGTACAAAACAAGAGAAGTGCTTTTGAGTGGTGGACACCAGCCTGGGGCGTTCAGAGATTTGGCCTCCTGCCAGGCAAAAGTTAACACCCGAAATGAAGCAAAATTGCTCACGTGTGCTTTGTAATGAGTAAGAAAACGACTTTAAATCATTTGTACTTCTACGAACAAATAGCTAGTAAAATTATTGATAGGGTATGACACTTCGAAGAGGCATGGGACCCATGGGCTAAGTTTATACATGTCACCTTCAGAATATTCAGTGTCCTCCCTATGAAGCCCCATTCCTTTTATTTTATTTGTTTTTCGACTTTTTCTCAACTTTTTCTGGTTTTGATTCGGTGGGTTTTTTCTGTACGGAGGTTTGGCTCTCTCCAGTGCTTTACTGGATTGAGAAGTTACAATATCTAAAGTCTGTAATGCTTCAATCAGAGGCGTAGCTTGTAGCTTGTGGGCCCCGATGCAAAAGTTGACCTGCCCCCCCTCTTTACCACCCACGAATTCCACCGTGCGTGCAGATAAATCCACCACACACCAAGATACTCTAAGTGGCTTAAGAGTTTTGAGTTTCCAGAGTTCCTCTTTACATCAGAGGACAGGGATCACTGCTGAAGAATCAGAGGACAGGTATCACCGCTGGAGAATCAAAGGACAGGGATCACCGCTGGAGAATCAGAGGACAGGGATCACCGCTGGAGAATCAGAGGCCAGGGACCCCTGCCAGGTCACTTGGCAGAGCTCCTTTTGAATCTCAGCACTGTATACAGCCCCCCAACACACAGACTACACATGACTGAAATCACATTCCTTTACACACAATCTGTCAGTCTTCACAGGGTGTGTCTGGTTTTATGTTGCCCGTCTGACCTGTGAAATTTTCTGGTCAGAATGGCAGTGTAGTTGCAGTAAGCAGATACTGTATACCCTGCAGATAAAGGCTAACTGGCTGTGTTGTAAAGGAATATGATTTCAGCCCTGCACAGGAGGAACAGTATAGAGTGCTGTATTGAGAAAGGAGCTCAGCAGCTGGTCATAGTATCCAGGGCGGAGGAGGTGGTCAAGGGGCTTTGGGGGGGTGCAACTTAGATCTGGGACAGCAAAGCCATGTGACACATAATCTGGAACCTGCAGACCTTTAGAAGCCCCCTGAGGAGGTGTAAAGGGATTTGTTTTAGACATTTCTGAAGGTTTCTCTGTCAGTGTTGGCAGGTGTTGAGGGAGGGTCACCCCCCGGGTGAGTGTCTTTTGCCCAGTTGTCGGGCAAGTGGGGTAAGCGAACATCCATGGTTGGGGGATACAGAAAATCCCAGCTGGTGACTAGAAGACACTGAGTGGTGTCTTACCTTACCAGTGACATTGGTCCCATCGTAGCTATAGGATGGCACTCTCCTCTTCTTGCCTCGCTAAATTTGGTTACCATTCCATGTTGCCACACAGAACAGACACTTCCCTATCCTGGGCTGTTCTCACCTAGTGCTCCTCTCCATTCAGGAAATGCCTCACAGCTTCTCCCCAGCCAATGAGATTGGAGGAGTGTGGACTGTGAAAGAGAAAGTAGAAGCCCAGTACTGGAGAGTAGTTGTGGGCCCTAGGGCAGATCGGAGCTGGACTTTGTGGAGGATATGATAATATGGCAGGGAAGCTGCTAGGGCCCCCTGGAGCTTGGGGCGGGGTTGCAATTGTGACCCCTGCAACCCCGTATGCTATGCCCTTGGCATCAATATACACATTGGGGTTGTGTCCTTTATCATTATTATATACATTGACATTGATAACTATCCTTTCTAACATCTCTAACTTCTTAAGGTTATATTGAAGCTGGCTAGCTTGCACGCTGGAACATGGAATGTGCTCTGTCTTGTTGTCTGTCTTCCTTTTTTTCGCAATAAACATATTGAACGAGAAAACATTTGTACTTCTATCAGGTGCCCCTACGCGGCAATGTACGCATTGTGCGCCAACAATCAAATGAAGCTATGCTTTTGTGGGCTTTTAGTTATAAAACTGTAATTCTATTAACCTTCAAAGAATCATCTTCTGCTAAACAGAAGCTTACTCTCAATTATTAAGACTGAACCATAAATAGATAATTAATATAGTAAAGTGCTTCACTAAAACAACAGTTGTATGCCAAATATCTGAATAGATATGCCGAAGTGTATTAGTTCAATCACCAATTGAAATGTGCATAAAAGTCCCATGCACAATCCAGTAAATATTTGATAAATGTCCATGGCAAAATCAACACAAGTATCCATGTGCAAAAAAAGATGAATATCTTCCACAATTTCTTCCATTGCATGCTTCCAACTTCAGTGGAACCTTGGTTTACGAGTAACGCGGTTAACAAGCGTTTTGAAAGAGGAGTAACTTTTTTTTCAATCTTGACTCAGTATGCGACTGTCGTCTCGCAAAACGAGCAGGATTCAAGGCTCTGCGGTTCGCAGTACCGCATTTGGTCAGAGGTGCGGGGGCACCAATGACACTCGGAATTTCTAACGTCCCTTTCCTCTTCAGTAAGGTGTTCTGGCTGACTACCCCCCAGCCAGAATGGCTCGGATGATGGGGACAAGCTTACTGAGGAGGAACAGGAAGAGAGAAATTCAGACAAAGAAAAAAAAACATTTAGAAGGGAAATTGAAGGAAAAGGTAAGTGAACCAACAATGCAATATCTTAAAGGAACCTAAAAACAAAGAAATAGGATAGAGGGAACTCCTCTTACCCAATATTAGGATTTTTACGTGAGCTCAATCGTAGTAATAAGGTAAGCACACCAAACACATGGGTTATAAATATATCAAAATAGAAAGTTTAATTTACATAAAAATTATTATACATATAAAACAAATTGATTAGAGATCGACCACAGTAGTTACAGAAAGCGAAGAGAAAGTTCTAGTATGCTGGTTGCCGACTAGTTTCGCACTTTCGTGCTTCTTCAGGGCTTTACAACTTGGTCTTTTCTGAAAAAGGTCGTCTGTATATGATAATGAATGCCATTAGTAAAAAAACACTTCTCATGTCAGGCACCGTCTTGGATGCGGGAGGTTAATTTTACACTAACAGTGCCATCGGCATCTTTTGAAATGGGAGGACCTACCATCTATCCCCCAAACTTCTAATATTAGGTAAGAGGAGTTCCCTCTATCCTATATTCTTTGTTTTTATGTGTCTTTTGAGAGGATTGTGAGCTGTTATCAATCGTATTTGGGAAACATTTCTATCCACCTCCCTTTTTCTTTTTATCTTAAAGGAACCTATTTAGAAAATAAAAAAACAAACCTTTACAACCCCTTTAATGGAGCTGGTTCACACAGGTCCAGGCTGGTTCACACAGGTCCAGGCTGGTTCACACAGGTCCAGGTGCGAATTCAGGCAACAATTTGGACCTGAATCCCACCTGAAGCGGTGAACAGGCCCCATGATGGGAACCGCGGACACACATATGTGAACCTGGCCTAAGACTGAGAACCGAGCGATCAAACATCGATGACCGCTAGATTCTCAGAGCTGCATGAACAGAGAGTTAAAACACAGCTGTCTGCTCTGCCCCCCCCCCCCAAGACTGCAGTCACTGGATCACTGGGCTATGTAGGGGGCTCAGGCTCTCAATGGCTCACTGAGAGGCTGTGCGAGGTGCTGGTCCAGGGTGGTTCTGGGCAGATCCTGACTGCAAGCAATCTTTCCCTAGCCTGGACTGGTACTGTGATGTCAGCCAACATCAAGCTTTAGCCCGCTGTCTGCTGAAAATGGGTCACAGGAGTGCAGAACAAACTGCACATCCAAAGAATTACAGCCAAACGAGATCCTTTAATCTGGGAAGAAACATCAAGGACATATAAAAGATAGAATATTAGATAATATAGAAATGTATTAATAGTAATGTTAGTGTTAGCTGTTTTTTGTTTTTAAGTGTTTTTTTTTTTTGCTTGTTTAAAAAAAAAATCACATCACCCATTGAGATTTTGTAAGAACATTTAAACTGATTCTTTCACAAACATTAGTGGCACAGATTTTAAATGACCTGCTCTAAAGAGACTATGTTGGGTGAGAAGAGAACAGTTAATCTTGGTTTTCTAATAATCTGATCAAAGGTTCGCTGTCAGTGTCTGATTAAGAGCCGTGTAAGAGAGATGAAGACATTTCCTTATGGTTAACTGTGATGATTATGGGGGATCCCGTTGTGCATTTTCCTGTAAGCTGTACAGCGTGACTCCAGGCTCCAGCTGAAAGTAAGGGCTTTAATAGCAAAGCTTCCTGTTGTTGAAGGCTACTATTCATTCACAGCTTGTAAATCAATGCCTAGTAAATCTGCAGATAGAACAGCTACTGTTAAAGCAGCCATTCTTCAGCAAGCCTGCCACTGTTTGGCTTCCCAGACTATATACAGTTGCCATAGAGAACTGTTACACCTCTAAAAACATTATACAGGCTTTACATTATTTAGCTCATCATCTGGATGCCACATAGGGCAACCTCTGGCAAGTGTGAGACATTTTAGAAACTCACATATAACTACATAAAAAGCAGCAAAAGTGTAAAGGGCGTGTGCATGTCTGTTCAGCATAACCTAAGGATCTTGTATAAAGCTATGCATGCACGGCTGGATTTCTCTTGTTTAGCCCACAAACTCAACCAGAGAAAATCAAAGTTTCGTTCATCTACACTAAACAGCACTGATGGAGGAATCTACACTTTTGGCGACCTTAATACCTGAATAGTGACTGCCTCTAATTGTATGCAGTCACTGTTCGGCTGACAATTTTCCAACAGAACTATTCACAGCTTGAAATGCATCCCATCCAGCAGGAATCAGGCGATATGCAAGCCTTATATGGCCATCCTAAGTGCATGGATAGTCTAATAGTTAAGTTCTCTTTTTTTGGTCCTTTCTTTAACTGTTTTATCTGATTCTATTATTTTTTATCAGATATGTTTGATCCTGTCAGAAATCTTGTAAAATGATAATTTCCTGTGCTCTCTGTCTCCCCTGCACTCTTATCAGTTACAAGATCAAGTCATTAACCACTTAGCAACCACCTGCCGAAAAATAACGGCGGCAAGGTGGTTGCTTAACTCTGGGATCACGTTATATAACGTGATTCCAGAGTCGCGCTCCCGCGCGCCCCCCGGGGCGCGCACAGGGGAATGTCTGTGACCGCCGGGTCCAGGGGTCACGGTTCACGGTAAATCGCCGCTGATAGCGGCGGTTTATCACGTGATCGCGCCGTCCGATGACGGCGCAATCACATGTAAACAGACCGGCGTCATTTGATGACGCCGGTTCCTCCCTCCTCTCTCTGTACCGATCGGTACAGTGTGAGAGGGGGAGCGCGGATGGCGGCAGCGCTGTGGATGGATCTGTGACTATTGCAGTCACAGATCCATCCATCCCTGCAACCCCCCCAGCAATACTGTGCATACCCCCCCAGCAATACTGTGCATACCCCCCCAGCAATACTGTGCATACCCCCCCAGCAATACTGTGCATACCCCCCCAGCAATACTCAGCATACCCCCCCAGCAATACTCAGCAGTACCCCGGCGCAATACTCAGCAGTACCCCGGGGCAATACTCAGCAGTACCCCGGCGCAATACTCAGCAGTCCCCCGGCGCAATACTCAGCATACCCCGGCGCAATACTATGCAGTACCCCGGCGCAATACTCTGCAATACTCTGAACAATACTCTGCAGTACCCCCTGCGCAATACTCTGCAATACTCTGAACAATACTCTGCAGTACCCCCTGCGCAATACTCTGCAATACTCTGAACAATACTCTGCAGTACCCCCTGCGCAATACTCTGCAATACTTTGAACAATACTCTGCAGTATCCCTGCGCAATACTCCCTGCGCAATACTCCCTGCGCAATACTCCCTGCGCAATACTCCCTGCGCAATACTCTGCGGTCATTTTTTTTTTCAGGCTTCCCAGCCTAAAGGTGAGATGTGGGGTCTTATTGACCCCATATCTCACTGAAGAGGACCTGTCAAGCTATATTCCTATTACAAGGGATGTGAACAATAAAAAAAAAGAAAAAACTTAAAGCGCCCCTGTTCCCGTGTGCTCGTATACAGAGCACACATATGAAAACGGTGTTCAAACCACACATGTGAGGTATCGCTGAGAACGTTAGAGCGAGAGCAATCATTTTGGCCCTAGACCTCTTCTCCAACTAAAATGATGTAACCAGTAAAAATATTTAAAGCGTCACCTATGGGGATTTTTTAGTTGCGAGGTTTGGCGCCATTCCACGAGCGTGTGCAATATTGAAGGGTGACATGTTGGGTATCTATTTACTCGGCGTAACTTCATCTTTCATATTGTGCAAAAACATTGGGCTAAATTTAATGTTTTTTTTTTTTTTAAAAGCACAAAACTGTTTTATTTCCAAAAAAAATGTGTTAAAAAAATTGCTGTGCAAATACCATGCGCGATAAAAAGTTGCAACAACCGCCATTGTATTCTCTAGGGTCTTTGCTAAAAAAACATATATAATGTTTTGGGGTTCTATGTAATTTTCTAGCAAATAAATGATGATTTTTACATGTAGGAGAGAAATGTCAGAATTGGTCTGGGTGCTCCAGAATGTCTGATGGCGTTCCCTGCATGTTGGGCCTCTGTATGTGGCCACGCGGTGTAAAAGTCTCACACATGTGGTATCGCCATACTCGGGAGGAATATCAGAATGTGTTTTGGGGTGTAATTTGTGGTATGCATATGCTGTGTGTGAGAAATAACCTGCTAATATGAAAATTTTGTGGAAAGGAAATAAAAATGAAAAAAATCTTGATTTTGCAAAGAACTGTGGGAAAAAAATTACAACTTCAAAAAACTCACAATGCCTCTTTCTAAATACCTTGGAATGTCTTCTTTCCATAAAGGGGTCATTTGGGGGGTATCTGTACTTTTCTGGCATGTTAGGGTATCAAGAAATGAGAGAGGACGTCAGTACATCAGATGTGATCAAATTGATCAATTTTCAGTAATTGGTACCATAGCTTGTAGACCCTATAACTTTCACCCAGACTAAATAATATCTAAAAAAAAAATTGTTTTGTTACCAAAGATATGTAGCAGTATACATTTTAGGCCAAGTTTATGAAGAAAAATTACTTTTTTGCAAAATGTTATAATAGAAATGAAGAAAAAATTTTTTTTTTACAAAATTTTCGTTCTTTTTTCATTTATAGCGAAAAAAATAAAAACCGCAGAGGTGATCAAATACCACCAAAAGAAAGCTCTATTTGTGGGAAAAAAAGGACAAACATTTCATTTGGTTACAGTGTTGTATGACTATTGTCATTCAAAATGTGAGAGCACCGAAAGCTGAAAATTGGTCTGGTTTATTAAGTGGGTTTAAGTGCCCAGTGGTCAAGTGGTTAAATATATTAATGCAACTCTACTCCCACATACTAAGATACACTGTATTTCCAAAAGTATTGGGACCTTGTCTTTTCCTTGTCTTCATCCGTAGGGTTTAATATTGAGTTGGCCCACCCTTTGCAGCTATAACAGCTTCAACTCTTCTAGGAAGGCTGTCCACAAGGTTTAGAAGTGTGTCTATGGGAATGTTTGACCATTATTCCAGAAGCGCATTTGTAAGGTCAAGCACTGATGTTGGACAAAAAGGCCTGGCTCGCAGTCTCCACTATAATTCATCCCAAAGATGTTCTATCAGGTTAAGGTCAGGACCGTGCAGGCCAGTCAAGTTCCTCCACCCCAAACTCACGCATCTATGTCTTTATGGACCTTGCTTTGTGCACTGGTGCACAGTTATGTTGGAACTAGAAGGGACCATCCCCAAATTGGTTCCACAAAGTTGGGAGCATGGAATTGTCCAACCCCACACTATAATCCCCCCTCCACCAAATGATTTGGACTAGTGCACAAAGCAAGATCCATAAAGACATGGATGAGTAAGTTTAGGGTGGAGGAACTTGACTGGCCTGCATGGAGTCCTGACCTCAGACAACAGAACACTTTTGGGATGAATTAGAGCGGAGCCTGCGAGCCAGGTCTTCTTGTCCACATCAGTGCCTCACAAATGCGCTTCTGGAAGAATGGTCAAATATTCCCAAAGACACACTCCTAAACCTTGTGGACAGCCTTCCCAGAAGAGTTGAAGCTGTTATAGCTGCAAAGGGTGGGTCAACTCAATATTGAACCCTACAGACTAAGACTGTATGGATGCCATTAAAGATCATGTGCGTGTAAAGGCAGGTGTCACAATACTTTTGGTAATATACTGTAGTGTATATCATGAGAAAACTACTAATAATCCATCACTTGTTATTGTGTACAATTAAAGCTGAACTCAATCTTTTAACATAATTTACATAATTTGTTTTGGCCAGCTTGACCCAAACAAACTATGTCCCTCACTAACATGTGAGGCCGCTGGGTGTGTGGTATAAACTGTATGTAGCTGTGGCTATATGGCACTGTGTTTCAGGTTTGAGCCGAGACTTCTAGTCTCATACTCGAAACACAGTAGAGTCTATCACAGCTTCCTCTTATTGGCTGAGTCAGAGGTTGTAACATCATCATCCCGCCTCTCTGACTCTCTGGCCAATCAGAGAAAGCTTTGTATTCTCTGATAGAATACATAGCTTACTCTGAATGGCTGAGCACCACTGTGATAGACTCTACTGTGTTCCCGGTATGAGACTGGAAGTCTCGGCTTGAACATGGAACAGAGTGTGGTATGCTGTATGTAACCTCAGCTACATACCGTTTATACCACACATCCAGCTGCCTCACATGTTAGTGAGGGACATGTAAAGTATGTCAAAAGATGGAGTTGAGCTATAAACTCATACATTGATGTGATCCACAAAGGCAAATAATTTTAACTCAAAATCACTAGTCCCATGCTGGAAAGTACTCTTATTTCTTAATCTTATTTTCCTAAATTTATACAAGTTCTCCTTTGCGATACACAGCACCTCTTCCACCAGGTGCTCTGCTCCAGATGTGCTCTCACCTTACTAATATGAGCTGCACTGGCGTAGCAGGGGGGGGGCAGTGGGGGCTGTCGCACCGGGCGAAAAATTGGGGGGGCGAAATCCTGGCGTCCATGTCACAGATTGCGATCCGTGGAACGCACCGCTGCCGCCGCCTTGGGAAAGACCGCGGCTTTGGCCTAGCTCCGGAGCGGTCGGCCATCTTGGTACACCCGGCAGCGGTGCGCGATGACGTCATCACTACTCGTGGATCTCTTCCTACCAGAGCGTGCGCTGATGTGTTCTTAATGCTTCTGCAAGACTGCAACAAGTAAAATTAGTTGAATCATGTTGGGCAATGCTAAAACTACTGGCTATTATTACTAATATTTGGGGCAATGTTATACTACTGGCTATTACTAATGTCATGTGGGGGCAATGTGATACTACTGGCTATTACTAATGTCATGTGGGGGCAATGTGATACTACTGGCTATTACTAATGTCATGTGGGGACAATGTTAAACTACTCGCTTTTACTAATGTCACGTGGGGACAATGTTAAACTACTGGCTAGCCTATTATTACTAATGTCATAAACAAAAAGACAAAACGTATGTTTGTCTTGTTTTTTTTTTTTTGCTGATCCGAAAATGATCCGATCCGTGACTCCTGATCCGAGGATCGATCTGATCCGTGAGTTTTTTGATCCGTTGTACCCCTACTGTACTGTGTCCCGAGCGAGTACGGTACGCCACCATTTTGCGGCAGATGGCGCCCTGTGATTGGGCGTATGTGGTCATGTGCTGGCGCCGGATCTGGCCAATCCATGAACGCTTCTTTGAAATCCGCCCCCAGGCATCTTCTCCTGAGTGAGAATCTACATATACACAAACAAAAATGAATGTGACCAAGAGCATGAGGTTGCTTGTAATATTTAAAGCAACAGTAGGGGGGCTAATTATATATAGCAACGAAGTGAGTAGCCACTCCTCCAATATGAGGTTATTGCCGCAGCCAAAACATATGAGCATAAACAAAAAAACTGTCAGACAGGAGGTCTCCAAGAATTGGAGAGATCACTGTTGACAAAAGGGGCTACATAGGCAATAATGGGCTATACTCAAATAAGTATATATAAACAAGTTTATTTAGAGAAAATATATTATCTAAAAGCACCCCCTACCCCAAATATAAAGAGGCTGTAACAATCAAAGCCAAACAAGTCTCTAGATAAACAAAGAGTGGCATATCAATGAAGAACTAGTCCACTGTATAAGTGTTGGATACCAACACACAGAGACAAATACAAACATATAACAACAATTAAAACGGGTGTCCGGACTGTGGTGACCGCACTGATTAAGGTTCCCAGCGGTAATGCACCGCATACTCGGCATTTGGCACCGCACTGCCACCACACCAGATTATACAAGGGGGGGGGGGGCGCGAAAAAAAATTCTGCCCTGGGCACCCATAACTCTGGTTACGCCACTGATGAGCTGTACATTATAAACGTCAAATAAAGATTTTTTCCCTTTTCTGGGTCTCAGGGGTCTTCAATGTTGTCCACTTCCTTTGCGGTTATTCAAGGCAAGCAAAAAAAAACAAAAACGATATAGTGCCTTTTGTTTTAAAACCCCAACATTTGATAAAAGCTTTGCACTACACCCACACTCTGATATGCACCGTTCCTCAGTGCACTATGGTAAAGCCTCAATGTTTCAAAATGTCTCCATTCATTACACAGTATATACTGGCAAAATGTCCTGTATTTCCAGTGACTTCCTGTTCTGTGCACAATGATAACAAAAGTCTCCTGCGCTCCGGTATTTTTTTGAAAGGTGCTATGAGTTGAGTTCATTTAGACGATAGCTTCCAGAGTCTTGCAGCCCTCCTCAGAATCGTGGGAATTCATAAGACTAAGGAAAAAGAAAAAGATGGAGGGCGCACCGACCTAGTGTGATATAATGATTGATTTTAATATTTTAATAAAAATTCAATTAGCGGTATCACACTAGGTGCGCCCTCCATCTTTTTCTTTTTCCTGTGCACAATGATGTCACCAAAACCCACCCAACACATTTTATCACAGTCATGTGATCGATGAAGTCAAATGATCATGATAAAAGGCATTGGTGGAGCTTAGTGACAGAGTCAGAGATGTCATTTGTTTTTTGTAGCTGGTTAGTGTGCTGGAAAATATATATTTGTTTGCTCTGACTTCTATGTGCAACTTACTGTAAAAGTTAGTTATAAATTGGGGTGGTTACTAGGGATGAGCCGAACACCCTGTGGTTCGGTTCGACACCAGAACTTGCGAACAGGCAAAAAAACGTTATGGGACATGAACATGAAAAATCAAAAGTGCTAACTTTAAAGGCTTATGTGCAAGTTATTATCGTAAAAAGTGTTTGTAGTATGTGCAATAAAAAAGTTTTAAAAACCCAATTTTTTTTCAGGAGCAGTAATTGTAATATTGCTTAAAGTGAAACAATAAAACTAAATATTACTTTACATATCTGGGGGTGTCCTTAGTATGCCTGTAAAGCAGTGCATATTTCCTGTGTTTAGAACAGTATGACAGCAAAATAACATTTCTAGAGAAAAAAATATAATTTAAAACTGCTTGCAGCTGTAATGTATTGTCGGGTCCCGGCAATATAGATAAAAATCATTGAAATAAAAAAAATAAAAAACAGTGTGGGTGTCCCCCCAAAATCTATACCAGGCCCTCCAGGTCTGGTATGAATATTAACGGAAATTCTGTGCTATTTTTTTATTTTAAATGGTGTAGGGGTCCCCCAAAATGCATACCAGACCCTTATCCGAGCGTGCAACCTGCCTGGCTGCAGGAAAAGGGGGGCGAGAGAGCCCCCCCTCCTAAACTGTACCAGGCCACATGCCCTCAACATGGGGATGATGCTCTGGGCCCAAAAAACTTGTCCCCGTGGTACAAGGTCCTCATCCCCACAACCCTTGCCCAGTGGTTGTGGGGGTCTGCGGGAGGGGGGTTTACCAAAATCCGAAGCCCCCTTTAACAAGGGGACCCCCAGATCACATCCCCCTATGTGCATGGGCATTGGGAACATTGTACCCCTACACATTCACCAACAAAAAGTGTCTAAATGGTAAAAATGACAGTAGACAATTTGGCTAAGTCCCGCGATGTCCATTCATCTTCGATTACAGTGTCCTCATCCCTAGTGGTTACCATACAGTATATACTGTATAAAGTTTAGCGCTAAACTCTGGGAGAGGTGAGAGGGGAATAAGCCTTGGCCAGATATGGACGTTAAAATAAACTGTCCTCTTCCTAGTAACCACATATTAGGGTTGCAAAAAAATAAAAAAAATAAAGGGGCAGCGGAATGTGCAAAGGCTGGCCACACATGACTTGATTTTTCTCTTTTTGCCTGCAGGCTGAATGAGGTAAGTACTTGTAGGTCCACCCACGTCTTAAAATTTTAGCTATGTTCGCAGGAATCACCAAAATCTGAGATGTTTATTACCGGCTGTTGTTTGCTATGCTAAAATCTGATTTTTAACAGCATTATGTGAGCAGGACCAGTTTCCGTTCTCCAGGACTGGCTAGTACTAGCACTAGTCTAGAAATGTTATTACTATCATTCTACAGAGTTTTAAAGTTTCTTTATGACTATGCTAATCTTTTTTTACTAGAAATGCAGCAGTACAATGGACAAACTCTAGATATGGGAACAGAGACTATATTTTGGGAAACGGTCGGACTGTCCATTTCCGGAAACCTTATTTTGCACATTTCTTTGTCTTTCAATTGAATCCATTCATTGTCATGATGTAAATAAATCATTTGTAAGTTAATGTAAAATTAGCTCTGCCAAAATCTATATTTTCATTCCTTATAATTGAGACTAAATATTTTTCTGAGAAATTTTCATTGGCAAGGCGCACATTTGGCTGAACTTTCTGATTTGAACAGTTTTTCTTAAATCAGTGACTCGCCAAGAAAGTAGTTATTGTCATTTTTATTGTCAATTTGATTGAATCTAACGATTTGATGGAACAATTTTAAGAATTAAAACATTGATGGATGTCGTATTTCATATATACTTCCATCAGCTTAATGTGGAAAAATGCATTGCCTAAGTATAGAGTCAAGGTTAGCACTGATTTGCTTTGATAATACGATAATTAAATGTTACGAAATGTAAAGTCAAACAGTTTTAGACAAAGTGGGATAGGGATAGAACCCTAGTCAGGTTTTTACTGCTGTCTTTGGTCCCAGTGGAGAGGTTTCCATTTGGTTCCTCTTAAAGTGGAGGTTCACCCTCCAAAAAATTTCTAACATGCCACGGAGCCCACCCACACGACCGGCAGTATGCCGGTGTTTTATTTTTTTCTCTACATACCTTTTTACGGGCTCTCTTCCCCTCCGGCGATCCCACGTGACTGGGCATTTACAATCACAGGCTATGATTGACGTCCCTCAGCCCGGAGCATACATTGCGTCACGAGATGCCGAAGGAACCCGATCGTCGGTGCGGCCCTATACGGCGCCTGTGCACCGGCGTTCGGGTTCCTTCGGCATCTCGTGACACGCTGTATGCGCCGGGCTGAGGGACGTCAATCACAGCCTGTGATTGTAAATGCCCAGTCCCACGGGATCACTGGAGGGGAAGAGAGCCCGTAAAAAGATATGTAGAGAAAAAAAAACACCGGCATACTGCCGGCCGGGTGGGTGGGCTCCGTGGCATGCTAGAATTTTTTTTGGAAGGTGAACCTCCCCTTTAACCATTTCCTTACTGGGCATGTAAACCCCCTTCCTGACCAGGTGAAATTTCAGCTTGCGGCACTGCGTCATTTTAACTGACAATTGCGTGGTCGTGCGATATGGCTCCCAAACAAAATTGGCGTCCTTTTTTCCCCACAAGTAGAGCTTTCTTTTGGTGGTATTTGGTCACCTCTGCGGTTTTTATTTTTTGCGCTATAAACAAAAAAGGACGACAATTTTGAAAAAAAATACAATATTTTTTACTTGTTGCTATAAAAAATAGCCCAATTTAAAAAAAAAAAATCAGTTTAGGCCGATACGTATTCTTCTACATATTTTTGGTAAAAAAAAAAATCGCAATAAGCGACTGGTTTGCGCAAAAGTTATAGCGCCTACAAAATAAGGGACAGAATTATTATTTTTTATTATTTATTTTTTTACTAGTAATGGCGGCGATCTGCGATTTTTATTGCGATTGCGACATCATGGCGGACACATCGGACACTTTTGACACATTTTTGGCACCATTCACATTTATACTGCAATCAGTGCTATAAATATGCACTAATTACTTGTTAAATGTGACTGGCAGGGAAGGGGTTAACACTAGGGGGTGAGGAAGGGGTTAATGTGTATCCTGTATAATGTTCTAACTGTGGGGGGAGGGGGGGTGACTGGGGGGGGTGACCGATCTGTGTCCCTATGTACTAGGAACACAGATCGGTCTGCTCTCTCTATGACAGGACGCTGTCATTGTGAGAGCCGGCAATGAGAAATGATCTCATATGTTTACATATGAGATCATCTCTCATTCGCTGCACAGATCGCATCGCAAACGGCCACTCTGATTGGCCGTTCGCGGCGATCTGTGATTGGCTGTGTCCAAGGGACACGGCCAGTACACAAGTTCCCCGCTGCGCGCTCTGGAGCGCGCACTGGGAACACAGAAATAGGCTGCCGTGAAAACACGGCAGCCCAGAGATTTAGAACCACCCTGCGGCCGCATATAGTCGTACGGCCGTAGGGAAGTGGTTAAGAAAATAAATATGAAAAATCTTTATGTGGGGAAAGACTGCAACTGAAAACATTCTTTCAGTAAAATATATTAAAACATTAGTCAGGGTATGAACGTCTTTGTTTCCCTTCCCCAAACAAGGGGAAATAAAGTGACACAGAGTATCCTTAAAGGAGTTGTAAAGGAAAAAAATGTTTTGCCTAAAATTAATGTCTGCAGGGTAGACACAAATAGAAATAGTGCAGCGCAAAAAAAAAAGACAAAAATAATATAATATAATAATAAATGTAAACAAATAGTCCAAAAAGTGCTCAAGTGCAATACAAGTCCAAAAATAATAAGATTGACCAAATCCAAAGAGTGATGATGAAAGAAGAAGCACCTGCACCGAAAGGTAAGAATGGCCTCTTACCTTATTGCCCAGACCAGAAAGGTCATAAAGACCTCATCATTCATCTATAGCAACACCAGCAGCGGATCGCTCTTAAAGGACATCAGTAGACTCACAGCCAATAAGGAATATGCAAAAAAATGGAGAGGAATCTAGTGCTCTCTGAAGCCAGACACAGAATTTATTGCATAGTAATAAAATACACTCACATAAAAAGCACTTGCTCCTGAGTGCAAAGTAAAAACAGATTGAAATCCAACAGCCAACTGCTAGGACACTCGGTGTGCAATCGCGGGTGACGTCACACGTGTACCTCCCCCCTCGTACGTCGTTACGTCCCTAGAGGCGGGACTTCATCAGCGTGGGGTAGGAAGGAACAACACGGACGTCCCGCTAATTTGGTTTATATAGCTGTCGGTTGTCAAAGCAAGGTAGACAGACAGAATAGTGTAATGATTCTGTTAAAAAACGAGTAAATACCTATTAAATTCCTTCATCTATATCACCTCCAGCGTTTTAGTTTCTGTTCTCTCATTGACTTCCTGGTTTGCGGTGCTCGTTCATGTAAGAACTACATTTCCCAGTATGAATTGCAGCACGCCCAGTAATTCACACCTCCCAGAAGTCTCTGAGGCCTCGTACACACGAGGGGATATGTCCGCTGAAAACGGTCCGATGGACCGTTTCAGCAGACATCTCCACTCGTGTGTATGGGCTAGCGGACAGATTTCTCCACCCGACAGATTTCAAAGCATGCTTTGAAATCTATCCGGTGGGAATCTGTCCGCCCGACATGTCTGCTGGTTAGTACACTTACCAGCAGACATGTCGTCCCCCACCGCCGCCACGCCGCCGCCGCCGCCGCGCCGCCGCCGAATGGATTCGGCGCATGCGCGGAAGTGTTTAACTTCCTGGTGCGGTGACGTGGCGGTGACGTGGCGGCGTCAACGTCACCGCCGCGTCACCGCCACGTCACCGCGCCGTCCGGCGGCGGGGAATTTGATCCGATGGTGTGTACACGCCATCGGATCAAACTCCCGATCGGACATATCCGATGGAAATGGTCCGCGGACCGTTTTCATCGGATATGTCCGATAGTGTGTACGAGGCCTAACACGTAGAGAGCGTCTTGCCGCACAGATGTAGTTCCCAGGAGGGGGTCGAGCATGTCAGCGCAGTGCATCCTGTCTGGGGGGTGACCCCGCCCCCTCTGATGCAGGTTGCATCACAGGGGGACAGAGTCACGTGACGGGTGGCCCCGCCCTAAGCTACATAAGACCTGTCAGGCTGCGGCTCCGATTATTCCCGGGGTGTCCTTGGTGGAGACAGGATGCGCTGCACTGGACATCTCATTGCTGGAGCCTGGACCTGGATGGAGAGGTTATCATCCATCGCTGGAACCCGGAGAGGAGATCATCCATTGCAGGATACCGACAGCGATGGAGTGGAGACCGAGAGTGAATTTCCACTGCTGGAACTTTTTTTTTTTTTTTAATAAAGGACTTATCCCAACGGTGTCTGTGTTTTTTTTTTACACTTTCTTTGTGAATGGTAGGGGTACAATGTACCCCATTACCAATTCACATATGGGAGGGCACGAGATCTGGGGGTCCCCTTTGTTAAAGCGGTCTTCCAGATTCCGATAAGCCCCCGCCCGCAGACCCCCACAACCACGGGGAAGGGTTGTAGGGGTGAGGCCCTTGTCCCCATCAACATGGGGACATGGTGCTTTGAGCATCCTCCCCATGTTGAGGGCATGTGGCCTGGTATGGTTCAGGAGGGGAGGCTCTCTCTCATCCCCTCTCTTTTCCTGCGGCCTGCCAAGTTGCGTGATCAGTTAAAGGGTCTGGTATGGATTTTGAAGCGAATTCCATGCCATTTTCTTTTTACATTTGGGGTGGAGTTCCCCTTAAAATTCATACCAGACCTGAAGGGTCTGGTAATGATATTTGTGGGGAACCCTACATCATTTTATTTTTAATGTGACACAGGGTTCCCGTTAATATCCATACCAGACTTGAAGGGCCTGGTAATTGAATTTGGGGGGACCCATACACATTTTTTTTTTATCAATGACTTTCAATGACCTTTCTCTGTATTGCCAAGAGCTGACGATTCATTTACTTTTAAATTACTTTTTTTCTTCAGAAATTACACTTTGTGCATTGACAGTTCCAAGCACGGGAAACAAGCGCTACTTTGCAGGCATACTATACACCCCCCTAGGTACGAAATTCAAAGGAATATTTCTCTTTTATTGTTTCACTTTAAGCATTATTGAAATCACTGCTCCTGAAAAAACTGCAGTTTTTAAAACTTTTTTTTTGCATTGATACATGTCTCCTGGAGCAGGACCCCAAACACTTTGTATGACAATAACTTTAAAATTAGCACTTTAGATTTTTCATGTTCGAGTCCCATAGACTTTAATGGTGTTTGGATGTTCAAACAAATGTATTGCCTGTTCGCATGTTCTGATGCAAACCGAACTGGGGGGTGTTCGGCTCATCCCTATTAGGGAACCACCGGCTCACTGGTATACAGTCATTATGATCTGGATTATCTAAAGATACATTCAAATGTGGCAGCCATACTCAATGGGCCAGATTCACATACATGCCCCGCCAGCGCGGCGTGTCCCATTTACTCTACGCCGCTGTAAGTTACAGCAGCGTATCCTTATCCTCAAAGCAATTCCGCTGTAACTTACGGTGGCCTAGCGTAAATGGGCCGGCGTTTGTGGGTGTGATTCAAATGAACAAGAGGTAGGCGTGTTTTATTTTAATTTTGAATGACCCGACGCAAACAACGTATTTTTTAAACTGCGCATGCGCCGGCCGTGGACGTATCCTAGTGCGCATGCGTGAAATCATGTCGCAAATAGTCAATGAAAACAACGTGAACGTAACTTATGCAAATCCCTATTCACGAACGGTTTACACAAACGATGTCAACAACGGAAAATTTGACGCTGGCCCGGCGTCCATACTTAACATGGTGTATGCCTCTATATAGCAGGGGTAACTTTACACCGGACATACGCTTACGCAAAGAACGTAAAAGGAATGCGCCGGCCGCTCGTACATTCGTGGGAAAAAACAAAAAGAGAACTACAAAGAAGGATTTATGATCATGTGAGGGATGATAATTTTTTTCACAATCATGGATATGACACATCAAGGCAATTGTTTGGCTTTGGATCACATCAAGATTTCAATAAGATGTGGAGATCTTGAAACTTCTGTTAAAATCACATTGCAAATGGGTTTACAAATTAAAAACTACACTGAATGATAAACTGCTTTGCCTCAGTCATTTTATGTATATATGCCGTATAATATGCAGCTGTGGCTCGGTATTAGCTGCATATGAGGAATGGGCACCTCCAAAATCCCTTCTTGTTATAAAGTAGCATTACTATATCTTTTCCACTAACCCCTCCCCTTACCTGTCCTTCAATATCTCTTGTGGTGTCTGGCTGGAGGGTGGGACATAGCTTAACATGGTATCTAACAGGAATGATCTTGAGCTCCACCTTAAAGGCAGCCAGAAGTACCCAACCAGACTTCTGGTTTATGCCCATAAAGTCATCATTCATCATCAGATGGAACAGGCAGAGCCGTCTTTAATGTTGATTGGACCCTGGACAAAAAATTTCTTGGGGCTCCTTCATGCAATTTTGCTTTCCACCTGCTCTGAGACATACAATAAAAATCAGATCGGTCTGTGATCAGTCTGTGATTGCGATTGTTTGCCAGAGGTTCCCGCATATCATTACCACTTACTGACTGGTTGCTAGAGGTTACAGCACACATTACGGCTCACTGATTAGTTGCTAGAGGTTACAGCACATGATTTCTTCTTGTTGATTGGTTGCTAGAGATTACTGTACACTAATACTTATTGATTGCTAGAGGTTGGAGCACATTATCTCCTCACTGCAGAGGGGCATGATATACATATTAATGACACCTTTATTTACATATGAATGCTCCCGTTATTTACATATGAATGATTGTTATTTACACGTAAACACAGGGGGCCGGATTCAGATACAAAAATGTATCTTTTCGGCGGCGTAGCGTTTCCTCTTTACACTACGCCGCCGCAAATATTTTATGGGCAAGTGCCTTATTCAGAAAGCACTTGCTCCATAATATGCGGCGGCGTAGCGTAAAGTGCACGGCGTAAGGCCGCGCAATTCAAATTCTGAAGTGGGGGCGTGATTCATTAAATGAATCATGGCCGTCCGTGGAAATTCCCAGTGCGCATGCGCGAAATCACGCCGCTTTTTCTCATTGTAAACAACGTGAACGTAACTAACGTCGAGCCCCATTCCCGAACGATTTACGCAAACGACGTAACTGACGTACAATTTGACGCGGTCCCGACGTCCATACTTAACATTGGCTGCGCCTGCTATAGCAGGGGTAACCTTACGCCGGTCTCACGATTACGCAAACGATGTAAAATACGACATACCGTCACAAGTACGCTCGTGAATCTGCGTAAATAGCTCATTTGCATAGTTTACGCGAAGCGCCACCTAGTGGCCAGCGTAAATATGCAACTTAAGATACGACGGTGTAAGCAAATTACACCGCTCGTATCATAGGAGAAAGCCGGCGTATCTTCTTTTCTGAATAGCAAAAAAAGATACGCCGGCTATTCTTAGTATTTACGCAGCGTATCTCTTGATACGCTGACGTAAATGCTTTCTGAATCTGGCCCAGGGTCTGCAGGTGAGTCAGTTTTAATAGCGGCACTGAGATCAGGACACAGCACCGGACTAAAAACTTCAAGGGACAAGGGAATTTAAACTGGGGATAGTTGGAAAGTATGAGGATCCTGCTTTGGGCCCCCACAACAATAACAGGGCCCAGGGCAGCTGCCCATTTTGCCCTGCCTTAAAGACGGCCCTGGGAACAGGTGGAAGTCTCTGAGAGGGATAGAAGATTGAGGAATGGCATTACATCCTCCTCTCTCCCAGGTTACCAAGGGGTGACAACAGGATGTTGCACTATTGTACATTTTTTTGGGCCTCTGGTACAATAGTCAGAGTAATATGTTCACCATCTGGTGGGCCCCAAAATCGAGGTCTTTCCTGATGTGATGTTTATTATCTTATCCTATTTCCCTTCTGCAGATGCTTTACAGTGTAGCTGCATTTGAGGCATGATAGGATATTCCATTGTATTTGCTTTTATGGATATCTAAAACAAAAGTATATACATGAAGCTGGCTTGTGGTAAGAAGTATGTATATGCTACTACTGGTCACCACATCATCGACTGCATATTGTTATGAACTTATTTGAGGTTTCTTTTATTTCTTTATTAAGATTTTTTCCAAATCCGTTTATGCATCCTTTGAGAAGGTGGACTTTGTTTCAAAAAACATGTTGAATGCACAAATCATCTACATATGCAGTATTTGTATCTCTATATATTTATAATATAATGGGCAGTGTACTTTGAAAAACACTTTTATCTTTTTAAACTGAGAGGTTTAAATCTTGCATAGTACGTGCTTCAAGCAACTCACTTCATCACGCTATCACACTCATGCCATGAGTAGCAAAATATCCCATACTGTAAAGCTGGAGAGTTTGGAGGACCCGAAACAAAGCTTGTCCTACTCTTTCTACCATTGTGGGTATTGTTCTTCCTAAAATACCTGATACAGTTAAAAAAAGAAAGTTACCTTAGTTTAAGGGCTCACGTACACAGGTTATCTATTCAGATCTGTACTTTACTGTAGAATCAGACGCTCCGCTGTAACATTGTTATGGGCTAGACATAATAAATGACAGGAAAAAATGTGCTGATACAGATAATGTTATGGATACAGTTTCCGCTTCCAAAGTTTGTGAAATGGACCCAGCCAAGAAAAATTCTCAGGAAAGTCTATTCATAAAATATATCTGCATTGCCATTGAACAAAATCACTTTGGGTTATAGCAACAAGTATTCTGAGATATATAAATGTATCATAAATTCTATCCTGTGCAGCAGAATATAACATGCCAGAGTGTTTTATAATAAAACCTGTGCCCTCATTTCTACTACCTTTTTCAACGAAGTATCGTAGACAATGTTCTTGGTACACATAAATAATCTGGCCCGGATTCAGACACATTTGCATATCTTTTGGCGGGCGTAGCGCATCTCATATGCGCTATGCCGCCGTAACTTAGAGAGGCGAGTACCGTATTCAGAAACAACTTGCGCCCTAAGTTACGGCGGCGTAGCGTAAATGGGCCGGCGTAAGCCCGCGTATTTCAAAGTAGGCAGGTAGGGGGCGTGTTGTATGATAATGAAGCGTGACCCCATGTAGCTGCACGGCCGAACGAACGGCGCATGCGCCGTCCGTGGACGTAACCCAGTGCGCATGCTCAGAATCATGGATATAATGCCTAAGGCCTCGTACACACGATTAAATGAGTCTGTTCAAATCGGTTGGACCGACCGATTTGAACAGATCTGTCTGCTGGGATTTTGGTTTGCTCGCGTATACACACGAGCAAACCAAAATCCCCGCCAGCAGAGAGCGCGCTGAAGTGTCGGTGACGTGGCGGTGACGTTGACGCCGCCACGTCACCGCGCCAGGAAGTAAAACACTTCCGCGCATGCGTCGAAATCATTCGGCGCGTGTGCGAGAAGACATGTCTGCTGGTTAGCATACTAACCAGCAGACATGTCGGGCGGACGGGTTCCCAGCCGACAGATTTCAAAGCATGCTTTGAAATCTGTCGGGTGGCCAAATCCGTCTGTTTGCCCGTACACACGATCGAATCTGTCTGCTGAAACGGTCTAGCAGACCGTTTCCAGCAGACAGATTTGATCGTGTGTACGAGGCCTAAGATACGCCGAACACTGCCTACGACGTGAACAGCCCTATTCGCGTACGAGGGATAACTTTACGCCGGTTGTACGCCTTACGTCAATGGCGTATAGTAATACGCCGGGCGCCAGTACGTTCCTGAATCGGCGTATCTAGCTCATTTGCATATACGTAAATATACACACAAGATACAACGACGTAAGAGACTTATGTCGGGCGTATCTTGGAAAAATTCAGGCGTAACTGCCTTTCTGAATCGCCGTAAAGATGCGACGACACAGATTTGAAATTTGAAAGCTTTCTGAATCCCGGCCTCTGTATTCAAATATCAAGGCATGCATTTCCCATGCATATCGATAAGAGAAAAGCTTTACATGGAGGTAAAATTTTGCCTTTTCAAAGTCGATCTCCAGTTTAAATAAAAAAAAATTCTTTAAAACAAATATAATAAAAAAACAAAAACAAGAACCTACTTGAAATCACTGTCATGTGACAGCATGGGTCCAAGGTCTACTATGAGATCTGATATGTGGGAGGGTCCTTCATGCAGTGCCCACGCTACTCCTTTGTGGCAAGGACACTGTCCAATGGATGTCGCAAGGGACTATTGTCAGGATTAGGGTCCTAAAGATTTCCAAAGACTGTTCCATTGTGAAAGGAAGGGGCAACAAGCCTGGCCAGTGGGCATGAGCTGCAGTCACGGATCCTATCTCCACTATTAGAAGAAACGCTGCTGGAGATCATGTGGTGGTGTACTACAGTAAGTAAACATTTATGTTAGAGGTTTTCTAAATATGAATTGGTCTATGTGTAAGGGGGTTTCTGGTTGGCTGCGCGTTGCTGCCAACTGCTTAAGTCCCCACACCAATTATTCATGGAAAGGACTACAACTTGCTGCTGGTAGTGTGTTAGTCTTCATCATATTGTGCCCAACTCATAGCCATAGGCCTTTCAACAACATTCCTGGCCATGACCTTTATATTAAAAAGAAAGGAATGTCCACACACGTTATAGTTCCTGAACTCTACTGTAGCACTTTAAAAATTACAGTGAAACATTATAACATATGGACATACTGTCTTGTGTCACTTGGCATACTTCACCAACCGTACATAGATGATGGTCTACAGCCGTCACTAATAAAAGCCACACATTGCACATCACTGTTAAGCCATATTATAGTCCTCTACTCCCCTTAGGAACACTACTGTGTTGGAATTCAGCTCCCTGTTGTTACTCTCTCACTCCCCAAGGGTCATCAGTACTCACACATTAGGCTCTGTGCATCCAGCTCACGAATCCCTGCATGTCATTCCAGAGATGGGACTGCTTCAGTTGCTGCTCTAGTTCGGTACACTATACCTTGGTGTCATCAGAAGTTCCAGGGGCATTAGTATGCTCCCTTAGGCCGTGTACACACGATCGGTCAAAACTGATGAAAACGGACTGAAGGTCCGTTTCATCGGTCCAAACTGATCGTGTGTGGGCCCCATCGGTCAGTTATCCTTCAGTCAAAAAAAAGAGAACTTGCTTTAAAATTTGACCGATGGACGCCTGACTGGCTGGGTCAAAACCGATCGTTAGTATGCAAAATCATCGGTTAAAAAACCGTGCATGCTCAGAATCAAGTTGACACATGCTTGGAAGCATTGAACTTCGTTTTTTTCAGCACGTCGTTGTGTTTTACGTCACCGCGTTCTGACACGATCGTTTTTTTACCTATGGTGTGTAGGCACATCAGACCATCTGTCAGCTTCATCGGTTAACCGTTCTCATCGGATGGACTGATCGTGTGTACGCGGCCTTAGAGAACATTGACCTGTCCTAAGAGGCCTTTTGGATTCTCGCTCTCAGTCCACTTAGACCATGTTTGGTGAGACAAAATGACTACAACAGGGACTTCTGTTCTATGCAGAGCCTTGGTTTGTGCTGACTACAACTTCATAAGTGTGGGGTGTTTAGCTCCCATGCCCCAAACGCACTAGACTTCTCCCATCCTGGCTACTATGAAACACCAGGGTCACCTTTCTACTGATAAATGGTCCTTATTCAGCAGAATCATTGTCATGTTTCCATTGTTCTGTGGATGATAATAGAGGGCATCTACCAAGGAGTATAATAGAGAACATCATTCAGAGGACATCAATCGTGCTGTTTACAAACTACAGTACAAACACAGAACAGTCAACATTAACATTAGGCTGCATTCACACCTGAGCGGCAAGTAACGCCGCATACGCGGCTTTACTTGCCGCGCTTCGATTTTTTTTTTTTTTTTTTTTTTTTTTTTTTACAAATCTTCCCATTCATGTCTATGGGCGAACGCCAATGTCGCTTGAAAAAAAGGGTCCGGGACTTTTTTTCAGGCGACAGGCGTTCGGCGTCTCAGAGATGTGAACCATCTCTATAGACATGAATGGGAAATTTCCCCTCCAGCGGCACGAGCGTCGCGCGACAGGCGTTTTGCCGCTCAGGTGTGAATGGGCCCTTAGACCTCCCAATCAGGGCCGTCTGGGCAAAGTAATGCTCTGGGGCCCCTACAATGAAGACAGTGCAGGTAAACAGAAATCAAGTAGGTAGGAGGTAGGGGATATCTAGGGTAGCTGGGGCCCCTGTGCAGTGCCCAGGTGTGCCCTCTCATTAAGACAGCCCTGCACCCAAAGTTCTGTCTAAACACTTTGGGGTTGATTTACTTAGGGCAAATAGTCTGTGCACTGCAAGTGCAATTGTTCTAGGTCTGAGGGGAACATGGAAGTAAAAAACAAAAAAAAACAAAAAAACAGCATTTTGCTTGCATATGATTGGATGTTGGAAATCAGCAGAGCTTCCCCTCATTTTAGGGCTTTCATCTCAGAATTCTCCCATCCTGGCATATATATGGGCAATAACTACACTCATGACATTACTACAGGAAAGCTTAGTCTAAAAGGGAACCTAACACTTACTTAAATAATTCCCTATTAACATACTAGTCTGGGACAGAGCAACCTAGAGGCAGACTAGCTAACTGCACCTTCTTACATAGGGGTGGGGGTTGTTTTGCCCAGAGATTGCTTTTAAATGGCTTTGTGCATCTATAAAAATGTCAGTTTAGTCCATACAGAGCATATATTTTGAACATATTAAATCTCCAAATCAGGAGAGCAGCTAATGGCGACCCTGCTCAACCATGCAAGTAATAAGGGAACATTCTCACCCTAGAACAAACAAATGTTTAGACCCCTGACATTTCCCCAAAGCCCCCTAACAGGGCTCCTAAAAAAATTGCAAAAAAAAGTAAAAAATAATTAAAAATAAAATATTCAAAATAAAAACTATTGACACTGCCCACTGCCCTACTGACACCAATCTCTGACCTTATGACACCTTTCACTGCTCTACTGACATATGTGTTTGAGCTTTGGGGTGCACACCCTAATACAATAGGCTGGGCATACCTATGGATGCATGCCGTGATGCCGGCATTGTACACTGAGCTGTGCATGTGCAGCACAGTGTGCAGTTTTGGAAGTTTATGAGGAGGAAGGTAAGAATCCTTTATTTTTGTAATGGGTATATCTCTTCTGTAATATATATATAAAAAAGCCTCCTCACAATTTTTTTAATCTACAATAAAGTTTCACTTAAATACACCACAGGATAACAAGGGTAAAGGAAAAAAAAATTAAACATTGCTTCTAAGGTTAAAATTTACTGGAAGGAACCATAGGTTCAAACCAATTAACATTCTATACTAGGAATCCACTATGAAACACCAGGGTCACCTTTCTACTGATAAATGGTCCTTATTCAGCAGAATCATTGTCATTTTTCCATTGTTCTGAGGATGATAATAGAGGGCATTCACCAAGGAGTATAATAGAGAACATTATTCAGAGAACTTGAAGCAACATTCTACTGTATTCCTTTCATGTGTGTAAAAATTATTGTAAAGCATCAATCAAGGTGTTGTTCACAAACTACAGTACAAACACATAACAGTTAAGTGTTCCTTGTAACATTAGACCTCCAGCTGTTGAGAAACTACAAGTCCCATCATGCCTATGCCTGTGGGAGTCATGCTTGTGTAGCGCTACCCCATTCAGGAGCCGCTGATTAGATTGGGATCAGCGGATTAAGTTACCTCTGTGTGGTGTCTAGGGGTAGATGGAGCTGAGCAACCAGTAACGAATGTCCAACCTGTAGCTGAAGTTTTCTGAATGCTTTATTTTCCTGGTCCAACACGACCAACACATCAACTAGATAGGAAAAGGTTGAAAGGTTGATGAAATTAGAGTAAATTAGAGTAACTTTGCAGAGTCAGGCTTGGATGAAGAAAGCATCACGTCGCCACTCCAGCCGGGGTGGGTGCAGTGCATCCGGACAGGCCTCTCACACAGACCTGGCAGCCAGAGTGTCTCTGAGAAAGCTGAGAAGGAACAAGTCGCTGCCACCAACTTGGCTCTAGATAATTAGTAGAGGCCTCTACCACAGGTCCGGTACTTAGAGCAATAGAGCATATCCTCTCAATACTGTTCTCCCCTGATGTGGAACCCCAGTAAGTCACTGAGGTCCCTCAGTCACTTCAGTGTCCCTGAGCCATGAGGGCCCAGAGTCGGGAACTCTGCATGGCACGGGCCCCGGCCCTGAAGGTGGGTGCCGCACCTGGAACCAGGAACCCTCGAAGAACCCCGAAAAATGGCGTCTGGCACAGATATACCCCTCCCCAGCATGCCCCGTGAGGGAAACGCTCCTCCAATTGGCTCTGCCTGAACCCCTCTGGCGCCACCTGCCGCCCAGAGATGGGACCACATCTCTGGAGCGCAGAATGACCCACAGGACAATTCAGGGCTGACAGCTGCCAAATTTGAACAAATCAACTTGGGTGAGAGCAAGTAAGTCTCTCACCATACTAACTTTAGCGTAGCGCCCTTTCTGAAAGTAAGGGGGCGCTACACTTGTAACTATCAGCCTTGCAAAGCCTCATGGGACTTTAGACCAATCAGTGTTCTGTCTAAACACTTTGGGGTTGATTTACTAAAGCCAAATAGTCCGTGCACTGCACGTGAAGTTGTTTTATATCTGAGGGGGACATGGAAGGAAAGTTAAAAAATATATATATTTTTGCTTGCATATGATTGGATAATAGAAAACAACAGAGCTTTCTCTCATTACAGATCTTCCCCTCAGATCTACTGCAACTTCACTTGAAGTGCTCTTGGGGGCAACAGCGGATCCAGGGGGGGGGGGCAACAGGGAAATTGCCCCCTCCCCCCGAGGCAATCATGTCACATTGGCTTTAAAAAAAAAGTTTTTTCTAAACTGCTTTGCGGTGCCTGCAGCTGCCGCTGCCGAGTCTCTCACTCTCTCTCTCTCTCATCACCAGGGCTGGTAGGCTGCCTGTCCTGAGGCTTCTTTGAGCTGTAGCTGACTGCAGCGCTCCCCTCTCTCCTGCATGTATGACATCAGGCATCTCTGGTTGTGTGTGAGAGCTGGATCTGTGTTCGGCTGTGCTGCCTGTGCTAGACCTGCTCGTGTGATAGTAGATGGAGATGGAACACTGATTGAATCAGTGTTTTGTCTATCACGCAAGGCCATCTAGGGGGGGGCCTTGCTAGAGCACACTGCCCTGCCGAACACAGACCTACAGCTCCTGTTTGTCCCATGACACACGTCAGGAGAGGAGATACCTGCTGTGTGTGAACGAGGCAATGCCATGGTGAGTGCCATGCACAGTGTGGCCTGCATTCATATACAAAAGTGGGGATGCATTCATAGACAAAAGTGGGACTGCATTAATATACAAAAGTGGGTCTGCATTAATATACAAAAGTGGGACTGCATTCATAGACAAAAGTGGGACTGCATTTATATACAAAAGTAGGACTGCATTTATATACAAAAGTGGGACACCATTCATAGACAAAAGTGGGACTCCATTCATAGACAAAAGTAGGACTCCATTCATAGACAAAAGTGGGACTGCATTGATATACAAAAGTGGGGCTGCATTGATATACCATCTCTTGTACCACGTCTGCAGTCTCTGACCATCCCTTGTACCACGTCTGCAGTCTCTGACCATCCCTTGTACCATGTCTGCAGTCTCTGACCATCTCTTGTACCATGTCTGCATTCTCTGACCATCTCTTGTACCATGTCTGCAGTCTCTGACCATCTCTTGTACCATGTCTGCAGTCCCTGACAATCGTCTACAAACTATGTGATAGATTTATGGCATTTATATTTAAATATTTTTTACTAGTAATGGCGGCAATCATTGATTTTTTAGCAGTACTGCAACATTGCAGCGGACACATCGGACACCTAATTGAGTTCTGTAAGCAACACCTTATTTTCTGGCAGTGCCCCTCCTGAGACTAGACTCTGGATCCGCCCTTGCTTGGGGAAGCACTTAAAGTGCTCAGTATATTTGCCTTTAGTAAATTAACCTCCCTGTATTACATAATTCATAACTAGATAAAATAGATAAAAAATAAAATAGGAACTCGGCCATCGAGTTCAGCCTTCCCCAACCATAGAAGGGTTCATCAATACCACTCCCACTCCACTATAGGCAACTGATGCAACATCTTCTAATCCTTCCTAAGGTTTATTAATCCTAGCTTTAACCAAAAAAAAAAATTTTACAAAAAGGTGTCAGGAGTTCAGTTCTACATTTTTTTTTTATTTTGGAGAGGGAAAGTAAGGGTAAAACCGCCGTAATTTTTTTTTTTTTCTTGTTTTTTTTTTCTATCTGTAGATTAATAACCTTTACTTGTCCTTTAGACTGAACAGGAAATAAAAGGCTATCTTTTCAATATGAGGGAGATCCCTCCTTATACAGCTGTCAGAAGGAGACACCGACAATGCAATAAATATCTGAGAATGGTCTTAACCCCTCTCCACTTTATCCAAACCCCTCTAAAATAATGTTGGCTTTAGTTATACTTTAACCACTTCAGCCCCGGACCATATTGCTGTCCAAAGACCAGAGCACTTTTTGAGATTCGGCACTGCGTCGCTTTAACTGACAATTGCGCGGTCGTGCGACGTGGCTCCCAAACAAAATTGGCGTCCTTTTTTTCCCACAAATAGAGCTTTCTTTTGGTGGTATTTGATCATCTCTGCGGTTTTTATTTTTTGCGCTATAAACAAAAACAGAGCGACTATTTTGAAAAAAATGCAATATTTTTTACTTTTTTCTATAATAAATATCCCCAAAAATATATAAAAAAAAATATTTTTTCCTCAGTTTAGGCCGATACGTATTCTTCTACATATTTTTCGTAAAAAAAATCGCAATTAGCGTTTATTGATTGGTTTGCGCAAAAGTTATAGCGTTTACAAAATAGGGGGTAGTTTTATGGCATTTTTATTATTATTTTTTTTTTACTAGTAATGGCGGCGATCAGCGTTTTTTTTCGGTACTGCGATATTATGGCGGACACTTCGGACACTTTTGACACATTTTTGGGACCATTGGCATTTTTTTAGCGATCAATGCTATAAAAATGCATTGGATTACTATAAAAATGCCATTGGCAGTGAAGGGGTTAACACTAGGGGGCGGGGAAGGGGTTAAGTGTGTTCCTATTTGTGTTCTAACTGTATGGGGGGGTGGACTTACTAGGGGGAATCACTGATCTTCTGTTCATACATTGTATGAACAGAAAATCAGCGTTTCCCCCGCTGACAGGAACGAGCGCTTTGTGTTTTCACACACAGCTCCCGTTCCCCGCTCTGTAACGAGCGATCGCGTGTGCCCGGCGGCGACTGCGCCCGCCGGGCACACGCACGGGACTCGGGGGCGAGCGGGGGGCGCGCGCGCGGGCCGGCGGCGGCGCGCACGCGCCCCCTAGTGGCCGCGAAAGGCGCGACGTAGAGCTACGGGCTCTCGCGCACCCGTGCCGACCTGCCGCCGTATAACTGCGGCGGCTGGTCGGCAAGTGGTTAAGTAATCCTAGCATTTAATATTAGAGGCAGCATTCTGTGTTATTTATATGCACAGCTACTTTATTCAGACCAACAAACAAGGGAAAGGAGAGATGGTTTGTGTGTTTTGAACTATTGTGACTCCTTTGAACAGGCCTGTCGGAACAAGACAGGCAAAACAAGCAACTGCTTGGGGCCCCGAGCTGGCCTGGAGCCCCAGCAGGGAGGGCCCTTGCCGCCGCGCCGCCGCTTCCTATAAATGCTTCAGCCTGTAGCATGGCCAAGCTCTTTTTCTAATTCCTCCTGCAGTCCGGCCGGGTACCATAACCGCGCGGTACAGGAGATTCAGTTTCCTGTTCCCGGCCGGACTGACAGGAAGTGCACACACTCAGTGCTCACTTCCTTTCAGTTTGTCCGGGAACAGCAAACTGAATCTCCCGCAGCGCGGTATGCGTTAGGGAGGGGGGTAAAGGGGGGTAAAAAAAACATGGAGGCAGTCAGAAGAAGTACTAGCCAAAGCTTATCAGAAGAAGTACCTGATGTTCGGCAGCAGTAGCCCCCCCCCCCTGCTTATCCATCCGGTTTATAGCAGAATCAATGGCCATTTTTGGATTTTTTACACTTATCAAATTGATAAAACAAAATGCTTCCACAGCTTGCAAAGCGTACCCCCCGCTTATCAACTTGCAATGACAGAAGAAGTACGCTTCTCAACTTGAAACTCAGCAACACCCCCTCCCCGCTTCCTGCTTGGGGCCCCCAAATTACTTCAAACGGCGATGCCTTTGAACATCTCTGGAACTCCTTAACAGTTTTCTTGCTGGATTTGGAGTTGAGAGGGGAACACACACACTTAGTGGTGACCCTTCTCATGAGAGATGTTACCATTTCCCTTACTTTACAGCTGTTCTAGGTGTTCAGTAATGTGACCTTCTAGAATTTCCTAGGCTCTGCTCCCTGACCTAAAAGTGGGAGTGAAAATCCACTGCAGGCACCAGTCATTTGAAATGACCTCAGCACCCTCATATCCCTTCCCTTGTCATGGCCTATTTAGTGTGGTTTTGTCACGTCCAGTTTTTAGAAAAGAACAGTTAACCACTTCAGTCCCGGAGGATTTGGCTGCCCAATGATCAGGCCATTTTTTGCGATTCGGCACTGCGACACTTTAACTGACAATTGCACGGTTGTGCAAAGTGACTCCCAAACAAAATTGACACCCTTTCTTTCCTACAAATAGAGCTTTCTTTTGGTGGTATTTGATCAACTGTGTGGTTTTTATTTTTTGCGCTATAAACAAAAATTTGAAACAAAAAAGGCAATATTTTTTACTTTTTTGCTATAATAAATATCCCCAAAAAATATATAAATTATTTATTTTTCTCAGTTTAGGCTGCTTTGTATTCTTCTACATATTTTTGGTAAAATTGCAATAACCTACAAAATAGGGGGTCGTTTTATGGCATTTTTATTATTATTATTTTTTTTACTAGTTATGGCGGCGATGTTAATGGTGACTGCGACATTATGGTGGACACATCAGACACTTTTGACGCTATTTTGGGACCATTTTCATTTATACAATGATCAGTGCTATAAAAATGCACTGATTGTGCCAGTAATGCGTGGCAGTAAAAGCAGCAAATTTCAAAATATTGGAACAAAAAAATTGAAATCATATCTATATGAGATTTTAATGATTCAGCTCACATATGTATTGAAACTTTGGTTACCTGTAGAAACCAAACATAATTTACTTTGTTGACATCAGCCCACTATAAGGTGGATTTTGAATGGTTGCTATGAGTACTGTCCTTCGTACTTTGTTCTTTGCATAACTTTGTTCAAAAAGTCATATTGTGTTTAATTACTTTTTGCACTCGGCGAGTTAACATTTTGTTTTACACTGAGTGTGTTTTACTTACATTTGATTATTTTATAATTGCATCAAATTGTTCCAGCATGTTACTTGGCTGATCTAATGATTACAACCTGTTCCTTGATATGTTCAGTGCAAATGAGACTTATAAGAAACTAATAAACCTTTTCACCCATGCCGCTCAAACTTATGACAAGAGCTTCACTTGATCTGTGAGGAAAAGCTTTGGGATTTGTTCTATTCTGATGTTTTCCACACAATTTGATAGACTTGAAAGAAAGCCACCTACAGCAGCATTCCTGAGGATTCATGTACAATGTCATACATTACACACAACAGGATGTATCCAAATTTAAACATCACATCTTATCTTGACTTTTCATACACTCTGTATTAAATCAAACTTATTTATACTTCATCAGACTTGTGGAACAATGTTATCAATGTTTTGATATATTACATGTTTCTTTTATTATTGCATTACACTATCACATTACAAGTTTTTCATTTGTATGAAAGAATATCAAATATTTCATTTTAGTCATAGGAAAACCATTCATTTTCTTTGCAATTAAAATTTTACATTTACTGAGACTCAGTCATAGGCATTATGTTAAATGGGCCATATACTAGACATCTAAAAAATTGAAAAATGACTATGGTCTTTTCGCTGTTTTATCATTCATGGATCATGTTGTTTTTGGCTATTATTTCGAGGTAGGTGTTTCCTGACACTGTTAAGATTGGATGCACAATATCAGTTCAATAGGTCATGATAGTTAAGTGTTTGAAGTTCAATTTGTCATAAGCAGTAGGTTAAAGATTACAGCACAATTAGGCTTAGGTTTACAGGTTGTAAAATGAACTTGTGGTATATCTATGCATAACAAAGAAACATGTTGACCTAAATTTCCCCTTCTCCAGAAACAAAGACCTTTCCCTCACCAACTACTCCATTCAGCTTCAAAATGGAATACTCTGTGCCTGACAGTATGTGTCTCACTTCCCTTCCTCCCTTATGAAATTGAGGATTGGTCTAATATTGTCACATAGGGATGGGAAGTCCTCAGTCTTGTGTATGTTCTAAAGCTTCGTACACACGTATGGGTTTCCCGGCTGACTTTTTACCGCAGGGAAACCCGAGGGAAAACAATGTGGCAAAATGTGGTATATACCAAGGTATATACACTCACCGCGCTACTAAAACAGTGAAGCAGCTGACACAACTAAATGATCAATTTAGCAAACATAGAATATACAAAAATAAATGTGTAGCGCTAAATATAAAAAATGATTAGCAAATAATAACATAAGCAAAATGTTGATAAACACCATATGTGCACTAAAAAAGCATAAAGTGTCTCTAAAATGGTGATATTGTCCAGGTAAGTCAATATAATGAAGCGACTGGGTGCAAGTGAGATCTGAATAGTCCACCACCGTAGATGAAGCTGAGGAGGCTTACCAGATGGATAGTGACCAAAATAAGTGTACACCTATTAGGTCAACTAAGGCTTAATGTGACACCAGGGACTGCTCACAGAAGGACTCCGGTGGAGAAAGGAGTAGTAAAGGTATCCGATCGGATGAGGGACCAAACACAAAAACTTTCACTTCTCAATAAATTCAGCCGACAGGATGACTCAGAAGGCCCTTCCTCAACCTCAGAACCAACATCTACGTTGTCAGCGCGACCTGGTTTGGAGAGCGCGAGCCTCCGGCGACCTGATCCAGCTGTGATTGGACACAGAGGGAGCCAATCAGTGGGCCCAGTAGCCACAATGGCAGCCCGCCTCTTGAGATTGCTCTGGGAATGACAGAAGGTCGGTCTGCTGATGTAAACAACGCAAACCGTCCTTTTGTCAGACAGGAACAGAGAGATTCTTGCTAATCGAGAACTCAGATCTCTCTGTTCCTGCAGTGAGTCCATCCCCCACACATTTAGTAAGCCCACTGAGGGAACACTGTTAACCCCTTCCCTGCCAGTGTCATTTATACAGTGTCAGTGCATTTTTTTTAGCACTGATCACTGTATTGGTGTTACTGGTCCCCACAAAGTGTCACTTAGTGTTCAATGTGTCCATTGTGCGTGTACTCGAGAGAGGTGCCAGACTGCAGGAGTTGGGAGTAGGCAGACCTCCCCCAGAGGCAATCTGCCATTTTTCTCCACGCCCACGGGTGGCAATAACGGGTATGAGGGGGTCCTCCCACACAGCCCACCCTACCTGCTCCGCTTTTGAAGCACAACGGGGCAGAGGGACTCCCCTATGAGGGAGTGAGAGGATCTAGCCCGCTCAGCCAGCCCTGTTAGTCCTTCGCCTCTCTTTTTTAGAGACCGCGTGGCCAAAGTGCGTGCATGTTAACCCAATTTCGAGTGCGTGTAAGTGTGGTGGCTCAACGCGATTGGCACTGTGCTGACAAGCTGTTCGCCTCTGCAGCTAAGGGTTCGGATCCCGGTCTCGGTTGCATGTGAATTGAGTTTGGTGGTCTCAGCCCGGCGGGTGTGCTATGCGAGGTAAGCCTGCACTTAGTACGCCCACCCCCCTCCCACAAAAAAAAGTCCCTTAATGTATCCCATAGTTTGTAGACGCTATAAATTTTGTAATAAGCAATTAATATACACTAATTAGATTTGTTTTACCAACAATATGTAGCAGAATACATGTTGGCCTAAATTGATGAAGACATTAGATTTTTTTTTTATTGGGTATGTGTTATAGCAGTAAAATGTAAAAGTAAAAAATATATATATATTTTTTTAATTGTTGTTTGTTTTGTGTTTGTAGAGCAAAAAATTTAAACCGCAAAGGTGATAAAACACCACCAAAAGAAAGCTATTTTGGTGGGAAAAATATGACATCAATTTTGTTTGGTTACAGTGTCGCATGCTCACGCAATTGTCATTTAAAGTGATGCAGTTCCCTTATCGCAAAAAATGGCCTGGCCCCTAAGGGGCTGAAGTAATTAAAGTTTAATTTTCAGTGGTAAAGGGTATTTCCTGACGCATTCATGGCAGCACACACTGGGTTGTGACTCCGCCCCCACAACCTGACAGGATTGGTTAGCTATAAATTTGAAGGGGAGACGCCCCGCATCATTCTCTTTTTTCATCCTCACCTGACAAGATTGAATGAACAAGCAAAAAGCATGCCTCTTACCGCAAATCGCCCCAGCAGGTTCAGCCTCTCCTGTTTGGAAGTCCCTCCTGTACAGTCTCTAAATGAGCTTTATGGTGGGAACCCCGTTCTGGTGGTCTCAGGGGCTTTGGAATTATACTGGCATCTGTAGCAAGCTTTAAAGAAGCTTCAAATCTCGCAGTGGCCCCCACTTTCGCTCTGTCTTTCCTTCCAGTGCAGTGTGTCCTTCCACAAAGGTATTTGTATCATTACATTTACCACCTAAGGTTAGTCCGTTTTGTACCTTTGTCTGCCTGTTGTTTTTTTCTCAGCTCTGCTGAGCCCTGTGGTTCCTCTGACACCCCATACTCTCGGGGTCACCGCTGCGTACCCCTTGGCGCTCTGCACATGCGCGCAGCTCAGTGATGACGCCGCCTGTCTCCTCTGCCCTCTTCCAAAATGGCGCCGGGCGAGCGGGACGCTTCTGCACATGCGCGCGTCATTAAAAAAAAGAAGGAAAAAAGAAACAGTCCTATTGCTCTGTAGTTCTGGCTGCCGCACTGCTGCTCTGCTCTACTCAGAGTGAAGATTGCACCAGGTGTGTGCAGGCATGTCCCAGATCAGCCTGGGCTAATTGATTACACACAAAAAAAAAAAAAAGGAATAAATAGGATAGAAGATATTATACAAGCGCCCAGAGGCGATTCAGTTTGCATGTGCCGCGCTATATAAGTTTTCATCATTCATTCATTCAATACATTTATATATTAATTTATAACATACCATGGAAGAAAGAGTATCCATAATTTAACAATTAATATAATCCAAAAAAAAAAAAAAAAGGATAGATATATGTATATAAAATTATTATATTAATTTAATAAATAGAAATGTTGGGGGGGAACATATTGTAATGTTTTCCCTTCTCTCTTTTTTCCCACCTTTTCGGGCTGTCTCTCTGCTATCCTCATGGGAGCCACTGCCCTCGCAGACCACCATCAGCTGACCAGGTATAGAGGCCGTCCAGAAGGTGGTAAGTAGAGGGGAGACAAAAAAGAGAGCCTGGCCACTGACGCTACAGTTTTGGTAGCCCTATCGGGTCAAGAGACGCAAGTTTGCGGCACAGAGGGAGATTCTAGCCATGCTTCCGGCAGAAGGCGCAAGAAATCGCTCAAGGTTACCCTCTTGATTTCTTCAATCAAGGCATAGCCGCTCGCGTCACAGCACTCCCGTCATAGTCGGTCCCACCGCAGACGATTACCTTCATCCCAGACAGAGCTATCTTACCCGCACCACGGCAAATGTTTGCCAAATATGCGGGGCGCCATCCTTGCCAGGGGAATTGGCCTGCCACTCGTGCTTCATCGAAGTAACCAAGGATTCAGAGGCCAGAGTAGATACTGAGCTCCCAGGAGAATCGCCACAGGGATCATATGTGGGCGATCCTTCCCCAAGCACATCGCCCGGCCGTTACGCCAGGGTGCAGTAACCCTCTCTAAGAATGAGGAGTGTGAGCAGGCGTCGGACTGTCTCTTTTTGGTTGAACCATTTGCCCATTCACTCAAGGAAGCGATCAGCTAGGAGGAGGTTATGGCAGAACTTCTGAAGGTTCAGAAATATTTCCCGGTGCTGAAAAGGGGGTCCTGAATCATTTCCCATCATCGAAGAGCTGGAGAACCTCATAAAGGATAAGTGGGGGGGTCGCATAAGCGGCCCAGTATGAGCAACAAGTTTGCAGATTGTACCCCTTGTGGTAGTCTAAGATCGATTCTTTGATCAATGCAACTACGGTCGATTCATCTTTAATGCGACTCGCTAGAGACGTTTCTCTACCGATTGAAGACGCAGTTACCTTCCGGGACGCTCTTGATCATAAAATCAATATAGAACTGAAGAAAGCCTGCTCCACGACAGGAGCCGCTTGTAGGCCGGCTATCACCACAGAGGCAGTCGCTAAAACTATCGCTGCATAGGCAGCTAATGTTGAGAATCCCATTCTAGAAGGAGCCGACCAGGGGAAGATATTCTCCTCCCTGCAGGAAAATTAAGTTGGCTTACGGCTCCTGAGGGGGCGACTTCATGGCTGGGAAGAGCCTTATGGCTGAGACCCTGGATAGCGAAGGCAGCGTCAAAATCAACTGGTGCAAAATTCCATATGGCGGCTCAAGTGTATTCGGCACAAAGATGGACTCGGCCATCTCCAAGGTTACCGGGGGAAAGTCTGGGCTGATTTCTCCGATAGGAAAACCAGAGCCCCAGAAGGGCCCCGCTTACAGGCGTGATCTTCCTGTCAAGTACAGGGATGTTAGATCCTACCGCCCCGGCAGGGAATTTAGGAGGGACTGGAAGACTCGACCCTCCTTCATGTAGATACAGTAAGCCAATCACAGCTGGGGAACAGCAGAAGTCCTTTTTGAGGGTCCGTCTGCCCACCCAGCTCAGGTAAGCACCAGACTCAAGAGATTCGCTCGGATATGGGCAACTCGTATAACAGATCCATGAACACTATCCTTTATCAAGAACGGTCACAATTGGAAATTCATGGGCACATTGCCAGGGAACACATTCCAGCCTACCAAGTACTTCCGCACCAGAAAGGGAGGGGGTTTTATTCCCCTTTATTTCTGGTACAAAAAAAAAAAAAAAACAGGGATCTACGTCCAGTCTTGGACCTTAAGAATTTCAACAGACGATCAAAATAGAGGCCCTCAGATTGGAAAAGCCTTCAGTCCATTTTGTTGTCAGTGGATGTGGGAGACTGGATGCTATCTCTAGATTTTTCGGGCGTTTACCTTTACATCCCAGTTCATCTTACCTTCCAGAGGTCCCTTCGGTTCTCAATCGATCAATCCCATTTCCAATTTTGGTGCCCCCCATTCGGCATCGCCTCAGCACCCAGAGCATTCGGCAAGTTAGGGTGTTCCTAGGGGTAGAATAAAATACCAGGTTGTACCGGGTGCAACTCCCTCAAGAGAGGCTGAAGCCCTTGCTCCAGAAGATACAAAGTCTGCTATCATCCAGACGTCTAACTGTCAGAGCCTGCCTCAGTACCCAGGGGTCCATGTTAGCATCCATACCCTTGATACAGTGGCCCCTGTGGCACATGCGAGTCTTACAGAACTACTTTCTCAGGCAGTGGAATAGAACGTCAATACTCCAAACCATTCACATCCCGAACTGGGTAAAGCAATTAGTATGGTGGTGGACACACCCGTCCGACCTCAGGGAGTCCATTCCAAAAGTTCCCCCAAGCCCAGAAGTAGTAACATCGGACGCCAGCCAGGGGTGATGGGGTCCACACTATCTAGACTGAGTAGCCCAAGGACAGTGGCATTTTCGGGCTCAGGGCATAGTGTCAAATATTTTAGAGCTCAGAGCAGCCTTTCAGGCCCTCCTGGCCATTGCGCCTCTTCTATAGAGGAAGAGTGTCCTGATCAGGATGGACAACAAGTAGCGGTGTCATGTATCCAAAGACAGGGGAGCATCAGGAGTCGCACGCTTCATAATGGAAGGGGCACAAGTGCACCTGTTAGATCTGTGGGGAGTATGCGTCCCAGCAACACAGAATTCGTTGGCCAACTACCTAAGCCGAGAGACACTTTCAAACACACGAATGGTCCCTGAACCAACAGGTATTCTCTATTCTTACGAAAACTAGTACCAGAACCAGAAGTCGACCTAGCGGCCACGCCAAAGAACTCCAAGTGTCAGAGGTTCCTGTCCAGAGCCCACTTTCCATTACCTGAAGGGACAAACTGCCTAGTTCTTCCATGGAGCTGCGAGCTAGGGTACATTTTTCTTCCAACTTCTCGGATTACAAGATTCCTGTCCCGACTTCGGAAGTCCTCAGCCACAGTTATTGTACTAATACCGTTCCGGCTGAGGAGGCCATGGTTTACGACCCTGCTACAACTAGGTACGCGGCCTCAATACATCTTCCAGTAACCTGGGATCTCATACATCAGAGGCAATTCTTCCATCCAGCCCAGAGAAGCTGCATTTGCCAGCTTTGAAGCTGAGAGGGCTAGGTTAGGGGAACTAGGATACTCTCAGGAGGTAATATCAACCTTAGTACAAGCTCTAAGGAGCTCCACTGATGTCACCTATACTAGGATCTGGGAGAGGTTCGTGTCATCGCAGCAAAGACATTGGAATCCCATCTCAAATTCTTGAATTTCTTCAGTCAGGGTTTAACAAGGGCCCGGGCTTGGGTACCCTGAAGGTGCAAGTATCTGCCCTTTCAGCCATGACGGGTACTAGATGGGCTCTTCATCATCTGGTCACTCTGTTCCTCAGGGCCTACGTAAGATCAGACCACCTAGGAGGCCAGCCTTTCCAACAGGGGATCTCTGTGTAGTACTCGAGGCCCTGTCCAATCCACCTTTTTCTCCATTCAACTTAGTCTCACCGTGGAACCTAGCTCTGAAGATGGCTTCCCGTATTGCTATCACCTCAGTTAAGAGGGCGCCGGAGATACAAGCACTTATGGCTATGGAACCCCTATTCAGTGTTCTTCCCTGACAGAGTGGTTCTGAAGCCCTCAGACCAGTTTTATCCAAGGGTAACTTCCTCCTTTCATTATAACCAGGACATCGTCCTTTCGTCTTTTACTAATGAGAGGGGCGAGTCCCATGACTAGGATGTCAAGTCTACCATCTCCAGTTACGTCACAGCTACATCTCAGGAAGACGGATTCTCTCTTGATTATCCCACACGGGAGCAGACGAGGTCAGCCAGCTACCTCCCGTACCATTACCTCTTGGTTGTTAAAGCTATCAAGGAGACCTATTCCATCCAGCAACTTACGCCTCCTAGAGGGCATTAGGGCTCATTCGACAGGGGCAGAGGCCACTTCTTGGGCAGCATATTGCGGGACTTCACCGGAAACCATAGGCAGAGCAGCAACTTGGTCTTCCCAACACATCTTCATTTCTCACTACAGAGTGAATTCTGCTCTCCTGGCTACCGTCGACTTCGGCAGATCTGTTCTTAGAGCCAATTCCTCAGCGCTATAAAGAATAAATATTACTGTTTTCTTGCACCCTCCCGACTGGCGAGTTATATCCCAGTGTGTGCTGCCATGAATGCGTCAGGAAAACGGAAAATTGTATACTCACCTTTCCGTAATTTTCCTTTCCTGACGCATCTTCATGGCAGCACACAGATGCCCACCCTGCTGTTTTATGATGATATATACAGAGAATGATGCGGGGCGTCTCCCCTTCAAATTTATAGCTAACCAATCCTGTCAGGTTGTGGGGGCGGAGTCACAACCCAGTGTGTGCTGCCATGAAGATGCGTCAGGAAAAAAAAATTACGGAAAGGTGAGTATACAATTTTCCGTTTTTTGTGGTTTATTTTAGGATAGTCATAATTGTTAAAATAACGTGTTTTCGAAATAATAGAGACGATGCAAAGAAAAAAAAAAAGTAAAAGAAACAAAATACATATATCAAAAAAGTTTAATCTGTGCAAATTAATATACAGTACACTAGTTCAAATCTTAATATGTAGAGTTAGAAGTCAATACAATAATGGAAAGGGTGACACAGATAAAAATGATTAATTTGAATAAGTTCCTAAAAGGAAGATCCAGGTTGAGCTGACTTTTGGCAGAGCTTAATGGCAGAGGAGGACTCAAAGCTTTCCATAGCACCCTGTTAGGCCGCGTACACACGAGGGGATATGTCCGCTGAAAACGGTCCGATGGACCGTTTCAGCAGACATCTCCGCTCGTGTGTATGGGCTAGCGGACAGATTTCTCCACCCGACAGATTTCAAAGCATGCTTTGAAATCTATCCGGTGGGGATCTGTCCGCCCGACATGTCTGCTGGTTAGTACACTTACCAGCAGACATGTCGGCCCCCACCGCCGCCGCGCCGCTGCCGAATGGATTCGGCGCAAGCGCGGAAGTGTTTTACTTCCTGGTGCGGTGACGTTGCGGTGACGCGGCGGCGTCAACGTCACCGCCGCGTCACCGCCACGTCACCGCGCCTTCCGGCGGCGGGGAATTTGATCCGATGGTGTGTACACGCCATCGGATCAAACTCCCGATCGGACATATCCGATGGAAATGGTCCGCGGACCGTTTTCATCGGATATATCCGATCGTGTGTACGCCGCCTAAGAGTCGCCAAAAAGAAGGAGTGAGCAAGTGAGCAAAAACAGCAAAATCATATTGTGTAAAACATTGTATAACTGTGTAATCTCTTAAGGTTAAATATTGACTTAATGGCAGAGAATTGGTTAAAACTAGCACACAGTTAATTACAATTACTCTTCTTAGCACCCTGTTTAGAGTGGTCTTCCAAACTACACAAGGTTGTCATTAGTGGTTATGACTCCACTCAACACACCCAAAGTACAACAAAACCTTAATGGCTATCACCCAGCAAACTCTTCCTAAAAAAACATACTCACTTCATCTTCCAGGAATTAACTGCCCACCAGAGTATCAATTTTCAGTTTACAGTATGTAAGCAATATTTGTTCTTTTTCATACCACCTTAGAGATAATAATATCCAAATAACCAAACATCATCTTTTTACAAAGGTAACAATCAACTAATAGCAAGTTTGGATTTGAAGGGAGGGAACCTGTATAAACAGACTTACAGCAACTATCATTGCTGACTTGTGTTTGAAGGGGTCAGGTTTGAGCCATCATTTTGATATTTCTTTCATTACTTATTACGTTACTGACCTGGAAAAAGCATGTGCACATCAAGTGCACTGTCACACCGCCATGTGATGTCAGAGGGAACACACGATCAATGAAGCTGCCACTGTGAAGAACGAGGAAGGTGTGTATACACACACCTCTCCCTGTTCTTCAGGTCCTTTGGCCGATCGTGGAACACCAGCGGCGATCAGGGCCGCTGGTCCCGCGGCCGCGGTCACGGATCTTCGGACCGGGTCACGGGCGCGCGCACGACCCACGGCTGGGCACTTAAAGGGGACATACAGGTACGTGCCTGTGCCCAGCCGTGCCATTCTGCCGACGTACATGTGCAGGAGGCGGTCCTTAAGTGGTTAAAGGGGGCTATAAGCCCCCCTCCCGCAGACCCCCACAACAACCAGGAAAGGGTTGTGGGGATGAGGCCCTTGTCCCCATCAACATGGGGGCAAGTTTCTTTAGATTGGAGGGTGCAGAGCCCCCCATGCCCCAAAGAACCCCTTCCCCCCATGTTGAGGGCATGTGACCTGGTACAGTTCAGGAGGGGGTAACTCTTGTGCCTCTCCCTTTTCCTGCGGCCTGCCAGGTTGCGTGCTCGGATAAGGATCTTGTATGGATTTTGGGGGGACCCCTACGCCATTTTTTTTATTTGTCACAGGGTTCCCCTTAATATCCATACCGGACCTGAGGGCCCTGGTATGGATTTTGGAGGGACCCCCACACAATTTTTTTTTGTAATTCCCAGATCAGGGTCTGGAGACTTTGAAATGCTTTTTGTGAGAGGAAGTCTTTACCCATGTGTCCATGTCTTATCAGAGACCAGCAGGCTATGATACTTGAGCAATACCCCTAGAATATTACACCGTAAACTGACCATGTCTCTGTCTGCCACCTTAACTGAACCTAGACTATTGACCATGTTTCTGCCTGCTGTCTATACTGATCCTTTACCTGCATACCACTGCCTGAACTGATCTTGGTCTGTTTATAACCTATGTTTCTGCCTGCTGTCTGGAACAATCCTTTGCCTATTTTCTGACCACATCTCTGCCTGCCACCAGTACTGGCCCATCTGCATGTCCCACTGACTACATTCCTTTGAGGCGCCAGACCCACCCAACCCTTCTTTTATATATTTCAGAAGGGGCCATGTCTTCCTGTGGTTTTGTAGATGATGTAGGAGTTGTAAATGATCAACTTATCAGTTAAAGGATCTTCTGGTTGCTAGGTAGAGTGTCATCATTTGGTCGCTTAAATCTACACTTTGTATTCCTTTATTTACAGCAGAAGTGTACAATGACAAATGGTGAATAGGGTTTGTGGACCAATAGGACAACAGTTTTTGTTTTTGTGAGTCCCAGATTAGGGGTAAGGCCAAAAAAGATTAAAAATGTGTCAATTGTGACAGGCTTTCATTTAAATGGATGGCCATAAACAGGACTGGGATTATGGGTGATGTACTGCTGGGCATAAAGATTACATTGGTCCACAACTGAATTGAAAAAATCAATGAAAAAAAAAAAAACTGGTGGTAGAATATGTTTAGTTTCTGCTTGAATTCCTGGCTGCGTTACAAATGGGGAATAATAGGTGCAGCTGAATAAGAAGAACCACAATGCTGCGTACACACGGTCATTTTTTGTGATGAAAAAAACGACGTTTTTCCAACTTCATCATAAAAAACAATGTTTGTCCAACTTCATCATAAAAAACGATGTTGCCTACACACCGTTTTTTCAAAATGCTCTAGCAAAGCGTACGACGGCACTCTGTTCCATTCAAGCTCCCGTCTCATAACTTGCTTCTGAGCATGCGCGGGTTTAAAACGTTGTTTAAAACGTTGTTTTTGCCCACACACAATCATTTTTTACAACACAAAACACGACATTTTCAAAAACAACATAAAAAATTGAAGCATGTTTTTGTCGTTTTTCAGAAGACGGAAAATGTTGTTTAAGCCCACACACACACGATCATTTTAAATGACGATTTTTAAAACGATGTTTTATTTCATCACAAAAAACGACCGTGTGTATGCGGCATTAGGATTTGAAAGTGCTTCTGGTACACCAGTATGGACTTGAATCTATTGCGACTGATGCGACACCCCACTATTTGTACTTGGCATTTCATCCGGGTGTACTGTACTGCTGGTGTTCGCCACTTCATAGTGATGTGCTACGCTGCTGTTGTTCAGTACGCCTGATTCTTTTTGTAGGGACTTTTTCCTCCTCTGAATCAGAGGGGGTTACTGAACCAGTGCTCTCCATGGATTCATATCCAGAATCCGACTCTGGCAGTGAGAGCTCCCCACTACTCTTATCTCATGCTCAGAATCGGAAAGGCCTTCTGGCTTGTTTACCTTTTTTTGGACATGGCGTTCAGATTCTGTTGACACTTTACTGGTGTGATGGTGATCAGGGGCGCATCTACCGCAAAGCAAACAAGGCAGCACCTGTACTATGATGCCTGCAGCTGGCATCACCCCAGAATAGTTTTTTAGAGCTGGTGGTCAGCTCTCTTGTTATAGCAATTGGAGCAGCTTTCTAGCCACTATTACTATTGCTATTGCAACAGAAGGGGGTGTTCACCCTCCCTCCACCTTCTGCGGCTCTCTCGGGCGCTCCTGTCCCACCAGGTTTTTAAAAATCGAAAGCATTCAAAAACACAGATCCTTGTGTGTTAAATGCTTTTAAATGCATAAAGAGTACCTGTCTCCATAAAGAGCACCTGCCACATGCCTAATGCTGTCACAAGGATGTTTACATTCCTTGTCACAGAAATAAAAGGTGGTCAAAAAATTAATTAAGCAACAGCGCAAAATAAACTTGTAATTAAAAAACAAATTAAAGTGACCCACGTCCTCCTGTGCTCACACATAAAGACAACAGCACGTGTCGGTCCGCCTGTCAGTTTTCTTCTGATCCACCAGACGGGAGGAAAATACGGTCTCCATCCATCTGGATATCACGGACAGAATTGGATATCGGCAGACATGTCATTGCTAACATTCGTCGCTCCATAAAGGTGAATGAAGGGTCCAATCAGGTCTGCCTGAAAAGGATAGATAGATAGATAGATAGATAGATAGATAGATAGATAGATAGATAGATAGATAGATAGATAGATAGATAGATAGATAGATAGATAGATAGATAGATAGATAGATAGATAGATAGATAGATAGATAGATAGATAGATTTAGTATGCTTATTGTCTTGTTGGCAGCAATGAAATGTTCCAATGAGTTTTCTCTCATAAAGAAAGGGTATGCTATTTCTACTTAAATTTAGCTGTAGAGACATCTGACTCAGTGCTTGGAGCTAATTCAAGTCTGGTTTTCTAGACAAAAAATATTGTTTTCTTCCGATCCTTCCATCTGCATTCACTAATTTGTGCTATAGTAAAAGCAGGAGGTCCCATCAACTTCAGATTACATAGAGACATTTCCAAGTGGCTCGTCACCCTGGGCAGTGCCTCTATGTATCAAAAACTACTTGAATACATCAGTTTTTTCTCTTTCTGTTACAGTTCTGTGCAGTGTCTGAAAGGTTAACAAGAAAAACAAATAAACGTGACAATGTGATCTCCACTGGGTTGCTTTTTGTGCAGATTTATTTTAAGGAACTGTACAGTTGTAGTATCATAATGAGAGCAGTCATACTGGAACTGGATCATGAAAGTTCTCAATTGATACAAACCACATTGTTTCTGAATCCAGACAGTAAGGAACACTGGGATCTGTACAAACAACTTCAGCTGATGGAAACGTAGCTGTTTAATTACCAGAGGTAATTGTTGATTCTTCTTGCTAAAGGCTCGTACACATGTATAATAAAAGGCCCATACAAACAATCAGACTTTCTAAAAACAACGATCCGATGGACTTGTTTTATACTGTATGACAATCCGACCGTCTATATGCTCCATCGGACAATTGTTGACGGAGTTTCCACAGACAAATGTTCGCTGTGAATGCTCTCAAACTTTCCGACAACAAATGTGTTACGTAGCATCATCCGATCATGTGTACACAAGTCCATCGAACTGAAATCCAAAGTACAAACACGCATGCTCAGAACCAATGTTAAAGGGGTGTTCCACCCAAAAAAATGACCTTTTCTCATCCCACTCCTCACCCCCATACATGCCACATTTGGCATGTAATTTTTTTGGGGGGGGAGTGGGGGCTTCAGTAGGAGTGGGACTTCCTGTCCCACTTCCTGCTTCCGCCGAGGGGCTGGTTAGGCGATTAAGCTTAATCGCCTACACCAGCCCCCTCCCTGTAGGCGATCACATGGGACACTGACAGGTCCCATGCGATCGCCTCTCCAATCAGCGGCGAGCCGCGCCGCGCACGCATGCGCAGTACGGCTCGCGCATGCGCAGTGGGTGCCCGGCCGTGAAGCCGAAGGCTGTCACGGCTGGGTGCCCACAGTCAGGATGGAGACGCCGGCCGGGGAGGGGGGCAGAGGAGCGGAGCCCCGGTCGGCGCGTCGCTGGAACGTAGGAGCAGGTAAGTGAGTGTTTATTAAAAGCCAGCAGCTACACTTTTTGTAGCTGCTGACTTTTAATAAACACAACTTAGGGCTGGAACACCCCTTTAAACATCAGCCAACAATAGCAGAAGTTGCCCAAAGGGTGGCGGTCAAGAGCTGAAAAACCATGTGGTTTGGTGAATGTTGGCTGAAAATATTCTGCCGCGTGTATGCATACCAAGTTCACGGCCAACACCCCTTCAGACAAAAATCCACAGAAAAGTCAGATGGAAGTCCGATCATGTGTATGAGGCTAAAGAGAAACTTTTGTACGATTTTCGTATAGTGTTTACACAACTTCCTATAGCCGATTCCGAACTTCTGAATGAAAATTTCTGAAGGGACAAGCCACAAAATGTTTCTTGTATGAAAACAGAACGAACAGTTTTCGTTTAATGTGTACTGTTTTAGTATGAGTTTTGTATGAGAAAAATCAGAAACGAAAGACTGCGCATGATCAGAAACAATACACAACAAACAAAAGCTTTACGAGAAGCACAACAAACAAAAGCCGTACTAGAATTTTCATACAAATGTTTCTACATCGGTTCTGATTTGCTCTGAGACAATGAGAAATGAGAAAATTTGGCAATCGTTCATCCGATTTTCTTATTGTGTGTACCTCAATTTAGTATTGAATGCTGGTAGGGAAAAAGATAAAGTTAGACAGAGTCAAAAGCAAATGTTAGAAATACTGGACACTGAAGATTGGATATAAAGTAAGGATTGGCTATGACTTTATTCATGTGAAAATGAATACAGAATCCTAAACTAAGTTTTAACCAACTCTCCTAACTCTGCCATAGTGATAATATTCTCAAAAATCGATTTTTTCACTTCTATGAGCCCTAATTAGTGTTGAGCGGAATACGCCATATTCGATTTCGCGATATTGCGCGAATATATAGAAGAATATTCGCGAATATTCGCTAATATCGAATATTCGTGATATTTAATCCAAAAAAAATTTTGCGAAATTTCGCTAATGCGAAAATGATTGCGAAATTCTCATAAACGGAGATAATTTCCTGTATTACTAAACTAATATGCACTAAACACTAACTCTACACTAAGGCCTTGTACACACGAGGGAATGTATCCGGTCGGAAACATCCGACGGATATTTCCCAGCGGATAAGTCAAATTTGTCCGTTGGTCTGATGAGCGTACACACCATCGGACCGAAATCCCAGCGGACCAGAACGCGGGCACGTAAACCACGTACAACGTCACTATAAAGGGGAATGACGAAGCCATCGGCGCCGCCCTCTGTTCCGCTTCTGCTAGTTCCGTGTTAGCGAAGGTTTGGTTAGAGCTGATTCGTGCTTTTCAGTCTCCGCGCTTAACAGGTCGTATTTTCAGGTTCAGTGTGTGCTTGTGGGCTCGTATTTGTCATTCAGTGTCACCGTACGCGGCGTTTCTGCTTTGCAGTGCCGTCCTGTACGGTCGTATCTGTTTGACGTGCGATCTTTGCAGGTCTTGCTGGATTTGGGGGTTCTTTCTGTTTGAGTGTGTTCTTGACTGACCAGCCGGCCGGTTTGAAGCCATGATGGAGCAGCAGCGCAACTTTTCACGAGTTCGTGCTGTTTATGGGTTTTGTTCTGGAGTCTGTGTGCATTCCAGTGATTTGGTCAGGAACAGTAGGAGGAGGAGTTCCTGGGCCAAGAATTGGTTGCGGCAGCGTAATCGATTCTCTCATATGTCTCTGCTTAGGGAGATCCGGGAGAATAATCCTGATGACTTCAGGAACTTTCTCCGTATGACGGACCCCGTTTTCCACCGTCTGCTGGATCTCCTGTCCCCCTATATCACGAGGCAGGACACTGTGATGCGCCAAGCCATTCCGGCTGAGCAGAGGCTTATTGCCACGTTGCGGTACCTGGCGACTGGGAGGAGCCTGCAGGACCTCAAGTTCTCAACAGGCATCTCTCCCCAGGCGCTTGGGATCATCATACCGGAGACGTGTTCTGCCATCATACAAGTCATGCAGGAGGAGTTTATTAAGGTAAGTTTCCTCCTTTAACATCACAATCTGTGTCTTTAATAATGTTTGCATATTTTTCTCACCTTTTTGTGTTGGTTTTCCTAGTCACCATGATTGTAATATGCTGTGTGCTTAATGTTCCCTTTTCTCCCCATGCATGTTGTTAAGCTTTCCAGGTTAATGTGGTTTGGCCTACCTGCATATTTTTACCTTCAACACTACTAACCTGTCCAGCATCATCTCCTAGGGACAAAAACACCTTTTTTTTTTATTTGGTGTCCTGCTCCATTGTAGTTCAACTCCCTCCCTCTAAAAAAGTGTATTGCCCTATCAGCGTGATGTGGAGTCTGATAATAATTGTCTCTAGATTTGTTGCCCTAAATACTCTCTATACACTAATTTTTTGAAATGTTAATACCGTGATGTTGCAGAATGATTTTTTTTTACTAGTGTTTGCAATGTTGTTTCTGTGCCAAAGTGCTAATTGTTTTTTTTGCTTTTGTCCCCACAGTTTCCCTCCACGCCGCAGGAATGGCAGACTGTGGCTGCCCACTTTGCCCAGCATTGTGATTTTCCAAACTGCGGAGGGGCAATTGATGGGAAGCACGTCCGCATAGTGCCGCCACCTCTTTCGGGCTCGTACTATTATAACTACAAAGGTTTTCATAGTATCGTGTTGATGGCGGTGGTGTCGGCAGACTACGAATTTTTGTATGTGGACGTGGGGAAGAATGGCCGGCTGTCTGATGGGGGAGTGTTCGCGCGGACCGAATTTTACAGGCGTCTACAAACTGGTGGTCTTGAACTGCCACCGGATGAAGACAATGTGGAAGGACTTCCGTTTGTTTTTTTAGCGGACGAGGCTTTTGGACTTGGACCTCACCTCATGCGGCCTTTTCCCCAGAGGACCCTCACCCCGGAGAGGAGAGTCTTCAATTTCCGGCTGGCCAGGGCCCGGAGGGTAGTCGAGAATGCCTTTGGGATACTCCCCAACCGGTTCCGCCTGTTCCAGACAGCGATACATCTGGCGGAATATAAATTTAACTCTGTTATTTTGGCCTGCTGCATATTGCATAATTTTTTACGCAGGCATTCCCAGACGTACCTACCCAACATCGGTGCTGAGGCAGGACTACCCTCAGATACCCTTCCTGGGCTGGACACTGGTCGCGCTGGCTCGGTCACCCAATCTGCTCGTGAGGTACGCGACAAATATGTTGAGTACTTTATGGGTCGGGGGGCCATAGCTATGCCAGATTAATATTTCTTTATAATTCGGCCCCCAAAATAAAGAAATATTACCAATAAATAATAAATAATTTGACCATTGGACTTTATACAGTTTTTTGTCATTATTGCTTTTTCTCTTTTTATCTGTCTTCCAGGTTCTGAAACTAGTGCATTTCTTGTGCCCAATTTAGTTAGCAGGTTTTAGTAAATACACACAATTGCACATTCTAGTCACTCTTCTACAAACTGGGTATTGAGGTTAGAAATAAGAAGCCACTGGTGTGTGTGTGTTTTTAAAAGGTTTTTTTATTTGTTTTTTATTTACGAACATTTTTGTGTTTTAATTAGAAAACTTGGTTTAGAAAGTATTTATTTATTCAAAAAATATTTTGTGGTTTTGACAAACATATCTAACAATCGAACTTACAAAGTTCAACCTTTTATTTGGCATAACAAACCCAGACAACATGGTCTTAGGTCACGCCGGAATCCCCCAAAATTTGAGGATGCACACATGCTGTGTGTGTGATGGGCCAAATGGTGTTTTTTCACATGAGATCCCATGCGAAATGTTCACATGTGCTATCTGCCATCATGGGTGATCAATGTATGTGCTTTGTGGGTGCAACCCCTTTCTGTCACCTACTTGATAAGTAAGGAAGGGGTTGCACCCACAAAGCACATACAATTAATGTCCTGTGCTGGCAGAACGCACATGTGAACAGACATTGGGGTTTATTTACTAAACAGTCCAAACTCAGGCTTATTTGTGCATATAAGCCAATCAGCTTCTAAATTAAGCTTAGTCAATTAAGACTTCGCATCCAAACATGGAAGATGATTGTTTTATATGCCAAGTGATGCTGCTTTTGCCCCTTATAGCTTCAGTAAATAAACCCGTGTGTGTGTGCCTCCTCAAAATTTGGGGGATATTAAACGAACATTATACAACATCTTTGAGAGTGGGGTGGTTAGGGGTGAGGGCAGGGGGGGCATGGGGGGCAGCTGGGGGGGATAGTCTTCTATATACGTAGCAAAATATCGAGCATGTTTTTGAAGTTTTGGTCCATCACCACCATCCTTTCCCTCATATTGGCCAGATCGGTGCTGCACTCCATTATCTGCTGTATTAGGATTTGTGCACTTGCACGAGAAAAAATAGGAGCGACAGATGTGCTAATCCCATCTTCATCCCCTAAAAAGGCCAAAGGAAAAACACAACATTGTAAGTAAGTAAGGTGCAGGCCTATCTACATCTCTTTTTCCCTGCAAAGCTGGGGTGTCACTGACCTGTTGTACTGACAAGTTCAACATCTTCTACAACTTCTCCTTCTTCTTCAACTTCTCCTTCCTCCATTAATCCACCAAATTCCACCAATCTGCCTTCCTCCACCAATCCGCCTTCCTCCACCAATCCGCCTTCCTCCACCAATCCGCCTTCCTCCACCAATCCGCCTTCCTCCACCAATCCGCCTTCCTCCTCTCTCCCTTCCTCCTCTCCTTCTTCCTCCTCTCCTTCTTCATCATCCTCCTGCTCAACCATTTTTTCGTGCCGTTTGGGAGACAGTGTGGGCCTCCCTGACTCCTCATAGCGCTGTCCTCTTCTTTCCCCTAAAAACAACAAAATACAAAAAAACAAAATCAGCAAACAGATCTTTTTGGAGGGACTAATTAGCAAACATTGCTTAGAAGTGGCGTTACAATTCTAGTTTTGGCCTTATTACAGCACAAACCATGTCCCTTTTTTTTTGCTAGCTGACGTCTCCCTAGCTGTGATATAATGAGGCTTTTTGGGGAAGTGACACACATGTCTGGCCTCCTGAATAAGTCTTTTTTGGAGTCCCTTCTCCTAAACTCCAAATGACTATTTTATGTGGGTAGACAGGTTTTCTAAATTACAGATGTCCAAACAGCTGCATATTAAGTTATCTCAGCACTGTGTGAATTACAGAATCCTGATTGCCTTTTTAAATAAACTTATTAGTTTGCACAAACACATCATATTTTCAACATTGTTTCTGAAAACGATGTTTTTCGCCAAATAGCCTCGTCCAGGTGTGATGTTCCTGGAACCGCGGATTGAGGATAAACGATGTGATTGGAACGATGTTGACTACGATCGTGGCAAGTCGTCGGATTTATATTAGACAAACATTACTAAATTTACAAGGCAGGGTTTAAAAAATACAAGCAGGCCAACGAGGCAGATGGCGAAATATACATGGCAAAACATTTCCGACAAAAATAGGCACTCCAAAGACATTTTAAAGTACTTACTTTTTTCTATGATTCTTTTTATTTTGCGATACTGCTCTGGCTCGCGCAGTTTTAAGTCGGACCAGCGTTTCCGGAGCTGCTCTTTGGACCTGGTGACCCCAAACATCTCATAAAGTTTCCTTGCTGCCTTATCCATAATTTTTGACTTCCTCCGGTTAGGGGTGCTGTATGCGCCATGCTCACCATCATAGTCCTTCCGTCGCAGGATGGACACCAACTCCACCATCTCTTGTAGAGACATGTTTGTGGCCTTGTAACGTTTTGGCCTGGATCGGGACGTTCCGGCCTGTGTCCCTTCCTGATCCCGATCAGAGGCTAATGTGCGCTCGTGTGACATCGCCATATTTTCCAATCAACGTTGCAGATGGGCGTGGAAAGCAGAAATTGGTACGTCATGGGCGGAGACGAGGGTGGCGTTTCTTGATTGCGTGGGGAATATAATGGAAACGACGTGATTACGTAGGTTACGCGGAGATTACTCGAGCGGAAACGAGGAGAGAGAGAGACGAAGGTAAATGCAAACATCGGATCAGAGGCCTATAATTTGAACAGGCATGGGGGATGGAGCTTTTAGATGTTGTTTGCACCCTTTTTAGGCCACTGTTATTTATGTATTTTGGGGCCCACCATAACATTTAGAGAGTAAAGTGCTTGGACACATCACTTCATCAAGATATATGTAGAGAATGCTCTTTCCTCTTTATTTGTATTTTTGAGTATGCAGTCAGATCATGCCAGTAGTGTTGTGTATTGGTTGGACAGAGATAAGTAGGTAGTGTTTTCTGCCATCAATGCTGAGGGGCATGATAGCTACACATGAACTAGTGCCTTGAGGTGAATGCTAGCATTCATATTCATGGTGGATGTGTTCTTAACTACATGCTACAACTTGCAACATGGACTCTGAATGCCAACTTTTTGGGGGTTACAACATTGCGGCAGAGCAGGCCAGCTATGTAGCAGCATAAGACACTGTGTTTGTATAAAGTAGATGCTCTAAAATGAATGAATGTGCACATATTTTAAGAATGACAAAGCTGAGCCTTTGGAAAGTTGTGCTTTGTGTTTGATTGGCAATTTCTATTCTAGACATTACTATTGAGAAGCGACATTTCTAGAAGCAGCCCAAAAGAATGGATTTGCTGAAAGGGAAGGAGGCTACAATGCAATTAATAGCCCGATATCGGGATATGCCCCTTCTTTGGGACACCAGACACACCCATTATTTGGACACTGGAAAGAGAGAGGCAGCACTTGATGAAATTGCGACATACCTGCACACTTGGGTGCCAAGTTGCACAGGCGACATGGTGAAGGACAAATTCAGTAACCTCAGGAGAAGCTACAGGAATGTCTATAAAAAACGGAAATATCCAAAATCAGGATCAGCAGCAGCTAAGAACAAGGAACCCAAGCTCTGGTACTACAAAGAGCTCAGTTTTTTGAATGATGAACTGGATGGCAGGGCTTCGGTTTCAACACTTCCTCCCAGCGGAACTTCCCCGGATCCCAGGAGCCCTGCAGAATCAGAAGCAGGGCTGGCTGACATGGAGCCAGATCTGGCCATCTTCAGTGAGGTCTAGTATTTTCAAAACTAGTTTTGTGCTGCTATTTATTTTGAATTTGTGAGTTGATCTTGTAAACAAAAAACAAACAGGGATGCCAAATGCAGGGGTCAGAAGGACAGTCTGTTTAATTTCAATTAATACTAACTAAAAAAGTCTAGAGAAATAAAATGTGTGTGCTTGATTGTGCCAAAAATTACAACATGTTGCCTTTTTTATACACAGGAAGAAGAGACCAGCCAGGAGGTGGCAGCTCCTGAGGCCCATGTCAGCCAGGCGGAAGGGGTGAGTGGCAGCCAGGAGGAGGCCGGGTCAAGTGAGGTGCAGCAGGTCCCCAGGCCCAGGCTGAGCACAATCAGCCAAGTTCCTCCCCTCCAAATGAGGCCACCAGCTGCAAAGAGGCGCAGAAGGGAGGTGCATGATGAAAGCCTTCAGGTCATCCGGGAGGCTGCCGAAATCATGAGAGCCCCCCTCAACCCAACGGAATGCTATAGCGCATTTGTGCCCAATGAGCTGAACCAAGGGGGGGAGGAGCAAAAAAGCCTGGCCAAGGACATTATAAATCAGGTCCTGGCCAGGATGAAAAGGAACGAGCTGACCAGGGACACTGTGCTGTGGGATCCGGCTTGGCCTGCTCCCCATCATCCTCATCCTCCTCCTGCCACATCAGCCCCACCTGCAAGGTTCCGTGGACGGACCCGTGGAAGTTTCGCTGGAAGGAAGTCTGCTAGGAAGTCGAGAAGATGAATCCCTGCCATCCAGTTTATTGTCCAAAAAACTGAGCTCGTTGTAGTAGCACAGCTTGGGTTCCTTTGTTCATGTGCTGCTGATCCTGATTTTTGATATTGACTCCTGAGGTTACTTAATTTGTCCTTCATCATGTTGTAATTGCCAAGTATGCATGTATGTTGCAATCTCATCAAGTGCTGCCGTTCTGGTGATTTATAATTTATTTTTTGGCCGGAAATAAATGGCTTTTGTATTTACTTTCAAACCTTGTCTATTGTGTTTAATACTGTGGTGAGTAAGCATCAGACATTTGGCAAACAAAATGTGGCATTTGCAAACGACCCAAACTCCTTTTAGGGGGGGGGGGACCTTTTATGTTTGAACTTGGTAAACCCCAAAGAAGCGTCCATTTTTGAGAAAAAAAAAAACTAAAGGATGAAACAAGAAAAAAAAAAAAAATTTGAAATATTCCAAACACGTTAAATCCAAATCTTAAAAAAAAACTAAATACTCAACATTAAGTCCAAAGAGAAATTTTGAAAATGTGGAGAACATAAACAAATGTGGGGACATCTGGCAAGCAAACTGTGTCAAATAGAAAAATAAATAATGAAAATGCAAGCTAGCAGTATGTGACATCTGGACAAAAGAACAAGTTCATTCTAGCAAGAGAAGAAAGCACAAAAAAACGATCTAAACGGAACACTATATAGAGAGTTTAGGTGACGAATGTGCCAGGTCCCAAACAAACGCGAGTTTTACCTGAACGAGTGCTCCCGTCCCATCGTTTTGACTGAGCATGCGCGGGTTTTTTGTCCGAGGCTTTTGTGTACTAACGAGCGGACATATCCGACGGACATGGGTCCGGCGGAAATATTTCAAAGCATGCTTTGGAATTGTTCCGCTGGAAAAATCCGTCCGAAACGGTCCGTTTGACCATACAAACGACCGGATCTTTCGGATGAAATGGTCCGTCGGACCAGTTTCAGCGGATTTATTCCCTCGTGTGTACAAGGCCTGACTCTACTTAAAAGAAAGGAGAATAAGGGGGCAAAAGAAGGGCGGAGAAGATAATCGCGCAATATTCCTATTGCGCGATTATCTTCTCCGCCCTTCTTTTGCATCAGAGCCAATCAGAATAACTCGAATATTCGGCAAAAGGAATATCGCGCAATATTCCTTTTGCCGAATATTCGAGTTATTCTGATTGGCTCTGATGCAAAAGAAGGGCGGAGAAGATAATCGCGCAATATTCCTTTTGCCGAATATTCGAGTTATTCTGATTGGCTCTGATGCAAAAGAAGGGCGCATCAGAGCCAATCAGAATAACTCGAATATTCGGCAAAAGGAATATTGCGCGATTATCTTCTCAGAATAACTCGAATATTCGGCAAAAGGAATATTGCGCGATTATCTTCTCCGCCCTTCTTTTGCATCAGAGCCAATCAGAATAACTTGAATATTCGGCAAAAGGGATATCGCGCAATATTCCTTTTGCCGAATATTCGAGTTATTCTGATTGGCTCTGATGCAAAAGAAGGGCGGAGAAGATAATCGCGCAATATTCCTTTTGCCGAATATTCGAGTTATTCTGATTGGCTCTGATGCAAAAGAAGGGCGCATCAGAGCCAATCAGAATAACTCGAATATTCGGCAAAAGGAATATTGCGCGATTATCTTCTCCGCCCTTCTTTTGCATCAGAGCCAATCAGAATAACTTGAATATTCGGCAAAAGGAATATCGCGCAATATTCCTTTTGCCGAATATTCGAGTTATTCTGATTGGCTCTGATGCAAAAGAAGGGCGGAGAAGATAATCGCGCAATATTCCTTTTGCCGAATATTCGAGTTATTCTGATTGGCTCTGATGCGCCCTTCTTTTGCATCAGAGCCAATCAGAATAACTCGAATATTCGGCAAAAGGAATATTGCGCGATTATCTTCTCCGCCCTTCTTTTGCATCAGAGCCAATCAGAATAACTCGAATATTCGGCAAAAGGAATATCGCGCAATATTCCTTTTGCCGAATATTCGAGTTATTCTGATTGGCTCTGATGCAAAAGAAGGGCGCATCAGAGCCAATCAGAATAACTCGAATATTCGGCAAAAGAAGGACCGATGCAAAAAAAGGGGCGAGCAACTGATGCGATTCTTTTATGTTGCCGAAAATTCGCAATGCGAATTTTCGGCAACATAAAAGAATCGCATCAGCTACTCGGCCCAGGGTCTCTCTCTAATCATACCAGCAATGCTTTTAGACGTCGATGGAGATCACTAGGATGTGATCTGTTTTAAAAATAAGTTTGAAAAAATACGAATATTCGCCGCATTATTCGAGTTATTCGCAAATACTAGAATGTGCAATATTCGTAGCGAATATTCGCAATGCGAATATTCGTGAGCAACACTAGCCCTAATACACTTCCAGAGAATTTTGCCTTAAAACATAGATTATAGGTTTGTATCTATTGCAATATACTGTATGTTCAAAATTGACAGCTACAGTGCCTGCCGCCGAGAATGTGTTTATAGCACGACAGCATCGCGCTGATTCTCGGCGACAGGCTGCCGACATCTCGCACTCGCTGGAATAGTAAAAGCACATTCCAGCGAGTGCGTCATAGAAGCGACGAGGATCCGACGCGGATTCCCGCCAATTCTACACGTGGGCGGAGTTTGTTATGAATCCTGAGAAGGAAGTCCCCGCCGGATTTTAAATAAAAATCCGGCATGGGTTCCCCCCTCAGGAGCATAACAGGCCCTTAGGTCTGGTATGGGTTGTAAGGAGACCCCCCTACGCCAAAAAAACGGCATGGGGGTCCCCCCACAATCCATACCAGACCCGTATCCAAAGCACGCCGGCCGGCCGGTCAGGAGGGGAGTGGGGGGCGAGCGAGCGCCCCCCCCTCCTGAGCCGTACCGGGCAGCATGCCCTCAACATGGGGGGGTCAGGTGCTCTGGGGCAGGGGGCGCACTGCAGCCCCCCACCCCAGAGCACCCTGTCCCCATGTTGATGAGGACAGGGCCCCTTCCCGACAACCCTGGCCGTTGGTTGTCGGGGTATGCGGGCGGGAGGCTTATCGGAATCTGGAAGCCCCCTTTAATAAGGGGGCCCCCAGATACCGGCCCCCCACCCTAAGTGAATGAGTATGGGGTACATTGTACCCCTACCCATTCACCTGCAAGAAAAGTTTAAACACAAATAAACCACACAGTGTATTGAAATATTTTATTAGTTGGCCGCCGGGGGGGGGGGTGTGTATGATCGCTTTTATAAAAGCGCCCCCCTCCGGCGGGCTTCTGCGGGGGGGTGGGTGCCGCTGTTCTTCACCGCCGTCTGGTTCTCTTCTGCCGCCGGGGGGGGCGCTTTGATAAAAGCGCCCACCACCCGGTGGGCTTCCTTCGACATCTTCGGCGGCGGGGGGGTCTTCTCCCACTCTCCGGGGTCTTCTCCCGCTCTCCGGGGTCTTCTCTGGCTCTCCGGGGGTCTTCTACGGCTCTCCGGGGGTCTTCTCCGCTCTCCGGGGGTCTTCTTCTTCTTCAGGACTCGCCGCCGCTATCTTCGTGTGTTAGCTCAATTACTGGCGGCGGCGAGTCCCCTCTTCTGTGACGTCATCTTCTTCTTCTTCTCCAAATGTTGACGCGACGCTTCCTTCCGCTGTTATGGCTGGCGCGCGGCTCGCAGCGAGTTATATAGGCCTGTCTTGTGACGTCGCAGTCCCATCATGCTCCGGTAGGTAGCACGTGGTACCTACCGGAGCATGATGGGACTGCGACGTCACAAGACAGGCCTATATAACTCGCTGCGAGCCGCGCGCCAGCCATAACAGCGGAAGGAAGCGTCGCGTCAACATCTGGAGAAGAAGAAGAAGATGACGTCACAGAAGAGGGGACTCGCCGCCGCCAGTAATTGAGCTAACACACGAAGATAGCGGCGGCGAGTCCTGAAGAAGAAGAAGACCCCCGGAGAGAGGAGAAGACCCCCGGAGAGCCGTAGAAGACTCCCGGAGAGCCGTAGAAGACCCCCGGAGAGCCGGAGAAGACCCCGGAGAGCGGGAGAAGACCCCGGAGAGTGGGAGAAGACCCCCCCGCCGCCGAAGATGTCGAAGGAAGCCCGCCGGGTGGTGGGCGCTTTTATCAAAGCGCCCCCCCGGCGGCAGAAGAGAACCAGACGGCGGTGAAGAACAGCGGCACCCACCCCCCCGCAGAAGCCCGCCGGAGGGGGGCGCTTTTATAAAAGCGATCATACACACCCCCCCCGGCGGCCAACTAATAAAATATTTCAATACACTGTGTGGTTTATTTGTGTTTAAACTTTTCTTGCAGGTGAATGGGTAGGGGTACAATGTACCCCATACTCATTCACTTAGGGTGGGGGGCCGGTATCTGGGGGCCCCCTTATTAAAGGGGGCTTCCAGATTCCGATAAGCCTCCCGCCCGCATACCCCGACAACCAACGGCCAGGGTTGTCGGGAAGGGGCCCTGTCCTCATCAACATGGGGACAGGGTGCTCTGGGGTGGGGGGCTGCAGTGCGCCCCCTGCCCCAGAGCACCTGACCCCCCCATGTTGAGGGCATGCTGCCCGGTACGGCTCAGGAGGGGGGGGGGGCGCTCGCTCGCCCCCCACTCCCCTCCTGACCGGCCGGCCGGCGTGCTTTGGATACGGGTCTGGTATGGATTGTGGGGGGACCCCCACGACGTTTTTTCGGCGTAGGGGGGTCTCCTTACAACCCATACCAGACCTAAGGGCCTGTTATGCTCCTGAGGGGGGAACCCATGCCGGATTTTTATTTAAAAACCGGCGGGGACTTCCTTCTCAGGATTCATATTCACGTACATTGGCGCATATTTTGACCAGCGTAGGCCACCTCCTTTACGTTAGACCGGCGCAATGTAGAGGCACAATCACCGTATCCTCGTACTATTTGCGCAGAAATTAGCGCCGGAGTAACGTAAATTCCGAGGCGTAAGGCGGAGTAATTCAAATTGGGAAGGACGTGGGCGTGTTTCATTTAAATGAGCCGTGACCCCATGCAAATGAAGGGCCAGCCGGCTCGCGCATGCGCACATGAAGCAGACCATGGTCAGCACCTCTGTGCGCATGCTCACAACTCGGGAACGGCGCAATCAGTGAAATTGGAAGTGGACCCGGGCAACTTAGTGAACTACGCAGACAGCATAAATAGACAGAGACAAACACACTTCCTTTGCAAAAGTACATCCCTTTGTATCCCTTCCTTATAGCAAGGTGCTTTTGTTCTGTTGTTTGTTGCGTTGTGACTTGTCTTTGTGATATTTGTTGACTGTTTGATCTAGTGTTTTGTAGAATATATTTGATAGTGTCTTTTGGTGACTGGTTGTGAGACTTTTTGGTTGATAGATTTTGTTTGTTTGTTTTGTTGCTTGTTTTTCTGAGTGATTTTTGGTGATTGTTTGGGAGAGAGTTGTTGTATGAGTATGACTGAGAGGAAGCGGAAGAGCAATTTTTCTTTGGGGGAGAAACAAATTATTGCCCGGGCCCTTACCCAATATGGCCGTTTCCTTCACGGCCTGGAGAGTGCCAACACCACCCCGGCCAGGAAGAAGGAGATTTTGCAGAACATTACTGACCAGGTAAATGCATTGGGGGGGGAGACCCGGATCGTAAAGAAAATCAATGACCTCCGGTGTGTCGTCCGTGGGAAGCTGGCCAAAATGGCAGCCCATGCCAGGGGCACTGGAGGGGGCCCACCATGCCCTGTTAGGCTGACAGTGGAGGAGCGTGCAGTGGCCCACACCTTTAATAGACAACAAGTGGAGGGCCTGCCTGGCTATGACTCCAGTCATGAAGCCGTGATGCCAGGTAAGGTTTTTTTTTTCCTATCTGGTGTGTAGCATGTGTGGGGGAGGGGGGGAAAGGAATATGTGGCAAGTGTGTGGATCCTCCAACCTGTGAATGTTTTGTGTCATCCACAGATGTGCAGGAGGGTGCTGGGCCATCTGGCCTGACCGCACCATCCCCGGGACAACAGCCTGATGAGGACCCCCCGACAAGGCCGGAGTCCTCGGAGGAGTTGGAGGAGGAGGAGTTTGAGGAGGAGGAGGATGTCATGTCAGCCAGTGGATTGTTGTTTTTGGAGGAGTCTTCCTCTCTGGCTGGCAGCAGCCAGCCCTCCATAAGGGCTAGCCCCTCCCACTCCTCCCCCAACAGGGCTCCCCTCCCAAGGCAAAACGATATAAATATCCTGCGCTCCGGTATTTCTTGCTTATGGGGACATACAATTCAATTGTACAGTGTCTTTCCAAAGTCTTGCAGCCCTCCTTAGAATCGTGGGAATTCAAAGGAACTAAAAAAGAAAAAAGAATGGAGGGCGCACCGACCTAGTGTGATACTGTTACACAATTTTTATTAAAATACTAAAATCAATAGTTATACTCACAAAATGAGTTAGAAACAAGCTTTAAAAGACAATCCAACAGCGCCAGCAGAACAGGACGGTTGCTTCAGTCTAAAAAGGTATCTGACCGATAGTCAGGCTAGGCTTACGTTTCGGGGGCGTACCCCTTTCCTCAGAGCCCCGGTGGTCTGCACTGCTCCCTCACTATGCAGCTTGTCAGAATATATACACACACACATATACACAGAGAGGTAAAAAGAGCATGTGCTAGAGGGTCACAGGTCACCCCGCCCACAGGGAGGTCTATTGGCAAAGCTCCCCCCATTTTAAAATTAACCCTTGGATGTACGATCCCTATATCTCACAGACTTGGCATGGTCTTACCGATGGGTATCCCATAGTCCAAAGATTCGCCAATCTGGAAGGGAAGGGGGATGAGGGTGTATGGAGAAATGCATCCATTTTCAGGTGTCAGGGGTGTTATCCTTGAAAGTGCACATACCTTACATATCCTGAGGTAGTGCCCTCCTTCCCTTCACATTTCATTATCCCAAAGTCATCCACATGGGCTGGAACGCACGCCACCTATTCTGAAGTGGCTGCGTTCCAGCACTACACTGCCTCGGGCATCGTGATCCTCTCTGCGCATGCGCGTACCACACGACAGCGCGACGCACGGCGCAGCGCGACGTGCGTCACGCCGCCCACGGCGCCGACTCGTAGGAAGCGAGTGCGCTCCAGCATCACAAAAGGATGCAGGTGAATGCGTTCCAGCATCACCATAGGGTGGAAGCGTCACATCCGCCCCTGTGACATTTCTCCTGTTTTTGCGGGGGATAGAGTCGCAAAGCGGTACTCCCTCTAGTGGCGGGAGGCCAGAATGGGGCTTCTAAATGAGAGACCAGAGGCTTCTCAGCACATGCCCTTGCTCCCAAATAGTCATGAAAAATAAAATATAAGCATAAATAGAATCATAAATATAAATATCATCATTATCATCATCCGTGGAATTAGTGTCAACATCTGCATGGGTAAACACACACCTGCTCCTACATGAAATGGATGGGCTGGACCAGATGTCATTTTGTTAATGTCATCTATAGTCATAAGTGAATACCAAACATGAGCTCGCTCAAATACATAGTAAGATAAAAGAATTAATTAATTAAAATTTGATTTAGAAATAAAAACTGCTTGAAGCGATAGTCCATAGGTCCAGTGTATGTTACAGCACAATATACGCATATACCCATATATACACACGTGCATATAGAGGTAACGTGCACATGCATATCCATAGATACACACGTACATAGACCGCAAAAATGAGTAAAATTGGATTAAAAGACACTCCCTTTAAAGCAATACCCAGAATACAAACACCCACACATACATACATATACAATGTATGAGAGACATGTTAGCGGCACAGCCGGCAGACTATATATTCATTTGCTCGCTCTCATATCTATCCAAACATAGACAGTGTAGAATGCCCATGCATATGCTGACGTCCAAATGGACTACAAGTGTATACAAACAAATGCATAAGTTAATTGCCAACCCTGCCCGCCTAGCTATCCCAGCCTTGGCACCATGGCTGGTGTATACTAGCTTGCAGCCCACTAATACATTTTACCCTAAGTGGCGGCAGACAGGCTGAAACTTATTCTGTGAGGGAACTACCACCTAATATCTACATATAGTACAATACAATGGGTAGTTTAGATTGTTACTTCCTCCCTCTATGGCTTCTTAAAAGCCTCCCCAACCATATAGTACGGTTATCTACAAGATATTCAAATTTAATTATTTATTTCTATTTTGTTTTTTGCTTTTTACTTATGTGATGGTGTGTAATTCTATCTCTTCATTTAACCCTTTCGGAACCATAGTTCCAAGGGTGAAAATCCAAAAGGCCTCTCTTTTACAAAGAATTTGGTATTTTTTGCCGCTATCTAGATTGTTTTGAATGGCCTCTATACCAAACACTCTAAGGCCTTCCACTCCACCATCATGAACTTCCTTAAAGTGTCTTGGTATTGACCCCTTTTCCTTTTTTGTTGCAATGCTGCTCCTATGCTCGTTCATCCTAGTTCTTAATTGACGTGATGTTCGTCCTACATACAGTAGACCACATGGACATAGGATGCCATATATAACGTATGAAGTTCCGCAATTAATGAATTGTTTGATCGTGTGACATCTTCCATCTGCACCAGTAATATCTCTTTTCCTATGGTGCATATGTGTACAGTTGCCACAACTGCTTACGCCACATCTATAACTTCCTTTCTGATCGAAAATTGTGGTCCAGGGCCCTTTCAATCCTTCTTCTTTGTTCATTTTATTTACTCTACTAGGAGCAATCATACTTCTCAAGTCTTTGGGCCTTCTAAAGACCAAATTGGGACGAGACGAGATACATGTCTCTAGAAATGGATCGGCAGCCAGAATCTTCCAGTTCTTCTGGAAGATTTTATGTATGGTCGGGGCCCTATTGTTATACCTAGTGCAGAACCGTACTGTAGAGATTTCTTTTTCTGCATAGCTCTTGATTTTGTCGCTTTTTGGTGCATCCTCTTTATAGAGCTGGAGATATTTTTGGAAGGCTTCCTCTATATGTGCCTCCCCATATAAATATATAAATATAAAGTCAGATCCTGAGAGAGAAATTTAAAGAAAAGGGATATGGGGAGGCACATATAGAGGAAGCCTTCCAAAAATATCTCCAGCTCTATAAAGAGGATGCACCAAAAAGCGACAAAATCAAGAGCTATGCAGAAAAAGAAATCTCTACAGTACGGTTCTGCACTAGGTATAACAATAGGGCCCCGACCATACATAAAATCTTCCAGAAGAACTGGAAGATTCTGGCTGCCGATCCATTTCTAGAGACATGTATCTCGTCTCGTCCCAATTTGGTCTTTAGAAGGCCCAAAGACTTGAGAAGTATGATTGCTCCTAGTAGAGTAAAGAAAATGAACAAAGAAGAAGGATTGAAAGGGCCCTGGACCACAATTTTCGATCAGAAAGGAAGTTATAGATGTGGCGTAAGCAGTTGTGGCAACTGTACACATATGCACCATAGGAAAAGAGATATTACTGGTGCAGATGGAAGATGTCACACAATCAAACAATTCATTAATTGCGGAACTTCATACGTTATATATGGCATCCTATGTCCATGTGGTCTACTGTATGTAGGACGAACATCACGTCAATTAAGAACTAGGATGAACGAGCATAGGAGCAGCATTGCAACAAAAAAGGAAAAGGGGTCAATACCAAGACACTTTAAGGAAGTTCATGATGGTGGAGTGGAAGGCCTTAGAGTGTTTGGTATAGAGGCCATTCAAAACAATCTAGATAGCGGCAAAAAATACCAAATTCTTTGTAAAAGAGAGGCCTTTTGGATTTTCACCCTTGGAACTATGGTTCCGAAAGGGTTAAATGAAGAGATAGAATTACACACCATCACATAAGTAAAAAGCAAAAAACAAAATAGAAATAAATAATTAAATTTGAATATCTTGTAGATAACCGTACTATATGGTTGGGGAGGCTTTTAAGAAGCCATAGAGGGAGGAAGTAACAATCTAAACTACCCATTGTATTGTACTATATGTAGATATTAGGTGGTAGTTCCCTCACAGAATAAGTTTCAGCCTGTCTGCCGCCACTTAGGGTAAAATGTATTAGTGGGCTGCAAGCTAGTATACACCAGCCATGGTGCCAAGGCTGGGATAGCTAGGCGGGCAGGGTTGGCAATTAACTTATGCATTTGTTTGTATACACATGTAGTCCATTTGGACGTCAGCATATGCATGGGCATTCTACACTGTCTATGTTTGGATAGATATGAGAGCGAGCAAATGAATATATAGTCTGCCGGCTGTGCCGCTAACATGTCTCTCATACATTGTATATGTATGTATGTGTGGGTGTTTGTATTCTGGGTATTGCTTTAAAGGGAGTGTCTTTTAATCCAATTTTACTAATTTTTGCGGTCTATGTACGTGTGTATCTATGGATATGCATGTGCACGTTACCTCTATATGCACGTGTGTATATATGGGTATATGCGTATATTGTGCTGTAACATACACTGGACCTATGGACTATCGCTTCAAGCAGTTTTTATTTCTAAATCAAATTTTAATTAATTAATTATTTTATCTTACTATGTATTTGAGCGAGCTCATGTTTGGTATTCACTTATGACTATAGATGACATTAACAAAATGACATCTGGTCCAGCCCATCCATTTCATGTAGGAGCAGGTGTGTGTTTACCCATGCAGATGTTGACACTAATTCCACGGATGATGATAATGATGATATTTATATTTATGATTCTATTTATGCTTATATTTTATTTTTCATGACTATTTGGGAGCAAGGGCATGTGCTGAGAAGCCTCTGGTCTCTCATTTAGAAGCCCCATTCTGGCCTCCCGCCACTAGAGGGAGTACCGCTTTGCGACTCTATCCCCCGCAAAAACAGGAGAAATGTCACAGGGGCGGATGTGACGCTTCCACCCTATGGTGATGCTGGAACGCATTCACCTGCATCCTTTTGTGATGCTGGAGCGCACTCGCTTCCTACGAGTCGGCGCCGTGGGCGGCGTGACGCACGTCGCGCTGCGCCGTGCGTCGCGCTGTCGTGTGGTACGCGCATGCGCAGAGAGGATCACGATGCCCGAGGCAGTGTAGTGCTGGAACGCAGCCACTTCAGAATAGGTGGCGTGCGTTCCAGCCCATGTGGATGACTTTGGGATAATGAAATGTGAAGGGAAGGAGGGCACTACCTCAGGATATGTAAGGTATGTGCACTTTCAAGGATAACACCCCTGACACCTGAAAATGGATGCATTTCTCCATACACCCTCATCCCCCTTCCCTTCCAGATTGGCGAATCTTTGGACTATGGGATACCCATCGGTAAGACCATGCCAAGTCTGTGAGATATAGGGATCGTACATCCAAGGGTTAATTTTAAAATGGGGGGAGCTTTGCCAATAGACCTCCCTGTGGGCGGGGTGACCTGTGACCCTCTAGCACATGCTCTTTTTACCTCTCTGTGTATATGTGTGTGTGTATATATTCTGACAAGCTGCATAGTGAGGGAGCAGTGCAGACCACCGGGGCTCTGAGGAAAGGGGTACGCCCCCGAAACGTAAGCCTAGCCTGACTATCGGTCAGATACCTTTTTAGACTGAAGCAACCGTCCTGTTCTGCTGGCGCTGTTGGATTGTCTTTTAAAGCTTGTTTCTAACTCATTTTGTGAGTATAACTATTGATTTTAGTATTTTAATAAAAATTGTGTAACAGTATCACACTAGGTCGGTGCGCCCTCCATTCTTTTTTCTTTTTTACTCCCCTCCCAAGGGCCTCCCCTTCTCCCCGGCCACAAGCATCAGCTGGAGGCAGGAAGTCGTCCCAGAAGACCAGGGGGGTGGCCGAAGTTCTGCCCGCCAATCTGAGAAGGGACCAGGCCCTTCAGACCCACCATCTGGGACATGTCAGCCAGACTTTGGTGCGGATGGAGGAGAGCCTGTCCTCCATTAAGGATACGCTTGGGGACCTGGACTGCCACTCCCTGGCTCTTACAAACTGCCTAAACGAACTGCAGACTACTACAGCAGACGTTGGGCAGGATGTGAGGGCCCTCACCCAGGCTATCCAGGCCAATACGGCATCACTAAGTGCTGGCCTGACCAGAATTGCCGTGGCCTTGGAGGGCAGGCCGCCAGGTGGGCAGAGACCAGGGGCTGCTCCTCCTTCCCCGGATTACCCCCCCCTTCCCATGAGTTCCCCTGAGGAGCCGGGGCCATGGCCGTGGGTGCCCCAGGCGTGGGTCACGCCAGCGGCATTAATTTGTTTTCCCCCCTTTTTTTTTTTCTGGACTTTTTTTTTTTTCATTACTTTTTTTTCTGTATTTTTTTGCTGGAATTTTTATTTTTTTTGCTGGTCAATTTTTTTTTTTTGTGTTGTGAATGATTTCGGAATGTGGGGGTGACATTCCTGCCGGAAAAGGGGTGTCACCCTCATTTGTGGTGGAGAAGGGTTCCCCAGGACCAGGGGGAAGTGATCCCCAGGTCCGTGTGAATGGTGTATGAATGTACAGTGACATAATTGGAGCCGTGGCGTGGCGTTGCTGCTCACAAGTCCAGCATGGTGGGCTTGTGCTAATCCAATTTGATGAGGATGTGATGTGTCTGTGCTAGGGACCACAGTGGTGTGCATGCATGCATTCTCATTGTGCCATGAATAATGTGTGTGTTTAACGTGCAAAGATGCCTAATGTGAGCTGTCTCCTGGCTACTCCTCAGAAGATGGGGTAGCCTCGGTTAGGGGGGGATTGTCTGGTTCAGGGGTCAGGTCATCACGTATGTCAATCTGCAGGCCCTTTCTCACTGCGAAGTTGTGCAGCTGGCACACGAAGTTGGGGGAATACAACAGGGTCCCCCCAGACTTATCCAGGCATCGGAAACGTGACTTCAGGAGGCCAAAGGTGCGCTCCACCACTGCACGTGTTTGGGCGTGGGCTTCATTGTATCTTTCCTCTCCTGGGGTTTGGGGGTTCCGGATAGGAGTCATGAGATGGGGTCCCAGTGCATATGCAGAGTCACCTGTAAGGGAAAAGACAGGAGGATGTTAGTCATGCATGTGCCCCTTGTGATGTGTGCATCATGGGGGGGACAGTCATGCCTGCCACCCATGTCACTCACCAACCAGCCAGGTGTCCCCATACACGTTCTGTTCGAATTCCATTCGGATGGGGCTCTGATTGTAGATGTAGCTGTCATGGCTGGATCCGGGGTGTTTGGCACGGACGTGCCATATGAGGCCTTGGGCATCGACTATCACCTGTACGTTGATGGAATGCCAATGCTTCCGATTGCGGTATATGTGCTCTGTCTCATGGGGGGGCTGGAGTGCCACATGTGTGCAATCAATGGCCCCCACGGTGCGTGGGAATCTGGCAATTCTGTAGAAATCTGTCATTGCCTTCAGCCGCAGGTCCTCAGTGGTGGGTTTGATGATTTGGTTGGCCATGCGTCTGAGGATTGCAGGGATAACCTGGTGCACACATCTGCTCATGGAGGATTGTGACATCCCAGCCACCACTCCACTTGTTCTTTGAAAAGAGCCACTGGCAAGGAAATGGAGTGTTACCATGACCTTGACCAGTGGCTGCACTGCATGTGAGCGGTGTGTTCGGCTGGTGATGTCATCCTGCAGGGTTATGGTTAATTCCAGGATGGCATGAGGGGTGAATCTGAAGATGCGATACACCTCAGAATCACTCATGCCAAAGAGGTCTATGCGTGTGCGGTATATCCTCTCCCGTGCCCTCCTCCGTGCCCTCCTCCTTCGTTGCTCCTCTAAAGTCATTAGTATAGCTATGAGCAAGAATGCCCCTGGCATCTTGGCATAAAGTTTGTTGTCCAGCAAGTATGACTGCTCAGCTCCTCACTAACAGTGTTGCTTTAGCTGACATGTAGACAGATTGTCTAATTTTATTCCACCTTTTCTATGGTCTAATTTTAGACAGGACGTGCAGCTGTTGCGCACAGCACGTAGCCTGCGCTGCACCAACGTTCTTTTGTGGATCCCCGTAACTCCCTCATTTGCATATTTGAATAGCAAATCAATGGTGTGTCTAGCGCAGTTTTGCGCGGACGGATACGCCGGTCTATCGAAGTTACGCCGGTCCAAAAAAAGTAGATTTCTTGCGTATCTCATTTTGGGGATGCGGCGCATCGAAACGCATGCGCAAATTTAGACTTACGCCGCGCATCTCCTGTAACGCCGGCGTAATCGCTCTGTGAATCTGGCCCTTAAGTGTATTGTACTAAGGGCCAGTTCACACCAGACGCAGTTCTATGTACTTTTTTTCTGCACTAAAAATGCATGCACAGTGTTTTTAATGTATTCATATGGCTCTAGTTCACACCATGCAGTCAGTCTCCGGTCAGTTTCCAGTGCAGAAACTCAACGGAAACTGACTGCATGGTGTGAACTAGAGCCATTGGAATACATGGAAAATACTATGCATGCATTTTTTGCAGAAAAAGAGCGAACAGACCTGAACGGAACTGCGTCTGGTGTGCACTAGCACTTAAATCGCTTGCTTCTGTTCCCTTGAGGCCGCGTACACACGATGAGACATGTCCGCTCAAACATGTCCGACGGACCGTTTCCAGCAGACATGTCTCATCGGATTTTGGTCCGATGGCGTGTACACACCATTGGACAAAAATCCCCTCGGGCTGAGGACACGGTGACGTGACGTTGACGCCGCCACGTCACCACTTCAGGAAGTAAAATACTTCCACGCATGCGTCGAATCCATTCAACACATGCGTGGAGATTTTTGTCCGCTGGTTAGTGTACTAACCAGCGGACATATCCGACGGACATGTCTCCGGCGCACAAATTTCAAAGCATGCTTTGAAATTTGTCCGCTGGGAAAACATGTCCGCTAGCCCGTACACACGATCGGAGATGTCTGCTGAGACGGTCCGTCGGACCAGTTTCAGCACATATATTCGATCCTGTGTACGCAGCCTCAGAGCCAGTTCACACCAGATGCAGTTCTGTGCAGTTCCCTTTTTTCTGCGATCCACCAACCAAAATTTACTCCAGATACCTAAAGCCAGATACAAGTCCAAAGGAGAAAGAAGATTTGCGGTCCAAGTACCTAGACTATGGAACGCCTTACCAACCAGCATTCGGCTGGAGGAGAACCATTTAGTCTTCAGAAGAAAGATCAAAACCCATCTCTTCTGAGGACAAAAAAAAAGAAATAGTCACCAAGCGCCCAGAGGCGATTCAGTTTGCATGCGCTGCGCTATATACGTTTCTCACTCACTCACTCACTCACTCACTCACTCACTCACTCACTTACTCACTCACTCAATACAGTCAGTTCCAGTCAGTTTCCGGTGAGTTTCTGCACCGGAAACTGACCAGAAACTGACTGGAACTGACTACACTGGTGTGAACTAGAGCAATTGGAATACACTGAAACACCATGCATGCATTTTTAGTGCAGAAAAAAAGCACATGGAACTGAACGGAGCTGCATCTGGTGTGAACTAGCACTAAAGCACAATTAACAGCACAGTGCTTGAGCTGTGTAATTTGGCCCCTTGTATAACATGAAAAACCTGGCTGATCATGCCTGGTTCTTCCCTTCCGCCTGTAAACTGACCACAGTTTATCATGGCTGCTGAGCCCTGACACCGTAGACAGTTTACGTTCCTCTGTCATCCGCATCTCACCACTCTGGTCTCCCCCGTTATCATCCCCCCTCCCCTCCCTACCTGTCAGCTCCGTCCACTTTAACTTTTTGCTATAATAAATATCCCCCCCCCCCCAAAAAATGTTTTATTTTATTTCTTCCTAAGTTTAAGCTGAGTTGTGTTCTCCTACATATTTTTGTTAAAAAAATCGCAATAAGTGTATATTGATTTGTTTTTCGCAAAAGTTATTGCATCTACAAAATAAGGGATAGATTTATGGCATTTTTATTATTATTTTTTATTAGTAATAGCGGCGATCTGCGATTTTTATCATGACTGTGACATTGCGGCGGACAGTTCGGACACTTTTGACACTATTTTGGGGAAGTGGGCTCACTAGAACAAGACAGAAATCACTGCTCCCGATCACTGGGAGCAGTAGATCCCTGTCATGTTGCTAGGCAGAACAGGGAAATGCCTTGTTGTCCGTGCCATGATCAAAATGCAGTGGTTGTCCTATGTGAGCATAGTATGAACAAATAAAGTTATTTTGCACTCCTCCACCTTGGTCTGGCACTTTTTTGTGGTCTTACATTTGGATTTGTATCCTCAGTACCCACCAAGGGGAGCCAGTCAGTTTGGCAAATTATGGTGCTTCCTGGACTCTTTGGTTGTAGATATTTTTTTTTTTAATCAACCCCAAATGAGCTGTAACTAAAGTTCTCTGAAATATCTTTTTCAGCTAGATGACCTTTATAAGTACATCTATTGTTACAGAATTATGTAGGCAGCTATTCATGAAATGTTCTTTTGAGAATAGTAATTCCCTGGCTGTCATATTAGTGCTTTGGCTTCAATGCTTTCTCAGTTACTGACCTGGAACAAGCATAGAGATAAGGAGTTCTGACACTTTACTGACACTCATACAGATCATGGCAATTGTAATGTGTAACTTAAGACAGACACAATGAGTCAAAATATTTTTTTTAGAATAAGGCCCAGATGATATCATAACATGCATCATTTTGTGAAAACATCAAACAGTCCTTAGGCTTTTTTCCTTGACAAAAATTAGGGGCATCAGTGAAATAAATGGAATATTTCTGAAACATTGCCATCTGCAGGAGATTCACAGACAAGATTCTGTAACTGTCCCACAGGAGCATTTGCGCTCGACCGCATTAATATTCATTACGGGTAACACCATATGTTTCACAGCAGGAGCCATGGCCAGAAGACACTCTGTCAAAAAGACAGAATTAATAAAGCATTATAAAACCAATGTTACGATGATAAACACAAAATGACAAGCTAATTAAAATAATCTTAATTGCAGTTTTTTTTTTGTTTCAGCAATAACATTTGTTTTGCATTTGTGCCTTACCTGCTCACTACTCACCTTATATTAATTTTCACTAGGGATTTAAGCCTTGTCTCATTTAAAAGACGCAGTAGCCTTTTTCTCAAACTGATTAAATACCATTTAATGAATTATTTTCAAATATGTTAAGGTAGCCAGTTGCAAGAAATAAAATTGACAAAATGAGAGCTGTGATTAGTTGTAATACACACTTGTCTCTGTTTTAACAAATACGGCTGATGCAAATGAACAGTTCAAAATATATCTGGCTATTAAATCAAAATAATTGAAAATGCAAATGTATAAGGTACATATTAATCCTGCTCAGGATTTTGTTTAAAGTGGAAGTTCACCCTAAAACAAAAATGTCTAAATCTACTTGCATCCAGAATCTATGAATAATCTATATAACTCTGTGAAAAAAAAATCCATATATATAACTTTTCTAAAGCTGATCCGGACCAGTCTCCAGTGGCAAAAGCTCTGTGCAGGAGGCAGCCAACAACGTAATAGACTTACTATGGGGAGCCCGTCGTTGGCTACTTTTTCTACACACTCCCACATGGCGAAGCTGCCAGTGACAGCTCAGCGTGGGACCAGACCGGAGCGGCTTCAGTAAAGGTATAGCAATTTCTTCTTTACAGGGCTAGATAGGTTAGTCTTAGATTGTAAAAACCAGTAGATTAACTGCTTGCCGACCGCCCACTGCAGTTATACGGCGGGACGGTGGCACTGCTGGGTGGGAGCACGTAGCTTGTTTGTTACAGAGCGGGGAACGGGAGGTATGTGTGCAAACACATACCTCTCGTTCCTGTCAGCGGGGGAAACGCTGATCTTCTGTTCATACAATGTATGAACAGAAGATCAGTGATTTCCCTTAGTAAGGCCACCCCCCCATACAGTAAGAACACAAGCAGGAACACACTTAACCCCTTCCCTGCCCCCTAGTGTTAACCCCTTCACTGCCAATGGCATTTTTATAGTAATCCAATGCATTTTTATAGCATTGATCGCTATAAAAATGCCAATGGTCCCAAAAATGTGTCAAAAGTGTCCGATGTGTGCGCCATAATATCGCAGTACCGAAAAAAAATGCTGATCGCCGCCATTACTAGTAAAAAAAAAATATTAATAAAAATGCCATAAAACTACCCCCTTTTTTGTAAACGCTATAAATTTTGCGCAAACCAATCAATAAACGCTAATTGCGATTTTTTTTAACGAAAAATATGTAGAAGAATACATATCGGCCTAAACTGAGGAAAAAAAAATGTTTTTTATATCTTTTTGGGGGATATTTATTATAGAAAAATGTAAAAAATATTGAATTTTTTTCAAAATAGTCTCTCTATTTTTGATTAAAGCGCAAAAAATAAAAACCGCAGAGATGATCAAATACCACCAAAAGAAAGCTCTATTTGTGGGAAAAAAAGGACGCCAATTTTGTTTTGGAGCCACATCGCACGACCACGCAATTGTCAGTTAAAGCGACGCAGTGCCGAATCACAAAAAGTGCTCTGCTCTTTGACCAGCAATATGGTCCGGGGGTTAAGTGGTTAAGAGATTTTAGTTTTAGCCTGAACTTCTTCTTTAATATCTTGTTATTACTTGTGTACATATAATCACCCTTCACCATGTGTAAAATTCCTGGTAACCTATACTCATGGAAAAGCTCATCCTGAACCTGCAACTCACAAAATCTGCTCATTGGGTTTCTTGGTAGACACATAGGGCCAGATTCACATACCCAGGTGTATCTTTGTGGGGGCGTAGCGTATCTTCTTTATGCTACGCGCCGCAAGTTAAAAAGGCAAGTGCTGTATTTACAAAGCACTTGCTCCCTAAGTTACGGCGGCGTAGTGTAAATGGGCCGGCGTAAGCCCGCGTAATTCAAAGTAGCAAGGCAGTGGGTGTGTTTTATAACAATGAACCGTGACCCCATGCAAATGATGGGCCGAACGCACGGTGCATTCGCCGTCTGTGGACGTATCCCAGTGTGCATGCTCAGAATCACGTCGGATAGAATGCCTAAGTGACGTCGGCGCGCAATGCCTACGACGTGTGAACGTAACCTACGCCCAGCCCTATTCACGTACTACGTAAACGGCTTAAAGGACGTAAAATTTGACGGCGTCGTTCTCTGGCCCATACCTTTGCATTAGCTGCGCCTCATATAGCAGGGGTAACTTTACGCCGGACGTAAGCCTTACGCAAAGTGCGTATATGAAGCGGCCGGGCGCATCTACGTTCGTGAATCGGCGTATCTTACTCATTTGCAAATTTATAATACGCCGGCGTAGGCAAGTTACGTCAGACGGCTAAAGCCATGTTTTTCGGCGTATCTCGCTTTGTGAATCGGCACAAAGATGCGACGGCGCACATTTGAAATTACGGCGGCGTGTCTTTATAAATGCTTCCTGAATCTGGCCCATTAAGTGTGCCTATTTTAAGACTTCCCCAACATATTTATTTAAAAAAATGGATTCATTGAACAACATTATTCACACCAAGGAATTTCTCCTGCTGCAGTCTCCCAGAACCGATAAATAATATACAGAATGCCAGTGCTTTTAAACTGAACTAGAGAACCCATTATAGGGATACAAATTTCTGTCCACCATTTTTCTTTTTTAAATATGAACTTTAATAATAGTACTCTGCAGAATTACACACAAAAAAATTGGGTTAATTAATAATCATGATCTGACATCCAACATCATTGCATTCTTATTCCATTCTATGTATTGGACAAGTCTCTTATGCCGTGTACACACGATCGGAGTATCCGATGTTCTAAAAATCCGATGGATTTTTTAATCGGAATTCTGATTGCAAGCTGCCTTGCATACATACTGTCAGACTAAATTCCGACCATCCAAAACGCAGGACGTAAAACACTACGACGTGCCGAGAAAAATTAAGTTCAATGCTTCTGAGCATGCGTCGACTTGATTCTAAGCATGCGTGTATTTTTCTCTGATGGAATTCCACACAGGCGATCAGAATTTCCCATTGGATTTTTTCCATCGGAAGAATTTAAAACATGTTCTATTTTTTTACCCCAATGGAAAAAGGTCAGATGGGGCCCACACACAATCGGAATTTCCAATGAAACAAGTGCATCAGACTTTTTTCATCGGAAAGTCCGATCGTGTTTACGCGGCATTATCTGCTACATTTGCAAGACAAACTTAGCAGGTAATATATTCCATAAGGAGAGACATAAACAGTGTAGACAAATTTGGTATATGCGGTACTGTCTAAGGAAATATACATCGTCTGGACTGGGAAGGAAGCTGCATGAGTGCTCTTTTTAATTTATAGAGTGAAATAAGGGTTGTAAAAATATTTGGTATCAGATCGTGATTATTCATTATCCCAAAGTACCATCATCCATGTTGATATTCAAAAAAAATAAAAAAGTTGGATAGGAATCTTTCTCCCAATAATGGTTCCTCTAGTTTAGTTTTAAAGCACTGGCATTCTGTAAATTATTTATCGGTTCATTTGAGGTGAGGTGGACAAGCCAGCAGCTCTTAAGTAGATTAGGCATCCTGTGATGTTAGGATATGTGTAGTCTCCCAGAACCATCTATGCTCAAGAGTAAGATTTTTTGTGAAATCGCCAGTTTTTGGTTGGGCTTTCCAATTAATCTGCCAGATTATGGAAACGCTGGCTTTACTGGTCCTTTTTTTCAACCCTGTGCTGCTAACTGAGATTAGTGACATCAATAGCAGAGTTGAAATCAGGATAATAGTTGTTACGGCCCCTATGGCATCGAATAAATAACAAGAGGAGAGCTTCTGACGGGTGCAGTAGTTTTATTCTTTCGCGACAAAGGTGAGCAGCAGGGTTGAATATTGTTCTCTTTATCTCCTTGAGCACCGTAAACATGAATATCGTAAGCACCGTGAAAACTGTAAATGACATACAACACACTTATTTACAGTTATCACCACAAAAGGGGGTTACAGGGTTAATTGCAGTTGTCTGCACACACATCTAACATGGTTACATGCAAAGGGCCAGATTCTCAGAGGCGTTACGACGGAGTATCTCAGATACCCCGTCGTATCGCCTTTTTTTTTGTCTCGTATCTATGCGTGTGATGCTGAGCATCACTTTTGCATAGATACGCTTCTACATCCGACAAGTGTAAAAGCATTACACTTTCGGATCGTAGGCGTAATGACAACTCCGGCCACTAGGTGGCCTTTACGTTGTTTTTTCATTTGCATATGCAAATGAGTAGTACGCCGATTCTCGATCGCTTTTACGCCGCCCCGTCGTCGCGTACGTCGTTTTAGTTCGCGTAAGGTTACCCCAGCTTCTATGTGGAGTAACCTTACGAGGTCCCGTCGGATGCCGTCGTGTCCCGTCGGATGCCATGTTAAGTATGGCCTCGGGACCGCGTCGTGTTGTGCGTCGTTTACGTCGTTTGCGTACGTCGATTCTCAATGGGGCTGGCGTACGCTGCGATTACGTCGTTTACATTGAGAAAATGTGACGTCCTTTTGAGCATGTGCACTGGGCTTTTTCCCCAGCCGGCGCATGCGCAGTTCGTTCGACGTGGGGGCGCGCTTAATTTAAATACAACCTGCCACATTTGAATTGCGCGGGTTTACGCTTGGCGATTTACGAGACGCCGGCGAAAACTACGGAGCAAGTGCTTTGAGAATAAAGCACTTGCTCTAGTACGCAGCAGCGGCATAGTGTAAATGGCTTACGCTACGCCGCCGAATATATATGAGAATCTGGCCCAAAGTGCTTTGGATTATATAGCGTGTTTAAAACCAAACAGCATGAACACGGTTTATCTCTAGAACATATACATCTTTATAACAATGCACACTTTTCTGCATCCTCGATCCACTTGCCAAGGGGGGTATAAACTTTAAGCTTTAGGGATTTTCTGCAAACATCTTCCATGAAGTCCTATGTATACAGCTAACATGTGGCATGTGATACAGGAAAATACTTTATTTCTAAGACAGGAAGAAAGGAGTGGTTTTGTGATCCTGCTAGTTAAACATTCCCCCCGGGAACTAAAGGGAGGCAGAAAGGTTCCACCCAGCAGCAAGTGCTGAACAAGATCCACAATGACAAGCGGACAGTTACACTCCCACCAAATTATGTTATGATGAATATAACTTAAAAAGTCATACATAATTTACAGAACATAACTAAGGCCGCTATAAAACATGGTACATCATACACAATTTAGCTTTTAGGTACCTCTGTAAATGGCTACTGTCTCGTGTGGTGGTATGCTAGTGTATCACTAAAACTGAACTTATTTGCTTTCTATGAGGACTACTAGCTTTTGAATAGGACGTTCAATAAGTGAAGGTTTTGATACATAGTCTTTCTTATCTTGCAATCTTCTGTCACCTACTAACACCTTGACTCGACGAACTAGACCATCCTTTTCTATTGTAGTTTCAATTACACGTCCTAGTTGCCACTGGCATCTGGGAGACATATCTTCTTTGATTATGACAATGTCATTTACTTTGAGGTTACGTCGGGGTGTGTGCCATTTCTGTCTTGTGGAAACACTCATTAGGTATTCTCTTTTCCACCGACTCCAGAATTGTTCTGCTAAATACTGTACTCTACGCCACCGTTTAGCTGCATATACATCTTCCTTTACGAATTTCCCAGGTGGAGGTAATGCAACCTTGGATTTCATCAGGATGAGGTGGTTTGGAGTTAGAGGTTCTGGTGCCTTGGGGTCATTGATTCCATTGACAGTTAAAGGACGGCTGTTAACAATGGCCATAGCTTCATAAAATAGCGTTCTAAGAGAAGCATCATCTAGTCTACTTGAACATTGGACTGTTGTAGCATTTAGCACATTACGAATGGTTCTAATTTGACATTCCCAGACTCCCCCTGCATGACTTGCAGAAGGAGCATTGAAGATAAACTCACAGGGCCAGATTCTCAGAGGCGTTACGACGGAGTATCTCAGATACCCCGTCGTATCGCCTTTTTTTTTGTCTTGTATCTATGCGTGTGATGCTGAGCATCACTTTTGCATAGATACGCTTCTACATCCGACAAGTGTAAAAGCATTACACTTTCGGATCGTAGGTGTAATGACAACTCCGGCCACTAGGTGGCCTTTACGTTGTTTTTTCATTTGCATATGCAAATTAAGTAGTACACCGATTCTCGATCGCTTTTACGCCGCCCCGTCGTCGCGTACGTCGTTTTCGTTCGCGTAAGGTTACCCCAGCTTTTATGTGGAGTAACCTTACGAGGTCCCGTCGGATGCCGTCGTGTCCCGTCGGATGCCATGTTAAGTATGGCCTCGGGACCGCGTCGTGTTGTGCGTCGTTTACGTCGTTTGCATACGTCAATTCTCAATGGGGCTGGCGTACGCTGCGATTACGTCGTTTACATTGAGAAAATGTGACGTCCTTTGGAGCATGCGCACTGGGCTTTTTCCCCGGCCGGCGCATGCGCAGTTCGTTCGACGCGGGGGCGCGCTTAATTTAAATACAAGCCGCCCCATTTGAATTGCGCGGGTTTACGCTTGGCGATTTACGAGACGCCGGCGAAAACTACAGAGCAAGTGCTTTGAGAATAAAGCACTTGCTCTAGTACGCAGCGGCGGCGTAGTGTAAATGGCTTACGCTACGCCGCCGAATATATATGAGAATCTGGCCCACACTGTTTATCAGCTAGGAAAGTTTCTAGTGCCTTTGTGTCACATTGCTTCAGGGCTTCTTTAAGTTCGTTCTTTGCTCCTGTGAAATTTGTGCCTTGGTCACAGTGAAGTTGGCAAACGGCTCCTCTTAAACTGATGAAACACCTTAAGGCATTGATGAAGGAATCTGTAGATAAATCTTCAAGCATTTCGATATGGACTGCACGTGAGGAGAAGCATGTTAAGATTAGACCATACCTCTTGTATTCCTTTCGACCTTGTTTGGTGATAAAGGGACCAAAACGGTCCATACCGCAGTATGTAAAGGGAGCTGAAACTTCTACTCGTTCTTCGGGGAGCTCTGACATACGCTGCTCCTCTGTGGGACGACGGAGCTTTCGACACTGTACACATTTATATATTAACTTAGCAACTGACTTGCTTCTGCCAAGCACCCAAAATCCATTTGCTCTGAGTTCTGTAAGGCCCCATACACACGATCGGACATATCCGATGAAAACGGTCCGCGGACCATTTCCATTGGATATGTCCGATCGGGAGTTTGATCCGATGGCGTCACTGCCACGTCACCGCACCAGGAAGTAAAACACTTCCGCGCATGCGCCGAATCCATTCGGCGGCGGCGCGGCGGCGGTGGGGGACGACATGTCTGCTGGTAAGTGTACTAACCAGCAGACATGTCGGGCGGACAGATTCCACCGGATGGATTTCAAAGCATGCTTTGAAATCTGTCGGGTGGAGAAATCTGTCCGCTAGCCCATACACACGAGCGGAGATGTCTGCTGAAACGGTCCATCGGACCGTTTTCAGCGGACATATCCCCTCGTGTGTACGCGGCCTTAGAGTTTGGCTGCGGCCCTGGTGATAGGTGGCTGCATGATAGTGGGACAAGATTAACTGAGTAATGTGCCCTTCTTTTGGGAGGATGACTGGGTGTTTTGTTTCTTGACTAAGAGTTGATCTTGACAGCCTTCCACCAACACGAAGAAGTCCTTGAAACCAGAATGGGGTCAAGACAGCTAAGAGGGCTTGAACTTGGAAAACTATCTCCTCTTTGAAGAAGTTTTAGCTCTTGGGGGAAAGTTTGCTGTTGAACTAAACCTATCACTACCTCCCCGGCCTTCTTACGTTCCTCCACAGACACAAGATTTCTGAAGTGATGCGTCTTCGTTTTTATTCTCCTGATTCTTGCAATCACCTTAATGAGCATTAACCAACTGGAGAACCTGCTCAGACGATTTAGAATATCAGTTTGTTCACTGGCCTGTGATGCAAGGGTTGTAATGGGTTTGACTTCAGGGTCGCCTACAATTAGTTCTTTAGTTCTGCCGAAGATCTTGAAGATGCGTGCACTTCAGATTTCCAAAGGAAACTAGGCCCAGATAACCAACTTGAGGGGGAGATATCTTCTACATGTAGACCCCTGGATGCATGGTCGGCTGGGTTTTGTGTCGTATCCACATAGTGCCACTGAGTTGGGTCTGTAATCTCTCTTATGAGTTGAACACGATTGGCTACAAACACGTGAAACCTTCTCGCTTCATTATTGATATAGGCTAAGACTACTTGGGAATTTGTCCAGAAGAATTCTTTGTCAATTTCTATCTCAAGTTCTGCCTTCAACATGGCACTCAACCTTGCTGCGGTGACAGCAGCTGAGAGTTCAAGCCTTGGGATGCTCACAATCTTCGTTGGTGCGACTCTTGCTTTAGCCATTATGAGGCTGCAATGGACTTGATCTCTGTCATTCTTGTACCTAAGGTATGAACAAGCACCATATCATATGTTGCTGGCATCAGAAAAGTGGTGTAGTTCCACTTTCGTTCTGTTACCGAAATCTGGGGGATGGTAACATCTGGGTATCTTGATTTCCCTTAAAGCTTGCAGACTACTCTTCCAAGCCTCCCACCGTGGACATAAGCTCTCAGGAAGTGCTTCATCCCAACTGATGCCCCTGCGGCAAAGCTCTTGGAGAATGCACTTGCCACTCAGTATGAAGGGGGCTATGAAGCCCAGAGGATCATAGAGAGAAGCTACGACTGACAAGATACCACGACGAGTTGAGGGTTGATCCTTTATGTCAACACTGAAACTGAAGGTGTCGTTTTCAATTGACCACTGAATGCCCAGTACTTGTCCTTCTGTTGTTGAGTCTGGGTTAAGTTTGACAGGTACACTAGTTGTTGCTCTTTCTGACAGAGCTATACAGGACAGGACGTCCCTTCTATTAGAGTTGAACTTATGCAGTCGTAGGCCAGCATTTTTACATAATCTTTGAGTTTAAGGATTAGATTCGAAGCTTCACTGACTGTTGGAACGCTGTTTAGGCCGTCGTCGACATAAAAGTTCTTCTCTATGAAGGCTGATGCTGAGGGATATTCTGACTTGTATTGTCATGCAAGATACTTAAGGCCGAAATTGGCACATCCTGGAGAGGAACTGGCACCGAAAAGGTGGACTGCCATTCTGAATTCTTTCGGTTCTGTTTCCAACTGACCGTTCTCCCACCAAAGGAACCTTAAGTAATTGCGCATTTCTGTGGGGATGTAGAATTGATGGAACATCTTTTCAATGTCGCATATCACAGCAACTGCTTCCTTCCTGAAGCGACAGAGAACTTGTCTGGCTTCTTGGGGTGATAAACCCTGTGATGTGGGATGTACCACACTGTCTCTTCCTCTGATAGTGAAGGGGCTGGTTCTGCATCACCCTTTCTGATTGTTTCTTTCATGAATGCGGTGTAGTGTTCATGGTACTGTCTATTTGCCTTTAGTCTTTTCTTTAGATGATGAAGTCGAATAAGGGCCAGCCTCTTATTGTTTGGTAGAGCCAGTTGACTGTTGTCTTTGAAGGGTAATGGCATCTCGTAGTGTCCATCTTTCCTTTTCGTTATAGTTTCCGAGAGAAACTGCACGAAGCGAACATCATCTTGGGACACGTACTTATCTTCATAATTTCTTTCAATGAAGTCCATTTCTAAAACCTTTAACACATCAGTGACCGTCGGCATTGGCATTTCCTTTACTGCAACTCTGTGTACGAAGCTCTGGCTACCCTGTCTATCAAGATGTGGATTTGCTGATCCTATAATGCTCCAGCCGAGCATAGTCCTTTGAGCGAAGGGTTCATTTTCGGAGCCGATAACCTCCAAGGGAGCCAGTGCTGATGGGCAGTCATAACCGATCAGTAGTCCTACTTCACAGTCTTGAAGTGGCTGTAACTTGTTTGCCAAGTGTTTGAGGTGTGACCACTGGAGTGCGGTCTCCTTAGTGGGGATGTGAGACTTATCTACTGGAATGAAATCTCTTGTATAGGCTTGACGGAGTTGGACTTGAGCTTTAGAGTTGAAGCCACGCACTTGCAGACCGTGAGCAATTTGGCTTGATATAACTGTGTCAACAGCTGTCATTGTGCTGAGCTTTAGCTGTAATGGCTTGGTGCTCACACTTAACTTCGATACCAGGTCTGCCAGAATAAAGGTTGAATCACTCTGTGTGTCAAGTAGGGCATAAGTGAGGATTTCCCTCTGAGGCTTGGTCGTAGCTGACAACAGAACTGGAACAATGCAGGATGTGGCAGAAGTATGTCTTGTCAAAGTATGGGACATAACTTTGGGAACATTGTGGTTTGCTTTACTTTCCATGTCTACTGAATCATCGTTTGATGTTTTGACAGGCTCAGTGTTTCTCTGTATGTGCAAACAGTTTGGATGACGTCGACTGCATATGCTACATGTGTGCCTTCCTTTGCAGTCTTTTGTAGTGTGGCCCTTTCTTAGGCAACCAAAACAGAGATGGTTTTCGTGAATAAAGGCCTTCTTTTCATCGATGGTCTTTGCAGCAAAGGTCAGACATTTAGCGACACCGTGTGTTTCGTCTTTGCAGACTAGGCAAGGTGGTTTTGGTCTTGAAGCTGAGATCTTTGGAACGTTGAAGGTAGAGGGCTTCATTTGAGTGCTTGTGTTGAGCGCCTTGGCTCTCTTGGGGATTCTCTCATCTGTAGTCTTGGTACTGAGGAGGAAAGGAGAGGCAATGGGGTTGCATGCAATCTTAGCTTCCCCTTGCAGGAACTCTGTGAAACGAGCAAAGGTTGGGTATTCTTGAGACTTGTCAAGCTCGTCCACAACGATGCGACTCCATCTGCATACGATCCATTCAGGCAGTTTCTTGAGAAGCTTGTGGTTTTCTTCACAATCATTTAGAATAGTTAGGCCTTTAACATGAGGAATGGCCTCCACACAACCTTGAAGGAAATCCGCAAACTCTCTTAATGCTACAGGGTCATTTGCTGATATCTTTGGCCATTTAGCCAACCTTTCTCTGAAGGCTCTTTGCACTATGAATGGACCTCCATACCTGTCCTGTAGGATTCCCCAAGCACCTAGATAGGCGTCTTCTGAATTTCGCTAGAAGAACCCTTCCACTGCCTTATGAGCTTCACCACCGAGATACCTCTTCAAGTACAGCATTTTCTCGCACACAGGGAGTGGTTTCTGATCAATCAGCGCCATAAAGGATATCTTCCAATCTATGAACATCAAAGGATCACCTGTAAATACAGTCGGTTCAGGTATAGGGAGACGGTTGGAGATAAGCAGACTTGCAAGTCCTGGGGTCAGACTAACTTCTTCTTTTGGTCTTGACACCTCAAGTGGTGTATTTGAAGGTTTAAATGGCACAGCCTTTGGATTCAAAGAGGTTCGAGGTTCATTATTTTGGTAGAGGTATTGCACCTGGTGGTCTGTCTCCTGTTCGTAAATTTCAAGACTATCATAGACGTCATAGGCTTTCACTCTAGCTGCAGCTACCTTGACTTCATTTTCTGCTTGTAGCTGTTGTAGTCTTTTCTTTTCCTCATCCAACTTCAGTTTAATTTCTGCCTCTAGTTTGTTCAGCTTAGCTTGCTCCTCGCGCATCTGTTGCATTGCCTTTGCCGGTTCTATCTTGGCTGCAAGATCTGCTTCTGCGTCTGCGCGTTTGCTAGATCTGGAAGTGGCTCTCGAGCTTGCGCTGGAGTCTGTTAATGACTCTGAGAGGACAGTTTCTGTTTCTGAGTTTCCAAAGACTGACTCATGATCTTCTTTATTAAGCACCATCCTCACCTTTACCTTCTCAAGTTGATTGTTAAAGATTTCATCTACGTTCTCTAGCCGCTTGCTGATGAGGTTGCAGATTTCAGCCGTTAACGCGGTGCATGCATCCATTCTCTTAACAATGTGCGGGGTAGTGGAATTATTTCGGCACATGGACTCATACTGTTGGTGTACTAACGCTTCTTTGGCTTTAACCTCTTTCAATCTCCTTCCAAGAGTTGTACACCTTGTTGAATGCCTTTTCATTTCTCTTAACTGTTTCTTCGTGCATTTCTTTGCCTTTTTCTGTTAGGATTCGCTCTCTGGAGCTGGATCGCACCTGCTGTGACTCTGTGGGTTTGTCTGTTTCTTCAGCAGGTGACAGCATTTTGTTCTAGTGTGCCCTTGCCTTTCAATAGTGTGTGTGCCTGAAACCTAACTTGAATGAGTGTTGGCTCAAACTTGCTCCTAAGGGCTATGACAGAAAACAGGCATTTACCCTTGTAACTAAAGATTAGCAACCAATGCACACAGTATGAAAAAATGTTTTAAACGAATATACTGCTGACACTTTCTAGCCAGACAATTAACCCTTTACGTAACTAACTGCAGTTTAGTGGATTAGGAACTTGGAAGATAGCATTGCTTTAAATCTGACACTAGGCCTCTAAACACGAATATAATAACTTAATCACTGGTTTAGCAAAACATTAACTATTTGGCTCACATACTAGTTAAGGGCGGCTTCAGGATCACATATAAAGAGCCCGCTATATTTAAAAGTCCACGTGACAAGTTTTCTTTTCAGTCAAGTCTCTGTCGCCAAGATGGCGTCCGCACGTGTCCTGCGAGGCGTTGGGAAGCCTTACTCACGGTTTGATGAGGACAGCGACACAGCCGGTGATGTCGAGTCTCCACCGTAGCGATGAGTTTTTACTGTTACGGCCCCTATGGCATCGAATAAATAACAAGAGGAGAGCTTCTGACGGGTGCAGTAGTTTTATTCTTTCGCGACAAAGGTGCGCAGCAGGGTTGAATATTGTTCTCTTTATCTCCTTGAGCACCGTAAACATGAATATCGTAAGCACCGTGAAAACTGTAAATGACATACAACACACTTATTTACAGTTATCACCACAAAAGGGGGTTACAGGGTTAATTGCAGTTGTCTGCACACACATCTAATTACATTGAACATTCAAAGAAACATGGTTACATGCAAAGTGCTTTGGATTATATAGCTTGTTTAAAACCAAACAGCATGAACACGGTTTATCTCTAGAACATATACATCTTTACAACAATGCACACTTTTCTGCATACCTCGATCCGCTTGCCAAGGGGGGTACAAACTTTAAGCTTTAGGGATTTTCTGCAAACATCTTCCATGAAGTCCTATGCATACAGCTAACATGTGGCATGTGATACAGGAAAAGACTTTGGGCCAGATTCAGGTACATCTGCGCATTATTGGACCGGCGTAGTGCACCGCCTTTACGTTAGACTTGCGCAATATAGCCGCGTAATCACCCTATTCTCGTAGCTTTTGCGCAGAAAATTGCGCATGCGTAACGTTATTTCAGAGGCGTAAGGCGGAGTAATACAAATTGGGAAGGACGTGGGCGTGTTACATTGAAATGAGCCGTGACCCCATGCAAATGAAGGGCCGGCCGGCTCGCGCATGCGCGCTTGAAGCAGACCATGGTCAGCACCTCTGTGCGCATGCTCACAACTCGGGAACGGCGCAATCAGTGAAATTGGAAGTGGACTAGGGCAACTTAGTGAACTACGCAAACAGCATAAATAGACAGACACAAATGCACTTCCTTTGCAAAAGTACATCCCTTTGTTTCCCTTCCTATACAGCAAGGTGCTTTTGTTTATTAGCGTTTGTTTGTTTGTGACGTGTCTTTGAGATATTTGGGGACTGTTTTGCAGAGTGATTTTTGTCTTTTATGTGTTCTCTTTGTTGTTATTTTGTTTAAATTATATTTTTGCTGGGGCATTTTTTATTTTTGCTTGTCATTTATTTTATTTTTTTGGTTCTGTTTGTGTATGATTTTGGAATGTGGGGGTGATATTCCTGCGGGAAAAGGGGTGTCACCCTCATTTGTGGTGGAGAAGTGATCCCCAGGTCTGTGTGAATGGTGTATGAATGTACAGTGACATAATTGGAGCCGCGGCATGGCGTTGCTGCTCACAAGTCCTGCATGGTGGGCTTGTGCCAATCCAATGTGTTGAGGATGTGGGGTGTGTGTGCTAGGGACCACAGTGGTGTGCATGCATGCATTCTCATTGTGCCATGATTAATGTGTGTGTTTAACGTGCGAAGATGCATATGTGAGCTGGCATGAGATGGGGTCATGAGATGGGGTCCCAGTGCATATGCAGAGTCACCTTGAAGGGAAAAGACAGGAGGATGTTAGTAGTGCATGTGCCCCTTGTGATGTGTGCATCATGGGGGGGACAGTCATGCCTGCCACCCATGTCACTCACAAACCAGCCAGCTGTCCCCATACATGTTCTGTTCGAAATCTGTGGGGATGGGGCTCTGATTGTATATGTAGCTGTCATGGGTGTCAAGGTTGTGGTTAATTCCATGATGGCATGAGGGGTGAATCTGAAGATGCGAGACACCTCAGAATCACTCATGCCAAAGATGTCTATGCATGTGTGATATATTAAGTGAAGAGTGAGGGGCTTGTATCAGATAAGAATATTGTATTAGATTAGATTAAATTGTAAAGTTTAAATAAGCAAATAAAAATAAAAAATAAAAATAAAAAAAAACATCTCCCGTGCCCTCCTTAGTAGTGTTGAGCAGAATATGCCATATTCGATTTCGCGATATATCTCGAATATATAGTCGAATATTCGAGATATATTCGTTAAATGCGAATATTCGCAATATTTTTTGGAAATTAAATGATTGCGAAATTTCGCTATTGCGAATGCGAATGCGAATGCGAATTGCGAATGCGAATGAAATTTCGAGAAATGCGGAAGGAGCACTCTGATTGGCTCAGAATATTCGTGATATTTTATAATACAAAATAATTGCGAAATTTCGAGAAATGCGGAATGGAGCACTCTGATTGGCTCAGAATATTCGTGATATATTACAATACAAAATAATTGCGAATATTCGGCAAATGCGGAAGGAGCACTCTGATTGGCTCAGAATATTCGTGATATTTTATAATACAAAATAATTGCGAAATTTCGAGAAATGCGGAATGGAGCACTCTGATTGGCTCAGAATATTCGTGATATATTACAATACAAAATAATTGCGAATATTCGGCAAATGCGGAAGGAGCACTCTGATTGGCTCAGAATATTCGTGATATATTACAATACAAAATAATTGCGAATATTCGGCAAATGCGGAAGGAGCACTCTGATTGGCTCAGAATATTCGTGATATTTTATAATACAAAATAATTGCGAAATTTCGAGAAATGCGGAATGGAGCACTCTGATTGGCTCAGAATATTCGTGATATTTTATAATACAAAATAATTGCGAAATTTCGAGAAATGCGGAATGGAGCACTCTGATTGGCTCAGAATATTCGTGATATATTACAATACAAAATAATTGCGAATATTCGGCAAATGCGGAAGGAGCACTCTGATTGGCTCAGAATATTCGTGATATTTTATAATACAAAATAATTGCGAAATTTCGAGAAATGCGGAATGGAGCACTCTGATTGGCTCAGAATATTCGTGATATATTACAATACAAAATAATTGCGAATATTCAGCAAATGCGGAAGGAGCACTCTGATTGGCTCAGAATATTCGTGATATATTACAATACAAAATAATTGCGAATATTCGGCAAATGCGGAAGGAGCACTCTGATTGGCTCAGAATATTCGTGATATTTTATAATACAAAATAATTGCGAAATTTCGAGAAATGCGGAATGGAGCACTCTGATTGGCTCAGAATATTCGTGATATTTTATAATACAAAATAATTGCGAAATTTCGAGAAATGCGGAATGGAGCACTCTGATTGGCTCAGAATATTCGTGATATTTTATAATACAAAATAATTGCGAAATTTCGAGAAATGCGGAATGGAGCACTCTGATTGGCTCAGAATATTCGTGATATATTACAATACAAAATAATTGCGAATATTCGGCAAATGCGGAAGGAGCACTCTGATTGGCTCAGAATATTCTTGATATTTTATCGTAAATTCGCAAAAATGCGAATGAGAAATTGATTGCGGAATTTCGACAGTAACACTCTGAAATCGAATATATGTGTTATTTTAGCTAAAAACAATATTGCGAATTTCTCGAAAATAATCGCGCGATATCGCTATTGCCGAATAATCGCATTGTGGTTTTTCGGCAATATAAAATGATCGCTGCAGCTACTCGGCCCAAGGTCTCTAATCATACCAGCAATGCTTTTAGACGTCGATGGGGATCTCTAGGATGTGATCTGTTCTAAAAAAAAATTGAAAAAATACGTATATTCGAAATAGCGAATATTCACCGCGAAATTCGGAATATATCGCGAATACTCGAATATGCCATATTCGAGCCGAATATTCGCAATACGAATATTCGTGAGCAACACTACTCCTTAGTGCCCTCCTCAGTGCTTCTTTGTTCATCTAAAGTCAGTAGTATAGCTATGCGCGACGATGCCCCTGGCATGTTGGCATACAGATTGTTGTGCAACACGTGTGACTGCTGAGCTCCTCACTAACAGTGTTGCTTTATCTAAAAGGTAGACTTTTTTTCTCTTTTTAGACCAGCTTTTCTATGGTCTAATTTTAGACAGGACATTTTGCTGTTGCGCACACTGCGTAGCCTGCGCTGCCCTAACGTTCTTTTGTGGATCCCCGTAAGTCCCTCATTAGCATATTTGACTAGCAAATCAATGGTCTGTCTAGCGCAGTTTTGCGCAGACGGATGCGCCTGTCTAACGAAATTACGACGGACAAAAAAAAGTAGATTTCTTGCGTATCTCGTTTTGGGGATGCCGTGCATCGAACCGCACGCGCACATTTAGACTTACGCACGCGCATCTCCTGTTGCGCAGGCGTAATCGCTCTATGAATCTGGGCCTTTCTTTCTAAGACAGGAAGAAAGGAGTGGTTTTGTGATACTGCTAGTTAAACATTCCCCCCGGAATGAATAGTAGAGCAGATAGCATTGCATGACAGGGTGATACAGATTCCTTAAGCCAGCTATGCATGGATTGAAATTTGTCCGGTTCAGCAGGGACCAGCCAAATTTAGATCCATGTATGGGCAGGCAGATTGTACAGAAGTCAAGCTACCAATCAACTTCTGTACAACCCGCCCTGTTGGATTTTCCCCACTCGATCGGTGCTGCTGGCTATAGCTTGTAATGGCAATCAGTGTATTCTGATGGCGGGGAAGTCTCCCTGCTGTCAGAATACAATAGCTCAGTAGTGGGAAAATTCCCTCAATCACATTGGAAGTGTGGATAGGAAAAAAGAAGAATGGAGGGCGCACCGACCTAGTGTGATACCGTATAACAGGTCTTTATTAAAAAATTTAAATCAATGGTTATACTCACAGAGTTGAGTTTAAAATCAAGCCTTGAAAGACAGCACAGCACATGTACAACAACACCAGCAGGACATGATGGTTACATGAATCAAAATGGTATCTGTCTGATGTTGGCGCTGACGCGTTTCGGGGGCATACCCCTTTCTTCAGAGCCGTGGTGGTCTGCAGTGCTCCCTCACAGTGAACTTACGAATATATATACACATATATATAGAAACATATATATATATATACATATATATATACATACACACCCGCATAGAAAATGGGCATGTGCTGGGAGGTCAGGGACCGCCCCTAGACACATCCCCTTTTGTGGTCTGTCACTCCTACTCTCTATAGTTTGACCAGGGGTCCTCTCAATATATGGCAGGACTCCCCATATACACGGGGCACCATACAACACATAGTTTGTACCTGCATACATTGTGCACTGTCCACCATCACCAGGGGAAATTAGTCATTGTTTTTTTTAAACAAACTCAAACTGAACCGAATGAACTGAGACTTTTTTGTTCAGCCAGTGGGTTGAACTGACTAATCTATGGGCTGCCTTAGTCAGTTAGGGGGAAAAAAAGCCCCATTGCTAGAATGGCAATAGTTGCAATAATGACACATAGTGAAAAGTGATGACATCTCTGAACCTGATTCATCAAGCAGCAGTTTCACTCAAAATGTGCTAAATAGCACTCAAGGCATGCTAGAATGACACACAATAATATTTTTAGAGGCCAACTTAGCATGCAATGGCATGCTTTAGGCACACTTTGCATTGCTTTATACACTATTGCAGCTTGATAAATCAAGGTAAAAAAAAAAAAAAAGAATGAAAGATCAAGAGCCTGGAGTGGAGATATGGGGGTGCAGTGTTAGGTGGGCTTTGTGGGTCAGAACCAGGACTTTGAATATAGCCATTGTTTTCAGTAATCAATACGGTAACTTATTTTGCCATGTCTTTAACTAAAACAAGATTGTATTGAACTTGCTGTGCTTTATGTACAACATGGTGGGAAACTGTGTAGGTGTATAAAAAGTCATCAGTCTTCTGCTCTGGGGAGAGAAGTTATAAAAATGTACAAAAACATAGTTCACACCACAGGAGCCCAAGATCTTTCCCACCATGCCGGACAGTAAAACATGCTGCCATAAATTCATACGTGTTCTGTTGATACATATGTAAGTTGTGAAACGCCAGCATAGCAGGGGATGAAGCAGTTTTTATGGCTCTGTGGATTGCCCAGCTGGTTCTATAAATTGTTCACACCGGTTACTGTAGCACCACCTATTGAGAGGGAAAACACTACTGTCTTAATAGAAAACCTTTAAATTCTTTTTTTCAGTTGTCACCAATATGTTCCTTTATCCGGTGTGGGCTGTAGAATATATATATGGTGTGTTTGACCTCTTACCCCACGTAGACAGCCTCCAGATTTAATGAACCGATTCAGCCCTTACCGGCATTCCATTTTAGTATATGTATTCCCTAATAATAATTCATATAATGAAATAAATAAGTTGAATGAAATATTGTCTGCCATATTTGTATAGTTGTATTGTGTTACTTTTTATGCCATACAGAGGACCAGTAATACCACTGACACTCTGATGGAGCTTGCAGAATAATGACACTGCCAGCCACATCGTTTTTCAGGGAGTTATCAATTTTATATTTATTTTTTAACAGACGCCAGTTAAGATAACAGAGTTTTGGCCTTTACAATAACCAGAGATCTAGAGAAAGTCTACCATACACAAGCAATTTTTTACAAACAATGCTACCATGTAAGCATCTCTTTAAATTATTTGTCATGAATGAGTGCCATTCAGAAGGTTAAAAAGTATGAACTATGATGCTTTGTTACCACTTATAGAGGCTTTCTAATTGTTGAAGGACTGGTTTCTCTTCCATGTAAAGCAGGGGTCTCAAACTCCCGGCCCGAGGGCCAGTTGCGGCCCGCAGACCGAGATTTTGCGGCCCACTGACACAGGGCCGATCCTATACGGGGTGCAGTGGGCGCTGGCAGAGAAGAGGCGCCTCGCCGCTGAGCCTTTTTTTTTTTTAAACGGAGCGACCCGCCGCCGCCGCTGAAGCAATCTGAGAAGCTGAGAGCCGAGCGAGCGGGATCAAGTGACGACGTGACGTCATGACGTCAGACTGAGCTCAGCCCACGGCCGCCCCAGCATCCACAGCGAGCCGCCTCTGCGGCCGGAGATTTAGCTCCACTCGGCTCCACCTCTGCCATCTTCAGACAGGCAGCGTGGCTAAGAGGGAGAGGAGCGAGCACAGTATTACAGAGCCGAGCTGCCGCCTGATTGAGCCTGCCTCAGTGCCTTGCCTTCTGCCTGGTGGTCTGACAGACAGTCACTGTCTAAATCTGAATGATTGTAATTTGCCTATTGCAGTGCCTGCCTTGCTGACTACTACATCTGACCTGGCTGTGTAAGTAGTAATTCATACTGTGTGCCATTAAATGCAACCACTGTGTCCATCCAAATGTAGCCACTGTGCCCATCAAAATCCAGCCACTATGCCCATCAAAATCCAGCCACTGTGCCCATCCAAATGTAGCCACTGTGCCCATCAAAATCCAGCCACTTTGCCCATTCAAATGTAGCCACTGTGCCCGTCCAAATGTAGCCACTGTGCCCCGTCAAACTGCAGCCACTGTTCCCATCAAACTGCAGCCACTGTGCCCATCAAACTGCAGCCACTTTGCCCATCTAAATGTAGCCACTGTGCCCATCCAAACGCAGCCACTGTGCCCATCAAAATCCAGCCACTATGCCCATCAAAATCCAGCCACTCTGCCCATCCAAATGTAGCCACTGTGCCCATCAAAATCCAGCCACTATGCCCATCAAAATCCAGCCACTTTGCCCATTCAAATGTAGCCACTGTGCCCGTCCAAATGTAGCCACTGTGCCCCGTCAAACTGCAGCCACTGTTCCCATCAAACTGCAGCCACTGTGCCCATCAAAATGCAGCTACTGTGCCCATAAAAACACAGCCATTGTGCCTGTCCAAACTGCAGCCACTGTACCCATCAAAATGCAGCCACTGTGCCCATCAAAACGCAGCTACTGTGCTCATCAAAATGCAGCTACTGTGCCCATCAAAACGCAGCTACTGTGCCCATCAAAACCCAGCCACTGTGCCCATAATCTTTCAGCTGATGCTATTATCACAGGGTGGTAGGGGGAATGGGGGGTGTTGCTTGTGGATGATGGGGGTGCTACTGCTGGGGGGTTGGGGGGTGTTGATGAACAGTAGCACCCTAATCATTCACCAGCAACAGCCCCTTCCCCTGTGGTAATAACATGAGGGTGCTACTGCCCTTGCAGTAGCATCCCAATCATCCAACACCCCCCCCCCCCCAGCAGTAGCATCCGTCAGCTCATGCTATTACCACAGGGGGGTAGGGTGATTGGGGGTGTTTCTGGTGGATGATGGGGGTGCTACTGCTGGTGGGGGGTGTTATTGGTGGATGGTGAGGGGCGCATGATGGGGCATTATATGTGAGGGGCACATGATGGGGGCATTATATGTATGTGAAACCATATTCGCTCAGCCCTGATAGGAAATTTCTGTGGGTGGAACAAGAGCTCAGCCTATCAGGACTGAGCGAATATTGGCTCACTGCCCTAATAGACTGAGCGCTAATCTATGTGATTGGCTGGCAGTGCCGAAAGAAGAATGGAGAAGAGTGAGTGTGTGTATGTGACTGCAGCCAGGGTCATAGGGACTGTCCTGGAGAGTGAACATTAGGGGCGGCAGGGGCGCAATCTGTGACATTTTGGTCCAATACTTGATGCGGCCCAGCCTCACCCAGCTTATACCTCCAGTGGCCCCCAGATAATTTGAGTTTGAGACCCCTGCCTTAAATACATGACATGTACATTATAGGGGTCATAAATAGTGTTGTTTCTGCTTTCTAGGGTCCTGAGGTACCAGGCAATCTCCATTTATATCCACTGCCTGTCAAAGCAAAGCACAGGTACTAAATAGTGCTCACCATATAACAAAATGTTTATTAACCACTTCCCTACGGCCGTACGACTATATACGGCCGCAGGGTGGTTCTAATTCTCTGGGGCGCCGTGTTTCTACGGCGGCCCCTTTCGTCGTTCCCAGCGCACGCTCCAGAGCGCGCAGCGGGGAACTTCTGTGCTGGCCGTGTCCCTTGGACACAGCCAATCACAGATCGCCGCGAACGGCCAATCAGAGTGGCCGTTTGCGATGCGATCTGTGCGGCGAATGAGATCATTTCTCATTGCCGGCTCTCACAATGACAGCGTCCTGTCAGGGAGGGAGGAGACCGATCTGTGTCTCTTGTACATAGGGACACAGATCGGTCACCCCCCCACAGTTAGAACACTATACAGGATACACATTTAACCCCTTCCTCACCCCCTAGTGTTAACCCCTTCCCTGCCAGTCACATTTATGCAGTAATTAGTGCATATTTATAGCACTGATTGCAGTATAAATGTGAATGGTGCCAAAAATGTGTCAAATGTGTCCAAAGTGTCAACCATGATGTCACAGTCGCAATAAAAATCGCAGATCGCCGCCATTACTAGTAAAAAAAAATAAAAAAAATAATAATAATTCTGTCCCTTATTTTGTAGGCGCTATAACTTTTGCGCAAACCAGTCGCTTATTGCGATTTTTTTTTTTTTTTTACCAAAAATATGTAGAAGAATACGTATCGGCCTAGACTGATTTTTATTTTTTTTAAATTGGGCTATTTTTTATAGCAACAAGTAAAAAATATTGTATTTTTTTTCAAAATTGTCGTACTTTTTTGTTTATAGCGCAAAAAATTAAAACCGCAGAGGTGACCAAATACCACCAAAAGAAAGCTCTATTTGTGGGGAAAAAAAGACGCCAAATTTTGTTTGGGAGCCATATCGCACGACCGCGCAATTGTCAGTTAAATCGACGCAGTGCCGCAAGCTGAAATTTCACCTGGTCAGGAAGGGGGTATACATGCCCAGTAAGGAAGTGGTTAAAACCAAATAAAGCAAACACATTCTTTTGTGCAATAATTTTCAGTGCACCTGGGTTACAAGCATAGATTATACAGTCACTGGTATACGGTCTATAACCGATGTGATATATATATATATATATATATATACAGTATATATATATATATATATATATATATATATATATATATATATATATATATATATATATATATACCACCAATTATTTCCAGGTTGGTGCGCATGCACAATGACATCACCCTAACTCTGCCCAACGTGTTTTGTCACAATCACATGCCTTCTTTAGGGGATCCAAAGAAGAGTATTGCCCTGATGAAGAAATTGCCCTGACAGACAAGTGATTAAATTATTTGAGTACTAGCCTGCGTCATTACTAGGCCATGTTCTAGTTTTCAGTGATGTGATGGTTTGACTGACAATTAATTAGCCATGTAACACTGTACCCTAATTATATAATTTTTTGAGACAGACAGAGTTTCAATTTGGAGGACCCAGTAGGTTTTTTATTTTTTGTTATATAAAAGAAAAAAGACCAATGCATTTGATAAAATGTTTCCCATAATTACACCCCTGAAATATCCCCTTTTTGGAAATGAGATCTATATTTTTGCCCCAATTTTTTTTTTACTTTTTGGGAAAAAAACATGCTGGTACTGACGAGGTAAAACATGGTGCTTGGTAATGGTGCTCTAGGTACAGTACATTATTAATGTAGGGTCATACACAGGGGGAGGAGGAGGTGAAGGTTTAACGTACAGGTCACATACATAAGGAGGATGAAGAAGAGGAGATTAATACAGTATACAGGATAACTAAGTTAAGGAGTTAAAGATGTTAATATATAGGTAACTATGGAAAGGATGAAGATGAGATGTAGAGGAAGGGGTGAAAGAGTTAAAAAAAATCCTCAATCAAATTGATGACCCCCTTACCCATCCCAATTATGAATCTTCTGCTGCCTACACTTTACTCATTAAATCTTTCATTTATTAAATACTTCTTCCTCCTCTTCCTCTGTTGTAAGGCTCTGTGTATTTTGTGTGTGATTTGCGCTAATGACAGCACCTTCACAGGATTGTGAGTGGGCCTGGCACTTGCATAAGTAGTAATCAGAGTGTATTTATTAAATAGTGCCCCAGCACTCATATTCATGTACGTGTCTTTTTCTCCATACAGAAGTAGTAAATTGGTAAAAAAAATTGAATTGATTTTGCAAATAGTTAATTCAAGGTTGCATTGTTTTTACCTGAATATGATGCAGTATATTGCATATAAATATTTAATATTCACATTTTAAGTCAGCATGTGTAAATTGAGAATTTCCTAGCTTGTGACGGAAAATATTAGTTATATGAAGACAGGAGGCGAGTATCTTATGCATTATCTTTCTTTACTAATGCACACAGCAGAAATACAACTTTCAGTGAATTTCAATAATAAAAGAACTTTTTTAAAACAAACTACAAGTCCCAGCAGCCCTCTGGGTATGACCGCCAATCACGCGGCAGGTCAGACAGTATATAAGGGACTGCCTCTTTAACCTCCTCCTCTTTCTTGGAGCGAACTTGCATGGACTCGTAACCGGAACTTCAGATGCAACTATTCTTTCGACCATCAACGAACCGACCCGGTGAGTCGAGCAGGTAAACATCCCAACGGGGAACAACAAAGGAGACCACTCCGAAAAAGTTTACAGCCCGTGGCTCGCGCGTTGTGTTCATCAATAACCTGGAACAAAATAAGATAAAACCGTGACAGGGTTGGGTTGGGTGGGAAGATACTCACCTCCTGTCTTCATATAACTAATATTTTCCGTCACAAGCTAGGAAAATCTCAATTTATATATCAGACAGGAGGCTCATATCTTATGCAAGTTAAAAGTCATACATTGATATACCTACAGCAATAACAATGACAAATCTACCTAATAACAGGATCACAGAACTGACATAGATACGTGTTCCTCCGGTCTAAAGTAAAATTGGCGGAAGGTGGTCTCGGAAGACCAGTCTGCCGCCATCAGAAGATCCGAAAGTGAACCTCCAGAGGTGATTACCTTGGTAGCCATAGCACCCCTGGAAGAGTGGGCACCGAACAGGGAAACGTCAATCCCTGCCATGGCCATGGTGGACCTCACCCACCGGGCCAACGTAGCCGAAGAAACCGGGTGATGCGGGCGAACGTAGGAAATAAGGAGTTGGGAAGAGGACGACGACCGCAGTGACGCTGTTTGTGACTCATAGGCCTGTAAACAGCGAACCACACATAAGCGTGGGTGTGTGAGAAAAAACGGGTAGAAGACCGATTGAATTCTCGTCTTTGTTCTGCGCACGACCGAGAACTGAACACCATGAGGTGAGAATTGACGCCTAGATATGTCTAAGGCTTTGACATCGGAAACGCGTTTGACGGAGATCAGGCATAGGAGGACCGTAAGTTTAAAGGACAGTAGCTTAAGCGGGAGAGCGTCATTGTCATCCCACCTAGCCAACATGTTTAATACCGCAGTTACGTCCCAAGTGCTCTGATATTTGGGACGTGGTGGGCGTTGGAACTTGACACCTCTCAAAAGGCGGCACACCAAGGGGTGTCTACCAACGGGAAGCGAGTCTACTGGAGAATGATACGCCGAAATCGCCGAACGATACACGTTAATGGAGCTATACGATCTACCGGATTCAAAAGACTCCGCCAGGTAGTTAGCTACCACTGATACAGGTGCGTGAATGGGATCAATTTGCCGTTGATCACACCAACGCACCCAGGTTCGCCAGGCTGATCGGTATGCCGATATAGTCCCGGGGGCCCAGGCCAGGGCGAGGAGGTCCCTAGCTGTTCGTGAAAGGTCGCCGTCTGCGTCCGGCACCCCGAGACCAACCATGCGAGGAGCTGAAGGTTGTGATCTACAACCAAGGGGTGGGGGTCCCCGGTTGGATTGGATAGGAGATGGGGGAAGCGAGGAAGCAGTCTGGGGAGATCGACAGTCATTCCCAGGAGAAGGGAAAACCACGGTTGTGTTGGCCACCACGGAGTGATCAGCACGACTGAGGCCCCCAGGTTTGCAATGTGTAAGAGAACCCTGAGGATCATCGAGAAGGGTGGGAACGCATAGTGCGTCTCCTGTGGCCAGGTCTGGCGAAGAGCGTCTTTCGCCTGGGCTTCGGGATCCGGTCTCCAGCTGTAAAAACGTGGAAGTTGGCGATTGAGGCGGGAGGCGAACAGGTCCATGGAAAAAGGACCCCACAGCTGCACTAGGGAGAGGAATACCGATCGGTCCAGACGCCAGTCGCTGGAATCGGTGAGGTACTGAGAATTCCAATCCGCAATCAAGTTCAAGGTGCCTGGAATGTATTCCGCCAAGGGAACGATGTTGCGTTCCAGGCAGAAGTGCCAAAACTCTTTTGCTAGGTCCGCCAGCGCTCTGGATCTGGAGCCCCCTAAGCGGTTGACATATTGGACTGAGGTCACATTGTCCATACGTAACAATACACAGCAGTTGGATACGTTCGGAAGGAGACTCCTGATGGCGAAAAAGGCCGCCATGAGTTCCAACGTATTGATGTGGAGCAGAGACTCCTCTGCGGACCAGGTCCCTCCTGTGGAGGAGGGTCCACACCGAGCACCCCAGCCGTGACGGCTCGCATCCGATTCTATAATGTAATCCGGATTGGAGCTGAAAATGGTCTTGCCGTTCCATTCGACGGCATGACGTAACCACCAGCGTAACTCCACTACGGCTTCTGAATCCAGTGGTACTTCTCTGCGTAGCGAAGTCCCTGGCGTAGATGGAGCGCCTTGAGCCTCTGAAGGGCCCGATAATGGAGAGGTGCCAGAAAGGTGGCCTGTATGGAGGCCGATAGAAGTCCCACTAGTCGTGCCAGACCGCGTAAGGACACTCATCGTTTGTTCAACATGGATCGAATCTCCTTGCGGATAGTTGCCAGTTTGGTCTTGGGTAAGCGAAGGACAGATCGATTGGTGTCCACCAAGAATCCCAAAAATTCCATCTCTTGGGATGGAACCAGGATGGACTTGTCGTGATTTATGACGAACCCCAGCTCCTGGAGCAAATTGACGGTCCAGGAGGCATGTATGTTCGCCTGGAGGCTGGATCGGGCCATAATGAGTAAGTCGTCCAGGTAGATAATCAATCGTACGCCTATGCTCCGTAACGCCGCCACTACTGGCTTCAGCAACTTGGTGAAGCACCATGGGGCGGAAGATAGCCCGAAGGGGAGGCAAGTGAATTGCCACGTCCTGTCCCTCCAAAGGAAGCGTAGAAGGTGTTGGGAGGAAGGATGAATGGGGACTGTGAGGTAGGCGTCCTTCAAGTCCACCGTTACCAACCAGTCCCCGGGCCGTAAGAGATCTCTCAGATAATGGATCCCCTCCATCTTGAAGTGTCGGTAAACGACATGTTGATTGAGGGTTCTTAGGTTTATAACGGGGCGGAATTCGCCATCCTTCTTTCTGACCAGGAAGAGGTTGCTGAGAAACCCTGGTGAGCGAGGGTCCACCTCTATCACAGCCTGTTTGGTGAGAAGAGCTTGAAGCTCTTGGTCTATAAGTGTCGAGTTTCGGTTTGAAAACTGGATGGGTTGAGGTACCACCTTCATCTCCGGTAAGGAGTATAGTTCTATCTGGTATCCCGTCACTGTGTTGAGTATCCAGGCGTCTGCCGTAATCGCAGACCAGGCATGAATAAAATGTCTCAGTCTTCCCCCCAAGAGAGTGTGAAAAGAATTCGGGTGTATAGTACTCACCGGCAGCAGGTCGTGAGCGGGTGTAGCCTCTCCCTCCGCGTCCCCTCCAAGGACGTCCGCGGGGTGGGAAGAAGGGTGCTGGTTGTGCCACCGGGACTGGATATGATTGAGGAGCCTGGCTGTACTGAGCGGGAGCTCTATAGTATGGCCTGTTTGCGGAGTAGCGACCGGCAGAACGGCCCCTGTTTCTGCCGGCCCTAGGAAAAATTCTAGGGGTTCCTGACTTTTTCAGTGACGTCTGGGCTTTGTCAAGACTCGTGTATAGTCCGACCATCTTATTAATATCCTTAATAAGTGAGTCGCCAAAGAGCATGCCCTCGGCCGCCGGACCGGGTTCTGTTTCTGCAAGGTGAGATAGTTGAGGATCCAGTCTCATTAAAATGGAGCGGCGACGCTCCGTGGAGCAAATGGTATTTGCGCACCCCAAAAGACAAACCGTTCTCTGGGCCCAGCCTCTGAGCTGGTCCAGGTTCACAGGGTTATCAGTGGAGTAAGCCTGCTCGGCGATATTCAAAATCTTAGTGACAGGGCCAAACAGGTCGAGGATTCGGTCCTGGATGGAACGAAAGGATCGTTCGATACCCTTTTTAGAATATTTGCCCTGCTTAGTAAGGTACCCGAGGAGTACCGGGTCCACCTCGGGGGTGACTACAGCCTTGTTTGGGATACAAGGCCGGGGACATTCTGCCTTCAATTTATTTCGGTTGTGTTTGTCCACGGACCTGCGGGCCCAGTATTGGATGTATTGGGTGACCTCTGGGAGAGGAGCCCATTCTCCAGATCGGGGGTGAGATATCCCTTCTGGGTCGAAGAAGGGGTCTCCCTGCGCGTCTAGAATTGTTTCGCCCAGGGTCACAGGGGTGGCGTCTTCAGGGGGCGCCATATGCCCACTACCCTTGTATTCTACATCATCATCAGACTCATAGGCGTCTGCCGGCTTGGATTCCGCGGATGAATCCGACGTATCCACAAAGGAATCTGGTTTGGACCGTCTAGCGGACCTGTGCCCCTGCGAAAGCTGCTCCCCGAGGCTCAGGGGTCGGTGAGAGTCTGGAAGGGTAGTGGGTCGGCAGACCGGGTAGGGTGCTGCCTGGGGCACATTATTTACTTCCCCTGCCGGGGAGTCGTGTGTTGTGGTAATGTTTTTGCGCTTTTGAGACGCTTTGCCCTTTTTTGCGGGCGGTTCACCACAGCCTGAAGGACCAGGCATGACAGGCGCAGTTGACTGTGTTATGGGGGCAGAAGCCATGGCTGCTTGCACTGATTGGTTAATTAATTCTTGGATCTGGGCAGCGGTCAAGAATATGGGGTTATTAAGGACAGGTTCCCCCCAAGCCGGGATGATAGGAGACCCAGTGTATCTGTCATCAGCCATGATGAATACAACAGTATTAAGCACTGAGTAATTACAGCTACCTAACCCAGTGGAGAATGGACTGACAATCCTTCTGCACAGGAATCTGCACAGAAATGGGAAAGATGGGGGGAAAAACTTCCCACACTCTAAGATCAAGTAAATGATTCCTATTTGTAGCGCCGCACCGAGCGGTAATAAGGGTAACTATTTAGGAATATGCTAGCTCCGCACAGGGACTCCCTACCAGTTCAGCCGCTCACTCAGCACTGGAGTAGCGGCGAAAGGTAGGGACGTCCTAGCTCTGGAGAGTGTAATCTCGCAAAATTACGTCTCCAGAGCCGTGATTGGGTGATGCGGAGGTCAGGAGGTCCCGCCCCCCGCAGCCTGCGGTTCGCTGAGTGGTGGAACACGGGGGTGCACCACCACGCCCCTTTAGAGACAAATCGTTCAGAGGTGAAGCGCGCGGTGCCCGAGGAGAAGGAGCAGGAAGGCGCCAAGAGACTTAAAATGGCGCCGACCTGTACTGAGGTATATTGAGGTATACTGCTGAGAGCGGGATAGCGGGGGAACGAGAGTCACCGGAAGGAGGGGAAATAAAGCGGTACGTGGTACAGCAGGAGTAAACAAAATAAACACGAAAATTAATAAGAATATCTTATGATAGTAAATATCACAAGAATACAGTATAAATGCAGTAGAATTGTGGGGAGAGCAGCGGGGAACAAACCCCGGCCGGCAAATCCCCACAGATAATAAGCTAAATAATTAAAACAATTGAAAAATAAGACTTATCTGATTTCTTTGCTGTGAGCAGAAAGAAAGAGGGGGAGGTTAAAGAGGCAGTCCCTTATATACTGTCCGACCTGCCGCGTGATTGGCGGTCATACACAGAGGGCTGCTGGGACTTGTAGTTTGTTTTAAAAAAGTTCTTTTATTATTGAAATTTACTGAAAGTTGTATTTCTGCTGTGTGCATTAGTAAAAAAAGATAATGCATAAGATATGAGCCTCCTGTCTGATATATACAGGGCCAGATTAAGAACATCATGGGCCTGGTGCTGAGGATTTTGGTGGGGCCTTTTATAAATAATAAATAAATGCGTGAGAATTACAGCGCAGCAATGGAGGGCCCAGTCTGAAAATTTAAGTGTACCCTAATGTGCTAATATGCTGTGCATACTTGTACATTGTGGCATAACCTACCCCAGGGCCTCTAAAAAGTAGTAATGTCAGGAAAGTTTACTACCGCTTTAATATCACAGGATCCCAGAAACCTCTCATGGGGCCCACTACTGACCCAGTGGCCCTTGGGCAGTGCATAAGTGCATAGTTGCCAACATTTAAAAAATATTTTCAGGGACACTTTTTCACAAGTGCTATATTTAGAGTAGCTGAGATCCCCGATGTTCCTCTGTACATCACAGTAGTAATAACAAAATTAAATAAGTTCTAATAATGGAACAAAACAAATATGAGAACTGAGATTTCCTTTAGTTGAACTAACAAAAGTGTGTCCATTCTAGAGCTGGTAACATTGAGGGTATTCAGTATCATTTTAAAGAACTGTTTTTGTGGGTAAGTGACATAGGGGAGGAGTACGGACGGTATATAAGTGGGAAGTATGTGCAGGTGAGTGAGAGGAATGTGGAGGGTCTAACATTGGGCACTATGTACAGGAGAAGAGTGCAAAGGGTACGGCAAAAGGCACAATGTACAGGAGAGAAGTGTGGAGGGTATGACAGTGGGCATCATGTACAGGAGAGAAGCATGGAGGGGATGACAGTGGGCAGTATGTAAAGGAGAGGAGTGTGGAGGGTATGACAGTGGGCACTATGTATAGGAGAGGAGTGTGGATGGTATGATAGTGGGCACTATGTATAGGAGAGGAGTGTGGAGGGTATGACAGTGGGCAGTATGTACAGGAGAGGAGTGTGGACGGTATGATAGTGGGCACTATGTATAGGAGAGGAGTGTGGAGGGTATAACAGTGGGCAGTATGTACAGGAGAGGAATGTGGAGGGTATGACAGTGGGCAGTATGTACAGGAGAGAAGTGTATGACAGCAGGTACTATGTACAGGAGAGGAGTGTGAAGGGTATGACAGTGGGCAGTTTGTACAGGAGAGGAGTGTGAAGAGTATGACAGTGGGCAGTATGTACAGGAGGAGTGTGGGGGTATGACAGAGGGTAGTATGTACCAGTGAGAAGTGTGGAGGGTATAATGGGGCAGTATGTACAGGAGAGAAGTGTGGAGGGTATGACAGTGGGCAGTATGTACAAGAGAGGAATGGGGATGGTATGATAGTGGGCACTATGTATAGGAGAGAAGTGTGGAGGGTGCGACAGTGGGAAGTACTGTATGTACAGAAGAGGAGTCTATGACAGCAGGCACTATGTACAGGAGAGGAGTGTGGAGGGTATAATAGTGGGCACTATGTACAGGAGAGGAGTGTGGAGAGTATGACAGTGGTCACTATGTACAGGAGAGGAGTGTGGAGAGTATGACAGTGGTCACTGTGTACAGGAGAGGAGTGTGGAGGGTATGACAGTGGGCACTATGTACAGGAGAGGAGTGTGGAGGGTGTGACAGTGGGCACTATGTACAGGAGAGGAGTGTGGATGGTATGACAGTGGGCACAATGTATAGGAGTAGAAGGATGATTAGGGACTGCGTAGTGGTTAAGCGGGTCATACATGAATCAGCCATAGTCGATCTATGTATGGGCTAGCTGGTTTTACACAAGTCCATCTATTAATCTACCAAAAAAAATCGTGCTAACTTTAGTGTTTTTTTTAATGTATGAAACAGTTTATTTCCAAAAAAACATGTTTGAAAAATTGCTGCGCAAATACAGTACCGTGCTAGAGCTGCACAATTAATCGTTAAAATTGTGATCTTGATTCAACCCCCCAACATCTCCAATGCAGAGTTTGCTGATTCTTTCATATAACAAGTGGAGAGACTTTCAGCTGTCAAAAGAAAATATCTGGGCAATCTGCCAAGTTCTTAGCAGGAAACATTGTAACTAACGCTTTCTTCTTATATCAAAGGGATAAACTTCTGTGTGTAAAGAAAATATCTGACTGTCTGCCAAGTTTGTAAACAACATGAAACATTGTAACCAACTTCCTTTTTAGATCAAACTTCTGTGTGTAAATGCAAGAAATGTAACCACTTAAAGTCCAACACTTGTTTAAGTTAAAAACCAATATTTTTTGCTAGGAAATTACTTGGAACCGCCAAACATTATATATATTTTAGCAGAGACAAAAATGGCAATTGCTGCAATATTTTATGTCACACTGCATTTGCCCACTTCATTGAATAATAAAAACCATAAAAACAAAACAGTAAAGTTAGCCCATTTTTTTTTTTTTCATTTTAATCTGAAAGATGATGTTATGCCGTACGAATCGTGAGAGAATCGTGATCTGTCTTCTAAGCAAAAAAATTGCAGTTGTTGTTTTAGCCAGAATCATGCAGCTCTATACCGTGCAACATAAAAAGTTGCAAAGACCACCATAAAGTCATTTTTTAGCAAAAAACAAATGATGATTTTTTTTCTCAGTGTGCTGCAGTGTGTCAGCTTGTATTTATAATGGCCGCTCTGTATGTAGCTTCTGACAGGCTGTGCAAGCAGGCCCGTATCTCCGGAACCATAAATGATAGTCATCCCATATTTTGACCGGTTGTGGGGTAGGTCTTCAACTGACTACCCCCCAAATGTGGGGTTTCTGCGACCTCTGGTCACCGAGCTACAACCCCCGAAGTCGATCTAAAAAAAAAAATGGGCCTATCTTGAGATAGGGGCCTGGAGCTTCAGCTCCATCAGCCCCTCTGTTAATCCGGCCCTGGATATATAACTCTAAGTTTTATTTATTTATTAATTTTTAATTTTTAATTCCTTATTTAGGACACGAGTAGGTTTACAAGCAATTGTGTACATCTCTTAACCAGGTGATAAAATGTAGCGTACTGTATGACATTATTCAAGGACAATCATCAGGAAAGCCATGTTATACTGTATATTAAATACATTCAGGCCAATATCTGGTCTATATATGAGGTGCTGGATGTGTGTTTTGGCAGAGGTCCTTAAATGGGCAGGTACATTTGGAAACTTGATTTTGACCTGGAATAGACCATAGAAAATGTTGGACTTGATATACTGTACCTCCCATAGATCTAATAGCTGTGAGAGCAAATGTTGAGATTCTTTCTAACTCAGCCAACATTAAGAGCCATAAACTTGCCTGAATCATTAAAGTAGGAAATCAGGATTCCTCCAAGATCTGAGTAATGCAGGAGGGATGGGGCAAGATCACTGGTAAGTGAAATACCTGGTTGATAGTGGAATTAAACTTTGGAAATGTTGAGGGAACATGAAGAGAGTCAATGGAGACAAGTAAGGTAAGGTTTTTACAACCTCTTCTGAACAATTTAACTTGACAGATAGTATACCACGTTTAAAACATCCATTTTGCCACATTTACATGCCATGTCTAGTGGCGTTTTGACACGTTTGCGTTTAGAAGCGTTTAAAAAAGAGAACTGCTATAAGCGAAACACAGCTAAATGTGAGTTACCTCATGTAGCCGCGTTTAGACGCGTTTAAAAGTGCTTAGCGCTTTAAACTCAGCTTCTACACCCATTTTATTGTGTTCCAAAAAAAGCCTCTAAACTCAACTGCCTAGAAATGACTGTTAACGATCCTGTGTACATGTACTAATAAGATAACATATATGAGAGTTTAGGAGCAGCTGAAGAAACATTTCCAACTGCTCCTAAACATCTGTTTAACAGAGGCTGTGTACATGAGGCCTAAGGCTGCATTCACACCTTAGCGCAGGCGATTTGCGGCGTAAGTACCGCGATTTGCGACGACAAAAAATAGGCGTTTTGTCCCGCGATTTTTGCGGCGACAAAACACGTCATTTTTAACCGCATTTTTTTTACAGTACATTGTCAGCTATGCCGAACGCAGAAGCCGCGCCCGATACGAGCATTGAATAAGGGTCCGGGACTTGTTTGAAATTTGTCGTTCGGCGGTCTATCAGCGTACAGCGTTCTGCGTTAGGAGATGTGAACAGTCTCCATAGAGAATAATGTAATTTCGACCCTCTGGCGTATTGTAGCGTTGCGCTTCAGGCGTAAAAACGCCTAGGTGTGAATGGAGCCTAAGTGGGGATTTTAGTTAATAAGGGCTACAACTGGCTTTTGTATAGTTTTGTGGGGTCTGGTGTGATTTTGGTTCCCATGTGTTTGAGACTGGAATGGCCCTAATGGAAAGAAAACCCTCCTTTCACTCTTTGCTTCTATTTATATTTACCAAGCTATTCTTGACTGCCTTAATGTAAAACTGTTATTATCCAGAGCTTAATAGCTAAAGCTGGAATTTACACATACAATTACACTAAATGAGTATCCAGAGTGTCAGTCAAAGAAAGTCTGAAAGCAAATAGTTTCTGCTGTGATATAAAACCCCATAATGCTCTCTGTACCCTGTGTAATAATAGTTGCATCTCGTGATAAATGCTTGTTTGTACAATAAAATAAATAAATTAATAATACTAAAAAAGGTATAAAACATCAGTTTAAAAATATACAAACATGTAACAAAAATGACCACAACCATAATACTGTCCTCATTAAACATAGGCAGTAAGGAGTAGTACTGTGCTATGTTCTTCACAAAGTCCACTATTCGATTTCCATGACTACATTTTACATTTATCTCTGGCAGTTTGGTTGTTTTTGTAGCTGTTATTTTCAGTGCATACACAATAGCTGTCCAAGGAATGATAAATCTCTTACTCAGCTATGTGATTGAATTAGTCAGGTATCATGTGCAATTATATTTTAGATTTATTTTAATTAAACCAGTAGATAAAGTACATATTGGAACACACATTCCCTTCATCAGGTGCAGTGTACAAAAGGGATGTGTGCAATTAAATGTCAGAACTAGCAGAGGGATTTCTTTTCTTCCTCACTGAAATCTGTTTTGTTCACAGCACACATTGCATCAAGTGCTACAATTAGAGCTTGTAATGAAGCATTCAGTTTTCTGTCTCAAATTGAGCAAGAGGGAACAGAGGTACTAGGAATTGTGTCTTTAATTACAAAACCATTGAACTCTGTAGTTATCAATTGGTGTAGATTCACTTTACAGCCATTTCCTGAAACACAGGAGAATGCAGTTTCAATAACTTGTCCCGGCCCTCTGGGGCTTCTGGCCAAGGCAAGTTGCTGCTATCAAAACAGAATGTTTTACGTATTATCAGAATCAAGTTTATTATTCATCTTACTTGGTAGCATATTTATTTGTTCAAAAATGGAGATTTAGGTCCTAACAGTTTACATTAAAAAAAAATTAACAGTAGAGCATAGGGAAAAATATTGTGCTCAAAGGACGTGGTAATGTTGGGCATTTGAGATGCCTCACAGAGCTTCAGGCAACGTCTTCTAGACACAGTGCTCCTGTTGTGGTTCTAATTTGCCTGCATTATGACCTGTAAAAGACAAGAAGAAATGGTGGCTGTGGCAGAAAGGCAGGAAAGAGGTACTTCTTCAGGCACGTGGCCATAGTAGGCCAGAGAAATATTTCAGCCTAAAGAAGTGGAATCTTGGCTTGAGAGGTTTACACATACGCCTACAAGAGACATACTATGCTAGTCTGTCCCAACTGCCTCCTGAGAAGCCAGCTCAAGAAGCTAAATGGGAATGCAGTGAGTATCTTTCACCCAAGGTCCTGCTGCACAGGTCCACTCCTCACACAGGCTGATACTGATCCTACCTGCGCTGATGCAGGGCCAACGTTGTACTTTCTGTCATTACCTAATGCAACACATGTGTGATTCAGCTCAAAGATCAAGTTAGGGGAATAAAAGAATCAATGGCATTACTGAGACAGGATCCTCAAGAGATCCAGCAGATCACAGTAGGGCAGAGTGGAGGACAGGGTGGAACCTATGGCGTAGAAAGCAGCTTCTACTTTACAGTTACAAAAAACAAAATGTGTAGCGCTTTAAACAAATGAGTGTCACAACAATAAATATTAATGTGCACTGAATATGCAGAGATCAACCATGCACATTATATGTACTTAACACAAATACATATGAGAAAGAAGTGACCCAAAAGTGGGTAAAAAAGGTCCATAAAATAATGTTCCACCTAACAGATAATGTTCATTAAATAATAACTTTTAACAATATCTAATTCGTGTGGATAAGTGTCACCACGTGAAGAAATGGTTGTAGTGGAAAAAACAACTGGTGTCTTGTCCCAAGTGAGGAGTGTCCACCACCAGTAATAGTAAATGGAGGCTTACCGGAAAAGATGGACTTAGAGTAACGTATGTCACTGTAAGTCAAAACAGGCTTGTATGTGTGATACACAGTCAAACACACAGGGGATATATAGATATAAACGTCTGTAGTGCTTGATAGATGTTAGACATATGATTGTATGGAAATTCACGTCCGTATCACTCCACAAGTGTCAGATAGATGATAAACATATGATGGTATCCATATCACTCCACATGTGTCAGTAGCCAGAGAAGATAAGGGAACAAAATGGGCCACATAGTGTAATCCAATTTAAAGGAAAATTTTATAAAAAAGAAGCAAATACACTCACATGTAAGATCTGCAAAGTTCACATGTATACAACGATGAGGCGGCAATGGAGATGACCCGACGAGTTTCGTGTGCATAACACATCATATGCACACGAAACGTGTTGGGTCGTCTCCATTGCCGCCTCATCGTTTTTATACATGCGAACTTTGCAGAGCTTACATGTGAGTGTATTTTCTTCTTTTTATTAAATGTTTCTTTAAATTGGATTACACTATGTGGCCCCTTTTTTCCCTTATCTTCTCTGGCTACTGACACATGTGGAGTGATATGGATACCATCATATGTTTATCATCTATCTGACACTTGTGGAGTGATACGGACGTGAATTTCCATACAATCATATGTCTAACATCTATCAAGCACTACAGATGTTTATATCTATATATCCCCTGTGTGTTTGACTGTGTATTACACATACATGCCTGTTTAGACTTACAGTGACATACGTTACTCTAAGTCCATCTTTTCCGGTAAGCCTCCATTTACTATTACTGGTGGTGGACACTCCTCACTTGGAACAAGACAGCAGTTGTTTTTTCCACTACAACCATTTCTTCACGTGGTGACACTTATCCACATGGATTAAACATTGTTAAAAGTTATTATTTAATGAACATTATCTGTTCGGTGAAACATTATTTTATGGACCTTTTTTACTCATATGTATTCATGTTAAGTACATATAATGTGCATGGTTGATCTATGCATATTCAGTGCACATTAATACTTATTGTTGTGACACTCATTTGTTTAAAGCGCTACACATTTTGTTTTTTGTTTCTGTTCAGCTAATTAATTCTTTTTTGGCTGTGTTAGCAGCTAATCATCTACTTTTTATGCAGCGCAGTATACCCACCATTTGGCTTCTACTTTACAGCTAGCCAAAGTTATTGCCCTTCAGGAAGAAGATCTTGAAAACCCCATTAGGCGCAATAATGTTCATATAGTTGGTGGAGAGGAGAGCAACAACTCCATTGCATTTGTATAGTACTGGCTCTTAACCCTGTTCAAGAAGAATGACTTCACATCCATTTTCTCAATGGAAAGAGTGCACAGAACCCCAAAGAATTCTTGCTAAGTTGTTAAATTTTAAAGATAAGAGTCTCATCCCACATTATGTTTGGGGAATAATGTATCTACAACAGTGCAGTGGAACCACGCAAAGTTTCAGATGTTAAGAAAAGGTTACAGTGTCTCAGATGGCAAAATACAATGTTATATCTTGCTAAACTGAGGGCCACGGCTAAGGGGGTGACATCCTATTTTGAGAAGGCAGCAGCCTAGCCCGATGGCCTGTTTCAGTATGAAAAGACTATCTTTGGTGGAGAGTGTGTTGGCACACAGTTGCACCTCTCCAGCATGAACAACGTTGTGTTCTGGTAACTATATGGGGTTAATACCTGTAATGATAGTATTTAGAATATGAATACCATTTTTTTTATTTACATATCTTTTTTTCTTCTTCTTCGCATTTGTATGTGGACCAAGCTGTCCAGCAAATCTGCAGTTTTTTTGAAAACTAAATAACTTTTCAAAGGTCCTGTGTTCTAAAAAAACGTAAATTACTGCACATCCAACTCAATTAAACTAAATGTAATTATAGGATAAAATAATGACATGATTAAAGATGATGACACATTAGGACATCATCCCCAGTCTAAACAAATATGACAGACAACAAGAATTAACAGTGAATATCCTCAAATCCTAGAATCCCTAAAAATGCTTCAGATGTTTCATGTGTGGTATGTTTTATATGTTATTATGATGCTGAACAAGCAAACATCAAAGGATGACTAGTAAAGTCCACATCCTGCTTACTCTGCTTTGAATTTGGTCCACTTGAGTCTCCCAGCAGTGCCAAGAGAGAGAGAGAGAGAGACGGAACGTGTGTAGGGCCTGGGCTTTCATCCAAATCATCTGTTGACTAAACAAAGAAGCTTGGATTCTCAGCAGGTCAACACAATAGCAACTTAGCTTATGTAGGTTCAGAAACTGTTCAGGAAACACTTCCGAATTTCATTCAATACATAGAACACCTGTAACACACCCACACTGTAATCACTTGCTCTCCGGGAAACATTAATGACATTGTATTGTGCATTGTGTTATGACTGCTTAATGGCTCCACAGTAGAAGGCTGACAACAAGCCAACTTCCAACCTACAAGATCTCCAATCCGCACATAAAATCAGGTAGGTCAGGCCCATAGTGTTTATTAATTCCAATAAAAACAGATTGCTCCAACACTCCTTTTAACACATTTGGCTATGGAATTTATTTTAATGTCTTCGCCCTTCCTTTAAAGGCTCTTTCAGTGTAAATTTGATAACCAGCAGAACAATTGTAAACACGATCTGGCTCATATACTGCTGTTGCTTATGTATCTTGTTTGACTGCAGTCCAACCAGTAAAATACACAAGCCCACGCTCTGCCAGATTTAAACAGCAGGTAATAGTACAACTGAATGATGATATTTCAGTTAAATGTCTTAAGAAAATCTGGGAGCTATGGAAGTTGGGATACGGAATATTTAGTAATCTTCATAGTACATACACATTCCACCAAATGTATCCCTTAACCCCTTCCATACAGGGCATTTTCACCCCCTTCCTGCCCAGACCAATTTTTAGTTTTCAGCGCTGTTGCACTTTGAATGACAATTGTGCGGTCAGGCAACACTGTACCCAAATTAAATCATTATGTTTTTTTCCCCACACAAATAGAGCTTGCGTTTGGTGGTATTTGATCATCTCTGCGGTTTTTATTTTTTGCGCTATAAACAAAAGAAGAGCGACAATTTAAAAAAAACCACAATATTTTTTCCTTTTTATTTAATACATCTCACAATATTTTTTTTTAAAAAACCTTTTTTTCCCCTCAGTTTAGACCGATACGTATTCTACGTATAAAAAAAAAAACGCAATAATCGTATATTGATTGGTTTGCGCAAAAGTTATAGCGTCTACAAAATAGGTGATAGATTTATATTTTTTTTTTTGTGACCGTGACATTGCGGCGGACATATCGGACACTTTTGACACGTTTTTGGGACCGTTCACATTTACACAACGATTAGTGCTATAAAACTGCACTGATTACTGTGTAAATGTGACTGGCAGGGAAGGGGTTAACACTAGGGGGCGCTGAAGGGGTTAAAATGTTTTTCCTAAAGTATGTTTTAACTGTAGGGGGAGGGGGACTCACAGGGGGAGGAGATCGATGTGTGTTCCTCTGTACTGGGAACACACATCAGTCTCCTCACCGCTGACAGGAGGTGGATCTGTGTGTTTACACACACAGATCCACACTCCTGACGTTATTGCCGGAAATCGCGGGTGCCCGGCGGCAATCACGGCCGTCGGGCGCGCGCGGGATCGCGAGTGGTGCCGCGGGCGCGCGCCCTAGAACGCCGTGAAGACTGGACGTTGTGCAACGTCCAGTCTCATCGGCGAGGGGATCACCATGACGTGATTCCCCTATGGGCTGGAAAGGAAGGGGTTAAAAGACCCTAATGCCCTGTACACACGATCGGTCCATCTGATGAAAACGGTTTGATGGATTTTTCCATCAGTTATGCGATGAAGCTGACTGATGATCAGTCGTGCCTACACACCATCGGTTAAAAAAACGATCGTGTCAGAACGCGGTGAAGTAAAACACAACGACGTGCTGCGAAAAATGAAGTTCAATGCTTCCGAGCATGCGTCTTCTTGATTCTGAGCATGCATGGATTTTTAACCGATGGTCATGCCCACAGACGATCGTTTTTTTCTATCTTTTTTTTAACCCTCAGATAATTTTAAAACAAGTTCCTATTTTTTTAACCGATGGATAAATAACCGATGGGGCCCACACACGATCGGTTTAGTCTGATGAAAACGGTCTATCAGACCGTTTTCATCAGACAAACCTATGGTGTGTACGTGGCATAAACATTACAGACCCTTAAAATATAGAAAAAAGACCCTGTTAATCAGAGGCGGACTGACAACTCATGGGGCCCCCGGGCAATAGAAGATTATGGGGCCCCTGGGCTTACTGATGGTCACCACACCAGGGGGCAGCTAAAATCTCAGGATTTTCACATCAAAAGCATGTCAGTTTCAGACATATCAGGGACATATGTAAAAAAAAAACACAGATTTTTACATACTGTCCCTGGTTTTACTGAGCCTGGCAACCCTGATGGGGCCCCCTAGTGACATGGGGCCCTCGGGCAGTGCCCGAGTGACTCAATGGTCAGTCCGCCCCTGCTGTTAATCTGCTGAAAATGTGCTCAATGTGCAAGTCCTGTTTTAGGTCGGTAAGAGAAGTTCATTGTTATGGTTTACAGTTAAAATTTATGGTGATATCTGGATACCTTTAGGCTGGATTCACATATATGCGGCTGTGGTTTTCAGTCCCAGGTCCAGTGTGTTTCTGTTCACCGGTTCAGGTGTGATTCAGGTTCAAATTTTTTCCTGAATTCACACCTCAACCGGACCCAAAAATGTGCAGGACCCCTTTTAACTCAGTACTTTAGCCGCCCCGCAACATGTGTGAACCGGCTCCATTGAAAGCCGGTCATATTCACGTTATGCAAATTGGATGCAGTTAAAAACTCATCCAATTTGCATATATATGTAAACAGTCTGAAGGTAAGTAAAGAGTACTTTCCCGGTTGGGCCATTTTTCCCCTTTAAACACTTCAGCTCTCACACCTGTAAACTGCCTACACTAGAATAATTTCTACATTCCAGCTATGGGTCCAGTGGCGGCTGGTGCTCAACATTTTTGGGGGGGAGCTAACGAACGCACCCCCCGTACGTCCCTTAGATACGTTTCCGGAAAGCCGAATACAGCCCGAGGGCTGTACTCGGAAAGCCTATTAGAGCCGCTGGCTCTGATAGGCACTTCCACACAGCCAACCAGCTGCCGTTATTCAGGTGGCCGGCGCTCACCATCTGAATAGTCGGCGGCAGCGGCAACAATAACATAGATTCATGCAATGATTGAATCTATGTTATTGTAATCAGTGGCGGTTTTATTTTAAGAAAATTTAGTAGTACTATAGGTTACCTATATGTGAAAACTATACATTTTATTCTATCACTTTTCCCATTTTAAATTATACAAAATTTTGATTCAAAGCATTGCAAAGTTACCGTATTAAAAATATAATATAGGGTATCCTGTTTTCACTTCTGGGAGTCCACGTTGCAGTCCATGATGTCATCGAGGGGCTCCCTGCTTCTCCCCCTGTCACCAGGCCAGTAGGTTAATTCTATTTTCGTGGGGAAAAAAGTATAGTAAATAAAAAAAATTAAATAATATAGCATGTACAATCACTACACAATGTTGTAATTGAATGTACAGGGCACCTGGGGGCACCCTGTACACAGTTGGTGTACAGAATGTCTCCAAAAATGTGATTTCCTGCTTGTGTGATTGGCTTACTAATTTACAAGAAGTCTGCACTAATATAAAAGTCAGATTTTTGGCAACCCTTGTAATAGAAAATAGAAAATTAAAGTTTTGGTGAGATACCAAGGGTTAATCGTTTCCTCATTAGAACACAGAAGTCATCAGATGATTATAATGAACCAATCTATCCCATTCAGAATTACAGTCTGGTCAAACAAAGAGCTTTTTCTTCAGAAACGACAACAAAAATAGGTGTCTGCCAAACCTTTGTTAAAATCCCTGCAATGCACAATGATCACACGGGGGGAGGGGGGGTTATGCACCAAAATTAAAGTTACTCTTTAAAGGAAGAATGGGATGAAGTACATAATTAGGGTTAGTTAGGGGAAACTAAGGGTAAAAAAGGGTCAAAAAAAGGGTGGAGCGGGGCCTAGCAACGCTGTGTGTGTCTATGGACGCATACAGTCTAGCATCGAAAGTAAGCCTTCATGTCTAACTCTATAGCAAGTGGCTGGCGATTTTTTTCCCCCGCAGTTTTCCTATGGGAAACACTGCGAGGGAGCATACACACGGTCGGTTTTCCCGACCAAAGCTCTCCTGGCAGATTTCCTGTCGGAAAAACCGGCTGTATGTACGGGGAAAAGGGACCGAGCCGGTTCTCGGTTTTCCTCTCGGTTTTGCCAGCGGTCTTTTGACCGTCTGGAAAACCGATTGTGTGTACTAGGCATACAATTTTAAATTCTCATGTGTTTGCATTTTAAATATGCAACACTTTTCTCTGACGATTTGATACTGCCATAGAATAGTTGTTTGTCAAAGTAAATTTGATTAAAGTAAAAACAGAACATTTACCATTGTACAACAGATTACATATGGCAAAGTGCATAATTTATCACCCACAATTAACTGCTACCAATGTTTAGATCTGTCCATATGAAAGACATTACTCTCCCACATAAAGGCACTATAATTAAACATCTTGCCATAAAGTCACCATTCACTACACCAACATAAATTTTGGTGTAACAGCAGCACTATGAAAATACTCCTTTATTTCACACGTTTAGCAACAGCTATAACACTTCATAATTTAAAAGAACATATTAGTTTTACAAATGTAATCTTAAAATCCCAATGCTAATATCAAAATAGGGAAAGGGCTACGAACACAGAACCACAGACTCTGTTAAAACAAGACAAGTGCATAACGTTCCACATATTTGGAAAATAAAGTAGGTATTAAAACATATTAGTGTCGTGAAAAAGTAGGTGTGAACATTTACATAAGTATTCTTGTACAGCCGGTAAAGTAGAGGGCAGTTTATGCTTTTTTCATTGTATTAAGAATAGGGATGAGCCGAACACCAAAGTGCTCATTTTAAAGCCTTCAAGTTATTGTCGGAAAACGTCTTTGAGAACCCGGGTCTTGCCCCAGGGAACATGTATCAATGGATTATTATTTTTTTTTAAACGGTAGTTTTTTCTGGAGCAGCCATTTTAATGATGCTTAAAGTAAAACAAAATATGAAAAATTCCTTTTGAATATCGTACCTGCTGGTTGTCTATAGTAGTGGCACATGTTTAGAACTGTCCCTGCACAAAATTAGATTACTATAAGAAAAAAGTAATTTAAGACTGCTTGCGGCTTTAATGTCATGTCTGGTCCCCGCAATATGGATGTAAATCACTGGGAAAAATAGCATGGGCTTCCCCGCCTCCCTCCCCATGTCATTACAAGCCCCTTTGGCCCTTTATACTTTGAACAGCAGTATGCAGGTGGTGCAAACAAGACAGAGACTGTAGGTTTGTTGTTAAGTAGAATCTGTTTATAATTTTCAATTGGTACTTCTTTAACCTCCCTGGCGTTTTTCCCGTGTCTGACACGGGGTAAAAATTTGCTGCTACTATTGTTGATCCCGTGTCAGACACGGGCTCGCCTCGCAGAATCCAGAGACAGTTTACTTACCTTCTCCGTGGATCCAGCGATGTATCCCCGCTGTGTGAGCGAGCGGGTGCTCGCTCGATTCACACAGCGTCCCCGTGTGCCGCCGAGCTCCGTTCCCTGCGACGTTACGACGCACGGGGACGGAGAACGGCGCCAAATTCAAAAATGTAAACAAACACTATACATACAGTACAATGTAATCTTATAGATTACAGTACTGTATGTAAAAAATACACACCCCCCATGTCCCTAGTGGTCTGACCAGTGCCCTACATGTCCTTTTATATAATAAAAACTTTTCTTTCTCCCTGCAAACTGTAGATTGCCCATAGCAACCAAAAGTGTCCCTTTATGGCAAAAATTGTTTTAGAGCGGCTAAAAAACAGCGATAATAAATTATAATCACTTGCAGAATTTAGCGATAGCGATTTGTGGGGAAATTCGTCATAAAAAAATAAAATAATGACAGCAAAAATTCTGCAACTGAGCAAATTTCAGTGATTTTGATTTGATTACATTATTGAATAATTTTTACTATAATTATATTATTATTTGTTATACTTTTTTATAATTATTTATTATATTATAATTTTTAATAAAAAAAATTAAAAAAATCATACCCGGGATGCCTATTAGACTCTTGTTTAGATAGATTTAAGTAAGTACTTACTAAGAATTGCAGGCCTATAATACATAACACCACATTTCCTTGCAAAACAATTGCAACGCTTTTGGTACAAAATTCCAGACAGAATCATAACGCCAGGGAGGTTAAAGTGTAGCTTGAGACATAAAATCTTTTTTTTAAGCTTTTCTGAAAACATAGAGAAGGGTTATCACCCTTGTAACATTTGTTTTGCTGTCTGTGTGCATCTGTTCAGAAGATTGCACCTCACTTTCTGTCCCAAAGACAAATGATTTTTTTTAAATGTTTTTTTTTTGTGAAACAAGGATTGTGATATAGCATTAGTGGACAGGAAACACCTTTTACAGAATAGAATTTCCCTTCCTAGGGGTAAAATTCCTCTCACTTCCTGTTGTCTCCTTCCGTTTGCAAGTAGGAGTCATTTGTAAGTTGGATGTTTGAAAGTAGGGGCCTGCCGTATATACGCTGCAGAAATTTGGGCCCTAGGCTTTGGTGTTGCCACAACACTGTAAGCCCTCACAGTTAGTCTTGGTGGGCGCTGGAACGCCCTGCTGTGAACTATTATATCAAGAATTGTAATTACATGCCACTGTTGAACAGGGGCAGAAATATTGGGCCTTAGGCACTGGTGCTGGTGCCACAACACTGCAACCCCTCACAGATACTCTAGTTAGAGCGCAGCAAAGAGCCTGCTACAAAGTATTGCATCAAAAATTGTAAATTACACGCCCCTGTTAAACAGGGGCAGAAAAATTGGGCCTTAGGCACAACACTGCAACCCCTCACAGATACTGTAATTGGAGCACAGCAAAGAGCCACATGCAAAGAATTGCAACAAAAAATTGTTATTATACGCCCCTGTTAAACAGGGGTAGAAAAACTGGGCCTTAGGCACTGGTGGCGGTGCCACAACACTGCAACCCCTCACAGATAATGTAATTGGAGGGCAGCAAAGAGCCACAGGCAAAGTATTGCATCCAAAATTGTTAATATACGCCCCTGTTAAACAGGGGCAGAAAAATTGGGCCTTAGGCACTGGTGGCGGTGCCCAGAACCAACAATGTTCTTACTAGCTAACAGCAAGATCATTCAGTCAGCATAACAGGACAGTCACTCAGCATCAGCATAGGCAGTCTCCAAGGGATCAGACATTTCCAAAAAATTATTCAGTTACATCAGCATCAGGTGCTTGGTGTTGATCCAAGCCTGATTCATTTTTATGAAGGTCAGTCGATCGACGGAGTCGGTGGAGAACACTAGATGCAGGACAAGCCAGTAGCTCAATTGCGTAATGTGCAAGCTCTGGCCAGTGATCCATCCTCAAGACCCAGTAAGCCAGAGGATTTCCGGTGGGGAAGTTGTCCAAGTCAGATCTTGTCCCTAGGTTGCTGGAACCGGTCATACCTTGGGGCTGCGGACTAAAAAATTGTTTGAACGCATCGGTCAGACAGCCACCTTCTCCACCGCTCCTTCTTTGACTCACCAAAGCCTCAGCAACACGTTGTCCAGGACTAGGATTTGGAAACCCCCCAGTCTCTGGGAACGCGTTGCATAGACCTTTCTGCAAGGCCTCCCAAAGATGTTTCATCTTCTGCTCCCTCTGAGACGGCAAGATAAGGTCCGCAACCTTATTCTTGTAACGTGGATCAAGGAGAGTTGCCAACCAGTAATGATCCCTCTCCTTGATACCACGAATACGAGGATCCTTACGCAGGCTTTGCAGGATCAGGGAGGCCATGCAGCGTAGGTTTGCTGAGGCATTCGGGGCACAGTCCTCTGGGTCACTGAGGACGACAGGATCCACAGCCACCACATGCCAGCCACGTAAATGTCCATGGATTCCTTGGGACTGTAAATGATCCCTTGAAGACTGCTGCTGCTGATGCTGAGTGCTATGCTCCACCTCCATGCTGCTGATACAATCATCCTCCTCCTCCTCCTTCTCCTCGTCCTCTTCCTGTGTGCTAGGCGGGCAAGCAGGACCACTGTCTGGATAAAGGGGGCCTTGAGAGGTAAGGAAGTCCTCCTCTTCCTCCCTCTGTTCTGCCTCAAGGACCCTGTCCATTATTCCACGTATCATGTGCTCCAACATGTGAATAAGAGGGACAGTCTCACTGATGCATGCACTGTCACTGCTCACCATCCTCGTGGCCTCCTAAAATGGTGACAGGACAGTGCATGCATCCCTTATGAAGGCCCACTGGCGTGGGAAAAAAAAAACAAGCTCCCCTGACCCAGTTCTGCTGCCATATTGGCACAGGTACTCATTGATGGCCCTCTGCTGCGTGTGCAGCGGCTGCAGCATTGCCAATGTAGAGTTCCATCTGGTGGGCATGTCACAGATTAGACCGTTCTTGGGCAGGTTGTATTCCCTTTGGAGGTCTGTAAGCCGAGCAGTGGCATTATATGACCTTCGGAAATGCACACAGACTTTCCTGGCCTGCTTCAGGATAACCTGCCCAAGAACTGCTGCACCACCAAATTCAGAACATGAGCAAAACAGGGCACATGGGTCAGTTGTTCCTGTCGCAGGGCAGAGAGGAGGTTGGTGCCATTGTCGCTAACCACCATTCCTGGCTTAAGCTGGCGTGGTGTCAACCACCTCTGAGCCTGCCCCTGCAGAGCTGAAAGAACCTCTGCCCCAGTGTGGCTCCTGTCTCCCAAGCACACCAGCTCTTGCACCGCATGGAATCTCTTTGCCTGCATTCCTGCATAGCCCCTCATACGCCTACGGAGCATGGCTGGTTCCAAGGACACATCAGCACAGGTAGAGGCCACAGAGGAAGAAGAGGAGGGGGTGGAGGAGAGAGGTGAGTCACAAACAGTAGTATTGTTTTGGAGGCGTGGTGGTGGAACAACCTCCAACACTACTGTACCTTGCCCTGTGTCCTTCCCAGCTGCCAGCAGAGTCACCCAATGCGCCGTAAAAGAGAGGTAACGTGCCTGTCCATGCCTGCTGGACCATGAGTCAGTGGTAATATGCACCGTACCACTGACCGCCCTGTCCAGCGAGGCTTGAACATTGCCTTCCAAATGGCGGTAGAGAGCCGAAATCGCCTTCCGTGAGAAAAAGTGGCGTTTGGAAAGCTGCCACTGAGGTACCACACATTCCATAAACTCATGGAAGGGGGCAGAATCTACCAACTGAAAAGGCAGCAGTTGAAGTGCTAGCAATTTTGCTAAGCTAGCATTCAACTACTGGGCATGTGGAGGTCGACATATGTCTGGTCAAGCATGTGGTGCCCAAGCGGGTGATGTTTTGGCCACGCAAGACATGCTTGAGACATATGTTGCAAATAGCAATGGTGCGATCTGATGCACACTTTTTTCAAAAAAGGCCCACACCAAAGAACTTTATCAGTAACGCTGAGACACAGCAGCACCCTGCACAGGCGTAGCTCTGCGATATAATGCAGTTGGTGTGCTGCCCTTAAGCTGGCCCCTGGAGGGCATCCTGCCTCTTTGGTGATGTGCCTGTGCCTCCTCCTCCTCCTCCTCCTCCTCCTCTCAGGCACCCACGTAGAGTCAGTGATCTCATCATCCCCTCCCTCCTCATCACTGTTGAAAACCTGGCAGTATGCTGCAGCTGGGGGAACATGACTGCCAGATTGCTGTCCCTCTCGGGCACCCCCTCTCTCTGGGCTCACATTACTGCCTTCCTCTATCTGTCTTCCATCATCGGAGCCTTCAAAACGCTGCGCATCTTCATGCAGCATGTACCCAACACTGTGTTGAAACAGTTCGGGGGACTCCTCAGGAGGACAAGGTGGGACTAGGGAAGAAGTAAGTGATGCCATTGAGCAGAGGGAAGAGGACGCCTTGGCAGCTAATTTGCCAGACAAAGTACCCTGAGCCTGGGTGAGAGAGGGTGAGGAGGATGAGGATGACTTGGTCATCCACTCTACCAATTTGTCTGCATGTTGAGGCTTAACACGGCCAGCTCCCGAAAAGGACGAGCGTGTGCAACGGCCACGAGCTGAAGAGGATGCACCGTGTCCACCACCAGCACTGTTGCCTCTAGATGTAGAGCCTGCTTGCCCTTGTGACTCTCTGCCTTTTTTTGTTGTCCTTCCAGACATTATAATGGCCTGCAGAGGACAAAGGCAGAACACACACCCGTTCCTGCTCCAGCTCCACGCGGATGCGCCTCTCCGCACCTCTCCATCCCTGCTTCAGCCCCCCTCCTTTGAAGGTAAGCCTGCCTGCTCTCCCTGGGACTAACAGCAGCCGTCCTTGTCAGGACAAGCCGCGGTTTCTCTATCCCGGGAGACAAGCGTTTTCACATCCAATCTCTGTATCCGCACCCCTGCCACCGTGGAAACATCATCCCCTCGCCGCCACCCACCCCCCCACCGCTGTTTCCCGTTTCCTATACGGCACCCCGCCAGCCTATGCTAGACCCGCGGCAGCCGCGACTTAGGAAAGACCGCGGCTTTGTCCGCGGCCTAGCGGCGCGTCCCCCCTAACACTACCTAGAGTGATCCAAATTGCCCAGAACACCCCCCCTTACCCCCAGGAGGACCCCACTCACCCCCGAGGTAGTCAATCCTGCCGCCTCTCACCCTGCTGATAGCCCCCCTAGACCTGGGCCCTGTACCAGACCGGCGGCCATCTTGGTACTCCCCCCCCAGCTACAGAGATATCTCCTACCCCCAGCCTCTCACAACTTTACATCTTTTGATCCAGGGTTTAGGCCGATCGCCTCTTAGGGATCAGGAAGGAATTTTTTTCCCTGACCAAGCAGATTGACATAGCAGGGCCCAGGTTTTTTTTGCCTTCCTCTGGACCAAAACATAAAACAAGCCGAGATAGAGGATTCACTGAATCTTCCTCCATCGCCATCCCACTACCCCCCCCCCCCCCCGGTGACGGACAACTATGGCTAATCTGCGGTACTCGGCAGAAACCATATGGAGTCTGAGGCGATTTGCCACAATACTACCTGCCGTCACCAAAAAGGTCATAAGAACCGAAAAACTTTTAAGAATCGACTGCCAAAGAATTTGGTCACCCATCCCAACCTAAGCACATATCATGTGCTTTGATCAATACAAAATCAGCTGTAAAACACTGACTAGAAATCCGTGATTTCTTATTACAATACGATTTAGACTGCCTCTTTATTACAGAAAGCTGGCTCACAGCCGACTGTAACACCATTCTAGGAGAACTGGTGCCAGATAACTACCGTATCATAACGGAAAACAGAATAGGGCAAAGAGGAGGGGGCCTGGCGGTGATCTACAAGGAGCATCTTGCGATCACTAAACCAGTCCGGCAAAATCCTCTTCCATTCATGGAAACTCTTACTCTACAGTTGCAAACAAATCCCCAGGAGACCATCCGGATTCTATTCTGCTACAGGCCACCCGGGCCAAAGTCGCAACTTTTAGCATCACTGACGGAATTTATCTCCACTTATACCCTAAACAGCAAACATCTTTTGCTGCTTGGGGACTTCAATCTCTGGGCCAACTCCTCACAGGATCCCATCGCCGATGCCTGTATCGACCACCTGGAAGGATTAGGGCTACAACAACTAGTATGTGGCCCCACACATGCCTCAGGTCACACACTCGACCTAATTTTCAGACAAAATCTGAAAATAAGTATTTTGGAAAATGAACTGTTGCCATGGACAGATCACCATGCAATTAAATTCATAATTTCCAGAATTCCCCCATTGATAAAAACACCCAAGCCAGTGACAACACACTGGACTAGATCTCAGAAGAAGCTCCATTCGGAACTCTTCAAGTCTACCCTAGGAAATAAAATAAAAATACTCCAACCACTCCGAACAGTCTCAGACACACTGGATGCCATCAATACAGCCCTACTACAGTCAGCCGACTTAGTAGCACCGAAAGGCAAAGTCTGCATCCGGAAAAACAAATCCAGCTGGTTCAACAACCAGCTGTCGCTACTGAAGCAAGAACGCAGAAGGGCGGAAGCCGCCTGGAAAAGAAACGCTTCAGAGGAGAACCTCATCAGCTACAAGACAATAACAAGAAAATATCGCAAAGAAATCTTCCAAGCCAAGAAAAATCATTTTTCTAAGGCCATCAACAGCGCCCTAAATCGACCCGCGAACTCTTTAAGCTGGTCACTCAGACCATGAATCCAGGGTGTCTTGAAGCCCCCAATTTAGACACCCAAGAGTTTTGCGATGAACTATCGGATTTCTTCATCAATAAAATTGAAGGAATCCGGGAAAGCATTCGACAAATCAATACCCCCCACAATCATCCCCTTATTCAACCACAGAACACCCATAGAAACCTTCTACAAACAACCAAGTTCACTCTGGAACCCATCTCCGTTGATGCCACAAGAAATATCATCGGTACTTTGCGAAACAGCACAGCGCCTAACGATATTATCCCCACTAAGCTGCTGAAGGATTGTGCCGACATCTTGGCACCACCTATCACGCAGCTCATAAACCAGTCATTCATGGAAGGCATAGTGCCCTCCCTGCTGAAAGAGGGCACAATCCAGCTCATCTTGAAGAAACCCACTTTAGACCCCAAGGATCCTACTCACCGCCGTCCCATAACAGGCCTAAACGTTCTATCCAAGATAATGGAGAAAGCAGTGGTACAACAGCTGCAACAGCATCTAGATACCCATAATCTACTTGATCCATTGCAAACAGAAACAGCATTGCTCAAAATATGGGACGACGCTCTCGAGGCCGCAGATGAAGGAGAATCTTGTCTCCTGGTTCTGTTGGACCTAAGCGCAGCCTTCGACACTGTAGACCACAAACTGTTACTGACTCGGCTGACTGAGGTAGCCGGAGTCACAGAAGGTGATCTATCATGGTTCTCCTCCTTTCTGGAAAACCGTTCACAAACAGTGAAATTAGGACCTTTCACTTCTGAAAAACGCACGGTAACACGGAGTCCCTCAAGGATTCCCCTTGTCACCGGTGCTCTTCAACATCTATCTTCGTCCGCTCTTTGAAATCATCAGTAGCCAACAACTACTTTATCATTCATACGCAGACGACACACAACTATACTTTCGCATCTGCAATAAAAAGGATCATCACCCCAGTTTAGAGAATTGTCTCTCTTTGATAGAAAACTGGATGACCAAGAGTTATCTTAAACTCAACAACTCCAAAACAGAACATCTTCTGTTTCAGGCCAGTCGCAAGAGTCAACTGGCAACTACTTGGAAACCCCCGCCCATTTTGGGCCAGATCATCTCCCCTAGCTCCAAAGTCAAAAGTCTCAGAGTCATTTTTGACACCTACATGACAATGGACGCACAAATAGGGTCAGTAGTCAGCGGATCTCACCATCTGCTGCGCCTACTACGCAGACTTATTCCTTTTATCCCCAAAGAAGACGTAGCAGTCGTGGTGGGAACAATTGTAAACTCCAGACTGGACTATGCCAATGCCCTTTACCTCGGACTCCCCAAGTACCAAATCGCTTGTCTGCAAGTCGTTCAGAATACGGCCGCCAGACTTGTGACTGGGAAAAAAACATGGGAATCAATCTCACCGTCGTTGAGATCCCTTCACTGGTTGCCAGTAAAAGACAGAATTGCTTTCAAAGCACTCTGTCTGACGCATAAGTGCATCCATGGGAAAGCCCCGCAATATCTATGCAAAAAGATAGAAGCCCACAATCCCAATCACGTTCTGCGATCCACCGACCAAAATCTGGTTAAGATACCCAAAGCCAGATACAAGTCCAAAGGAGAAAGAAGGTTTGCACTCCAGGGTCCCAGACTATGGAACGCTTTACCAACCAGCATTCGGTTGGAAGAAAACCACCTGAGTTTCAGAAGACAGATAAAAACTCTGCTCTTTTGCTGACCAGAGAGACAGAAACAACAAGCGCCCAGAGGCGATTCAGTTCGCAGGTGCCGCGCTATATAAGTTTATCATTCATTCATTCATTCACACACCTTGTAGCTTCAGGTGAAATGTAATTAGCACACCTGCACTATAAACCAAGTGGGCTTAGGTGCAAAGTACTTAGCACACTTGCACTAAAAACCAAATGGGTTTAAGTGCACAGTAATTACTAATTAGCACACCTGCATTAGAAACCAAATGGGTTTAGGTGCAAAGTACTTAGCACACTTGCACTAAAAACTAAATGGGTTTAGGTGCACAGTAATTAGCACACCTGCACTATAAACCACGTGAGTTTAGGTGCAAAGTACTTAGCACACCTGCACTATAAACCAATTGGGCTTAGGTGCACAGTAATTAGCACACCTGCACTATAAAACAAGTGGGCAATACAACATGCGAGTGAGAACACTGCAGCTAGCACAATCAACTGCCTGACAGATTAGGAAGAACCAATCTAACTAAACTATACAGTGTATAAATATATGTACAACTCCTGGGATGTATATATATCCTCTACACACTGTACATTTAACTGACTAGCCTGCCTGTTCTATCTAGCTAGAAAAAAAGACAATCTCCCTCTCTCTCTGTTTGATCTGTAACCAGCGCTGGAACACACTACACAAGGCTGCCCAGCAGGCGGCCTTTTATAGTGTGGGGCGTGTGCTAAAGCCCTGAGCCATAATTGGCCAATGCCACCCTGGCTTTGGCCATTTATGGCTCTCCGTTTTTTGCGCGCTGTGATTGGCCAAGCATGTGGGTCATAGTGCATGCTTGGCCAATCATCAGCACGCAATGCCGTAATGATTTATGGGCCGTGGCGCGTCACTCGAATTTGGGGCGAACGACCCGTTTTGTTCGAAATTCGACAAACGATCGAACAGGCAATGTTCGAGTCGAACATAGATTCGAGTCGAATGCGAAGCTCATCCCTAATTAAGAAGCTATAGGAAAATTAATAGAGTGCACTGAAGATGAGTATAAATGAGCTGGGGTGGAGATATATATATATATATATATAGATATATATATATCTTTTAGGTAAAAGAAAAAATAATAACCTAGTTTGTGTGTAAAGAACCTAAATATGTAGCAATATTTTCTCTTTACACAGACTTGGTTTGCTACTTTAAGTCTTATGTATATTACTGTTCCTTTCTTAGACCCTTATAAACAACCGTTACGATCAGGACCACATGTCAGTTTTTCAGGTGGACCTCATCGGGCAGTCCATTCATTCCTATGGTCAGAGGGTGTAAACAGACTTGTGTCCATTTACACCAGCCTACCTTCGATCTGCTCTGGTCCACTAGAAATAAACAGAAAAAGATCTGTTCTCCTCCATGTAGGCAGATGGAATTGGAGGTATTCGGGAGCCAGACAGTGGAGTCTGTTTACACCCAGCCATAGAGCAGAGCCAGCTCTGTCATCCAGCCACTTTGCTTTGATCAGTAGGAGATCTGTGAGCAGACTTAAGCCATGTACACACGATCAGTCCAACTGATGAGAACGGTCTGAAGGACTGTTGTCATCGGTTAACTGATGAAGCTGACTGATGGTCCATCGCGCCCACACAACATCGGTTAAATAACCGATCGGGTCAGAACGCGGTGACGTAAAACACACCAACGTGCTGAAAAAAATGAAGTTCAATGCTTCCAAGCATGCGTCGACTTGATTCTGAGCATGCCTGGATTTTTAACCGATGGTCGTGCCTACTAACGATCAGTTTTGACCAATCGGTTAGGAATCCATCGGTTAAATTTAAAGCAAGTTGTCTTTTTTTAACCGAAGGTTAAATAACCTATTGGGCCCACACACGACCATTGTCCTCTGTCTATCCGATCGTGTGTACGAGGCCTTACAGTGCAAGCCTAAGATTTACTGGTATAACCAGGCTATGCCCAGTTTCACCTATAGCAGCCGTCTGTGTCTTACAACTAGTATGCCTACTGGTACTTGAATGCCCCCAAGACTTAAAGGTGTTGTAAAGGAATTTTTTTTCCCTAAATAGCTTCCTTTACCTTAGTGCAGTCCTCCTTCACTTACCACATCCTTCCATTTTGCTTTTAAATGTCCTTATTTCTTCTCACTTCCTGTTCTTCTGTCTGTAACTCACCACCGTAATGCAAGGCTTTCTCCCTGGTGTGGAGAAAGCCTCTTAAGGGGTGAGGGAGCGAGCAGGCAAGTCAGGACGCTCTCTACTTTGCAGATAGAAAAAGGAGCTGTGTGTTAGTGGGCGTCCTGACACTCCTGCTCGCCCCTCCCCCTCAAGAGGCTTTCTCCACACCGGGAAGAAAGCCTCGCATTACGGTGGTGAGTTACAGACAGATCAACATTTTGAGCATTTTTCAGAAGAAATAAGGACATTTAAAAGCAAAATCGAAGGATGAGGTAAGTGAAGGAGGACTGCACTAAGGTAAAGGAAGCTATTTAGGGGGAAAAAAAATCCTTTACAACCCTTTAAGGTATGGAGCTATATTTGCAGAACTGGGATGCACCCCAGCAACTCAGAGAGAGACAACAAAGTGGCTAAGTGGTTAGCACTTCCACCTAGCTGCACTAGGGTTGTCAGTTGGAATCCCAACCACAGAACTACCTGTCTGGAGTCTGCATGTTCTCCCTGTTCCTGCATGGATTTCCTTCAGGCGCTCTGGGTTCCTCCCGAACTACTCCTGTCTAAATTGACCCTAGTATGTGTATGTATGAATGTGAGATAAGGACCTTAGACTGTAAGCTCCTTGAGGGCAGGGACTGATGTGAATGTGCAATATATATGTAAAGAGGTGCGTAAATTGACAGTGCTATAAAAGTACATGTAATAAATAAATGCTGTGTCAGATGGCTTTAAAATGCCGAAACGGTTCACATCAGGTACAGTATGCAGGAGCTACTGGCTGGATGCCAAGCATACAGTCGTCTGGCTTGCAGAGACTACACTGAAGCAAGGGGTCAGGGGAGCAATGAGTACTTTATCTGTATCCAGGCATGAGTTAGGGCTGGCAGACATTAGTATTGTATCTGTAATGCAGGCAAGAGGTTGTGGTCAAAAAGGAAGTCTGTTATCCAGACAAGATGTCAGTACCTGCAGTCCCCGAGTTACATAAATCCGACTTATACTTTCAAACGGAGGGAAACAACAGGAAGAGGAAATGTACCCTTAGGAAGGGAAATTCCTTCCTAAAAGAGTTATCATTGGAAAAAAGTGTCTCCATCGAAGCTTTATCACCAATCCTTGCTTCCGTTACAACCCAACATTTTCCAAATCCAATTGTCACAGGTACAGAACGTCGAGTGAAATCTTCTGAACAGGGGCACAGATAGAAAAACAAACGTTTGGAGGGATGTTAACCCTTTCCTATACGATCTATCCAAAACTTTAAAAAAATGTTTTGGCTGAAGTTGCACTTAAAAAATTTACCTGTTCCAACCTACATACAAACTCCAATTAAAGGGATTGTAAAGGTACATTTTTTTCCCTACCTTAGTGCAGTCCTCCTTTACTTATCTCATCCTTCGATTTTGCTTTTAAATGTCCTTATTTCTTCTGAGAAATCCTCACTTCCTGTTCTTCTGTCTGTAACTACACACCGTAATGCAGTGTTTCTCAATTCCAGTCCTCACACCCCCCCAACAGGTCATGTTTTCAGAATTTCCCTCAGATGAAAAGGCTGTGGGAATTACTAAGGCAGTGAAACTGATCAAATCACCTGTGCAAAATAATGGAAATCCTGAAAACCTGACCTGTTGGGGGGGCGTGAGGACTGGAATTGAGAAACACTGCCGTAATGCAAGGCTTTCCCCCTGGTGTGGAGAAAGCCTCTTGAGGGGGGCGAGCAGGAGAGTCAGGACACTAACTAACACACAGCTTCTTTCTCTATCTGCAAATGAGAGAGCATCCTGACTCTCATGCTTGCCCCCTCCCCCTCAAGAGGCTTTCTCCACACCAGGGAGAAAGCCTTGCATTACTGTGTGTAGTTACAGACAGAAGAACAGGAAGTGAGGATTTTTCAGAAGAAAAAAGGACATTTAAAAGAAAAATGGAAGGATGAGGTAAGTGAAGGAGGACTGCAGTAAGGAAGCTATTTAGGGAAACTTTTTTTACCTTTACAACCCCTTTAAGAACAAACCTACAGAACCTTGTTTGTAACTCAGGAACTGCCTGTGCAAGATAAATTATGGTCTAGGAAAGGTACATAGAACATGAGCTAGGTAGCTAAAAGCCTGGTCTTGTGATGCTCTAGTCCAGCGGTCTCCAAACTGCGGCCCGGGGGCCAGATGTGGCCCCTTTCCTAATGTTATCCGGTCCTTGGGGTGCTTTTTTATTCATTGGCACCAATGAGGGGGCAGAAATCCTCCCAATGATGGGGCAGAATTCCTTCCAATGACACCAATGATGGGGCAAAATTCCTTCCAATGACACCAATGATGAGGCAGAATTCCTCCCAGTGATGGGGCAGAATTCCTTCCAATGATGGGGCAGAATTCCTTCCAATGACACCAATGATGGGGCAGAATTCCTTCTAATGAGGCCAATGATGGGGCAGAATTCCTTCCAATGACAACAATGATGGGGCAGAATTCCTTCCAAAGACACCAATGATGGGGCAGATTTTTTTACTCCTGATGGCAACAGTCCGGCCCCCTTAAAGTCTGGAGGACAGTAATCCGGCCCTTTGTTTAGAAAGTCTGGAGACCCCTGCTCTAGTCTAATACATGGATATGCAATTAGTGGACCCTCCAGCTGTTACAAAACTACAAGTTCCATCATGCCTTTGCCTCTGGGTGTCATGCTTGTGGCTGTCAGAGTCCTGCTATGCCTCATATGAATTGTAGTTTTGCAATAGCTGGAGGTCCGCTAATTGCATATCCCTGCTCTAATAGATGACCAGAGTCAACCAAAAGGAGGAGAAGGAGCATGCAATGAGGACACCTCCTGCCACTGTGGAGGGGTATTATTACTGCCAAAGCTTAGGCTGGGGAAGGAAGTGCGGCTGAGTGATGGCTGCAGCAGGAATGTGTCCCACTCTTCTAACAACAAGTCTACCAGTCAAGTCTGACTGATTAAAAGCAATGCATTTTCTCTGTGGCTAGAATTTTATTTCAGCAAGGGTAAATATAAGTTGAAATCTGTGTTCATTGAAAATCCCTATAAATACTGATTTGTTATACTTTTTGAATTTTATTTCATGATATTTGAGCATGCATTTAAAAAAAAAAATCACTAAGCCTAAAGCAGTTTTCTTGGTTACTACATTAGGTGTTAGATTAAGTCCAAATTCCATATACGTTAATTTAATGGCTGAACACAAAGAACCCACAAATTACCCACACATTCGTTGTCAGACAAACCACAGCTTATGGGGAAAAAGTTAAATACGTGTAAATCTTTTCTTGTAACAAACAAGAAGAAAAAGATCGCTGGATATTTTCTTACAGCCATAAAAACCACCAAGATAAGTTTAAAAGGGTGCTTGTGTTATTTATGAACAACAAACTTTAAATACCGTAACACAATTTGAGTCATTGCGGCTGTCCTACCATACGCCGATCGTATTTCAAGGGCAAGTGCGTATTCCTGCAGACATTGGACTAAGCTGTACGCAGCAATTTAGTCGCCATCCACTTGCAAACATATTCCGCAAAACTTCTTATCAGGGTTTGCACAGTAGGGCGAAGGTGCTTAAAATGGAAATGATGGCTGTTATTGTACTCCATTTAAACTGTGGTTTTCCCAAAGGTGTCGTTATTTGTAATGTCAACAAACTCGCAGCTTTCCGGAAAGGCAAGTCAAAGCACAAAGGAAAAATCTTCACTGACAAAGACCACACAGTAACTTTATCAAGAACCAACTATGTTTAACTTTTTTTCTACATACAGTATATGGCATATTTTATATAAAATATTTGTTTTATATGTATGCACATGTGGACACACTCACAGTATGAATGTTCCTGTATAGAAGTGTATCGCCATTCATTTGAAATGCTTTAAAAGTGAACTTTGTGTTCTACATAATAGTAGCATTATATTTTATTATTTATGTTAGAATAATGCTTAGAATAAAATGTATTTAAGTGATCATGTACTTACATCGGCCAATGTCATCTAGTATTATAATGTTTGTATTCAAATAAAAGCCTAAGGAAAATGTAAACCTTGAGTACATTTAGTTTTCCAAAGAATTGTGTATCATAAACAACTGTCTTAAAAAAAAAAAAAAAAAAAACTCGTCTTAAAGCTGAAGTTTAATTAAAGAGGTTCTTCTATGTTCCCCCTCAAAAAAATAAAAAATACTGTAGCTGCTGACTTTTATTATAAGGACACTTACATGTCCAGGGATCCAACAATGTTCTCACCTGGACAGGACTACTTGTCAATGCCAAAACCCCTGGTTTATCATGGTTGAACAGTTCAAAGGATGTTGGCTGCATTGGGTGGTTATCTGCAGACCAGGGAAAGGTGACAGTGTATATTTTATCACCATTGGGTTGTAATGTATATATTAATGTGATGTTATTGAAAGTTCATGTCACACTCATGTCACACTGAGGACAGTGTCTTGTTAAAGCAGGGTGAATATGTAGCGCCCTGCTCCTGATGACCAGGTGCTATGTTAAATTTAGTTTAGCTGATAATTAGCCCAGACTTTGTTAATTAAGGCTAAATCATCCTCTGTTGCAGCTTCGGCTATGCTTGGAGGGATTTCCCTTTGTTTGCTTGTAGGTGGCGATACCACCACAGGCCAATGTTGGAACTAAGGCAAGCCATGGTATATTGGGTATCTTTCTCCGGGAACAGCCCAGTGGGAGTGGTCTCCCCTCTGGGCATGCTGGGGAAGGATACTTAAGGGGCAGATGCCATTTTCTGGGGCCCTTTTCCACCTCGTGGCCCTACTGGCGCAAGGTATGTGCTGCATGATTTCTGGCCTCGGGCCATGCTGGCCAGAGGCTGCGTTCCTGCCAGGTAGGTCCAGTTGTCCTGACTGGGGCCTACACTCTGAGGGTGATCTTGTGCTGTCTGTCCTGAGGGAAGAAGCCACTCAGTGGAGGAAACCAGGGAAGGACCTGTCCGGGAAAGGACCAAGCGGAAAGCTGGTATTTTGGGAAAGGCCTGGTAACCTTATTGGAGGATGAACCATAGTCTACGAAACGTTACAGTGTGCCGGGTTGGCTTAAAGGCTCTAAGACTGTAAGGCTGGAAGTTCGAGTACTCAATCCTGTGGCAGAGGATTGAGTGAGTAAGTGAGTGAGTGAAAAACGTATATAGCGCAGCACATGCAAACTAAATCGCCTCTGGGCGCTCGTTGTTCCTTTCTCCTTTGTCATCAAAAGAGATGGGTTTTGATCTTTCTTCTAAAGGCCAAGTGGTTCTCCTCCAACCGAATGCTGGTTGGTAAAGCGTTCCATAGTCTGGGGCCTTGGACCGCAAATCTTCTTTCTCCTTTGGACTTGTATCTGGCTTTGGGTATCTGGAGCAGATTTTGGTTGGTGGATTCCGGACTGTTCACTTTGTTTGCAACCAGTCTGTGGCAGAGACTGTTACTAATCATTGTTCGTGCATCATCCCGGCTTCTAGGCCAGGTGAGAGGGGCCTATAAGGGTGAGCAATACCCACTCGAGAGGAAGTGGTGAGCGACCTTTTTGGGACTTAGACGTTTTCTCCCAGTGATCTGTACTGTGCACCTGAACCTTCTCCTCCTCTTTCATCCTTCTACTTTCTTGCAAGCTATGAGAAAAATAAAACTTAACAGCTAAAGGTTTTACAACTTGTGTGGACATTGGAGTTCATTACAGACTTTCTTCCCTTTGAGAACGAACGTTGAGGTAACGTTCAAGGCCCAAATTTAATCCAGCAGCTCCTACAGGGGTAGTGCTGCACCAGCGATACTGAGATAGAAGGGTGGGACCTGTTAACATTGACAGCCAAGCTTAGGCAAAAGTAGAAACATATATAACTGGGTGGACTTGTGTATTTATTCAACCTTATCAGTTATAAAAAAGAAAACAGTCGTTAAAGCAGTCTTTTTACTACAAGTCTTTTGGGAAAATGACCTGCCAGAAACAACGCTAAAATTAGGATTCAGCTTGGGATATACATATTCATGAAATGTTGTCCCAATCTAACATCTGGATTTCAGGATCAACCCTAGCTATGACTTCTTTTTACTGTCATACTGAAGGTTGACTGGAGTAAGAGTCTGGTGGCAAAAGACAGTAAATATAAATCACATTCCAATTCTGATGGCATGTTTATGGGGTGTTTTGATAAGAACTGTTGGTTGTTTTCTATGGATAACACACAGTTCTTCAAGTTGCTTTTATGTATCATACAAACACAGCTTTCAGCATTCCGCAGCAATATTTTTTTGATCACAGAGAGTTATTAATGAGCCACTTGTGTGATAAAAGTCTTTTGGACATTTATGGATTCTTCAATTCTGAAAAGAGAAAATCAAAGGGCATTTTCCTATCACAGATCAGCGCTATTGATTACAGGGAAGGAAATATTGTCTGTTGTTCCCAAAAGTGATTGGAGAAGCACAGGGAAGAACTCATATGTAGAGAGAACTTAATTTATGGTCATTTCCAGAGGTTATAAATGAGGGTTACATACAGTTCATGAGATAAACAGCAAAGAGGGAGGACATGAAATTAAGTGAGTACAGACAGATCATAGGAAGGAGGAGATGCAGCACATCGTGGCTTGGCTTTACTAATAAAACACTTCATGTTTTACATACCAAAAACTTACTGGTCACCTAGTCAGCATTGCAGATAAACTTACTAGTAATCCTAAAATATACAATCAATCTGCACTTTTAAAATGTGTCAGTGACTCTGTGTCTTCTGTAATTCCATGTCTATGATAAAATATATTTGGATACCTTTCCAGTGCAAAAAGGCACTGTGGGTCATTATCCAGAGCCTAATGCTTTGGAGTGATCTTTTCAACAACAAACTTTTATATTAAATAATTTTACTTTTAGGTTTCTGCGCTACACCAACTTAGTAGCGTTATTATTTAACATCAACTCCTATCAAGACTTATCTGAGCATATACAGTCTCTTTTTTAGAGTTTAGGAAAACAAATTTGGATACCTGGTAATCATCATTTATATATTTATATGCAATAGTACTTAGATATTTTGGTATACTCGTGCCTGCTTATGCTGTGGCATGATATGGTCTTAATTGGAATCTTTAGCTTACTCCCATAAGGGATGATTGTTTCTCTTTTCATTATTGCGATAACCTTGATATGCTTTGAGGACCTGATCCCCTGTGTTAGCCCCCAAAAGAAACTGGCATGTGTGACGTTGCGCCATGTTATATGTGAGTGCTAGATAATACTATGATTACGAATTCAGAATTTTTTGTATATATAACAAGTAAGGTGTTTTATTGTATTTAGCAGAATATGATACTCAGTAAGTTGGTCCTGAGGAAGCTACATAGTTAGCGAAACACGTTGACTAGCAGATGAGAATATAAACACCTCTACCTATAAGTTACAGTATATACCCCACAAGAAAAAGGTGTTTGTATTGTGGTTCTAACTGGGACGTATGTACCATATGAGAAAGTGTGACATTTTGTTATAGTTTTTATACGCAATGGCATTACTTTAACAAAGTTGTAAATAAAGACTGTTATTTGTATTTATTTTTGGTGGTTGTCACATGTGGGTGCCCAAGTCCACACACCGGCAAGACTTGCTCCTGCAAATTTTGTAGAATCCAAGATATTATTTGGGTGTGGCACAGGAAAATGTCTTTTGTTAGCATGACATGAAGTGAGATAAAATCTCTCTAACAGAGCCTTGGATAGCAATAAGATCCATTCACGCTTAAGTTTGATAATGCATTGCATTAAGGCAGTCCATGAATTCTGAATTATAAATGGCATGCCAAGCATACATGTGCCTGGTGCACTGCAGTCCTTTGTGCTCTTTTGTATAATGTGTTTGGGCACTGCAAAAGGTACCGTGTTTCCCCCGAAAATAAGACATACCCAAAAAATAAGCCGTAGCAGGATTTCTAAGCATTTGCGCAATATAAGCCATACCACGAAAATAAGACATAGTGATTCTGTGCGTGCTGCAAGCTGAGGCATAGAGGGAGAAATAGAAAGTGAAAGTAAAAGTCTCCTCAGTGAAGTGAGGAGCAGGACACTCTGCTTTAGGTATTGTGTATCCTCAGGGGAAGAAGTAAAGCTGTGGCTCTCGTTTTACTCAGCAGTGTGGGTTTCTCTCCCCCACCAACAGTCTGTAGGTCTCTCTCACCCCCCACAACCACCAGTAAAGCTGCTGCTTAATAAAAATAAGGCATCCCCTGAAAATAAGACATAGTGTGTCTTCTTGAGGAAAAATAAATATAAGACAGTGTCTTATTTTCGGGGAAACACGGTACTTTGTAAAACTTGAATGGACCCTGAAAACCCTTTCCCACTCTATCTCAGACTAAAAAGACATGATTTTGCTGGACACATTTTAATACTCTATCTGTGCAGCAGATAGTCCCAGACTCATTTTCCAGTGGCGATGTTGCATTTGATTTATTAAAGGCCATTAAGCTGATCACGTTACAAGAGGATTTTTACTTTACAAGAACATTTTATGTTAGCTTAGTGAATTAGATGAAACTCTGCTGACATCCATCATCCAATCATATATCAGCAAAAATTTTTTTTTTTAAATTCCTTGCACATGAATGATTTTTCACCATATTCACTAAGCTAAGGGAAAATCCCCTGGCAAAGTAAACAGTCTACTTTGCCTTTAGTAAATCAACCCCATTGTGTACAATAAATGGGTAGATTGTCATTTGTTTGTGTGGATATCTTCAAGGTATTCTGATTGCTGACCGGAGCTAATGCGGTATAAGTATATGTACAGTAGCCGAAGAATGTGAGACTGGCAGCTACTGTGAGGCAGTGATTAATTTAAATAGCTCTATAAACACTAGAATGTGAAATGTTGTATAATATTTAAACTTTATATAAATGAACAACATAAATATATAGTTTCAACATTTATTTAATCACAAGACATGCTGTTTTATCTAACTTAATACATTTAGACATCTTATTTCACTGATAACATTTTTTTTAAATAGACTGTATATTTTACAATTGTTTTACTATGTACAGTACACCCGGAAAGTATTCACAGTGTTTCACTTTTTCCACATTTTGTTATGTTACAGCCTTATTCCAAAATGTATTAAATTCATTACTTTCCTCAAAATTCTACAAACAATACCCCATAATGACAACATGAAAGAAGTTTGTTTGAAATCTTTGCAAATGTATATATAAAAAAAAATCCCATGTACATAAGTATTCACAGCCTTTGCTCAATACTTTGTTGAAGCACCTTTGGCACCAATTACACCAATTATGCTACACACTTGGCACACCTATTTTTTGGCAGCTTCTTCCATTTTTCTTTGAAGGACCGCTAAAGCTCCATCAGGTTGGATGGCAAGCCTTGGTGCACAGCCATGTTCAGATCTCTCAAGTAATGTTCCATCAGCTCAAGGCTAGGCTCTGGCTGGGCCACTAAAGGACATTCACATAGTAGCCGTAGCCACTACTTTGTTATCTTGGTTGTGTGCTTAGTGTCGTTGTCCTGTTGAAAGATTAATCTTCACCCCAGTTTGAGGTCCAGAGTGCTCTGGAGCAGGTTTTCATCAAGGATGTCTCTGGACATTGCTGCATTCATCTTTCCCTCAATCCTGACTAGTCTACAGTTTCTACCGCAAAAAAAAAACATCTCCACAGAATGATGCTGCCACCACAATGCTTCACTGTAGGGATGGTATTGGCCAGTTGATGAGCGGTGCCTGGTTTTCTCCAGACTGAATAGTACAATCTTTGTTTTATCAGAGCAGAGAATGTTGTTTCTTGTGGTCTGAGAGTCCTTCAGGTGCTTTTTGGCAAACTCCAGGTGGGCTGTCATGTGCCTTTTACTGAGCAATGGCTTCTGTCTGGCCACTCTACCATACAGGCCTTATTGGTGGAGTGCTGCAGAGATGGTTGTTCTTCTGGAAGGTTCTACTCTCTCCACAGAGAAATGTTGGAGCTCTGTCAGAGTGACCATCGGGTTCACCTCCCTGACTAAGGCCCTTCTCCCAAATCTCCCAGTTTGGCCAGGTGGCCCGCTCTAGGAAGAGTTCTGGTGGTTCCAAACTTCCTTCATTTATGGACGATGGAGGCCACTGTGCTCATTGGGACCTTCAATGCTGCAGACATTTTTCTGTACCCTTCCCCAGATCTATGCCTGGATACAGTCCTGCCTCAGAGATCTACAGACAATTCCTTGGAATTTTTGACTTGGTTTGTGCTCTAACATGCACTGTTTACTGTGGGACCTTATAGAGACAGGTGTGTGCCTTTCCAAATCAGGTCCAATCAACTGAATTTACCACAGGTGGACTCCAATAAAGTTTTAGAAACATCTCAAGGATGATCAGTGAAAACAGGATGCACCTGAGCTTGATTTTGGGTGTCATTGCAAAGGCTGTGAATACTTATGTACATGTGATTTATTTTTGGTTTTTATTTTTAATAAATGGGCAAAGATTTCAAACAAACTTCTATCATGTTTTATATTATGTTTGTAGAATTTTGAGGAAAATAATAAATGTAATCCATTTTGAAATAAGGCTGTAACATAACAAAATGTGGAAAGAGTAAAGCGCTGTAAGTACTTACCGGATCCACTATATACGGTATTTATTGGTGTATAGCACGCACAGGCGTATAACATGCACCCCAATTTTAGGAGGGAAATTTAAGGAAAAAAACTTACTTCAAGTTTCCCAGCGTAGTTCTTCCTTAGATCAGCAGTAAAAATCCCCAAAAACTCAGTATCGGGATATCAGCTGAAGTGACTTACTGCGCATGCAAGGCATTATTCGACAGGCCACCGGCGCTCTGTCACTCACAGCCATGACTCCTGGCCCTGCTCATATGATAGACAGAACAGTGGCCCAATGTGAGGCCAGGAGGCGTGGCTACGCCAGGTACACAGTACACAGGAGGTTGCGGCTCTATGTAATTCAGCGGCATTCGCTCTTCCCTCAGACAGCAGGGATCGGTAAATAACACACACCCACGATTTCCCCCTGATTTTAAGGGGAAAAAAGTGCGTGTTATAAGCCGCTAAATATGGTATATTTTGTTTAAATGCACTACAGGTTTGAAACCAGTGTCCAAGGTTTAGGAAGACATACACCATTAACTGTAAAAACAAATATCTGAAAATAAACTGGGCTTTTAATTTTTTACACAACTATATTAAATTAGATTACTATTTTTTTTATATATCTATTTATATATATATATATATATATAGGAATTGACATTAAATTTATAGTTTGGCACAAAAAAATATTAAACATTAAAAAAAAAAAAAAGCTTGATCTATTCATTTATTAATTTATTTATTTAGTGACTTATTTACTAAGTTATTGATTTATTGACTTATTGATTTATTTAAACTGTTAGTCCCATTTTGTATGTTTGATTAGCGGTGTATATGTATATTCACTTAATTATCTGTATATACGAGTGGTGTCATTTAGCTATAATATAATATCCACATGTTTTGACAGCCCTAAATACCTGCGGTGAGGTGTCCTTTATGCCCATTAATTCTCCCCCTTGTAGGTACATCAGTCCTCTGGTAGGACTTGGTGTCTTATTTTTTTGGATATATTCCATTTCCCTTTGTTTTGGGGGGTGATTCAGGTTTTTTTTTTCTCTGTTATCACCACTTTTATCTATTTCCCCTGAGTGTTTATTTGTGTGTTTTTTTTTTTTTTCTCCCCTTTGTTATCACTTTTGTACTCTTCTGGTAGTACGAAGAGTTTGGAGAGGGAGCCTCTCTTTTTATAAATTTTTCCCCCCTTTTTTTTTTTTTCTCTTCTTTGTTTATGTGTTTTTGTTTATGACAGCAACTTACTCTTCCATAGCATCTCTGAAACTTTGTACCTACAATGTTAAAGGTCTTAACCACTTTAGCCCCGGGCCTGTTTTTTAGATTCGGTGTTTACGAGACTAAAATATTTTTTTTTGCTATAAAATTACTTAAAACCCCCAAACATTATATATTTTTTTTTTCTAACACTCTAGAGAATAAAATGGCAGTCATTGCAATACTTTTTGTTACACCGTATTTGCGCAGCGGTCTTACAAGCGCACTTTTTTTGGAAAAAATTCACTTTTTTAAATAAAAAAATAAGACAACAATAAATTTGGCCCAATTTTTTTACATATTGTGAAAGATAATGTTACGCCGAGTAAAATGATACCCAACATGTCACGCTTAAAAATTGCGCCTGCTCGTGGCATGGCGTCAAACTTTTACCCTTAAAAATCTCGATAGGCGATGTTTAAAAAATTCTACAGGTTGCATTTTTTGAGATACAGAGGAGGTCTAGGGCTAGAATTATTGCTCTCGCTCTAACGATCGCGGCGATACCTCACTTGTGTGGTTTGAACACCGTTTTCATATGCGGGCGCTACTCGCGTATGCGTTCGCTTCTGCGCGCGAGCTCGTCGGGACGGGGCGATTTAAAAAAATTTTTTTTTTGTTTTCGGATTTATTTGGATTAATTTTACCAATTTTTAACACTAAAATAAAAAAATAAAAAAAATTATCACTTTTATTCCTATTACAAGGAATGTAAACATCCCTTGTAATAGAAAAAAGCATGACAGGTCCTCTTAAATATGAGATCTGGGGTCAAAAAGACCTCAGATCTCATATTTAGGCTAAAATGCAAAAAAAAAAAAAAAATTTTTAAATGTCATTTTTCAAATGACATTTAAAAAAAAATGTCTCTTTAAGAGGCTGGGCGGAACTGACGTTTGACGTCACTTCCGCCCAGCAGAGCTACGGGGATGGACGAGGGAAATTTTTTCCCTCACTCGCATCCCCGCTGACCAGACGAGCGCACCCGATCGCCTCCGCCGCTACCGACGGCTCCGGTAAGCGGCGGAGAGCGCGGGAGCGCAGCGGGAGGGGGGGGGACGCTCGTCCGCCACCTATAACGGCGATCTCGCGGCGATTCCGCCGCGGAGACCGCCATTATCGTTTACCCGACCGCCCACAGAAGAGATGGATATCTCGGTTGTGGCAGCAGCTGCTGCCGTTACCGAGATATCCATCTCTAAAGTGCCGACATATACCTGCGGTGGGCGGTCGGGAAGTGGTTAATAATGAATCAAAAAGAGGCCAGATTCTATATAGTTTGCACAAAGCCAAGGTAGATATTATACTCCTCCAGGAGACTCATTTCCGTACTGGTGGTATCCCTGTGTGTCCACGTAAACATTACTCTCAATGGTTCCATAGTTCTACGCCGGGTTCAAAAGCAAGAGGAGTGTCAATAGCACTTCATAAGCATATGCCAATACAATATTTGAATCATATAGCTGACCCAAATGGTAGATACATTTTTCTTAAAATTCGCTTATGGAATAAGATTATCACCATTGCAAATCTTTATATCCCGAACTGTGACCAAACGATAAAAATCTCACATTACCTAGATCTGTTAGCAGATTTTGCAGAAGGAATTATTATTGTGGGAGGAGATCTTAACTTAGCCTTAGACCCCATACTAGATAGTTCTACTCAACGATCAAACATCTCATACTCTCGTTTGAGGGCTCTTAAAAAGAAATTCTATGAACATAGGCTATTAGATCTATGGCGGATCTTATACCCTAAAGATCGTAACTACACATATTTTTCATTGGCCCATAAAACATATACTAGACTGGACTATTTTTTAACTGGACAAAATGTATTAGAATGGGATCCTTCAATGGAAATAGGCTCATTTACCTGGTCTGACCATTCTCCAGTATTTTTAACAATAAATCCACCGCAGACCCATCGAACAAATTGGTCTTGGCGCTTAAACGATACACTTATGTCAGATCCAATATGTCATAAGGCAGTTATAGAAGCAATTAGTAACTTTATTTCTGACCATGCCCAAGATGAAACAGCACTTCCCTTAAAATGGGAAGCTCTAAAAGCAGTATTACGGGGTCTGTTTATTCAACATGGCTCACGACTTAAAAAAGAAAAAAACATAATTATCCAAAATACTCTATCAAAGCTTCAATCTTTAGAAACTTTACATAAAACCAGTCATTGTGCAGAAATATTAGCTAATATTTCATCTACAAGGGCCTCTCTTCTGCAGCTATTTGAAACATCCCATAAATCATACGAACAGAGAAGAGCACTGGAAAGATATAGATCAGGGGATAAATGTGGGAGACTATTATCACGAACATTACATCCCCGTCCATCCCAGACCTTTATACCCAGTATAAAAAAGCCATCTGGAGAAATTACGTCAGACCCACAATCTATTCAACATATTTTTAGAGATTATTTTTCAGGTCTCTATAATTTGGCTCTATCACCATCCTCGGAAGATGTAGTTGGAGTCAAACAACAAATTGAAGATTATGTACAGGAAACAGCTATTCCAGTATTAGATGATGACAAAAAAAAATTGTTAGATCGTCCTTTTCAACTTGAGGAATTATTAGACGTGATTGCCGATATTCCATCAGGAAAGAGTCCAGGCCCAGATGGATTCACCCCAAAATTTTATAAAACCTATAAGGAATATTTATCCCCATTTTTGCTTCAAGTATTAAATTCTATTTCCCCTAGGAACCAATTCTCAACTCAGACATTAGAAGCTCATATCACCCTGATTCCAAAACCAGAAAAGGACCTAACATTATGTTCCAGTTTTCGCCGATCTCGTTAATTGGAATTGACTTAAAAATCTTTGCGAAACTAATTGCATTACGTCTCCAACCTCTCATTCCAAACCTGGTACATTTAGACCAGACGGGTTTTGTACAAGGTAGAGAAGCACGGGACAATACTATAAAAACCTTTTTATTAATGAATTATGCACAAACAGCAAAAATACCAGTATGCCTCCTTTCAGTTGATGCAGAGAAGGCCTTTGATCGGATTGGATGGCCCTTCTTAAAACAATCATTAATGCAAATAGGTCTGGGCTCAAATTTACTTCACAAGATCCTGGCATTATACACTAAACCTGAGGCTAGGATAAAGATCAATGGATCGTTATCAACAAGTTTCACTATACAAAATGGTACTCGACAAGGATGCCCTCTATCACCCTTACTTTATGTCCTGGTAATGGAGCATCTAGCAATAGCAATTAGACAGAACCCTTTAATTGCGGGCATACAGATAAACCAAACGGAAATAAAATTACAGTGCCTGCCGCCGAGAATGTGTTTTTAGCACGCCAGCATCGCGCTGAATCTCGGCGACAGGCTGCCGATATCTCGCACTCGCTGGAATAGTAAAAGCACATTCCAGCGAGTGCGTCATAGAAGCGACGGGGATCCGACGCGGATTCCCGCCAATTCTACACGTGGGCGGAGTTTGTTATGAATCCTGAAGGAGAAATTTAAGAAAAATCCGGCATGGGTTCCCCCCTCAGGAGCATAACGGGCCCTTAGGTCTGTTATGGGTTGTAAGGCGACCCCCTACGCCGAAAAAACGGCGTGGGGGTCCCCCCACAATCCATAACAGACCCGTATCCAAAGCACGCCGGCTGTATCCAAAGCACGCCGGCCGGCCGGTCAGGAAGGGAGTGGGGGGCGAGCGAGCCCCCCCCCCCCTCCTGAGCCGTACCGGGCAGCATGCCCTCAACATGGGGGGTTAGGTGCTCTGGGGCAGGGGGCGCACTGCGGCCCCCCACCCCAGAGCACCCTGTCCCCATGTTTATGAGGACAGGGCCCCTTCCCGACAACCCTGGCCGTTGGTTGTCGGGGTATGCGGGCGGGAGGCTTATCGGAATCTGGAAGCCCCCTTTAATAAGGGGGCCCCCAGATACCGGCCCCCCACTCTAAGTGAATGAGTATGGGGTACATTGTACCCCTACCCATTCACCTGCAAATAAAAAGTGTAAACACAAATAAACCACACAGGGTATTGAAATATTTTATTAGTTGGCCGCGGGGGGGGGGGGTGTATGATCGCTTTTATAAAAGCGCCCCCCTCCGGCGGGCTTCTGTGGGGGGTGGGTGCCGCCGTCTGGTTCTCTTCCGCCGCCGGGGGGGGCGCTTTGATAAAAGCGCCCACCACCCGGCGGGCTTCTTTCGACGTCTTCGGCGGCGGGGGGGTCTTCTCCCACTCTCCGGGGTCTTCTCCCGCTCTCCGGGGGTCTTCTCCCACTCTCCGGGGTCTTCTCCCGCTCTCCGGGGGTCTTCTCCACTCTCCGGGGGTCTTCTTCTTCTTCAGGACTCGCCGCTACGCTATCTTCGTGTGTTAGCTCAATTACTAGCGGCGGCGGCCCCCTCTTCTGCGACGTCGGCGTCTTCTTCTTCTTCTGCTCTCCAGATGTTGACGCGATGCATCCTTCCGCTGTTATGTCGGGCGCGCGGCTCGCAGCGAAATATATAGGCCTGTCTTGTGACGTCGCAGTCCCATCATGCTCCGGTAGGTACCACGTGCTACCTACCCACGTGATACCTACCGGAGCATGATGGGACTGCGACGTCACAAGACAGGCCTATATATTTCGCTGCGAGCCGCGCGCCCGGCATAACAGTGGAAGGATGCGTCGCGTCAACATCTGGAGAGCAGAAGAAGAAGAAGACGCCGACGTCGCAGAAGAGGGGGCCGCCGCCGCTAGTAATTGAGCTAACACACGAAGATAGCGGCGGCGAGTCCTGAAGAAGAAGAAGACCCCCGGAGAGCGGAGAAGACCCCCGGAGAGTGGGAGAAGACCCCGGAGAGTGGGAGAAGACCCCCGGAGAGCGGGAGAAGACCCCGGAGAGTGGGAGAAGACCCCCCCGCCGCCGAAGACGTCGAAAGAAGCCCGCCGGGTGGTGGGCGCTTTTATCAAACCCCCCCCCCCCGGCGGCGGAAGAGAACCAGACGGCGGCACCCACCCCCCACAGAAGCCCGCCGGAGGGGGGCGCTTTTATAAAAGCGATCATACACACCCCCCCCCGGCGGCCAACTAATAAAATATTTCAATACCCTGTGTGGTTTATTTGTGTTTACACTTTTTATTTGCAGGTGAATGGGTAGGGGTACGATGTACCCCATACTCATTCACTTAGGGTGGGGGGCCGTTATCTGGGGGCCCCCTTATTAAAGGGGGCTTCCAGATTCCGATAAGCCTCCCGCCCGCATACCCCGACAACCAACGGCCAGGGTTGTCGGGAAGGGGCCCTGTCCTCATCAACATGGGGACAGGGTGCTCTGGGGTGGGGGGCCGCAGTGCGCCCCCTGCCCCAGAGCACCTAACCCCCCCATGTTGAGGGCATGCTGCCCGGTACGGCTCAGGAGGGGGGGGGGGACCCCCACGCCGTTTTTTCGGCGTAGGGGGGTCTCCTTACAGCCCATAACAGACCTAAGGGCCCGTTATGCTCCTGAGGGGGGAACCCATGCCGGATTTTTTTTTAAATCCGGCGGGGATTTCTCCTTCAGGATTCATAACAAACTCCGCCCACGTGTAGAATTGGCGGGAATCCGCGTCGGATCCCCGTCGCTTCTATGACGGCTTTGTCTCCATCGCGGCAAGCCAGCTCGGCGCTGGCTCCCGCGATGGGGCTCGCAAGTGCTCAATCTCGCCGAGAAAGGGAGCGAGATTGACACAATATCCCAGTCACCTACTGTAGCCTTGTTTGCCGACGATCTATTGCTTTATGTCACTAATCCATATGTTTCCATACCCGCTATCTTATCTGAATTTAAACGTTTTGGTACCCTTAGTAATTTTAAAGTAAATATATCAAAATCAGTTATTCTCAATGTGTCACTCAGTCCACAACAAATGACGGTACTGAAAAATAGTTTCTCTTTTAAAATTTGCTCTTCGGTATTGAAATACTTAGGTATTTTAATCCCCTCCGACTTGAACCATTTATATCTAACAAATTATATTCCTCTTATGCAACGAACCTTACAGGATCTAAAAAAATATGATCACAATCAATATTCGTGGTTTGGGAGGATTAATATTCTAAAAATGGATATAATACCTCGGTTTCTGTATCTTTTCCAAACCATGCCTGTCTTTATTCCTAGATCTTATTTCTCTACTTTACAGTTGGCCTTTACAAAATGTATCTGGGGCCATAAAAAACATAGATTAAAAAAATAAATTACTATCACTGCCCAAAGTGAACGGAGGAGCAGGTGCACCTGATCTTTACCATTACTATGTAGCAGCAGTATTAACAAGGATAGTGAACTGGTTCCACTCCTCCAACACTAAACAATGGGTACTAATAGAGCAAGGGTTAAATCAATTTGATCTTACCGCTCTTCCTTGGTTAGATTTTGGGAATAGTGATATCTATCGAGATTCATGTTTTACTATGCCTTCTATAACATCCCATCTATTAAAAACTTGGACTAAAACAATCTTAACATTGGAACTTTCCTCATTAGTGGGACCTATGACATCTTTATTTGGTAACCCACGATTTCCGCCGGCCTTAAAACGTAAAGATTTCCTCATTTGGAACAAAGAATCACATCGTAGAGTGTGCCAGATTACTTGCCAGGCAGCATTCCCACCTATATTAAACCTAATCTTTACACAGAAACCCTCACTTACGCAATGGTTGGAATATCGGCAACTATTATCTTTCTTATCCTCTCTTCCCTCAAATACATGTTTGTATAGAGACACAACTCAGTTTGAACTTCTGTTGCTACAAGACTCAAAACCAAAACATGTCTTATCTTCAATCTATAAGATATTAGCCATTAAAAAACACCCTGAACCTCCTGAATACACAAGGAAATGGGCGAATGAGTTAAATGTTCAAATTGAAGATGCAGAGTGGAAGAAAGCATTTAATTTAACACATTGTATGTCACTAACAATTAAAGCTCAAGAGACAAATTATAAACTTCTTTCCAGGTGGTATTGGAGCCCAATGTCATTAAAGCGTATATACCCAGATAAATCAGACATATGTTGGCGATGCAATTCATTTAAAGGTTCATTGCTCCACATCTGGTGGGAATGTCCCCAAATCTTAAATTTTTGGGAAAAAATTATGCAGCTCTATACTTTAGTTACTGGGGAACCAATATTAAATACACCACAAATCACTTTGCTCTCAATATTACCAGAATCATATAAGAATATTAAAAGGGGTCTTTTGAGACACTGGTTGACAGCAGCAAGATTAGTTATACCGCGGCACTGGCGCTCAATACAAACTCCATCAGTTAAGGAATGGGCCAATGAAATGGATGGTATTGAGAAGATGGAATCACTTTTAGCAATTGAATTGGATATACATGAGGAGCACCTTCGGACCTGGGCCCCCTGGAGGGTATATAGAGAAACAACAAGAATCTAGAAATCACTTGTAGGAACAAAACCAATTAGCGGGGCGTGGTGTTTTTTTTTTGCTGCCAATTCTTAATTCTACATTTTTTAACCCTGTCTTGTTTTTTTTTTGTCTTGCCTCGTTTTGTTATGTCTTGACTTGTCTTGTCTAGTCTTGTCTTGCCTTGTTTAGTTCGGTCCTGTCTTGTTTAGTCCTGTCCTGTCTTGTTTTGTCCTGTTTAGTCTTGTCTTCCCCAGTCTTGTTTTGTATAGTCTTTTTGAATAATGTATGGAAACAAAAATATACCCAAAAGTGATTAGACGAAATAACTGTATTACCTATATGAACACATCATTGCCTGTATTATAATCTATAATGTATTGTCATAATATAATAAAATCAGAATGAATACAAAAATAAAAAAAATACCCACAGTAGCATTCCCTGCACTCACTAGGCAATTATACTCCAGGACTACAGGCCTTCATGCGTTTATTTGGGGTGTGTGATTTGACACCCCAGTTAAACTGGGATGTCTGAAATATCATATTTCCAATTTTTTAATGGGTAAGCCTTATTTGTTATACTCTGGCAGTATTTCTTTAAAAATATCAGCCAATATACAGATACAATTTTTGCTTTTTTGCATATTCTTTTTTATGCCTACTTATATAATGTAAAGTATTGGATAGCAAATTAGCTCTGCTGTCATGAAAATAAACGTATCAAAAAGTAATTGATCATATTTAGCAATTTCTGATATTACTTATTTTAAAATGTAATCTTAATGAAATGGGAGCCCCTCTTTAATTTTCATGTACAAAATTATTAATAGTCAAGCAGTCTCGACCTGGTATTCTTATTGGATTATGGCTGTTAAAAATTGCTCCTGAAGGGGGGGGCGTGTCCGGCCGCAAGCGGGGATAGACGCGATTCTGTGAAGCTCCGTCAGGCCTGTGTGAAAGCTACTGCCATCCTCAGTCAGCTAACGCCAATCTGACCACCAAATCCCCCATCCTGACTCCAGGAGACCCCAAGCACGAGCACCCACCTGAATTGGGCCACAAAACCGAATATCTCCGGTGCAGTCCGGGCTGAAGCAGGCTACACTCGCTGGGTCCCGCCGCCATCTTGGGGCCTACGAGTCCTCCGGGATCACCGAGCTCGAGTTCTGCGGCTGCGGAACACGCGGAGGCCCCGTCCAGTCACATCCACGGCTGACCCTCCGCTCTGAAGCCCTGTGCCGACCATCCACCCTGCAATTCGAGCCGTGGACGGCTCCATCCCCTCAGGATCCCGGCACCATCTCGAGGCCTAGGAGACCTCCTCGAGTGCCGCATCCGTGGCCCGGATAATGGCCGTTCTCGGGTCCAGCCACCGCTACTCTCCCGGACCGGGAGGAAGACATAGAGGAGAAGAGGGTTTTCTGCAGGCAATAGCGCTCCGTGACCTGAGGTGAGTGGCGGCCATCTTGGCACACCTAAAGCCCTTCACCCTCGCCAGCACTCCTGAGGCCCATCACTCAGCTCCCCGCCCGTAGGATTGGTGACCCGGGACACAGAACGCTAGGATCACCTACATAGGGGTGACTCCGGTCCCTGGCTCACGGCCATCTTACTGTTCCCATCAAGATAAGAGAACTTGCACAGCCCGGCGGTCATCTTGCTTCATCCGGCCAGTTACACCTACCATAGGCCCCCTTGCACCTGGACCCTCCGGTATTTATTTAGTGACCCCTCTCACAAGCCAGGGGACACCCCTCACTTCCGGATATTACGGCCTAGATTTTCCTCTAAACCAGGCCACTGGTACTTACGCACCCAAATCCTGGTACCATCATCATATAGTGCAATCCAGAGTGCGGCCTCCTCGTGTATGACTATGGACACGTGAGATGTAAACTTCGCACACCCGACCGGACAACGAGCGACTACCGGGTGCCATCACCACCGTTAACAGCGTGACAAAATCTAATCCATATCTCCTGAGCTCCACAGCCACGATGACTCGCAAGCGGTCACAGGATCGCGGCCCCAAGAAGCTGGAAACGTTCTCCTTTCAACCTCGCCGGAAGCCTCAAGATGGCGCCGCCAGAGGGTCAGCGAGGCACCCACTGGAGTTCACAGGGCCCCCTGGCACCCATACGCAGACATCACTAGCTACGTTTCAGCACTCCCTTCCACTTGATTCCTCTCCTGCTACCCCGGGAACACAGAGTCCGGCAAAATCTAAAATGAGAATGGATCTCCCTGATCAGCCCCCGACCGCAATGAGCACTGGTCTGCATAACGAATCTGCCATTTCATCTCTACAGTCTTCCATAGCACAATTTCCAACCACAGGACAACCAGTGCTGGACACAACTATGAAAGACATGTTGGTGACTTTGCAGTCTTCCCTCATGTCTAACTTGTCATCACTGATGAATACGTTCTCGCTAGAAATGAAGCATATGGACAACAGGGTGCAACATAACGAAACCAAAATGGAGGAATGTACTGAAACGGTTAATGAGTTAATAGATGCTTATACCGAGCAGAAGGATGACACTATGTGGATCAAAGCGAAACTTGCGGATCTAGAGGACCGCTCCAGACGCAATAACCTTAAAATTTGCGGGGTCCCTGAGTCGGTCCAACCCAAAGAGCTGCTTAGTTTTGCCAGCACAATGTTTTCCAGCATGCTCCCCGAGCTTTCCCCAATTGAACTGACTATCGACCAAATCCACAGGCTCCCTAAACCCCGACATCTTGATGCAGATACTCCCCGTGATGTCCTTCTGAGAGTTCATTTTTTCCAAGCTAAAGAGCAGATCCTCATGAAGGCAAGAGAGCTTTCTCCACTCCCAGCGCCTTACTCAGATATCCAGCTGTACGCAGACCTGTCCCGTTATACACTTGAACTGAGGAGGCAATTGAAGTCCATCACAAAAGCTCTGAATAATCACAAGATTACTTACAAATGGCGCCACCCTGCGACCATCTTGGTCACCCACAATGGCATCCCTTACACTGTCTCCACTCTGGAAGGGGGGCATGAAGCTTCTGCACTCCTGGGGAATCCTCCCGGAACCTCCACTCAACCGCCCAGATCCTGCTGGAGTCCCTAACCTGTTCACCTTCGGCCCAGGAGGAGAAAATTCCCGGAAACAGCGCCCGGCAATGCGCCACTAAGCGACTATACCTGTCCGGTCTGGTCATGCGCTACTACTCTACCTTGCTTGCTGAACTCCCTTCCACTTTTGGTCAGCTGCTCCGAAGAGCTACCCGTCGCTGACACACCTGTTTCGTACCTGTTCAATCTGCGTTCAATGCTTTTTGTTTTTTGTTTTTTGTTTTTTTCCGTGAGATTTTCTTCACCCCATTTCTCCTGGACACACACAGTCTGACTGTACTTGGCCATCCGGCTTCATCTTGTTTTTTTTTTTTTTCTACCTTCCTAGTAACCAGATATTACCTTGAGACTGGCACTGCTAAAGGTCCAACCTCATCTGCCGAACCCCTACCTCCAGGCTCCCTCGGTCCAAATACAAGTACATCGGCTATTGTGAGTACCTCCGTATATTGTTATCCATCTTTATATCTCTTTTTGCTCTTCCCTTGTTACACCATCTCTCCACGAACCATGGGGATCAAAATTCTATCCCTCAATGCCAAAGGGTTAAATCACCCGGCGAAACGTTCATCCTTATGGAAGTCAGCGAAAGCCCATAACTGTGACGTGTTATGCGTCCAAGAGACACACTTTGCCATACAAGCTCCCCCTAAGTGTCAACATAGACTATTTCCGCATATATTCCAGGCTTCATACTCCAAAAAACAGCGTGGCGTAATGATCGCTATCAGGGACTCTGTTCTGTTCCAACCCCAGCAATGCATCTTGGACCCGGAAGGTCGGTACATTTTTTTGATCTGTACAATCAACAATGTGCCTTACACTTTGGTCTCTCTGTATGCACCAAACTACGGGCAATTAGCCTTTATTAGGAAGACTTTGAAGGCAGTCAGGAAGATCCAAACGGGTCATTTACTGGTATGTGGAGACTTCAATATGGTCCCGTATAACAAGATAGACTCCACGGCGGGATCCAAGAGACGCTCATCTACTCTAGAATCTTTTATATCTGCCAATGAATTGTATGATGTATGGAGGTGTTGTCATGCGAGCGAGCGGGATTACACATTCCTCTCGTCGCGTCACAACACCTACTCAAGAATAGACTTGTTTTTAACTGATAAGAGGTTGCTACAAAAAATTTCCCAGTCAGAAATTCACACTACCACCTGGTCAGATCATGCCCCTGTTAGTGTCACTATAGCTGACGAATCACCCCATCCCACCTCTTACATCTGGAGAGCTAATAATTACCTCCTCAACACCCCCTGCTACTCTACACCCATCCAACAACGCCTAGAAGAATTCTTCCTACTCAACCAAAATTCAGTGTCTGACCCGCTGGTGGTGTGGAATGCCCACAAGGCAGTGATCAGGGGGGTATTCCTCCAAATGGGAGCTAGGGCCAAAAAGAGGAGAACTCAGAGACTTGACAAACTCAGGACCGACATAGCCTCCGCAGAGACCCGAAATAAGACCAGTCCCTCGCCACACCTGAAGACTGAGATTTTTTCTTTAAGACAGGAACTACGTTCCCTTCTGCTTGAAAAACATGTAAAAATGTTCAGATTACTCAAAGCCACCTCCTACACGACAGAGAACAAAGCTAGTAAAGCGATGTCCATGCGGATCAAGGGTTACAGGAACAAAACAAAAATCCCATTTCTATATCACCCGCATACTAATGAAAAAATCCTTAAACCCCATGCGATAGCAAATGCCTTTAGCAAATATTATGAGGGTCTGTATAACCTCAAAGATGATCCCTCTATCACCCAGCCTTCCCCTGCCATGATCAAAACATTCCTAGATAGTATACACCTCCCATCGGTAACTTCTACACAACTCTCCACATTAAATGACCCTTTCACGATTAGTGAAATCGTGACAGCTATTGATAAACTTCCTCCCTCCAAATCCCCTGGGCCAGATGGCTTCACGGGAGAATACTATAAACGATTTAAGCAGATCCTAGCCCCTGCTCTGTGCCAAACGTTCAATTTGGCAGCCAAGGCTGCCTCCTTCCCAGCCGAAATGCTTGAAGCAATGGTGGTGACTTTGCCAAAACCAGGTAAGGCACCCGATGCCCCGAAAAATTTCCGACCAATATCGTTACTCAATACCGACCTAAAAATGTATGCCAAGCTCATAGCCAACAGACTTGAAGAAATTCTCCCATCTCTTATTTCTCCAGACCAATCGGGTTTCACCAAGGGGCGCCAAGCCTCGGACGCCACTAGGAGAATGATTAATGTTATACATCACGTTGAGTGTACCAAAATGCCTTCTCTGCTTCTGTCTCTGGATGCAGAGAAGGCATTTGACAGGGTCCACTGGGGATATATCTCCGCTGTATTGACCAAATTTGGTCTCACAGGTGGTATACATGATGCTATCATGGCTCTGTATTCTAAACCCTCAGCTCGAGTGTTCTCGGCGGATACCCTCTCGGGGCCCTTTCAAATCTCCAATGGCACGAGACAAGGGTGCCCGTTGTCACCCTTGATATTTAACTTGGTTATGGAACCCCTCACGGAAAGTATAAGATCTAATGACAAGATCTCTGGTATACCTATAGTGGGCGTAGAACACAAAATCAGCCTATTCGCGGATGACGTGATTCTCATGGTCGCCGATCCGGAATGCTCCCTACCCGAAATACAAAGGACGCTGACCTGGTTTAGCGATGTGTCGTTTTACAAAGCCAATGAGACTAAATCATACGTACTAAATTTAGGAATAGACAGACCCACTAGGGAGCGGCTCAAACTACGTTTTCCGTACATTTGGGCGGAACACAGCATAACCTATTTGGGGATCCAACTGACTACCTCTACGAAAGCACTGTTCTCCTCTAACTATCTACCGGCTCGCACTAAACTTCAGACTGATCTCACCAGGCTGGCGTCCTTTGAGTTTTCCTGGCTAGGCCGCTTAGCGGCATTCAAAATGTGTCATCTCCCTCAAATGTTGTATTTATTTCAGACCATCCCTATTCCTATACCCCTGAGCTATTTTAACTCGTTGCAATCCATCCTATCAAAATTTATATGGCAGGGAAGGAAGGCCAGATGCAACCAAGATCGATTGGTAAAACACCGCTTAGCAGGCGGTATGGGGTATGTTAATGTTCAGGATTACTACCTGGCGTCCATTCTTACACAGACTAGGGAATGGTTTCTGCCATCTTCCCCTCACACCCTGTGGGGAAAAATAGAAGAATCCTCGATTCCACACCGCAGCCTCTCTGCCTGGCTACTCGCTGTCAACCTAGGCACTAAATTGCCCCCCCCCGCCTATCACCGACTATACTAGCGACAGTAAGGGCTTGGAACCGCTTTAGGCGGCTGTCCGCGAATCACCCCGTACAAGCTACAGTCCCCATCCCTATAGAAGTTCTCCATCACTTGATGATCTCAACATCTCACTCTTCTTGGAAAAGCAAGGGCGTTTCCCACTTATCTGATCTGCTAATGTCCGACAGGATCAAAACATTCTCTGAACTACAAACCGACTACCAAATACCAAACTCTGACTTCTTCCTCTACCTACGCACTAAGCACTGCCTAGCCTCCCTGTCACCTTTGACTTACACGATACCTCAACAAGCATGGATCTACTTTAGATCTCCTGTGGCACATCGGAAGGGTATTTCCCTGTTTTACCAGTTACTCCGCTCTAAATCTACTTTCACCAGTTCAACTGCACTAACCAGGTAGGAGAAAGAACTAGGACAGCAATTCACACTAGAACAATGGGAAAAGGCCTGTCAATCTACCTATAGGGCCACGTGTTGCTCCACACTGTGGGAGCTTGCCTTTAAAATTACCTACCGTTGGTATCTGACCCCCGATAGGTTGTCCAAATTTAACCCGTCACTTGAGAATACATGTTGGCGGAAATGTGGGAAAAAGGGCGACTTGCTACACATTCTATGGGACTGCCCCGAGATTACCTCCTTCTGGCGACTTGTGTTTCAATTGATCTCTGACGTTACGAAATTAAAGGTTGACATGCAGCCATCCTTGGCATTGCTATCCCTGACTATAGAACATTTCCCTAACCCGACGAAGTATGTCATAGTTCACATACTCTTGGCCGCACGTCTCAGTATTACTAGGAAATGGAACGACCCATACCCCCCCACTCTCCATGACGTGATCCACCCCACCCATACGCACTTTACGCATGAAACAATTCTTTCACTGCGTCACCGTGACAAATCTCGGAACCTACAGAACTGGCAACAGTGGACGGACTGGACTGGTTCCCCGGGCCTTGCCAAATCCCTTGACTCCTCTCTTTGACTACTCCCAGACATTTTGTTGTTGGCTCACGTGATAGCACATCTGTGGACATCCACGATTGAACCTCTGGGGGGGGGGGACGTCCTCTTGCGGGCACAGTTTAGCACCCCTTGGGGGTGCTCGAGGGAGGGCGTCCTCTACCGCTCTCTTGTCGGAACCGTGACCTTTTTTGACCGCCCTGGATTAACACGACAACTTGGGCTCTGTACCTGTCCCTTCGTTGGACCGATGTTAACTGTTAATTCGAGATTTTCCTAGCTTGTGACGGAAAATATTGATTATATGAAGACAGGAGGCGAGTATCTTATGCATTAATCTTTCTTTATTAATGCTCACAGCAGAAACAAAACTGATCAGTATTCAAGCTTTTCTAAAAATAACATGAAACAGAAAAGCTGGAACTTGAAAACTAGAAAGAAACTACGTTTCCCAGCAGTCCTTGGGTCTGTGACTCCTCCCTCTGGCCTCTGCATATAAGGACTGCTCCTCCCCTTCCTATTCCTCTTTCTTCATGCGAACTTCCAAACGAATTGAAAATGATTCACCAGTCTCTGGGACCCCCAACTCCGGGGACTTCGGCCGGCCGGCCTTTTCTGAATCCCAGACGTTCCGTTGTACGCGGGGTAACATTCGTCCCAACAGGGACCAACCGACAGGTTCTACGGCCAACCGGGCCTTTGGAAACGAAACCATGTTAGAAGGAACATGTCTTCGACCTTCCTGAACGCAGTCGAACGTGTTCAGTATCCTGTAAGAGAGTAGAAGGAACCATAATAGGGTAGGGTAGGGAGGGAAGATACTCGCCTCCTGTCTTCATATAATCAATATTTTCCGTCACAAGCTAGGAAAATCTCGAATTATACCTCAGACAGGAGGCTCATATCTTATGCAAGTTCAAAGCTAGCATTTCTTACAGAAAATGAAGACTATATACATCAGATTACCCCAAAGCGGCCATAGACACATGTGTTTCCGGTCTGAAGTAAAAGGAGCGGAAAACGGTCTCCGAGGACCAGTCCGCCGCCAGTAGAAGATCTGACAGAGATCCCCCGGCCGAGACCACCTTAGTAGCCATTGCACTTCTAGTGGAGTGTGCGCCGAATTTAGTGGTATCTATACCCGCCATGTCCATAGTCGACCTGACCCAGCGCGCTAGAGTGGCAGAAGTCACCGGGCGATGAGGTTGGACGTAGGAAACCAATAATTGGGGCGAAGATGGAGAACAAAGTTCGGCGGTACGCGTTTCATAGGCCTGCAGACACTTGACGACACATAAGCGCGGACGATCCGAAAAGAAAGGATAGAATACCGACTGAATGCCGGTCTTGGTCCTTCGCACGACCGAGAACCTAACTCCTAGGGGCGAAAATTGTCGCCTGGAAATATCCAGTGCTCTAACATCTGAAACCCTTTTGACCGAGATAAGACAGAGGAGGATCGTAAGTTTGTACGTGAGATGTTTGAGAGACAAGTCCTCATTGTCATCCCACGTGGATAGCATGTCTAGGACCCTGGATACGTCCCATGTTGATAGGTATTTGGGACGTGGAGGTCGTTTAAACTTGATACCTCTCATTAGTTTGCAAATGAGAGGGTGTCTACCCACCGGCAAGGCATCCACAGGGTGATGGTAAGCCGAAATAGCTGATCGATACACGTTAATGGAGCTGTACGCTCTACCGGTATCGAAAGCCTCCGCCAGGAAGTTCACTATAAGTGCTACAGGGGTATGTATCGGATCAGCCTGTCGTTGATTACACCAACGCACCCAGATTCCCCAGGCTGACCTATACGCCGATCGAGTCCCGGGGGCCCAGGCCAGGGCGAGAAGCTCTCTAGTTGACTGTGAAAGGCCTCCTTCAGCGTCTGGCATCCTGAGACCAGGCAGGCTAGGAGGGTCAGAGAGCCGTCTGAAATTAGCGGGTGTATGTCTTTGGACGGGTGTGAAAGGAGGACTGGAAACGAGGGCAAGACCCTGGGAAGGTCGATGACCATTTCCAACAGAAGAGGAAACCACGGTTGTGTTGGCCACCAGGGCACAATCAACACCACCTTGGCTCCCTGGGTAGCGATCTGCAATAAGGTCCGGCATATCAGCTGGAATGGTGGAAACGCGTAATGCGTCCCCCCCGTCCAGGGTTGGCGGAAAGCATCCACCGCTGTTGCCGTTGGGTCCGGCCTCCAACTGAAGAATTGGGGCAACTGATGGTTGAGTCTGGAGGCGAACAAGTCTATGGACAGTGGTCCCCAGAGATGGATGATACTGATGAAGGTCGAGCGGTCTAGCCGCCACTCGCTGGAATCGGTAATGTATCTGGAGTTCCAGTCCGCCACGATATTGGAGGATCCCGGAATGTACTCCGCCATGGGGACGATGTTCCTGGCCAGGCAGAAGTGCCATAAAGCCTTGGCGATATCCGCCAAGATTTTGGACCTGGTGCCCCCCAAACGGTTGACGTATTGTACCGCTGAAATGTTGTCCATGCGTAGCAATACGCAACAGTTTGATCTCTTCGAGAGAAAACTCTGAACCGCGAAGAGGGCAGCTAGTAGCTCTAGGGCATTGATGTGTAGGAAGGATTCCCTGACTGACCAGATCCCTCCTGTTGAAATCTCTCCGAATCGAGCGCCCCAGCCCCTCCGACTTGCGTCGGATTCTAAGACGACGTCCGGATAGGAATTGAAGATTGTCTTGCCGTTCCAATCGACGGCATGACCGAGCCACCACTTCAGTTCCGTCCTGGCCTCTGCGGAGAGTGGAATCTCGTCTGCATAACGGAGACCTTGTCTCAGGTGAAGGATTTTGAGGCGTTGAAGGGCTCTGTAATGGAGAGGGGCCGGGAAGACGGCCTGTATGGATGCGGCCAGGAGGCCCACTATTCTGGCTAATACCCGTAAAGATAGGGATTGCTTGCGCAGTACTGCTCTGATCTCTTTGCGGATCAGAGCAAGTTTTGCCTTGGGTAAACGCAAGACCGCCTGGTTGGTATCTACCAGGAAACCGAGAAACTCCATGCTCTGGGATGGTGCTAGAATAGACTTCTCCATGTTGATGAGGAAGCCTAGGTCCTGCAGGAGACGTACGGTCCAGCCTACGTGGGTCTGAGCCTGAAATTTTAAGTTCGCAATGATAAGGATATCGTCTAGGTAAATAATCAGACGAACGCCCCTGCTCCGCAACGCGGCTACCACGGGCTTGAGTAGTTTGGTGAAGCACCATGGGGCCGATGACAGCCCGAACGGTAGGCATGTAAACTGCCACGTGCGATCCCACCATTTGAATCGGAGTAGGTGTTGTGACTCCGGATGTACGGGGACTGTGAGATATGCATCTTTTAAGTCCACCTTTGCCAGCCAATCCCCCGGGTGGAGGAGGTCTCAGAGGCAATGGATACCCTCCATCTTGAAGTGACGGTATGTGACGTTTTGATTCAGGGCCCGGAGATTTATCACGGGGCGGTAACCTCCCCCCTTCTTTTTGACTATAAAAAGACTGCTTATGAACCCCAGGGAGAGAGGGTCTACCTCGAGCACTGCTTGTTTGGAAATCAGTTCTCCCAACTCGTTGTCTATGAGTGCAATGTTCTGAGCAGTGAAACGAATGGGGGGAGGAATAATGCCCAGTTGAGGGCAGGACAACAGTTCTATCTGGAACCCTGTGACTGTGTTTATCACCCATGCGTCTGCCGTAATCGCAGACCAGGCGTGGATAAAAAACCGTAGTCTTCCCCCTACAGGGGTGGAAAAACTTGGAGTCAGAAGAGGACTTACCGGAGTATGGACGGGATCTGGGGTCACCTCTGCTCCCACGTCCTCTCCATGGTCTGCCACGTGGTGGAAAGAACGGTGCGGGTTGTGCCACCGTGGTATAGGAGGCAGGAGTCTGAGCGTAATGTTGCTGGGCGGGAGCCCTATTAAATGGTCTGGAGTAACCAGCTCGGCCGGCAGAGCGGCCCCTACCTCTGCCGGCCCTAGCAAAAACCTTTTGGTTGCCTGCCCTTTTGAGGGACGATTGAGCTTTGTCGAGACTATTGAATAGTCCCACGAATTTGTTAATGTCCCTAACAAGGGAGTCCCCAAATAGTAGGCCTTCAGCAGAAGGTCCCGGTTCGGTCTCCGCCAGGTGGGCCAGTTGTGGATCCAGGTGCATGAGGATGGAGCGTCTGCGCTCCGTGGAGCATGCCGTGTTGGCGTTACCTAAAAGGCATATGGCCCTCTGGGCCCACCCCCGAAGTTGTTGCACATCAACCTCTTGTGCTGAGGCAGCTGTTTGCTCAGACAAGTTAAGGATTTTTGTCAGTGGGCCCAACATGTCGAGGACCCGGTCCTGGATGCTCCTGAATGAGCGATCTATCCCCTTCTTGGGGAATTTCCCTGATTTGGCCAGGTACTTAGATAAGACGGGATCAATGTCTGGTGTACATGCCACCTTACTGGGTAGGCAAGGGCGTGGGCATTCGGCCCGCAATTTATTTCGGTTAGCTCTATCCAGCGATCTGCGGGTCCAGAGTTCCACGTATTGGGACACGTGGGGCAGGGGAGCCCAATCTCCCGACCGCGGGTGAGATATGGCATCTGGATGGAAGAGAGGTTCTCCCAGAGCGTCTGTGATTGTATTGCCCTAAATATCAGGTTTGGCGTCGTGTGGGATCGCCATTGACCCAGCACCCATATCATCATTGTCATCGTACTCGGACCCTGAGAATCCGGCTTCTGAGGACTCGTCAGACGAAATATCGTCTGAGTCGAGTACGTAGGAGTCCGGTTTGTTCCGCCTGGCGGATGTACGCCTCATGCATGACTCCCTGAGGCTCAGGGGTTGAAAGGGGTCCGGTGGGTGCGTGGGGTGGCAATCCGGGTGAGGGAGAGCCTTGTGCACATTGTTTGCTTCCCCTGCCGGGGAGTCCTCGATATGAGCCAAATGCTTCCTCTTTTGGGAGGATTTCCCTCTTTTTACTAGAGGTTCTTCAATTACGGTGGGGGCAACCCTGGGGGTTTGTTGTGAACCCGAGGGTAACGCCACGGCTGCCATGGCAGCTTGCACAGACCTGGCTACCAGGTCCTGAATCTGTGCAGCGTTAAGCATGCATGATGGCTCCAGAGGCACTTCAGGTCCCTTCAAGGGGACAGAGCGGTCCTCAGACATTGCCTTCTGGCAGTGCAGTTATAGAATGCTAAGTAACTGGGTGATGATAAATCACCACCTCAGATCCTGACCTATGGGAAGGAGGGGGCCTGCCAGAGAGAGGTGTACTACACCTGTTAGATGTTAAGTATTATTAGTAGCCCAGCAACCGCTCCTGTCACCTCCTCAGCTCCGTCCGCACTGCCGTGCGGTGCGCGGGAAGAAGGGAAGAAAACCGTCTCCTGGGCGAAATCTCGCGAGATTACGCCGCAGGGACGAGAGGAGACCAGGCTGCGAGCTTATTGGTCATCGTGGACCAATCGCGCGTGCGGGAGGAACGTGATCCCGCCCCTCCTCACCGAGCAGAGGGGAGGGAGGTGAAATGGGCGCCGAGCGCAGTGTGACCAACGGCTGCGACAAGGCGAACGAGCGGTGTATAAACGAACAATGTTCAGTAATAAGCACTAGGTTATAATAATAATAAGTTATAACAAGGTTACACAGGTTTTGTACAAGTAAAAGTAAAACACCTCACAGATAACTAGCAGCAGTGCAATACTTATCTCTCCTGTGAGCAGAAAGAAAGAGGAATAGGAAGGGGAGGAGCAGTCCTTATATGCAGAGGCCAGAGGGAGGAGTCACAGACCCAAGGACTGCTGGGAAACGTAGTTTCTTTCTAGTTTTCAAGTTCCAGCTTTTCTGTTTCATGTTATTTTTAGAAAAGCTTGAATACTGATCAGTTTTGTTTCTGCTGTGAGCATTAATAAAGAAAGATTAATGCATAAGATATGAGCCTCCTGTCTGAGGTATAATTGTTAATTGTTCACTGATTGTTACATTATCTGTTCAGCTGTGTGTGTCGAATAACTCCTGTTACAACTATTGATGCTTTGTTCCACCATCCTGTATTTCTATTTTACTTAATATCTCATGTATTGAGACGAACGTTATTCTTATGTACTTCTGTACTTCTGTACCTCTGTATGTAAACCTTATAAACTTTCAATAAAAATCTATTGAGGAAAAAAAAAATTGCTCCTGAAAATGGTTGCCCACATGCAAAAAACACACAGCTATGCTTCTGCTAGTTACTAATATGATCCCATTTACATACTAGTAAGTAATAAATGGAAGTAATCTATTTAATATTAGAACATTTTAGGTTACCATAGTTAGAAGGTGGAGTGAGCCTTCAGATAAATAAACATATCTGTGGTTGATGGTAACAAAAGAAACCCTGATATACTGTATAATTAACCCTCTATTTCCTTTTAAGTTACTTTCATTTTATTTTTGCCACAGACGCAATTTTGGTCACTGTGAAAATATGTTTAGTGACATTGGGAGAGCCAGTTTTGGCAGTAAAAGAATGGCTGATAGATAAGAACAGGTAGTACAGTGGGGAAATCTCAATAAAAACAGATGGGTTTGGTTGACATAGGGAAGAATCTAGTGTGGGGGAATCCACCTGTGTGGAACAAATGCCGCTGGAGCAGTGATTGCAATGGACCACTGTTGGTGGGAGTCCAGGCCAGGGCTGTTCCTTCAAGGCCAGGGTTCTCTGCCAATTCATAATCTTAGGACTGCATCACAAGTAGGAGTACAGGTATCCAAGAGTAGAACACCCAGGGGTCATGTGTGTCCACGCATGCTTGGGCTAGGAACAGAGAGAGAAATTTAACATGCAGCCATGAAGAAGCTGTCACCAGAACCAGGAAAAAACAAACAAAAGGACAGGCGCCAATAAGTAAAACTGCTGAACTTTAATGATAGAATAACACAAAAGCACTCACATGGTAATTGAAGTTCACAGGCATAAAGTGAGGTGAGGGTCTACATGGATCGTCAAACCAGCCGAGGATAGATAGCGTCCCAGGGAAATCATCCAGCTGATGTCTGCTGTGCAGGGAAAGTAAAACCAGCAACGCTGAATCCGGAAGAGTGCCGGTGTTTGTATGCGAGTGAATCAGCAAGAGGAGCTGGAACGCACTCTGGAACGCACGCTGAGAAGCTATGGTTGCGGCTTGGCGAGGGGGGATGACGTCATCACGCAGTACCTCAAGGATGCTATTTGCTATTGGCATCCTTGAGGTACTGCGTGATGACGTCATCCCATGTGAGTGCATTACCATGTGAGTGCTTTTGTGTTATTCTATCATTAAAGTTCAGCAGTTTTACTTATTGGCGCCTGTCCTTTTGTTTGTTTTTTACATGTCCTTGGAGCATTGCTTCGGCTCCCCACACAAGGCTGCCTTACATCCAAAAAACTGTGACTCACCACCAAGCTTGTTATAGCTTGTAGGACTTTGCACTGAGGACAGTCCAAATTACAGTAGGTTCTTGTTTGCGCCAGCATTGTGTATCTTTGTACCAGAACCAGGAGGCTGAGCATTGATTTTTTTGTTTTTTGTATTAACCACTTAAGCCCCGCACCATTTGGCTGGCCAAAGACCAGAGCACTTTTTTGCGATTCGGCGCTACGTGGCTTTAACTGACAATTGCTTGGTCATGCGTCGTGGCTCCCAAACAAAATTTACGTCCTTTTTTCCCCACAAATAGAGCTTTCTTTTGGGGGTATTTGATCACCTCTGCAGTTCATTGTGTCGACGTATATATGCGTGAGCCAGTCGTTAAGCAGTTAAGTTGAATTAAATCCTTGCAATGGTCAACCATGTATGCCTTCTAAATCAGTGATAAATTAACATGGGTAGGAAGCCCTAAAACAAACATGTGATTTGTATGCTTAATACTGATCTCTGCCGTTGGAAATATAAAAAAATATTGGATCAGCATGAAAGCCAGGCAACTCGCACTTTCAGAAGTAGAAGTCAGCAATGATAGCCTCCAAATTTGCTCAGTGTATATTTCCTTTATCACATTAATCTTCAAGTTGTGACATCAGTTGACTAAGCTAGAGCTCTGTTCCATTTCTGTGATTGTACATCAATCCACAATATATTCTAAATACTGTCTTCTTGTACATATCCTAAAACTCGTGTTACATTTTGTTATACCATAAACACCAGCGCTGTTCTCAACATATTTTACACATGTTGCTGAGCTTAAAACCTTGTTTTCCATTCTGGACTGTTCTTGCAATAATCAATCTTATCTTCAAATTTTGAAAGCCCAAAAAAAAGAATCTTGGTAATTTCATAAAAAAGTTTACAGTGGTTCAAAGAAGCAGAAACATCTGTTGCAGACAAAGAAAGTTTATTGGCTCAATTTAGAAACTGTTAGATGGTTAGGTCTGACCATCAACAATGTAATTCTTTAAAAATAAACACTGATTTATTTTCTGCTTGTAAAATAAAGATACCCATTTTTCACATAAAGCAGAAAAAAATACATTCATATTTTGTTCATTTAGCTTTTAGCCTACAGCATTGTCTATTGTTACCACTTGAAACACCAAGAGACCAACTTGCTTATAAGTACTCTCCTGTCGAACATGAAGATTTTTCATTCAAAGAGGATGTCTGTGAAAAAGTTGAATTCCTTCCATTTACTAAAGAAGTAAAACTATTCCATGATTTACAGCCTTATGCCGCGTACACGCGATCGGACATTCCGACAACAAAACCGTGTTTTTTTTTTCCGATGGATGTTGGCTCAAACTTGTCTTGCATACACACGGTCACACAAATGTTGTCGGAAATTTTGATCGCCAAGAATGCGGTGACGTACAGCACATACAACGGCACTATTAAAGGGAAGTTCAATACCAGTTGTCGGAAAATTTGAGAACCAGCTATCAAATTTTTGTTGGTGGAAATTCCGACAGAAAATGTCTGATGGGGCCTACACACGGTCGGAATTTCCAACCAAAAGCTCCCATCGAACATTTGTTGTCGGAAATTCTAAGCATGTGTACGTGGCATAAGGCTCACAAACTTACCCAGGAGTGCCAAGGGGTTTTTATAGGTGTGGGTGCTCTTACCTGATTAATAGGAGAGAGGCGTAGTACCTATTCAGTTCTAAGAGCATAGTCACATCTTTGGTAATGTCCACTCTATCTCAATATGGCTGATTTTAGATAAAAGACACAAGTTGAGACTTCAAACAGCTCTTCACTTGGCGTTAAAGTGCTGAGTGATGTAACTTACTGAACTGCCTCCATCTGCAATAGAAACAAGTTTACACTCTTGAATTCTTAATACTAACAAAGATCCCCATACAAATCTTGAATGGTGTATATTAATTCAAGATGTATATTAATTCATGTGAATGTTTATATGAAAACTTTTCCTGTGTACTTTATTATTTTTTCTAAATATAATTTTATTGAAATTTACCAATACAAAAAAATTACAAAAAACATTACATTCCTGGTCCAACAGAGGCAGTAGTAAGAGGACAACCTAGCCTGCAATGCCACACTTTCATAAAGCTTTGGGGTTTCTTCCTAAGCTTGAGGGTAAGCTTGTACAGTGGGAGATTACCAATAATCATATTTTTCTAAACCTCTATTGATAAACTTGGGGTACCCTTCCAGGACATAAGGATAACCTATTTGGCATAAAAAGATAAGATGCGCAATAGGTTCTTGTCATATTTAGAAAGGTGTATTCCAGCAAAAATTCCCAGCAAGTAATTATTGTATAATATTGGGAAGACCAAGGGCAGTAGAATGGAACGCATTCCCTTCAAACCAAAAGGCAGAAACCAGTGGGCAATTCCACACACAATGGAGAAAATCGGCGTCTGCTCCACAACATCTAAAGCAGACTGCCAATTGTTGGAGGCCCAGACTGTGCAATCCGCCCGGGGTGTATTAGCTATGATGAAGAGTTTTAAGTAATTTCCTGTGTACTTCAATAGTCCATTGCCTTTCTTTATCGTAACCAGCACAACTGCAAGTCTCCGTAGAGTCAAATGATGGGTCACATACAGTGTTGCCAACCTATCAGATTGAAATTTACTGGCATGACCCCCAAAAGTTACTGCCATTTTACATAAGTTACAAAATTACATTTTTAAGTTTTAAATGTCAGTATTTAAGCTGAAAACAGATAGAAATGCGATTTAAAGGATCAGTAAAGGAAAAAATGTTTAATGCTAAATAGCTTGCTTTACCTTATAGCAGTCCTGCTTTCATGTCCTCCATGTACGTTTTTTCTTAGAAGTTGCTGTAATCCCTTGCTGAAGTCCACACTTCCTGCTTGTCTGGCTCCTTATGAAAAAACTCATGGTAGCTTTTCATTGTGGTCCATGATCAAGAAGATGTGATTACTATGTGTCTAAAACTCCTCAGAACCAATCAGATTCATTTTAAAAACAAACACTGCCCTGTGTTTGTTTGTTTTTGTTCTGTGTGTCTCTGTGCACACAGAACAAACTGAAACTAGTCTAAAAACAAAACTAAACTGCAGGCACATTATATGATTGATTTTTATCTATTTTTAATCATTTTTAAAAGGAATCAGTTAACTATAATGTCTCTATACCCTGTAAACAGTCATTTCATCAAAAAAAAAAAAAAAAAAAATCCTTTACTACTCCTTTAAGGTAGATATTTTGGGGAAAAAATTATATTTCTGCTATTTTTGATATAAGAAGGTCAGATTATTTAGTCTGGAGAGATTTCCTCTTCGCATCTGTTTCATAACCACCACAGAAAATAAGGGGAAATCCCTGGTAGCCACTAGGATCACCAGAATTTAAGTCCCCAATTCTAAAGACCCCCTGCCACCATCACCTCCATCACCTCCTGCCACTATCACCTGTCACGGTCACCACCTGTCATCATCACCTTCTGCCTCCATCACCCCCTGCCACTATCACCTCTTGCCACCATCACCTGTCACCATCAACCCCTGCCTCAGTCACCCCCTGCCTACATCATCCCCTGCCACCATCACCCCCTGCCACAATCACCTGTCACTGTCACCTTCTGCCTCCATCACCTGTCACCAACAACTCCTGCCACCATAACCTCCTGCCACCATCACCCCCTGTCACTATCACCTCCTGCCACCATCACCTGTCAATATCACCTCCTGCCTCCATCACCTGTCACCAACACCTCTTGTTACTATTACCTGTCACCATCTCCCCCTGACACCATCACCTCCTGCCTCCATCACCTCCTGCCTCCATCACCCCCTGCCACCATCACCTGTTTCCAACACCTCCTGTCTCCATCACCTCCTGCCTCAGTCACCCCCTTCCTCCACCATCCTCTGCCACCATCACCTGTCAATATCACCTCCTGCCTCCATCACATGTCACCAAAACCCTCTGCCACCACCTCTTGCCTTTATCACCCCCTGCCACCACATCCTGCCTTTAACACCCCCTGCCACCATCACCTTTCATGGCTATTTTTATTAGCACTTTTTGACCTATTACGGGCATTTACAGGCAGGGTGAAAAGTGCCTTGTTTTACAGGCTGCCCGTAATAATACAGGCGCTTGGTAACCCTGGTCACATACCCTACCTCATATAGGCCTGTAAGCTATGTATTAAAGGGGTGTTCCAGCCAAATGTTATGTTTATTAAAAGTCAGCAGCTACAAAAAGTGGAGCTGCTGGGTTTTAATAAACATTCACTTACCTGCTCCAGCGTTCCAGCGATGTGCCGGCCGGGGCTCCTCTCTTCTCCCTCCTCCCTGGCCGGCGTCTTCATTCTAACTGTGGGAACCCGGCCGTGACAGCCTTCGGCTTCACGGCCGGGCACCCACTTGCGCGAGCGGCACTGCGCATGCGCGCGCGGCGCGGCCCGCCGCTGATTGGACAGGCGATCGTCTAGGACCTGTCAGTGTCCTAGGTGGTCGCCTACACTGAGGGGCTGCTGTAGGCGATTAAGCTTAATCGCCTAACCAGCCCCTTGCGGAAGGAGGAAGTAGGACAGGAAGTTCCACTCCTCCTGAAGCCCCCACTCCCCCCCAAAAAAATTACATGCCAAATGTGGCATGTAAGGGGGTGAGGAGTGGATTAAGTGGAAGTTCCATTTTTGGGTGGAACTCCGCTTTAATGTCAGCATTGCTATGAATGGCCTTGGAGGCTGGCCTGGTAATGCTGCAGCACTAACCCCCCCCCCCCCGAATTGATTGATTCAAACCTCAATGGGGCTGCAGAGCAACATATGAGACAAAATTAAAGCATGCAGAAATGCCCCTTATAATTATTTGGAGTTAAATTGGTTATAAAGACTTAAGGTTTTTTCTAACCTTAATGCATTTTTAACAACTTCAATACCGGGCTTTTATACCACCTCCATACCGGGCCTATTCTGACACTTCTCTCCTACATGTAATAATCATCATTCTTTTGCTAGAAAATTACGCAGTACCCCCAAACATTATATATGTTTTTTTAGCAGACACCCTAGGGAATAAAACGACGGTCATTGCAACATTTTATCTTGCACGGTATTTATGCAATCATTTTTCAAACGCCTTTTTTTTGTAAAAAAAATTGTTGCATGAATTAAAAAAATAACAAAACAGTAAAGTTAGCCCAATTTTTTTGTATTATGTGAAAGATTATGTTACACCGAGTAAATAGATACCCAACATGTCACGCTTTATTTATGCGCACACTCGTGGAATGGCACCAAATTTCGGTACTTAAAAATCTCCATAGGCAACGATTTATTTATTTTTTACAGGTTACCAGTTTAGATTTACAGAGGAGATCTAGTGCTAGATTCGTTGCTGGCACTCTAACGCACGCGGCGATACCTCACTTATGTGGTTTAAACGGCGTTTACATATGTCGGCGGGACTTACGTGTACGTTCGATTCTGCACGCGAGCAATCGGGGACAGGGGCGTTTTCATTTTTTTTTTTATATATATATTTTTTTTTTAACTTATTTTTTATTTTTTTTACACTTTTTTTATTTATTTTTTCCACTTTTATTCCTATTACAAGGAATGTAAACATCCCTTGTAATAGGAAATGTGTGTGACAGGTCCTCTTTAAGGAGAGATGCGGGGTCAATAAGACCAGGCTGGAAACCATGAGATCGGTGAAAAAAAATTCACCGATCTCATGAATGGTAGCTTACAGCCGCAATCGCGGCTTTGTTTACTTACGGGGACCCGGGCGTGACGTCATCACATCGCGCCTGGGTCCTCCGACGGTCATAGAGATGACTGGTGACCATCTGGTCACCAGTCATCTCTATGCTTCCTGCCGACGCCAGACTATTCGTTCTCCGGGCCCCTGAAGGCACGGGAGAGCCAGGAGAAGCACCGGATGGCGGCGGGAGGGGGGGATGTCCCCTCCCGCGGCCTGTAAGAACGATCAAGCGGCGCAATGATCGTTCTTATGTCGTGCAGAATCGCCGGCTGAAGAAGAGGATATCTGGATGATGCCTCTGGCTGCAGGCATCATTCAGATATCCACCCGCAAAAGCCCAGGCCGTCAATTGACGGCCACTTAGGATGGGAGATCCCATCTCTGGCCGTAAATTGTCAATGGCCGGGTATTGAAGTGGTAAAACATTAAAGCAAAAATACTTTTAGTATCTGCTCCCCTTAGCAACCCCTAAATACATACTTGGCTCCTCGTTCAATCCAGAACTGCGCCCAAGAGCAGCATTGCTGTTCTCTCTCTCCTCACAGGACACAGAGGAAGCAGCGGGAGACATTGGCGCCTGGTACTGTCAATCAAATTTTGTAAAGGAGGAAGTTGGGTCAAGGGCCAAGCCACATTACTATAAAGACATGGAAACTTACTTAGCAATGAGCCCACATGTCTGCCCCCATAGCAAACAATTGCTATGTAGCAGACCAAGAAAAGGAAGAGCCAAGAGCGCCGACGGGAGACCCTAGAAGAGGGGGTTCTGGGCTGTTCAATGCAATACCATTGCACAGAGCTGGTGAGTATAATGTTTATTATTTTAATTTAAACAAATGCTTTTAATAACACTTTAATATTGTCTTTCTGTACTTCTGTAAAAGTGAGGCAGCTTAAAACAGAATGTTTTCCTGAATCATGTTTTGTTGCATATTCAAAAACAGGATTGAGCCTGGGTTCACACTTGTACGGCAAACGCTCTTACTTTGGAAGCTCATGTCACATGACGTGTGAAAATCAATGTTTCCCTATGAGGGCCATCTTAATTGGTCTGACACAAGTCTGTCCGACTTTGAAAATGCATTCTGCACTACTTGGTCCGACTTTGGTCCTACTTCAGCTCATTGAATATAATTGAAGTCGGATCAAAGTAGGGTCATTGTCCTAACCATCCGACTTGTGACATCCGAAATGGTGATTATAGCAGCAGTAAAAGGAATTTGTGTCACACTGGGATTGTTTTGATTGGTCAAAGGACAAGTCGTCCTAGCACATAGTCAGATCAAAGTAGTATCCTGTTTATTCAAGTTGGATGGATGTAGGACCAATGTAGGATTGATGTCGCAGAGCAAAGTAGGATGACAGTATCAGTGTGAACCCAGCCCAAAGGTAAATAGATTTGCATTATACTGAATATTGTTATCACTCCATTGATTGATGTATTACCTTTGAACTGATCTTTGAACAAAGCATACAGGATATATTAAATCAAAATTATAAAAACGATGTAACTGAAGTGAATATGCCACTTAATAAAAAAAAGTGTTTTTTTCTTTCCTTTTAGGCAATAGCAAGAACAGGCCAATATGCACAGCTGCATAATTATTTACAACTCATTTATGAACGTGTCAGAACTTTTACTTATATTCCAGGAAAGCACTGCAGTCATTTAGAATTACACGTGGGAGAGAAAACCCATTTTTAAATAATAAAAAAAGTTTAATACATTGCCAAAAACATAAAAATAATTCTAATCACAGTTTCAGAATGAAGCATATATATTTATGATGCAGTTAAGCAAGGTAACATTAACTTATATAAACAGTATATATGTGTGGGGTTAAGTATCTCAGTTTAGACAAGGAAGTAAGAACTGGAGAGCCTATAGAATGCTCAAGGGTTTAAAGGGATTGATAAAATATGAATTCAGTGAGCTTGTACTTTGAGTCATTATTTTATTACTGATCTTATAGTAATTTTGACACTATTTACACATTTTGCTGTTTTATTTTTTGGTATTATACCCTGTAAATGTTTGTGGCAACTATGTACTATACAAGTTTGCACTCTTTTGGGAAGGCTTTCCAGATCTTACAGTGTGTTGAATTCTTTTTACTGCTGTTGGAAGAGAAGACTTGACAAGAAAATGGTATTCTAATTCAGCCCAAGGATGTTCAATAGTGTTGAGGTCAGGGCTCTGTTGCCACAAGGTTGGAAGTACATATTTGTCTAAATGTCTTTGTACTGTTATGCTGTGTCATTAACTCATTGATTTGGAATGTGTTTGTGGCCTTTAGGTCATATAGTGCAGTTCTTTTTTAACTCCAGTCCTCAAGGCACACCAACAGGTCATGTTTTCAGGCTTTCCATTATGTTGCACAGGTGATTTGATCAGTTTCACTGCCTTAGTAATCACCACAGCCATTTCATCTGAGGGAAATCCTGAAAACTTGACCTGTTGGTGTGCCTTGAGGACTGGAGTTGAAAAACACTGATATAGTGTATTAAAGAAAATGTCCAGGCATTGTAAATATAGAAGCTCCTTCCACAATCTCTGCAGGGTCAAGTCAGAGGGCATTCCAGTGACTCCTGTGGCACTAAACTGGCCTAGGATGGTTTGGTACACAGACATACTCCAGTTTCTGGCAGACTCCCGTTGGCCTTTTATTGAATTGCATAGATATTCTGTATCATGGCCTGACCTGCCATCCTGCTTCTCGGTTGCTTGCTTTGATAGTCTGGTTGTTGAAGCGCAGGTCCTAAAGGAACAGAAGCTTATCAAATTCAGTAGTCCTGGAAGACTTACTTTGCATGGTGCAAGCAGAGACAGTTTTATCCTAGACAATACTACGTGGGATGTATCCTGGCTTTTCTCCAGTCTGGATCAGCATCTGGCCTTGAGTACCCTCAAGGGACACATTTTGGCCTTGGCTATCCAAAGTTCCATTCTAGACCATATTCCATGGGACATCTACTAGCTTTTCTTCAGTCAGGTCTGGATAAGTATTTGACCATGAGTACCCTCCAGTGACACATTTTGGCCTTGTCTATTATCTTCTATCATCCTTTAGCCTTGCACTCCATGGTGAAGGCCTTTGTGCAGTGAGTTATTCATTTATCTCCTCCTAGACGATTTCCATTGATGCTCCTGGGACATTAGTCTGATGCTTACAGCTCTTCAAAAGCCTATCTTCAAACCTATTAGGCCTCGTACACACGATCGGACATATCCGATGAAAACGGTCCGCGGACCATTTCCATCGGATATGTCCGATCTGGAGTTTGATCCGATGGCGTGTACACACCATCGGATCAAATTCCCCGCCGGCGGACGGCACGGTGACGTGGCGGTGACGTTGACGCCGCCACGTCACCGCACCAGGAAGTAAAACACTTCCGCACATGCGCCGAATCCATTCGGACGCGGCGCGGTGGTGGTGCGGGACGACATGTCTGCTGGTAAGTGTACTAACCAGCAGACATGTCGGGCGGACGGATTCCACCCGATAGATTTCAAAGCATGCTTTGAAATCTGTCGGGTGGACAAATCTGTCCGCTAGCCCATACACACGATCGGAGATGTCTGCTGAAACGGTCCATCGGACCGTTTTCAGCGGACATATCCCCTCGTGTGTACGAGGCCTTAGGGATATTCTCTAAACTTAGCTCACTTTCAGGTTATTTTCTTGTCACCATTACTTTCACAGTAAGCATCAGGGTTGGTGATGTTTCCTGGTGTTGCATAAGCATAAATCTGTCCTGAACCCTAATGCCACGTACACATGATAATTTTTCGTCATGAAAAAACGTTGTTTTTAAAAAATGTCATTTAAAATGATCGTGTGTGGGCTTCACATAATTTTTCAGGTTTTGAAAAACAACGGAAAAAAAAATGTAAACATTTTTAACAACGTTTTTCGGGTTGTAAAAAATTATCGTGTGGGCTAAAACAACGTTAAAAACCCACACGTGCTCAGAAGCAAGTTATGAGACGGGAGCGCTTGTTCTGGTAAAACTATCATGCGTAATGGAGTAAGCAAATTCATCACGCTGTAACAGACAGAAAAGCGCAAATTGTCTTTTACTAACACGGAATCAGCTAAAGCAGCTCCAAACTTCCCCTTTATAGTGCCGTCGTACGTGTTGTACATCACCGCGCTTTGCTAGAGCATTTTTTTAAACGATGGTGTGTGGGCAACATCGTTTTAGTGATGAATTTGGAAAAACTTTGTTTTTTCTACATGCCGAAAAATGATCGTGTGTACGCGGCATAAGGCTTTCTTTTCTGCCCAAGGTGGTCTTCTCGTTTCACCCAAACCAGGATGTCATCCTGCCATCTATCTGTTCAGCTACTAAGTCCTCTAGCGTTGTCTCTTCTCACTGCTTGGATGTTTTTTGTGCTGTATGAAAGCTGTAATGTCAGCTACAGCCTACCTTAGACTTTCTTCAGAGCCTCATGTTATTCTTCTTGCAGGCTCTCGCCGTAAAAATCCTGCTTCTCGTTCCAATATAACTAGATAAACTCAGTTCAAGCCTATTCCTTACAGAATAAAGTTCCCCCTTTCCTGTTAAGGCCCACTCTACTAGGTTTGTGGGAGTTTCTTATGACTTTTAGCATCAAGCAACTGCTTTGCTGATTTGTAAGGCTGCCACATGGTCATCTGTTCGCACATTTGTTAAGTTTTGCCAGGTGCATGTTCAAGCCTCTGCTTGTCCCGGATTTGCCATAAGATGCTGCTCCCACCCCTCTTCTCCTTTTTTTTTTGTATTGCTTTTGGACATCCAAGTCATATAAGAATATATCTGTGTCCTGTACTGTATAATCCTGAAAAATAATTTTTGGCTTACTTGTAAAATCCAAAAACTCCCATGCCGCGTACACACGGTCGTTTTTTGTCTTGTAAAAACATTGTTTTTTCTCATGAAAAAAAAAAACAAAGTTTTTCAAACTTCATTTTAAAAAACGATGTTGCCTACACACCATCATTTTCTGAAAAAGCTCTTGCAAAGCGCGGTTACGTAAGACACTTCGACGGCACTCTGTTCCATTGAAGCTCCCGTCTCATAACTTGCTTCTGAGCATGCGCGGGTTTAAAAACGTTGTTTTAACCACTTGAGGCCCCGCATATGCTCAATTGACGGCAGCTTTGGGGATCTGAATTTCCAAGCTGCCGTCAATTGACGGCATATTTTTTTCCGGCCACTGGGGGGCGCGCGCGCACCCGGCGCGTCCCCGAGATGCCGATGCGCATGCCTGGCAGTCGCGATGTCCGCCAGGTACCCGCTGATCGGCAGTTTTAGAGCAGGGACGCGAAGCTCTGTGTGTAAACACAGAGCTCCACGTCCTGTCAGGGAGAGGTGACAGATGCTGTTTCTCTTGTACATAGGGAGACAGCATCGGTCACCTCCCCCAGTCACCCCCCTCCCCCCACACAGTTAGAACACACCCAGGACTCACATTTAACCCCTTCCTCACCCCCTAGTGTTAACCCCTTCACTGCCAGTCACATTTATACAGTAATTAGTGCGTTTTTATAGCATTGATCGCTGTATAAATGTGAATGGTCTCAAAAATGTGTCAAAAGTGTCCGATGTGTCCGTCGCAATATCGCAGTCCTGACAAAATTCGCAGATCGACGTATTACTAGTAAAAAAAAAAAAAAAATTGTCAGAATTCTATCCCTTATTTCCTAGCCACTATAATTTTTTGCGCAAACCAATTACTATATGCTTATTGCGATTGTTTTTTTTACCAAAAATATGTAGAATACATATCGGCCTAAACTGAGAAAAAAAATATATATTTTTTAAAAAATTGGATTTTTATTATAGCAAAAAGTAAAAAATATTCTGTGTTTTTTTTCAAAATTGTCGCTCTTTTTTGTTTATAGCACAAAAAAAAAAAAAACGCAGAGGCGATCAAATACCACCAAAAGAAAGCTCTATTTGTGGGGAAAAAAAGGACGTAAATTTTGTTTGTAAGGCACGTCGCACGACCGCGCAATTTTAATTTAAAGCGACGCAGTGCTGAAAGCTGAAATTTCGCCTGGGCAAGAAGGGGGTATATGTGCCCAGTAAGCAAGTGGTTAAACGTCGTTTTGCCCACACACGATCATTTTTTCTGACACAAAAAACGACATTCAGAAAAACGACATAAAAAATTCAAGCATGTTCGAATTTTTTTTTGGTTGTTTTTTTGAAGATGTAAAACAACGTTTTGCCCACACACGATCATTTTAAATGAAGTTTTTTAAAACATTGTTTTTTTCATCACAAAAAACGATGTGTGTACGCGGCATTAGAATCAATCATTGAGCTACTTAGGCAATGTACCTTTTTCTCCTTATTTAGATAGTCTGAGCTTTTTGTGGGATATTTTTAGGTAGTTAAGCTTAGTCAATATGTTTCATACAGTGCTCTTTGTATTTGTTTTGTTTATGTTAAAAGATTGTAAAATAATGAGGGTAAGTTGAAGGACAATTATGTATCAAGTCAGACACATTCACAAATTTTCTATCAAAAATCTTTGTGATCACCATTAATTTTCCTTCACAATATGAATCAGTTTCCTCTTAATGATGGCTGGATCTTGTGATACTTGTGAATAGTGTCAGTACCCAAAGTCGTGGTGATCAGATAGCATGTACAGGTCCTGCTCATTAGTCTCAGAGAGACATACATGCATACATCCCTGCATACCAGCCCGATTTTTTTATATTCCATCCTTGTTCAGTTTTTCCTTTTTATGTGATGTTTCCTTTGAGTCTATTGTTTTTTTTTGTTTTTTTTTAGACAGATAAAGAAAGATAAATCTAAATTGCATAAATGGAAAATAGCTGCTTACAATGACTGTGTACATCCACTGGAGCTCCAATGTCCTTCACTGGAAGTGCTTCATTTTCTTTTAGACAATATAATGTGTGACAGCAGCATATGATAAATTCCTATGGATGCTGGAGACCAGAAAGTCCTTGTATATGTCCCCAAAGAGCATCCAAGGCAGACATCTACACAATATGTTATTACTTGTCATTTCCATGTTGCTTTACTACTAGTAAAGGACATACAGGAGATCTTTTATGTGAATAATGTGAGTCAGGTTTCATTCAAAAATGTTTTTATAGAAAATGTATTTTTTAACCCACAATCAAAGCATTTCAAGTACAGGTCATGTACACACTACTGTGGCTTCTGTGCATTTTATTAAATTGTAATACTTATAAATATGCTTCCATTTTTTTTTTCTTATGCATTGCTTTGTATTTGAAGTAGATTCAAGCCCAATCACAACAATCTGATATACTCTTGAACATGGTAATGTAAATTTGAAAAAAATAACCTTTTAAAAGCCACTTCCACGTGGGTTAGCTGGACGGTGGTAAAAACATGCAGCTGGACCAGCTGACCAGCCCATCTAAAGTGTAGAATACAACAGAAAGTGACTGTTCACATCATCACATGCCATGGTGCAATGCTTTTCATTGCAGCTTCAGCAAATTTTATGTGGCATGCCAAGGTAACAGGTGGTATAGCCTTTCAACTCAACTGGGAAAATGCTTGGCTCCTGTTAGGCCTCGTACACACTATCAAATGTGTCTGTTCAAATCGGTCGGACCGACCAATTTGAACAGATCTGTCTGCTGGCATTTTGGTTTGCTCGCGTGTACACACAAGCAAACCAAAATCCCCGCCAGCAGACAGCGAGCTGACGTGTCGGTGACGTGGCGGTGACGTTGACGCCGCCACGTCACCGCACCAGGAAGTAAAACACTTCTGCGCATGCGTCGAAATCATTGTATCATGTAACCTTGGTGTATCTAAACAATCAAATATTGAGCGTTTAAGCCATCTAACCCTCTGGGTTACGCAGCCTTGAGCTGCGACCGAAAAGTTGTACCAGTTTAACCCTTATGATAAAGTACATCTGCAGAGGTGCACATTCTAACGTTCAGGGTTGGGACAGAAATCAAGTGATGGTGGCCAGTCTGAAGATGACTGTGACAGGTGGGTGAGTGCGGTGAGTGACAGTGACCCTGTTTAGTGGGAAGACAGGTGTGCTTAGTGTCCCTTACCCAGCAGTGTGGTACTTCTCTGGTAACTGCTGTTGCACAGGGCTAACCTAGAAACCCAGCCTATGTAGTCACAGGAGCAAGGCCTTGCATCAGTCCTAAGTGGTGGCTTTAGTGGAATTGAATCCTCAATAAACATAACAATGGTAACCAAGTGTTAGGTGTTCTGGGGAGGCAGAAGAGACTGGTAAGGCATGATACATGTTTTGTATCCCCTTGCTGGTACAGTGATTGATTTAAGAAAGAGAGTGGGAGGAAAATACAGTGTGGGTTGGTTCCAGATGACACAAAAAAAATAAAAAATAACATTGTGCTTGTGGTGCCATTAATTCGTAATGACACTTTAAACATGGGTAGCAAATGCATTTTTGGAACACAGCAAAATGCACTAAAAATGTGCATTGCAAAAAAGTGAGAGGCTTAATGCAAAAAAAGAGCTACTTTGATGTGTTTGTCACATGCAGGGCAGCTCATTCAGGTGGAAAAAAAACTCTACACATCACGCAGGTGTGCATGCAGCCTAATACTAAACATTTCTGTGCAGCCTCTGGCCTCTAGGGTTGGTGCTTTCAAACTTGTTTAAATACTCCCTGGCAGGACAGCTCATTCACAACCATAATTGACTTGTGCCAAATAATGATAATGCATCTGTCGTGAGAGAGACAGCAGTCCTGGGTTCCTACGAGGCACTCCCGTTACTCCTCTATGGGGACTCCTGAACCTCATAGCCAATACTAACCAGTAATCCTCATATACTCCTTGCTGGAACAATCTAAATCTCCAACATATCCTCCAAATTCCAGAGCCAGTCACCTGGGCGTCATGGGCAATTAGGGTTTTGAGGGACTTGTTTTTAGACAGTAAATTTCCATTTCTTTTGATATCCTGAAATTAATTACTCCCTGACAAATAGATACTGTATTTATTCCACTATATTTAATTGTGCCATGCTTGCACTGCTCAGCTTCATCTAGCCTCTTTTAGTTTGGTGATAACAAGAATAGAATCTTAGGCCTCGTACACGCGATAGGATAGCCAGAGGACAATGGTCTGATGGACGGTTTTCATCGGTCAAAACCGATCGTGTGTGGGCCCTATAGGTTATTTAACCTTAGGTTAAAATAAAGCCAACTTGCTTTAAAATGAACCTATAGACTCCTAGCCGATAGGTCAAAACCGATCGTTAGTAGGCACGACCATCGGTTTAAAATTCACGCATGCTCAGAATCAAATCGACGTATGCTTGGAAGCATTGAACTTAATTTTTCAGCACGTCGTTGTGTTTTACGTCACCGCGTTCTGATACAATCGTTTTTTTAACTGATGGTGTGTATGCACATCAGACCATCAGTCAGCTTCATCGGTTAACCTATCACAATGGTCCTTCAGACCGTTCTCATTGGATGGACTGATCTTGTGTACAAGGCTTTAGGGAATGAGTCCTTGCCCAAGGCTTACTCAATTCTATACCAAGCATTACAACAGCCTACACCACAGGGCCTAAATAAATGCAGGTAAAAATGAGTTCTGTTACTTCCCTCTGGATAACATTGACAATGTATGTGACTACCATCTGATCTTAGTCAGAGATAGACTTGTGATACTTAAAACAGTTCACTACTATTATCTTACGCTAGCCAGGGTAGAAAGGTTCTTGGCTACGCAGTCCAGAGAATATTGGAAGTGTACCAAGTTAAATGCAGATTTACTTCATGTTCAGTAATTCATGACTTTTGGGTGCAGGTTCTACAATCCATCCATCCACCCAATAATGGCTGTTCAGGTGCCCCAGGAATTTAGCTCCTGTTTGCTGGGCCTTTTTGAGTCCTTGGCCTTTAGAAAAGCAACCAGAACATCGCTTGGTATATTGCTCTGTTACGCTAGGAAGGCAATTGTCCTTCATTGGATATCACCTACACCTAAACCTCTGACCCTAAATAGGTGGAGGTCTATTGTGAATGCTGCTCTCCCATTACACAGGGCCACGTATGATAGCAGATGATGTCAGTCTAAATTTGAGAAAATGTGGTCCTGATGGCTAGAGCGCTCTAAAACTGTGGTTCTAAATTTAAACTTTTGTCTAAAATAATTGAGAGGTTGGGCAGTACCCTACGCACTTGTGTCCCTCTTAAACCAATTTGTTCTCTTCACTTTGTCCCGTTGCCTTTAATGGAACATAGTCATCTGCTACTGTGTGGCTAGGTACCTGTTCCTCTAGTCCAGTGGTTCTCAACCTTACTAGTGCCGTCACCCCCTTGATAAAATTGAACAAGTTGTGGGGACCCCTAACAGTAAAATTATTTTCATAGTGTGGGTTGTCAGCACCCAAGGCAAGATAAGTAATTTGCACCCCATGGACATTTAGTGCTCCTTGAGTCCCTTCTACTTGTACAGTATTAAAACCCCTTCTGGTACATTTTAGGGTGTACCACTCTTTCTCTTTGTTCTCCTTTTGTTCCCTTTCATTTCTTGCTATCCTAATTTTTTGCCCCCCCCCCCCCCCATCCCTCTCTCTAGCCATCTTTTTTGTTCTTTCTCTTATTCTTTCTTTCCTTTTTCTTTGTGCCACCCCCTCTTTTGCTCTCCCTTCCATGTGTTTTCTATTTTTATTCCTGCTCTTACTCCTTGGTGGGGGAGAATGGGATGAGTGGCAGTTCTGGCAGGGAGTTGGGCTGAGTGGCAGTGCTGGTGGGGGGTGGGATCAGTGGTAGTGCTGGGGAGAGTTGGAATGAGTGGCAATGCTGGGGGGAGTTCTGATCGGCCAACTTAGGTGGTGTTCTTGACCAAGGTGATCTGCTGATCTGAGAACTGTAGAGGGGACTTATAATGGCAACTATAATCACAGGTAGTGTTACTCACTGTGTCTCTGGCTTTGTGGTGTCTCGTAGCAGTGACACCTATGCCGAAATCAGGAGATAGGGTCTCCTCCAGCCTTTCCCACTTCACATTGGTCACCAGTCAGCTGACCTCTAGTCTCTGCCCCCCAGCCATGCCGTGAACTGAATGGGTGGCTGTGGGCTTCAGGAAAAGCCCTGCTGGGTGGCTGCAAAAAGACTGGGAGAGCAGCGTGGGCTTCAGGAACAGCCCAGGATTTGGTGACCCCTGGCAAATCGTCATTCGACCCCGAGGGGGTCCTAACCCCCCAGGTTGAGAACCACTGCTCTAGTCCTTATTATCTAATTTGAGAAGTACTTATGAGCTGAATTTCCTACATTTTCTGCCTTAACTACTTGCCGACTGCCCGCCGTCATATTACTGCGGGACGGTGGCACTGCTACACGAGAGCACGTAGCTATACGTCCGCTCTTTAGCGGCCGTATAGAAGATCAGTGATTTCCCCTAGTGAGGTCACCCCCCCATACAGTTAGAACACACCCAGGAACACACTTAACCCCTCCCCTGCCCCCTAGTGTTAACCCCTTCACTGCCAATGGCATTTTTATAGTAATACAATGCATTTTTATAGCATTGATCGCTATAAAAATGCCAATGGTCCCAAAAATGTGTCAAAAGTGTCCGAAGTGCCCGCCATAATGTTGCAGTACTGAAAAAAAATCCTGATCTCCGCCATTACTAGTAAAAAAATTATATTAATAAAAATGCCATAAAACGACCCCCTATTTTGTAAACGCTATAACTTTTGCGCAAACCAATCAATAAACGCTTATTGTGATTTTTTTTACCGAAAAATATGTAGAAGAATACGTATCGGCCTAAACTGAGGAAAAAAATCGTTTTTTTTATATATTTTTGGGGGATTTTTATTATAGCAAAAAGTAAAAAATATTGAATTTTTTTCAAAATAGTCGCTCTATTTTTGTTTATAGCGCAAAAAATTAAAACCGCAGAGATGATCAAATACCACCAAAAGAAAGCTCTATTTGTGGGGAAAAAAGGACGCCAATTTTGTTTGGGAGCCACGTCGCACGACCGCGCAATTGTCAGTTAAAGCGACGCAGTGCCGAATCACAAAAAGTGCTCTGGTCATTGGACAGCAATATGGTCCGGGGCTAAAGTGGTTAAGAGACATCTGGAAGTTTTATATCATTGGTCTTCAAACTATGGCCCTCCAGTTGTTCAGGAACTACAATTCCCATCATGCCTAGTCATAGCTGTGAATGTCAGTGTGTTGCAATGCCTCATGGGATGTGTAGTTCTACAACAGCTGGAGGGCCGTAGTTTGAGGATCCCTGTTTTATATATTACAACATACCTTTAGCCCTTGTTTGACAAATCTAAAGGGGAAGGGGTGGTTTGTTTTTTAGGTTCATTATTGTTGATAATTTGTCTTGTGAACAGTATTGGATCCATGTTTCTCTTTATTTTGTAAAACTTAATATAATAACATTTATAAAAAAACAAAAAACTGTGATATGCTAATTTGATATTCACCAAACTTTAGCTACATTTGTTGAATTATGATTTTCACCAAACCCATGCAACTGAATTAAAATTGTGTGTTTTTATTAACTTCTACTTTCTTTATATTCTAGACAATATAGAAATTGCTTATAGGTGAACAGATGTAAATATGTTTTCCTGTCTATTTTCCTCACAGTGTTGACAGTTTTCAGCTTAATGGTGAAAGAAGCATTATTCATTTTCCATAATTAATTGACTGTGAAGGAACTTACCAAGTCACACACCTTACCCAATTTCCTACTGATTGGTATTAACTCCCTTCTGTGAATAAAGTAGTATTTAGCCAGGAAATGGATAAATGGGGAGCACAGGATAGAAACTACATGGAGAAATTTGAATTAGCATGCATGAATAATAAAGTGCCTAATGGCCTCAGGGGTACATTAATGTTATTGTAAACTTGTCCTGCAGTTACATGCTTTATGCTTTTTGGAGATACACAGTGCATTATGGTTATAACAAATTGAAAATAAGAAACTGCCAGCTAAGAATATGGCTTCCAGAGTAATAACCATAATTATTATACAATTTATGTCTATTAACTTGTGGAAGTACATATCGCTGCAGCAACATCCTAATAGCTTTAATATAATAGTTTTCAAATCAACAACACATATATTTTTTTACACACTTTTTTAATATGTATTATCATCCCAACAAACCAAAACACAAATAGAGGAATTTCCAACACACATGCCTTTTTTTAAACGATGTAGAGGGCATTTTCTTCTTGCTCTAATTTCCATTCTGGCATTTTAATGTCTGCCTTTTCCCTGTTTTTCCCTACTCACTACATCCACACATAGAAATTCTTGTCCTTTTCACACAGGCGTACCTTCATACAAACAGTGTGTACAGCAATCTTTTGCATTTTTGAAAACATGGAAAAACTTTGTTAAAGCTTTTAAAGCACCATTCTGCTCCAGTTTGAAGAGGTTAACACAAATCATAATCAGAGTGCTGACTGTCCCTTTAAACAAGTGATCATCTACACTACTTAATATGATAATAAACTCTCGTTTTAAACAAAGAAACATATTTTTAAGTATGTATTCTTTACTAAAAAAAATACATCATACTGCTCTCAGCCTCCTCCAAATCTAAAAAAAAAAAAAAGGTGTGCTATTTGTGCAGGAAAGGTTAGTTTGTGGGGTGGAATTTTTGCTAGGAGGAGGTATGGGGGGGGGGGGGGTTAAGGGATTTGTGCTGAGTGGGGAAGTTTGGTTAAGAAGAAGAATGGGGGGATTTGACCCCTTGTCCTCCATCTGGATGACCCTTGTATCCTGGCCTACTGGCTCCATGCCCTCCATCCTGGTGTCCACTGTACCCTGCCCCACTGACCCCCTGCCCTCCATCCTGCTGACCCCTGTACACTGCTCTACTGACAACCCGATCTCCATCCTGTTGACCCCTGTAACCTGCCTCAATGGCTTTCTGTCCTCTGTCCTACTGACCCCTGTAACCATTCCTACGGACTCCCTGGATTCTGCTGATCCCTGCACACCCTACTGATCTACTGACCCCCTGGTCTCCATCCTGCTGACCCTTGTACCCTTCTCTACTGGCTCCCTGTCCTCTGTCCTGCTGACCCCTGTACCTTGTCCTACTGACTCCCTATCTTTCATTCTGCTGACCCCTGTACACTGCTCTGTTGGCCCCCTGTCTTCCGTCATGATGACCCCTGCACACTGCCCTACTGACTCCCTTTCTTCCATCATGATGACCCATGTACACTGCCTTACTGACTAAATGTCTTCCATGCAGCTGACCCCTGTAAATTGGCCTACTGACCCCCTGTCCTCTGTCCTGCTGATCCCTGTCCTCTGTACTTGCGACCCCTCTATTCTGCCATACTGACCCCTAGGCTCTGCCCTGCTGACCCTTGTCCTCTGTCCTGCTCATCCCCATACATTGCCCTGCAGATCCTTCTCCTCTGCTGTGCTGATCCCTGTCCTCCACCCTGCTGACCCCTGTCTTCTGCCCTGATAACCCATGCTCTCCACCCAGATAACCCCTGCACACTGCCCTGCTGACTCACTGTACACTGTCCTACAAATGAATTACCTTAGTACACTGAGCTACAAACTGCTAACCCGATCCTCTGCCCTGTTGACCCCCTGTACACTGCCCTACTGACTCCTAAACATTGCCCTGCTGGACTTGCATCCTCTCCCTTCTGACATTTTTTACTGCATCCCCACATCAGACAGGTTAGATCCAGCCCTGCTTCTCACCAAAGAGTTCTTTATCTCCATTGCTGGTCACTATGCAATCCCTGACTATTTCAATTAAGTTCTTTAAGGCAGGCTTAGACAAAGCAATCAAAGCATATTTTATAGATGCATGGAAGCTCAGGTTTTGTTTAATTACACTCCTTAAGCCCCTCCCACTGTTAAGAGTTTGGCCACACTCACATTTTGCCAAAGTGCGCTACGCTCACCGCAGATCATTTCCCCCCTCAAGTGTCCCTCATTCTGAAGTTCAAAAGTTGGGAGGTATGGATCCAGTGATGTGCATGAAATCAGAAGCTTTTCCAGGTCTCTTCCTCCTCTCTTCTTGAGACAGCAGCAAAAGTCATTGGCTCCCACTATGGTCAATCACATCCAGTGAGCCAATGAGGGGAGAAAGTGGGGATGGGGCCGAGCCATGCTCCGTGTGTCAATAGATAAACAGAGCTGCTTGCTTTAGGGGGGACCCAAGAAGTAAAGGATCAGGGCTGCTCTGTGGAAAACCTCTAAACAGAGCAGGTAAGTAGGAAATGTTTGTTAATATCGTAATATCAGCCCTTTTACTGGAAGACAGTGACCATTATAACCATATAAAAATAATTTTATTTTCTAACTGGAGTATGTCTTTGAGACAACATTATTATTTGTTTTGAATTTTAATGGGCTAGTCCACCTTTACCAAACACTGCCTATGCAGGTAAAGGGCACTGGTAGATGAAAACAAACTGCATCTCTGATCAAAGTTAAAGAATTCCCTTGCTATACGTGTAATCCATTTACTTACCTCCATAAGCCTGACTGAAAAACTCCCTGAGATGGCATCATCCCTTCCTACCTTAATGCTAGGACATTGCTAGGACACTCTCGGTCAATTTAGAACCCCTTGCATGCACTCTCCCAGTTGCAGTAACTCAAAGCTCATTGATACTGCAAAGGAAGAGATAGTTGACCATACATATGTATGTGCTATTTGTGAGGCAGCGTACACACAAGGAGACATGTCTGATGAAAATGGTCCATGGACCGTTTTCATCGGACATGTCTCCTGCAGGATTTTGGTCCGGCGGTGTTTACACACCATCGGACGAAAATCCCCTCGGACAGAGAACGCGGTGACGTGGCGGTGACGTTGACGCCGCCACGTCACCAAACCAGGAAGTAAAATGCTTCCACCCATGCGTCAAATCCATTTGACGTATGCGGGGGATTTCGGTCCGCTGGTTAGGCGTACTAACCAGCGGACATGTCCGACGGACAGGTTTCCAGCGGACAAGTTTTAAACCTTTTTTTTTAAACTTTTGTCTGCTGGAAACCTGTCCGCTAGGCCGTACACACGATCGGATATGTCTGCTGAAACTGGTCTGCGGACCAGTTTCAGCGGACATGTTCGATCATGTGTACGCGGCCTCAGAGTATTTAAGCCAGGCCTCAGAAGGTACATAAATGGCCTACCTTTATAACAAGGGTGTGACAGACTTACCCGGGCTTTTCCCGAACCATCTTATGTCTAAAATCACCCTATATCCAATAGGGGCATAGGATGACTTAGAAATTATATCTTGGACTACCTGAGATGGGATTATTATGTATTTATTATCCACAATACTCCAGGATATCTGTAGAACTATTTACTAGTTGTTGATTCTGAACTCAACGGGTTAATTGTAAGAGTGACTCTTTCATACTGCTAGATGCTAATGCCATTACCTTCAGCCATCTCTCTATTCTCTGTGCTAATTGACCCGGCTATTGTGTGAAGATGCCATTTGTTTACACTTAGGATAATGTGTATTGTATAGCAGATGAGAGGAGCCGGGATGTCTTCTCTGACAGGTCATATCTCGGAGCTGCCTAGTCTGGGTAAATGATTAGTTAATTAGCTCATGTTAATGTATGTTCTGGTTACTTCTTTAAACTGTATATAAGGCTGCATTCTTGGTTTTATTAAACACGTCATGTTTTAGCACACAAACAAGTCTTGTCTCGTTGTGTGTTGAGAGCAGCTGGAATATCTGATATCTATATCCAGACTGATAGGAAGCGGTATATGACGGAAGCACTCAATCGAAGTGTGGGACGTTCCGTTACAGTGGTGGCAGCAGTGGGATGCTTCCTGCAGTCGGGGACATCCAACCTCCACCTGGATCCAAGGTTCGGATAGCAGGAGAGGAGATGAGAGGTACAGATACCAGCCGCCATGAAAGAGGAATTCGGAAGGAGGTTGCGAGAGAAGCAGATACAGCATAGAGGACCAGTATCAGAGCAGGTCCTGCTGGAATGGTCGGATTCTGTACGCTGCAAACTCTGGAAGGAAACGCTAGCCTGTGAGCAGCGACACCAGGGAAAAGTTCTCCCCTCCAACCGGGAAAGGTACTGGTCGCAGTATGGATTGCGGGTGCTGTTGTTGGGTGAAAAACCACACAAGGTACAGACAGCTGAATTAAGCAGGCTGGTCTGGGCAGAGATGCGGCTGCATGAGAGCTACAGAGCCCTTTGGTGGCATGTATCCCAAGCATATCCCTGGATAGTGGATGACAGCCCAACGGAATGCTTAAAGTGGATGTAAACCCCCAAATTTTTTTTATTTTTTTATGTCACAATGTAGAGTATAAGATTTCCTATCATCTGTGCCCAGTCTTGCCACACAGAGTTAATCTAGCTCTGATCAATCCTCCTGTATTGTTCAGTGAAAATTAACAGACGTCCAGATAAAAACCTGTCTAAATAAAAAGTCTGTTTCTCTCTTCTTGCTTTAAGTGACACGTTATTTACATATCTAGCTTGGACATGTTTATCATATGTTATATTATGTTTATCATAATATGAGGTGATCCAAAGTTCATTGTATATTACCAGGATGTGTTATGTGGGGGAGGGGTGGATTTCTCACTTTGTATACTTTGGATCACCTGATATTATGATAAACATAACATAACATATGATAAACATGTCCAAGCTAGATATGTAAATAACCTGTCACTCAAAGCAAGGAGAGATATACTGACTTTTTATTTAGACAGGTTTTTATCTGGAAGTCTGTTAATTTTCACTGAACAATAAAAGAGGATTGATTAGAGCTGGATTAACTCTGTGTGGCAAGACTGGGCACAGATGAAAGGAAATCTTATACTCTACATTGTGACATCAAAAAAATAAATACATTTTTTGGGTTTACATCCACTTTAAGCTACGGCGGCCTGGGTCTACTGTATGTGAAGCTGACTTTTGTGATTTGGAGTTGTGGTTAGACGAAATCATGGAGAGAAGGGCTACTGAACGTCTCGGAAGTGCACTGGGCACTGGAAGATTTGGAGTTTCTGGCCGTTCAGGAATGGGAGCTGGAGATCACCTACAGATGGCTGCTAGACTCTGCTCAGCGCCAGGGCTGGGCTCCCTTTGCCTGGGACTATCAGGAAATACCAGTGGACAACGCTGAAATCCTGGCAGAGGAGTTGGCAATGTGGCAGAGTAACAGTCTGCTTTGCCAACCTGCCCCCACAGCTATGGACGCGGAGATCTTATGGCGGATGCAGCAAGTGCTGACTGACCTTGATCATCCCATGCAGAAACAGGATCATCTTGGATGTAGGAATGTGCCTGTCCAGCAGTATGCCAGAGAATCGGCAGTGGAAAATCTGGAGATTCCCAAACCTGAAATGCTGACCGCAGGGCAGAGCTCTGCTAACCTCTGCCCAGTACCTATAGCATCTTCTGGGTTCCATGGACAGGAGATGGTGAACCTCTACCCCCAGACACCAGTTGCAGAGACAGGGGATTTAATAGATTTTTCTGCTGAGAAAGAGCGTTTAGCTGGAGCGGATGATGTGGAGTCCACAGCAGAAGTGCTGGCAAAAGGGCAGAACGCCGCTGGCCCCTGCCTAGCACATACAGTGTCTCTACAGCTTCAGGAAGCTGGGGCGGTCAGCCCCTCTGCCCAGCAGCAGACAAAATCCATGGAATGTTAAAAACCACCCAGCTGAAGCGCTGGCAGCCGAACAGAGAGTCAATGACCTCTGCCCCACACCTACTGGTGTGAACTACTCCTTGCAGCCAAGATTGGAGGTCATGCTGACAGACTATGTGAGTTCACTTTGTCTGACTAACACATGTCCAGACCAGGTGGAGGTCTGCGACCTTGTTAGTAAGGGCGTTATCCAATATTAGTAAAAACGTTGCTGTTTTTTTTTTAACTACAGGTGCCCATGACCTACATAGGCAATTTTGGAGGGTTTGCTGCAATCTTTGGCTTTTCAATGTTCACCAAGCAGGCAAATTAAATAGCTTGTTTGCCTACCTGCTAAACTGATTTTCTAGCTGCTGGGAAGCCATTCATTCAGTGCAGGGGTGTATTTAGGTTTGGTGCTGCCCTAGGCCTGACTAAACTCGTGCACCCCCTAATTTAAATATGACCCACCCCTTCCTGTCAAGGCCACACCCCTCGCGGTTTAGGACCCACCCTGAAATTTTCAAGTGGGGGCACTAGTTCTGATGGCCTGGGGGGGGGAATGGATTCCCTTAATTTGCATAGATTTCCTCTCACTTCCTGTTTGACTGTGGGACAGGGAGTGAAGGGAAATCTCTGCAATGGGACATGGATGGTAAAAAATTTGAAGCAACGCCCCCCACAGTTGCAGAATGCCAACCGCCCGCATACTGGAAGCAGTGAGGCCGATTTATGGGGGAGCTAAACAAATTTGCCTAACAGTGTAGCACAAGCCGACGGGGCCACTGTCCATGCTGCCCCCCTGCAAAGTGCTGACCTAGGCCTGGGCCTTGTTGGCCTAGACCAGGATACAGCATTGATTCAGTGGCAGTATTACTACTAGGGATGAGCTTCGCGTTCGATGCGAACACATGTTCGCATCGAACATCGGCCGTTCTATCGTTCGTCGAAAACGAACAAATCGGGTCGTTCGCGCCAAAATTCGCATGACGCGCAACGGCCCATAATTCCCTGCGGCGTTGCGCGCTGATGAATCCTCCATGAGCAGATGTGTGCACCAGGTTGTCCCTGCAATCCTCAGACGCATGGCCAACCAAATCATCAAACCCACCACTGAGGACCTGCGGCTGAAGGCAATGACAGATTTCTACAGAATTGCCAGATTCCAACGCACCGTGGGGGCCATTGATTGCACACATGTGGCACTCCAGCCCCCCCAGGAGACAGAGCACATGTACCGCAATCGGAAGCATTGGCATTCCATCAACGTACAGGTGATAGTCGATGCCCAAGGCCTCATATGGCACGTCCGTGCCAAACACCCAGGGTCCAGCCATGACAGCTACATATACAATCAATTCCACATCCGAATGGAATTCGATCAGAACGTGTATGGGGACACCTGGCTGGTTGGTGAGTGACATGGGTGGCAGGCATGACTGTACCCCCCCATGATGCACACATCACAAGGGGCACATGCATGACTAACATCCTCCTGTCTTTTCCCTTACAGGTGACTCTGCATATCCACTGGGACCCCATCTCATGACTCCTTTCCGGAACCCCCAAACCCCAGGAGAGGAAAGATACAATAAAGCACATGCCCAAACACGTGCAGTGGTGGAGCGCACCTTGGGCCTCCTGAAGTCACGTTTCCGATGCCTGGATAAGTCTAGGGGTACCCTCTTGTATTCCCCAACTTTTGTGTGCCATATTATCGGTGCCTGTTGCATGCTGCACAACTTCGCAGTAAGAAAGGGCCTGCAGATTGACCTACGTGATGACCTGACCCCTGAACCAGACAATCCCCCCCTAACCGAGGATACCCCGTCTTCTGAGGGAAGAGCAGCCAGGAGACAGCCCACATTGGGCATCTTTGCATGTTAAACACACACATTAATCATGGCACAATGAGAATGCATGCATGCACACCACTGTGGTCCCTAGCACACACACCCCACATCCACATCAAATTCGATTGGCACCAGTCCACCATGCAGGACTTGTGAGCAGCAACGCCACGCCAAGGCTCCAATTATTTCACTGTACATTCATACACCATTCACACGGACCTGGGGATCACTTCTCCCTGGTCCTGGGGAACCCTACTCCACCTAAATTGACAGGGAGAGGAAACAGTACTAGATCTACTGTACTGTACTGTACTGTTTCCTCTCCCTGTTGAAACCTTCTGAGGTGAAACACTAGTGTCGGCTGGAAAGCAAACATCAGACCCACTAGTAATTAGCAGATAGGCTTCCCTACCTACTGCATTTACGATATGTCTCTACCAGATATTAGACTTCTATGCGGATGGATGACTTTGTTGTTTTCTGCCACAAAATTTTATTAAAGAAGTTCTTATGAACCTATTTTAAAACTTATCACGCTATGAAGTTTTTCTTCCTTCAATTACATTGATTGATCTCTTCACTCCTGGGACCCTTTGGAGAACGTTTGGAGCTGAGCAGAATGCTAATGAGCTTAAAGTGAGAACAAGCCTTGGGATGTCTGAAGGATTCCCTCCCCTGCACTCCTTGGCTTTTAAAGACCCTTACCACATGCCCGTTTGATCTCTGTCATAGGGATCCATCTTTTCTGGTACGGGGGCACTTCGCCCAAACTTTTTCATCCATTGTTTCCTGCACACTCAAGTTTTACCAATGTATGGAAGAATTGATTCTACTATTTCCTGAAAATTGTTTGCATCTTAGAAAAATAGACTGCATATTTTCACCTTTATGAACTTGTTCAGTGAACTCTGAATTTATTAGTTTTTCTTGGTATATACATTTTTTGGAGGTTGCACTTTTATTTTTGCATTTATATTTATGCTGTCTGCGTAGTCCTTAGTCCATTTCCAATTTCACTGATTGCACCGCTCCCGAGTTGTGAGCATGCGCACAGCGGAGCTGACCATGGTCTCCTTCAAGCGCGCATGCGCGAGCCGGCCGGCCCTTCATTTGCATGGGGGCACGGCTCATTTCAATGTAACACGCCCACGTCCTTCCCAATTTGTATTACTCCGCCTTACGCCTCTGAAATAACGTTACGCAATGCGCAATTTTCTGCGCAAAAGCTACGAGAATAGGGTGATTACGCAGCTACATTGCGCAAGTCTAGCGTAAAGGCGGTGCGCTACGCCGGTCCAATAATGCGCAGATGTACCTGAATCTGGCCCACAGTGTCTTTTTAAATAGATAGATAGATAGATAGATAGATAGATAGATAGATAGATAGATAGATAGATAGATAGATAGATAGATAGATAGATAGATAGATAGATAGGGCCAGATTCAGCAACACTTGCGCTGGAGTATTTCGATATGCGCCGCGTAACTGTGAAGATGCGCCGTCGTTTCTATGTGCCCGTACCCACCAAACTAGATGCGCCCAATAACGGGCCATTTGCGACCGGCGGAACGTTCCGACGCCAGAGTATCGTCATCGCTTAATTTCGCTTGGCGCGTCAGTCGCGCCTATTGATTTCCCCTGCAAATATGCAAATGAGGGATTTTTCCCAATTCACGAACGGATTAGCACCATACGCTGGCTACATGCGCCGCGCGTATCTCGTCCGTCCGGCGCAAAGTTATTTCTACAAAAGGCTGCTTTATCTTTACTCCAGATGGCCACAGGTCAGCAGGAGAGCAGCTACAGCAGCGTTACCGACGATAAGAGCTAGCTGAGCACCCCCACTTGCAGGACAACACCTCTGTCCATGCTTGTCTGTCAAATTTTACAGCCATGGAGGAAGACATCATAGGTCTCCATAGCCGAGATGACGGCTGACAGCTCCTGGCCATTAAAGTTCAGCTTTCTCCTGTGTGTTTGCGGGGAACGGGAGCAGTCATCTCAGAACAAAAGTAACATCACTGCGGGGAGGGGGAGCAGGATATACTTTAGCGCCGGAATGGCGCTTCTACGAGCGCATTTAAACGCCCAACGGAAGGGATTGCGCTGACGTTTCCCGTGAAGTGGTGCCGACGGAAGTTGTGAGCATGCGCACAAAGGGGGCGAGTGGAGCCTCACTCACTGCGCATGCTCCGTGGTTGATGCGCTGAACGTAAGCCTCTGCGCTGGGCTCCGCCCATCATTTACATATGATCACACCCACTTCCACTTGCGTCGGGTTACGCCAGCGCATTATCGTTACTCTGGCGCAAGTTTACGCGCAACTGCTATGTGAATAACAGTACTTGCGCTGAAAGGGTCGTCAGAGTAACGTAAATGAGAAGCGTTACTCTGGAGCAAAGATGCTCTCATCTACCTGAATCTGGCCCTAAGATAGATCAGGGAGGCTACTAGTTAGTATAGTTAAATGTACAGTTTGTAGAGAATATATTGACATCCCTAGGAGTTGTCAATATATTTATAAACTGTATAGCTTAGCTAATTCTGCTATTAGTATCTGTCAGGCAGGAGATTGTGCTTGATGCTCTAACGTGTTAGTGTACACTTGTTAGTTAATTGCACATAGACGCATTAACTGTTACTGCACGTGTGCTATTTATTTGCACAGAAAGGCAGTTGCTGTTAATGCAAGTGGGCTATTGAATTGCACAGAAACTCAGTCGCTCTGACTGTGCGTGTGCTGTTTAATACCACCTGAGCACATTTGGGGTCACCGTACGTGTGCTGTGACATACCACCTGAGCGCATTTGGGGTCACCGTACGTGTGCTGTGACATACCACCTGAGCGCATTTGGGGTCACCGTACGTGTGCTGGTATATACCACCTGAGCACAGATAGTGCCACTGTACGTGTGCTCCTATATACCACCTGAGCACAGTTAGTGCCACTGTACGTGTGCTGGTATAAACCACCTGAGCACAGATAGTGCCACTGTACGTGTGCTGGTATATACCACCTGAGCACATATAGTGCCACTGTACGTGTGCTCCTATATACCACCTGAGCGCAGTTAGTGCCACTGTACGTGTGCTCCTATAAACCACCTGAGCACAGTTAGTGCCAATGTACGTGTGCTGGTATATACCACCTGAGCACAGATAGTGCCACTGTACGTGTGCTGGTATATACCACCTGAGCACAGATAGTGCCACTGTACGTGTGCTCCTATATACCACCTGAGCACAGTTAGTGCCACTGTACGTGTGCTGGTATATACCACCTGAGCACAGATAGTGCCACTGTACGTGTGCTCCTATATACCACCTGAGCACAGTTAGTGCCACTGTACGTGTGCTGGTATATACCACCTGAGCGCAGTTAGTGCCACTGTACGTGTGCTCCTATAAACCACCTGAGCACAGTTAGTGCCACTGTACGTGTGCTGGTATATACCACCTGAGCACAGATAGTGCCACTGTACGTGTGCTCCTATATACCACCTGAGCACAGTTAGTGCCACTGTAGGTGTGCTGGTATATACCACCTGAGCACAGATAGTGCCACTGTACGTGTGCTCCTATATACGACCTGAGCACAGTTAGTGCCACTGTACGTGTGCTGGTATATACCACCTGAGCACAGATAGTGCCACTGTACGTGTGCTGGTATATACCACCTGAGCACAGATAGTGCCACTGTACGTGTGCTCCTATATACCACCTGAGCACAGTTAGTGCCACTGTAGGTGTGCTGGTATATACCACCTGAGCACAGATAGTGCCACTGTACGTGTGCTCCTATATACGACCTGAGCACAGTTAGTGCCACTGTACGTGTGCTGGTATATACCACCTGAGCACAGATAGTGCCACTGTACGTGTGCTGGTATAAACCACCTGAGCACAGATAGTGCCACTGTACGTGTGCTGGTATATACCACCTGAGCACAGATAGTGCCACTGTACGTGTGCTCCTATATACCACCTGAGCACAGTTAGTGCCACTGTAGGTGTGCTGGTATATACCACCTGAGCACAGATAGTGCCACTGTACGTGTGCTCCTATATACGACCTGAGCACAGTTAGTGCCACTGTACGTGTGCTGGTATATACCACCTGAGCACAGATAGTGCCACTGTACGTGTGCTCCTATATACCACCTGAGCACAGTTAGTGCCACTGTACGTGTGCTGGTATATACCACCTGAGCGCAGTTAGTGCCACTGTACGTGTGCTCCTATAAACCACCTGAGCACAGTTAGTGCCACTGTACGTGTGCTGGTATATACCACCTGAGCACAGATGTGCCACTGTACGTGTGCTCCTATATACACCTGAGCACAGTTAGTGCCACTGTACGTGTGCTGGTATATACCACCTAGCACAGATAGTGCCACTGTACGTGTGCTCCTATATACCACCTGAGCACAGTTAGTGCCACTGTACGTGTGCTGGTATATACCACCTGAGCACAGATAGTGCCACTGTACGTGTGCTCCTATATACCACCTGAGCACAGTTAGTGCCACTGTACGTGTGCTGGTATATACCACCTGAGCACAGATAGTGCCACTGTACGTGTGCTCCTATATACCACCTGAGCACAGTTAGTGCCACTGTACGTGTGCTGGTATATACCACCTGAGCACAGATAGTGCCACTGTACGTGTGCTCCTATATACCACCTGAGCACAGTTAGTGCCACTGTACGTGTGCTGGTATATACCACCTGAGCACAGATAGTGCCACTGTACGTGTGCTCCTATATACCACCTGAGCACAGTTAGTGCCACTGTACGTGTGCTGGTATATACCACCTGAGCACAGATAGTGCCACTGTACGTGTGCTGGTATATACCACCTGAGCACAGATAGTGCCACTGTACGTGTGCTCCTATATACCACCTGAGCACAGTTAGTGCCACTGTACGTGTGCTGGTATATACCACCTGAGCACAGATAGTGCCACTGTACGTGTGCTCCTATATACCACCTGAGCACAGTTAGTGCCACTGTACGTGTGCTGGTATATACCACCTGAGCACAGATAGTGCCACTGTACGTGTGCTCCTATATACCACCTGAGCACAGATTAGTGCCACTGTACGTGTGCTGGTATATACCACCTGAGCACAGATAGTGCCACTGTACGTGTGCTCCTATATACCACCTGAGCACAGTTAGTGCCACTGTACGTGTGCTGGTATATACCACCTGAGCACAGATAGTGCCACTGTACGTGTGCTCCTATATACGACCTGAGCACAGTTAGTGCCACTGTACGTGTGCTGGTATATACCACCTGAGCACAGATAGTGCCACTGTACGTGTGCTCCTATATACCACCTGAGCACAGTTAGTGCCACTGTACGTGTGCTGGTATATACCACCTGAGCGCAGTTAGTGCCACTGTACGTGTGCTCCTATAAACCACCTGAGCACAGTTAGTGCCACTGTACGTGTGCTGGTATATACCACCTGAGCACAGATAGTGCCACTGTACGTGTGCTCCTATATACCACCTGAGCACAGTTAGTGCCACTGTACGTGTGCTGGTATATACCACCTGAGCACAGATAGTGCCACTGTACGTGTGCTCCTATATACCACCTGAGCACAGTTAGTGCCACTGTACGTGTGCTGGTATATACCACCTGAGCACAGATAGTGCCACTGTACGTGTGCTCCTATAAACCACCTGAGCACAGTTAGTGCCACTGTACGTGTGCTGGTATATACCACCTGAGCACAGATAGTGCCACTGTACGTGTGCTCCTATATACCACCTGAGCACAGTTAGTGCCACTGTACGTGTGCTGGTATATACCACCTGAGCACAGATAGTGCCACTGTACGTGTGCTCCTATATACGACCTGAGCACAGTTAGTGCCACTGTACGTGTGCTGGTATATACCACCTGAGCACAGATAGTGCCACTGTACGTGTGCTGGTATATACCACCTGAGCACAGATAGTGCCACTGTACGTGTGCTCCTATATACCACCTGAGCACAGTTAGTGCCACTGTAGGTGTGCTGGTATATACCACCTGAGCACAGATAGTGCCACTGTACGTGTGCTCCTATATACGACCTGAGCACAGTTAGTGCCACTGTACGTGTGCTGGTATATACCACCTGAGCACAGATAGTGCCACTGTACGTGTGCTGGTATAAACCACCTGAGCACAGATAGTGCCACTGTACGTGTGCTGGTATATACCACCTGAGCACAGATAGTGCCACTGTACGTGTGCTCCTATATACCACCTGAGCACAGTTAGTGCCACTGTAGGTGTGCTGGTATATACCACCTGAGCACAGATAGTGCCACTGTACGTGTGCTCCTATATACGACCTGAGCACAGTTAGTGCCACTGTACGTGTGCTGGTATATACCACCTGAGCACAGATAGTGCCACTGTACGTGTGCTGGTATAAACCACCTGAGCACAGATAGTGCCACTGTACGTGTGCTGGTATATACCACCTGAGCACAGATAGTGCCACTGTACGTGTACTCCTATATACCACCTGAGCGCAGTTAGTGCCACTGTACGTGTGCTCCTATAAACCACCTGAGCACAGTTAGTGCCAATGTACGTGTGCTGGTATATACCACCTGAGCACAGATAGTGCCACTGTACGTGTGCTGGTATATACCACCTGAGCACAGATAGTGCCACTGTACGTGTGCTCCTATATACCACCTGAGCACAGTTAGTGCCACTGTACGTGTGCTGGTATATACCACCTGAGCACAGATAGTGCCACTGTACGTGTGCTCCTATATACCACCTGAGCACAGTTAGTGCCACTGTACGTGTGCTGGTATATACCACCTGAGCGCAGTTAGTGCCACTGTACGTGTGCTCCTATAAACCACCTGAGCACAGTTAGTGCCACTGTACGTGTGCTGGTATATACCACCTGAGCACAGATAGTGCCACTGTACGTGTGCTCCTATATACCACCTGAGCACAGTTAGTGCCACTGTAGGTGTGCTGGTATATACCACCTGAGCACAGATAGTGCCACTGTACGTGTGCTCCTATATACGACCTGAGCACAGTTAGTGCCACTGTACGTGTGCTGGTATATACCACCTGAGCACAGATAGTGCCACTGTACGTGTGCTGGTATATACCACCTGAGCACAGATAGTGCCACTGTACGTGTGCTCCTATATACCACCTGAGCACAGATAGTGCCACTGTACGTGTGCTGGTATATACCACCTGAGCACAGATAGTGCCACTGTACGTGTGCTCCTATATACCACCTGAGCACAGTTAGTGCCACTGTACGTGTGCTGGTATATACCACCTGAGCACAGATAGTGCCACTGTACGTGTGCTCCTATATACCACCTGAGCACAGTTAGTGCCACTGTACGTGTGCTGGTATATACCACCTGAGCGCAGTTAGTGCCACTGTACGTGTGCTCCTATAAACCACCTGAGCACAGTTAGTGCCACTGTACGTGTGCTGGTATATACCACCTGAGCACAGATAGTGCCACTGTACGTGTGCTCCTATATACCACCTGAGCACAGTTAGTGCCACTGTAGGTGTGCTGGTATATACCACCTGAGCACAGATAGTGCCACTGTACGTGTGCTCCTATATACGACCTGAGCACAGTTAGTGCCACTGTACGTGTGCTGGTATATACCACCTGAGCACAGATAGTGCCACTGTACGTGTGCTGGTATATACCACCTGAGCACAGATAGTGCCACTGTACGTGTGCTCCTATATACCACCTGAGCACAGTTAGTGCCACTGTAGGTGTGCTGGTATATACCACCTGAGCACAGATAGTGCCACTGTACGTGTGCTCCTATATACGACCTGAGCACAGTTAGTGCCACTGTACGTGTGCTGGTATATACCACCTGAGCACAGATAGTGCCACTGTACGTGTGCTGGTATAAACCACCTGAGCACAGATAGTGCCACTGTACGTGTGCTGGTATATACCACCTGAGCACAGATAGTGCCACTGTACGTGTGCTCCTATATACCACCTGAGCACAGTTAGTGCCACTGTAGGTGTGCTGGTATATACCACCTGAGCACAGATAGTGCCACTGTACGTGTGCTCCTATATACGACCTGAGCACAGTTAGTGCCACTGTACGTGTGCTGGTATATACCACCTGAGCACAGATAGTGCCACTGTACGTGTGCTGGTATAAACCACCTGAGCACAGATAGTGCCACTGTACGTGTGCTGGTATATACCACCTGAGCACAGATAGTGCCACTGTACGTGTACTCCTATATACCACCTGAGCGCAGTTAGTGCCACTGTACGTGTGCTCCTATAAACCACCTGAGCACAGTTAGTGCCAATGTACGTGTGCTGGTATATACCACCTGAGCACAGATAGTGCCACTGTACGTGTGCTGGTATATACCACCTGAGCACAGATAGTGCCACTGTACGTGTGCTCCTATATACCACCTGAGCACAGTTAGTGCCACTGTACGTGTGCTGGTATATACCACCTGAGCACAGATAGTGCCACTGTACGTGTGCTCCTATATACCACCTGAGCACAGTTAGTGCCACTGTACGTGTGCTGGTATATACCACCTGAGCGCAGTTAGTGCCACTGTACGTGTGCTCCTATAAACCACCTGAGCACAGTTAGTGCCACTGTACGTGTGCTGGTATATACCACCTGAGCACAGATAGTGCCACTGTACGTGTGCTCCTATATACCACCTGAGCACAGTTAGTGCCACTGTAGGTGTGCTGGTATATACCACCTGAGCACAGATAGTGCCACTGTACGTGTGCTCCTATATACGACCTGAGCACAGTTAGTGCCACTGTACGTGTGCTGGTATATACCACCTGAGCACAGATAGTGCCACTGTACGTGTGCTGGTATATACCACCTGAGCACAGATAGTGCCACTGTACGTGTGCTCCTATATACCACCTGAGCACAGATAGTGCCACTGTACGTGTGCTGGTATATACCACCTGAGCACAGATAGTGCCACTGTACGTGTGCTCCTATATACCACCTGAGCACAGTTAGTGCCACTGTACGTGTGCTGGTATATACCACCTGAGCACAGATAGTGCCACTGTACGTGTGCTCCTATATACCACCTGAGCACAGTTAGTGCCACTGTACGTGTGCTGGTATATACCACCTGAGCGCAGTTAGTGCCACTGTACGTGTGCTCCTATAAACCACCTGAGCACAGTTAGTGCCACTGTACGTGTGCTGGTATATACCACCTGAGCACAGATAGTGCCACTGTACGTGTGCTCCTATATACCACCTGAGCACAGTTAGTGCCACTGTAGGTGTGCTGGTATATACCACCTGAGCACAGATAGTGCCACTGTACGTGTGCTCCTATATACGACCTGAGCACAGTTAGTGCCACTGTACGTGTGCTGGTATATACCACCTGAGCACAGATAGTGCCACTGTACGTGTGCTGGTATATACCACCTGAGCACAGATAGTGCCACTGTACGTGTGCTCCTATATACCACCTGAGCGCAGTTATTGCCACTGTACGTGTGCTCCTATATACCACCTGAGCACAGTTAGTGCCACTGTACGTGTTCTCCTATATACCACCTGAGCGCAGTTAGTGCCACTGTATGTGTGCTCCTATATACCACCTGAGCACAGTTAGTGCCACTGTACGTGTGCTGGTATATACCACCTGAGCACAGATAGTGCCACTGTACGTGTGCTCCTATATACCACCTGAGCACAGTTAGTGCCACTGTACGTGTGCTGGTATAAACCACCTGAGCACAGATAGTGCCACTGTACGTGTGCTGGTATATACCACCTGAGCACAGATAGTGCCACTGTACGTGTGCTCCTATATACCACCTGAGCGCAGTTAGTGCCACTGTACGTGTGCTCCTATAAACCACCTGAGCACAGTTAGTGCCACTGTACGTGTGCTGGTATATACCACCTGAGCACAAATAGTGCCACTGTACGTGTGCTGGTATATACCACCTGAGCACAGATAGTGCCACTGTACGTGTGCTCCTATATACCACCTGAGCACAGTTAGTGCCACTGTAGGTGTGCTGGTATATACCACCTGAGCACAGATAGTGCCACTGTACGTGTGCTCCTATATACCACCTGAGCACAGTTAGTGCCACTGTACGTGTGCTGGTATATACCAGCTGAGCGCAGTTAGTGCCACTGTACGTGTGCTCCTATAAACCACCTGAGCACAGTTAGTGCCACTGTACGTGTGCTGGTATATACCACCTGAGCACAGATAGTGCCACTGTACGTGTGCTCCTATATACCACCTGAGCACAGTTAGTGCCACTGTAGGTGTGCTGGTATATACCACCTGAGCACAGATAGTGCCACTGTACGTGTGCTCCTATATACCACCTGAGCACAGTTAGTGCCACTGTACGTGTGCTGGTATATACCACCTGAGCACAGATAGTGCCACTGTACGTGTGCTGGTATATACCACCTGAGCACAGATAATGCCACTGTACGTGTGCTGGTATATACCACCTGAGCACAGATAGTGCCACTGTACGTGTGCTGGTATATACCACCTGAGCACAGATAGTGCCACTGTACGTGTGCTGGTATATACCACCTGAGCACAGATAGTGCCACTGTACGTGTGCTCCTATATACCACCTGAGTGCAGTTAGTGCCACTGTACGTGTGCTCCTATAAACCACCTGAGCGCAGTTAGTGCCACTGTACGTGTGCTGGTACATACCACCTGAGCACAGATAGTGCCACTGTACGTGTGCTGGTATATACCACCTGAGCACAGATAGTGCCACTGTACGTGTGCTCCTATATACCACCTGAGCACAGTTAGTGCCACTGTACGTGTGCTGGTATATACCACCTGAGCACAGATAGTGCCACTGTACGTGTGCTCCTATATACCACCTGAGCACAGTTAGTGCCACTGTAGGTGTGCTGGTATATACCACCTGAGCACAGATAGTGCCACTGTACGTGTGCTCCTATATACCACCTGAGCACAGTTAGTGCCACTGTACGTGTGCTGGTATATACCACCTGAGCACAGATAGTGCCACTGTACGTGTGCTGGTATATACCACCTGAGCACAGATAGTGCCACTGTACGTGTGCTCCTATATACCACCTGAGCGCAGTTAGTGCCACTGTACGTGTGCTCCTATATACCACCTGAGCACAGTTAGTGCCACTGTACGTGTTCTCCTATATACCACCTGAGCGCAGTTAGTGCCACTGTACGTGTGCTCCTATATACCACCTGAGCACAGTTAGTGCCACTGTACGTGTGCTGGTATATACCACCTGAGCACAGATAGTGCCACTGTACGTGTGCTCCTATATACCACCTGAGCACAGTTAGTGCCACTGTACGTGTGCTCCTATATACCACCTGAGCACAGATAGTGCCACTGTACGTGTGCTCCTATATACCACCTGAGCACAGTTAGTGCCACTGTACGTGTGCTGGTATATACCACCTGAGCACAGATAGTACCACTGTACGTGTGCTGGTATATACCACCTGAGCACAGATAGTGCCACTGTACGTGTGCTCCTATATACCACCTGAGCGCAGTTAGTGGCACTGTAGGTGTGCTGGTATATACCACCTGAGCACAGATAGTGCCACTGTACGTGTGCTCCTATATACCACCTGAGCACAGTTAGTGCCACTGTACGTGTGCTGGTATATACCACCTGAGCACAGATAGTGTCACTGTACGTGTGCTGGTATATACCACCTGAGCACAGATAGTGCCACTGTACGTGTGCTCCTATATACCACCTGAGCGCAGTTAGTGCCACTGTACGTGTGCTCCTATATACCACCTGAGCACAGTTAGTGCCACTGTACGTGTGCTCCTATATACCACCTGAGCGCAGTTAGTGCCACTGTACGTGTGCTCCTATATACCACCTGAGCACAGTTAGTGCCACTGTACGTGTGCTGGTATATACCACCTGAGCACAGATAGTGCCACTGTACGTGTGCTCCTATATACCACCTGAGCACAGTTAGTGCCACTGTACGTGTGCTGGTATATACCACCTGAGCACAGATAGTGCCACTGTACGTGTGCTCCTTTATACCACCTGAGCACAGTTAGGCCTCGTACACACGAGGCAATCTATTTGTTCAAATCGGTCGGACCGACCGATTTGAACAAATCTGTCTGATAGGATTTTGGTTTGCTCGTGTGTACACACAAGCAAACCAAAATCCCCGCCAGCAGACGGCACGCTGACGGGGCGGTGACGTGGCGGTGACGTTGACGCCGCCACGTCACCGCACCAGGAAGTAAAACACTTCCGCGCATGCGCCAAATTCATTCGGCGGCGGTGCGGGACGACATGTCTGCTGGTAAGTGTACTAACCAGCAGACATGTCGGGCGGACGGATTCCCACCCGATAGATTTCAAAGCATGCTTTGAAATCTGTCGGGTGGCCAAATCCGTCGGCTCGGCCGTACACACGATCAAATCTGTCTGCTGGGATGGTCTAGCAGACCGTTTCCAGCAGACAGATTTGATCGTGTGTACGAGGCCTTAGTGCCACTGTACGTGTGCTGGTATATACCACCTGAGCACAGATAGTACCACTGTACGTGTGCTGGTATATACCACCTGAGCACAGATAGTGCCACTGTACGTGTGCTCCTATATACCACCTGAGCGCAGTTAGTGTCACTGTACGTGTGCTGGTATATACCACCTGAGCACAGATAGTGCCACTGTACGTGTGCTCCTATATACCACCTGAGCGCAGTTAGTGCCACTGTACGTGTGCTCCTATATACCACCTGAGCGCAGGTAGTGCCACTGTACGTGTGCTGTTATATATCACCTGAGCACATTTGGTGTCACTCCGCTTGTGCTGTTACATACCACCTGAGCACTTCAATATGTCTGGAAGGAGAACAAAGAGAGGCAGAGAGTCACGAGGGCAAGCAGGCTCTGCATGTAGAGGTAACGCTGGTAGTGGATGTGGTGCATCCTCTTCAGCCCGTGGCCGTGGCCGTGGCCGCTCGTCCTTCTTTTCGGGAGCTGGCCGTGTTGAACCTCAACATGCAGAGGAATTAGTAGAGTGGATGACCAAGCCGGCCTCATCCTCCTCATCCTCTCTCACACAGACAGATCAAAGTTTATCTGGCAAAGCATCTGCCAAGGCGTCCTCTTCCCTCTGCACAATGGCTTCACACAATACTTCCCTAGTACCACCATGTCCTCCTGAGGAGTCCCCCAAACTGTTTCAACACAGTGTGGGGTACATGCTGCAGGAAGATGCGGAGCGTTTTGAAGACTCCGATGACGGAACACTGATAGAGGAAGGCATTGATGTGAGCCCAGGGAGAGGGGGTGGCTGAGAGGGACAGCAATTTGTCAGTGATGATGTTCCCCCAGCTGGAGCATACTGCCAGGTTGTTGACAGTGATGAGGAGGGAGGGGATGATGAGGTCACTGACTCTACCTGGGTGCCTGATAGGAGAGAGGAGGAGAAGGAGGAGGAGGAGGAGGAGGACAAGGCACATCTCCAAAGAGGCAGGATGCCCTCCAGGTGTCAGCTTAAGGTCGCACCCACTGCATTACAGCGCACATCTATGGCGCTTGTGCATGGTGCTGCTGTGTCTGACCGGTACAGCAAAAGTTCTTTGGTGTGGGCCTTTTTTGAAACATGTCCACAAGATCGTACCTTTGCTATTTGCAACTTATGTCGCAAGCGTATCTCCCGTGGCCAAAACATCAACCTCCTGGGTACCACATGCTTGTCCAGACATATGTCGACCTGCCATGCAGCTCGTTGGCAAGCACACCAGAAAGACCCACACCAAAGACAACAGCGTACCCCCCCTTGCCCTTATGGGACCTCCAACCCCAGTAGACCCCCAGTCCTCTCTGAAGCCTGCAGTGAAGGTGTAGAAATAGGTGTGTCACAAGCTAGTAGTAGCGGTCAATCTACTGATAGTACCAGGCAAATTTCCCTGCCCCAGCTGCTGCAGCGCCGAAAGAAGTACAATCCCAGCCATCCACATGCCCAGCAGTTGAATGCTAGCTTAGCGGAATTGCTAGCACTTCAACTGCTACCTTTTCAGTTGGTAGATTCTGCCCCCTTCCATGAGTTTGTGCAATGTGCAGTACCTCAGTGGCAAGTACCAAAACGCCACTTTTTCTCACGGAAGGCTATTCCGGCTCTCTACTGGCATGTGGAAGGCAATGTCCATGCCTCGCTGGACAGGGCGGTCAGTGGTAAGGTGCATCTTACCGCCGACTCATGGTCCAGCAGGCATGGACAGGGACGTTACCTGTCTTTTACGGCGCATTGGGTGACTCTGCTGGCAGCTGGGAAGGACGCAGGACAAGGTCCAGTAGTTTTGGAGGTTGTTCCGCCACCACGCCTCCAAAGCACTACTACTGTTTGTGACACACCTCTCTCCTCCACCCCCTCCTCTTCTTCTTCCTCTGTGGCCTCTTCCTGTGGTGACGTTTTCTCCGAACCAGCCGTGCTCCGTAGGCGTACGAGGGGCTACGCAGGAATGCAGGCCAGGAGATGCCATGCGGTGCTAGAGCTGGTGTGCTTGGGAGACAGGAGCCATACTGGGGAAGAGGTTTTGTCAGCTCTGCAGGGTCAGGCTGACAGGTGGTTGACGCCACGCCAGCTGAAGCCTGGAATGGTGGTCAGCGACAATGGCACCAACCTCCTCTCTGCCCTGCGACAGGGAAAACTCACCCTCGTGCCCTGTTTTGTGCATGTCCTCAATTTGGTGGTGCAGCGGTTCTTGGGCAGGTACCCGGGATTGCAGGATGTCCTGAAGCAGGCCAGGAAAGTCTGTGTGCATTTCCGGAGGTCATATAATGCCACTGCTCGGCTGACTGACCTACAAAGGGAATACAACCTGCCCAAGAACCGCCTAATTTGTGACATGCCCACCAGATGGAACTCAACGTTGGCCATGCTGCAGCGGCTGCACACGCAGCAACGGGCCATCAATGAGTACCTGTGCCAATATGGCAGCAGAACTGGGTCAGGGGAGCTAGGTTTTTTTTCCCCACGCTAGTGGGCCTTGATCAGGGATGCATGCACTGTCCTGTCACCATTTGAGGAGGCAACGAGGATGGTGAGCAGTGACAGTGCATGCATCAGTGAGACTGTCCCTCTTATTCACATGTTGGAGCACACGCTACATGGAATAATGGACAGGGCCCTTGAGGCAGAACAGAGGGAGGAAGAGGAGGACTTCCTTACCTCTCAAGGCCCCCTTTACCCAGACAGTGGTCCTGCTTGCCCACCCAGCACACAGTAAGAGGAGGAGGAGGAGGAAGAGGAGGAGGAGGATTGTATCAGCAGCATGGAGGTGGAGCCTAGCACTCAGCAGCAGCAGTCTTCAAGGGATCATTTACAGTCCCAAAGAGCACGTGGAGATTTACGTGGCTGGGATGAGGTGCCTGTGGATCATGTCATCCTCAGTGACCCAGAGGACTGTGCCCCGAATGCCTCTGCAAACCTACGCTGCATGGCCTCCCTGATTCTGCAAAGCCTGCGCAAGGATCCTCGTGTACGTGCTATTAAGGAGAGGGATCATTACTGGCTGGCGACTCTCCTTGATCCACGTTACAAGAGTAAGGTTGCGGACCTTATGTTGCCATCGCAGAGGGAGCAGAAGATGAAATTTCTGCGGGAGGCCTTGCAGAAGGGTCTGTGCAATGCGTTCCCAGAACCGGGGGGATTACCAAAACCTGGCTCTGGACAATGTCTTGCTGAGGCTTCGGTGAGTCACAGAAGGGGCGGTGCAGAAGGTGGTCGTCTGACCGATGCGTTCAGGCAGTTTTTTTGTTCGCAGCCCCAAGGTCTGACCGGTTCCAGCAACCATCGCCAGCGTCTGGTTTACATGGTCCGGGAATACCTAGGGGCAAGATCCGACTTGGACACCTTCCCCACCGAAAATCCTCTGGCTTACTGGGTCTTGAGGATGGATCACTGGCCAGAGCTTGCTCAGTACGCAATTGAGCTGCTGGCTTGCCCTGCATCCAGTGTTCTTTCAGAACGGACATTCAGTGCTGCTGGAGGCTTTGTCACTGATCACAGGGTGCGCCTCTCCACCGGCTCTGTTGATCGACTGACCTTCATCAAAATGAATCAGGCTTGGATCAACACCAGCTACCAAGCACCTGATGCTTATATTAATGAATAATATATTTTTGTTGAAATGTCGGATCCCTTTTAGACTGCTGATGCTGAGTGACTGTCCTCTTATGCTGCTGATGGAATATCCTTCTCCTCCTCACTTTTCTTGCTGATAGCTAGTAAGAAATGTTGTGTTTCTGGGCTCCGCCACCAGTCCCTAAGGCACAATTTTTCAGCCCCTGTTTAACAGGGGCGCCTAATAACAATTTTTGTTGCAATACTTTGCACGTGGCTCCTTGTTGCGCTCCAATTGGAGTTATTGTGAGGGGTTGCAGTGTTGTGTTGTGCCCAAGGCCCAATTTTTCTGCCCCTGCTTAACAGGGGCGCCTAATAACAATTTTTGATGCAATAATTTGCACGTGGCTCCTTGTTGCGCTCCAATTGGAGTTATTGGGAGGGGTTGCAGTGTTGTGTTGTGCCCAAGGCCCATTTTTTCTGCCCCTGTTTAACAGGGGCGCCTAATAACAATTTTTGATGCAATAATTTGCACGTGGCTCCTTGTTGCGCTCCAATTGGAGTTATTGGGAGGAGTTGCAGTGTTGTGCCCAAGGCACAATTTCTCTGCCCCTGTTTAACACGGGCACCTAATAACAATTTTTGATGCAATAATTTGCACGTGGCTCCTTGTTGCGCTACAATTGGAGTTACTGGGAGGGGTTGCAGTGTTGTGTTGTGCCCAATGCACAATTTTTCAGCCCCTGTTTAACAGGGGCGCCTAATAACAATTTTTGATGCAAAACTTTGCACGTGGCTCCTTGTTGCACTCCAATTGGAGTTATTGTGAGGGGTTGCAGTGTTGTGTTGTGCCCAAGGCCCAACTTTCCAGCCCCTGTTTAACAGGGGCGCCTAATAACAATTTTTGATGCAATACTTAGCATGTGGCTCCTTGTTGCACTCCAATTACAGTATGTTTGAGGGGTGCCCTTTTTTCTAAAAATGTTCTTTCACAAAACAATAATGGCCCCCTACCACCGCTAAAATATTCGACATAATGTTGCCACACAGAATTTGCGCAAGTAGCATTAATTACTTTTTTTTTGTCCTTTCATGTTGTGCAGGGACATCTCTAAACACGTGCCACTACTATAGACACCCAGCAGGTGTGATATTTAAAGGAGTTTTTTTTTTTTCACTTTAAGCATCATTAAAATGGCTGCTCCGCAAAAAACGTCCGTTTTTAAAAAAAAAATTTCCATTGATACATGTTCCCTGGGGCAAGACCCGGGTTCTGAATGACGTTTTTCAACATTTAATTGAATTTTGGTCTTTAAAATGACCGTTTTTGAATTCGAACTTTCGGGTCCCATAGACTTCAATGGGGTTCGAAATATTCGTGCGAACCCGCGGTCTGTTCGAACGTTCTGGTGCGAACCGAACCCGGGGGTGTTCGGCTCATCCCTAATTACTACCACCGCTATCACTACTGTGATAGCTTTCCACTCAGTGCTCATTGGTTGCTAGGACATTGGCAACTGGCAACCTATCAACCAATGATGCATCTCTGGCTCCATTCAGCTGCCATCAGGGAGATTTCCTGGCCAAGGGCTGAATATAAACAAAGGGGTGGAGATGGTTGCTGATGTCATTGACCAGATATGGCCATATTAGGTCAGTATTAGGTCATATTAGGTCAGTATTGTCAGGCAGCACTCCCGCCTAGCAATCTACAAGCTCTGAGCGAGGCTCAATTGCTTGCATTGGCTTTGATTCAGTTCGCATTCGCCAGCTTTCGGGAAAGTTCACCCATTACTAATGCTAATAAATACTGCAACTGACAAACAATATAATAATATAAACAATATATTAAGTTACTATTTATAATTTACTATTTTAAAGTGACGCTAATCAATATCCTTTTTTACAAAAATAATCCATACACATCCACTACCAAATAGCCCTGTAATCTATTTTTTCATAAAATCGTTTCTTACTGTGTTTTTTGCTGCCTTGTAATGAGGTCTGTCTGCTATCACACCTCTCCTTTTCCATTAGTTGGGAACGAGCAGTGAACGTTAATACAAATCCCATAGTCCATAGTGTCCATAGTCCCTTGTACATCACGGGAGGGAGCAAGAGAGGGTGGCTATGTTTCTACATACTTTGGGACCATGGGAAATGAATGTAGCCATCTTCTAATAGGAACACAGTTCACAGCAATAAAAAATAAAAAAAATAAATTGTGGGATTTGGAGGAGGCTGAAAGTAATAGCAGGTAATTTTTTGAATTAAGGCTACTTTAACCACTTCAGCACAGGAAGATTTGGCTGCTTTATGACCAGGTAATTTTTTGTGTTACGGCACTGCACGCTTTAACTGACATTTGTGCGGTCATGCGACACTGTGCCCAAACAAAGTTTACGTTCTTTTTTCCCACAAATAAAGCTTTCTTTTGGTGGTATTTGATCACCTCTATGGTTTTTATTTTTTGCGCTATAAACAAAAAGATATTTTGAAAAAAACACAATATTTTTTACTTTTTGCTATAATAAATATCCCATTAAAAAAAAAAAAAAAAAAATTTTTTCTAGGTGTAGGCCAATATGTATTAATCTACATATTTTTGATAATAAAAATCGCAATAAGTTATAGGGGCTGATTTACCAAGCCTGTGCGCCAAGACTCATGGTGCACAAGCAGGAGTAAACCTGTTTTTGACATTTACAAAAGAAACACGCTGCCAGTGCAGCGTGTTTCCTCATTTACTAAAGTGCCTAATGCGCCCAGAAGAGGGCGCACAGCACGCCAGTACAGAGCTGGCGTGCGGCATTTAGTAATGTAAACATCGGGGATTCGGGCGGGAGTTTATGAGGGGAGGGAGGGGGGTGATGCAGGGGAAGTGTAGTGACATGTGTTTCAACTTGTGTGGCGGGCCGATTTGAAAGGGAAAGTGACTTTTGGGACCCGATCCCCGTGCCCTTGCAAAGTACGCTAGAACCTCGGAAGGTTCACTTGCATACTGGGCATGCGCAGAGGGAAAAATCGGAGCTCACCGCGCGCCTCTTCAGTACGCCGGGAAATCCTTGGTAAATACCAGGCGGCGTAGCAGTGTTTGCACTGCCTGGAGCGGCGCACGGCAAGCTCCGAGCTGTTCTCGGGCTGCGCTGACACTGAAGGGGAACTCCGCGCCAAATTTCAAATGTGAAACCGGCGCGGCTTCCCCCCCAGGGGTACAATAGGCTCTCCGGCTTGGTCCGGAACGTGAGGGGTTAACCCACGCCAAAATCGGCGTGGGGTTCCCCCCCAGATCCGTACCAAGCCCTCATCCCAGGCATGCAGTCTGGCCGGACAGGAATGGGGGTGGGGACGAGCGAGCGCCCCCCCCCCCTCCTGAGCCGTACCAGACCACATGCCCTCGACATGGGGGAGTGTGTGCTTTGGGGGAGGGGGGCGCTGCCCCCCCACCCCAAAGCACTCTTGTCCCCATGTCGATCGGGACAAGAGCCTCTTCCCGACAACCCTAGCCATTGGTTGTCGGGGTATGCGGGCGGGAGCCAATCAGAATCTGGGAGCCCCGTTTAATAAGGTGGCCCCCAGATTTCGGGCCCCCACCCTATGTGAATGAGTATGGGGTACATCGTACCCCTACCCATTCACCTGGTGAACGTTTTCACTTTTGAGGGTCTTCCGCCGCCCCCTTCAAAGTCTTCTGCCTGGACGGGGGTCGTACATCCCATCCAGGACTTGGACGTGGCGGGCTTCTCGTCGCTCTCTTCTGCCGCTGCCCCCTTCACCACGAAGCTCCGTGCTTGTTTGATGAGGGCAGCGGGCTTCCGTCGTCTTCTCCGGGGCGAGGGTCGTACATCCCACCCCGGATTTCGTCGCCGGCTTCTGCCTGGCTCCTACTAGGGGCCAGGGCTTCTTTCGCCGTCTTCCGCCGGAGGGCGCCACTCTCCGGGCTTCTCGACGTTGTCTTCCGCCGCGGGGGCCAGGCCTTCTTCTTTGCCGCCCCCCTCGATTTTTTTCGGCCTGGACGGGGGTCGCACATCCCATCCAGGACTTGGACGTGGCGGGCTTCTCGTCGCCGTCTTCTGCCGCTGCCCCCTTCACCACGAAGCTCCGTGCTTGTTTGATGAGGGCAGCGGGCTTCCGTCGTCTTCTCCGGGGCGAGGGTCGTACATCCCACCCCGGATTTCGTCGCCGTCTTCTGCCGCTGCCCCCTTCACCACGAAGCTCCGTGCTTGTTTGATGAGGGCAGCGGGCTTCCGTCGCAGTCTTCCGCCGCGGGGTGACACTCGCGGGCTTCTTCTTCCATTCGATGTTGACACGGCGAGGTCCGGCGCTGAAATGCCTTCTGAGCGGCGGGCAAGGACTTATATTGGCATTGGGCGTGGGCGTGGTTATGCCAACATGTGACCTTAACCCATGTGACAGTGATGTCACGTCACATCACTGTCACATGGGTTGAGGTCACATGTTGGCATAACCACGCCCACGCCCAATGCCAATATAAGTCCTTGCCCGCCGCTCAGAAGGCATTTCAGCGCCGGACCTCGCCGTGTCAACATCGAATGGAAGAAGAAGCCCGCGAGTGTCACCCCGCGGCGGAAGACTGCGACGGAAGCCCGCTGCCCTCATCAAACAAGCACGGAGCTTCGTGGTGAAGGGGGCAGCGGCAGAAGACGGCGACGAAATCCGGGGTGGGATGTACGACCCTCGCCCCGGAGAAGACGACGGAAGCCCGCTGCCCTCATCAAACAAGCACGGAGCTTCGTGGTGAAGGGGGCAGCGGCAGAAGAGAGCGACGAGAAGCCCGCCACGTCCAAGTCCTGGATGGGATGTGCGACCCCCGTCCAGGCCGAAAAAATCGAAGGGGGCGGCAAAGAAGAAGGCCTGGCCCCCGCGGCGGAAGACAACGTCGAGAAGCCCGGAGAGTGGCGCCCTCCGGCGGAAGACGGCGAAAGAAGCCCTGGGAGGAGCCCGAGGTGGGGCGACACCCCCGTTGTTCTCCGCTGTGTTCGGCCGGCCCCCCCCGGATGTAAAAGAGCTTCATTTTGGGGTGGGGGCACAGTCGAGCATGGCGGAGAGCATGGGTGGGTGTTTCCCCCCCCCGGCAGAAGACGGCTAGAAGACCGAGGAGTGGCGACGCCCCCGTTGTTCTCCGCCATTTCCGCCGGCCCCCCCCGGATGTAAAAGAGCTTTGTTTGGGGTAGGGGGCCTGGCCGAACATGGCGGAGAGCATCGGTGGGTGTCTCTCTCCCCGGCGGAAGGCGGCGGCGAAGACCGGGGGGGGGGTAGGTGTACCCCCCCGGCGGAAGGCGAAGACCGAGGAGGGGTTTCGCCCCCCGTTGTTCTCCGCCATTTCCGCCGGCCCCCCCCGGATGTAAAAGAGCTTTGTTTGGGGTAGGGGGCCTGGCCGAACATGGCCGAGAGCATCGGTGGGTGTCCCCCCCCGGCGGAAGGCGGCGGCGAAGACCGGTGCGGGGCTGGAGCCCCCCCGGCAGAAAACGTCTGGAAGACCGAGGGGCTCCACCCCCGTTGTTCTCTGCTTCTTTCGGCCGGCCCCCCCCGGATGTGAAAGAGCTAATTTTGGGGTGGGGGCCTGGCTGGACATGGCGGAGATCATCGGTGGGTGTCCCCCCCCGGCAGAAGACGGCGAAGCCCGGGGCCCAATGGGCTGGTGGTGGGGGGTCCCGGCAGAAGACCCCCGGAGCTGACTAATAAATTATTTTTTTCTGTGTGTTTTTTTTTGTGTTTACACTTTTCCACCCGGTGAATGGGTAGGGGTACGATGTACCCCATACTCATTCACATAGGGTGGGGGGCCAGAATCTGGGGGCCCCCTTAATATAGGGGGCTCTCAGATTCTGATAAGCCCCCCGCCCGCATACCCCGACAACCAACGGCCAGGGTTGTCGGGAAGAGGCTCTTGTCCCTTTCGACATGGGGACAAGAGTGCTTTGGGGTGGGGGGGCAGATCAAATCTAAGAGCCTGTTGTGCACCAGAAGGGGGACCCCCACGCCGTTTTTTTTGGTAATTTGGGGTGGAGTTCCCCTTTATCCCGGTCCTGTCAGGGGGGGGGGGGGGGAATGCCTGCTCGTCTGTCCCTACAATGTATGAACAGCGATCTGTCATTTCCCCTACACAGTCCCACCCCCTTTACAGTTAGAACACACCCAGGTAACATATTCAACCCCTTCCGCGCCCCTAGTGTTAACCCCTTCCCTGCCAGTGTCATTTTTATAGTAAGCAATGCATTGATATACCATTGCTCGCTACAAAAATGCCAAATCTCACAAAAATGTGTCCGCCACAATGTCGCATTAGACAGAAAAAACAAATGATAGCCACCATTACTAGTAAAACAACAAATTATTCAAAAAAAACCCATAAGACCAACCCCTACTTAGAACTTTTGCCCAAACCAATCAAACGCTTATTGTGATTTTTGGCAACCAAAAAGATGTCCAAGAATACTTATCGGCCTAAACTGAGGGCAAACATTTTTTGAATATATTTTGGGGGAGATTTATTATAGCAAACCGTAAAAAAGATGTTTTTTTAGTTACCAAATTGTCGCTATAGTTTTGGGTCAAGCAAAAATAAGAAAAAACGCAGAGGTGATCAAATACCACCAACAAAAAAAAAAAATTGAATTTTTAGGGGGGGGGGGGGGGAGGATGAGGACGCCCAATTTTTTTTGGGGGCCACGTCGCACAACCACGCAATTGTCAGTCAAAATGACGCAGTGTTGAAATGCAAAAAATGGCCCCGTCAGTGACCAGTAATATGCTCTGGGGCTCAAGTGGTTACAAATTAAGAATACACTAAAGTTAGCCCAATTTATGGCCATAATGTGAAAGATGATGTTACACCGAGTAAATAGATACCCAACATGTTACACTTTAATATTGCGCACACTCATGGAATGGCGCCAAACTTCAGTACTTGAAAATACCCATAGGCAACGCTTTTTTATGTGTTTCAGGTTACCAGTTTAGATTTACAGAGGAGGTCTAGTGCTAAAAGTATTGCTCTCGCTCTAACGTACGCTATGATACCTCACATGTGGGGTTTGAACGGGGGTTCAATATGTGGGCGGGGCTTACACATTTAAGGCCCGCCCCCATATATGGAAACATTCTTCAAACCACACATGTGAGGTATCATAGCGTGCGTAACAGCAAGAGGAATATTTATAGCACTAGACCTCATCTGTAAATCTAAACTGGTAACCGGAAACAATAAAAATGCTGCTTGTTCGCTTCTGACTGCGAGCTACTAGGGACAGGGGCTTTTAAATTATTACTATTTAGGTTTGTTACGTAAAAATTCGATAAGACCTCCCGTTCAGCTTGTAAAGCATCACTTCATGGGGACCAAAAAAAAATTTAACACCTCTAATGCTTTCATCCGCCATTGCAGATTTGATTCTGGTACTGCATTTCGAGTGAACTGGGCATGCTCGAACAGTTAGAAAAAGAAGTTGGAAGTTTCATCCTGAAAATGACTTGCATCTTTCTGAGCATGCTCAGAAAGCTCTTTTTTTGGCTTAGTAATTTAAGGACATCCTTAACAGGTGTAAGCAGTTCCAAGTGCACACAAACTAGAGGCTGACATTTCTTCATGTGTTTCCAATTGGTTCATTAGCACACATGTTATAAAAAGCGTGGATACTGCACGTGTCAGCTGCCCCTCAGAGGGGGCAGATTTGCTGGCTGGAAGGAATGGCGGAGTGAAACAGAGATGTTTTGGAGCAAGTTTTGTATTTTTTGATGTTTTCTCTGCTACATAATTTTGCTAAATGTTTCTCAAGATGTTAATGACTAATGTTTTAATCCTGTGGGTCTATCCTGTTATTTCAAAAGCATGATTTATTTTCCAATGACTGTGAAATAAACGTTGGTCTTTTTTGTTTTTAGGTGTTTGTATATATTTTTGGTGTGTTTATTTGTAATTTTTTGTTTTGCTTTCCTTGTTTTGTGGACCAATAAAATTTACTTTCAAATTTTGAAGTTTGTTTTGTGATTATTTTTTTCCTGCTATGGATTTCAACCGCTGCAGCTGAACTAGTTTGGGCCTAAACCATCAAGTGTGATTTGTCTCTAAGATCTTTCCTGGTGTGTATGCATGAAATGTTTAGTCACCAGAAAAGGAAGGACAAAGCGGTAAGTAATGTTTCCTAGAACTGATGTCCAGACTGACTTTTTAAAGCACATGTGCAAGATGTAGGAAAAGCTGCAAACAGGGCCTGTTGGAGGTGGGGGGGGGGGGGTGGTGTGTTTTTTTTGGACAGGCTTGAAGTGCTGATTTACAGCGCTGTGCTTGAAACTAGCACAAGACAATCCTATTCTAATTGTGGGTTGTTTGAGGGAAGCCAATTGAGTGTTAGAACCCCTGCTAGTGTTTTTAGGTTGGGCTTTGTGTCCCTTTTCCTAAAATTGGCTTCACTTCCTGTCACACAGCTGAACAGGAAGTGAGGTTAAAACCCTACCAATGGTCTTTTCTTTGGGACACAGGTCAATCTAACTAGTGTCACCATTAAGCAAATTGCACTGCAGTGTACACCCCAAATGATTAGTTACTTTGGGGTTTAGTAAAGGCAAAGCCGCTCTGCAGTAGAAGCGTAGGCAATGAAAATCAGAAGGGAAGCACTGATGGTTTTTACTTCCAATCCTGCCAAGTTTTGAGTTTTCTTCCTTGCTTGTCCACTTGTAGTGCAAAGTGGATTTGCCTTTAGTAAATGGACCCCAAAGTCCAAGATTCCTACTAATTTGGGGTGTACACAGCAAAATGCCATTTCCAAAATGGGAAACTATTTATATTGATCTGTGTGTCCCCAACAAAACATTACTCAGGTGTTTCCCTCACTTCCTGTTTGGCTGTGTGGCAGGAAGTGAATGAATTAAGTAGAAAGTGACAACATTTGTGAGGTGTCTTTACCCTATCAGGGGTGCAGGCATCCCCAAAACAAACATGAAAATAGTTGATTTAACATTGGGTGGTGTTTGTGGGGGTCCCTAACACACATTCATACATATTAGCAACGCTGGATCCTGGCCTATTGGCATGGTTATATTTTCTTAAGCCTCTCAATAAAATGATCTGAAATTTGGGGTTAAACTGGAACAATAATCATCACTTTTATTTTTTGGATTTCTTTCATTTTGGATAGAGTTGGTGGGGGGGGGGGGGGGGGTTAGAAGCTCTGTCAGTTTATTTTGTATTATCCCTGTCCGTTTGGGGAGATTGGCCTTCACTTCCTGCCCCATAGCCAAACAGGAAGTGATCGAAAAAGTAGGCAAATTAAGGGCCCCCCCAAGTCCCCCCCCACAGAACTTGTGTGTGTCCCCTGAAAATTCCTGGGTGGGTCATAAAAAAACAGGGTGTGGCCTTGACAGGAAGGGTGGGTCATTTTTCTATTAGGGGGGTGCCAAAATTTGGTCAGGCCTAGGGCAGCACAAAACCTAAATCTCCTACTGCACATTAGGGCTTATTTAGACAGGATCCAATTTACAGCATGTTTTTAGATTGTGGGAGGAAACCCGCACAGGGAGAACATGCAAACTCCAGGCAGATAGTGTCACGGGCGGGATTCGAACCAGCAACCCTTTTGCTGCTAGGTGAACATGCTACACACTACGCTACTGTGCTGAACGAACATGATTGCAGCTGAAAGCATGAGATGTTTTTTTTTTTACCAATTCCATGATTTCCAGCCTGGAGGACAGATGTGGGGTCTAATTGACCCCGCCTTTCTCTATAAAGAGGACCTGTCACACACTAGTCCTATTACAAGGGATGTTTACATTCCTTGTAATAGGAAGAAAAGTGAAAAATAATACAAACAAAGGGACAAACAAGTGCAAAAAATAAAATATTAAGTAAAAAAATAAAATAACAAAGGAATTTAAATGCTCCTGTCCCTAGTAGCTCGCACTCAGAAGCGAACACGCATGCAAGTCCCACCCACATATGTAAACATCCTTCAAACCCCACATGTGAGGTATCATAGCGTGCGTTAGAGCGAGAGCAATAATGTTAGCACTAGACCTCCTCTGTAACTCAAAAGTGGTAACCTGAGAAAAAAAGTCAAGCGTTGCCTATGGAGATTTTTAATAACGAAGTTTAGCGCCATTCCATGAGTGTGCGCAATATGAAAGCGTGACAAGTTAGGTATCTATTTACTCGGTGTAACATCATCTTTTACCTTATCCCTAAAAATTGGCCTAGCTTTACTGCTTTCTTATTTTGTCATTCATGAAACAGGTTTTTTTTTGGAAAGCCAAAAAAAAAAAAAAACGTTAGAAAATTTTTGGCACAAATACTGTTGGAAATGTGTCCGAAAAAATGGCCGCCACTTTATTCCCTAGGGTGTTTGTTAATAAAATATATATAATGTTTGGGGGTCCTGAGTAAGTTTCAAGGAAGAAAATATAATTGTTACATGAAGGAGAGAAGTGCCAGAATAGGCGCGGTATGGAAGTGGTTAAAGTGCACCAATAAAAGTGAAAAATTCCTTGAAATTTCGTACCATGGGGGGGGGGAGGCAATTAGGGGCGCCATCAGGAATTATGGGGCCCCTTACACAGCTTCAGGCATGGGCCCCCTGGAGCAGAGAATAGGGGGGGGGGTGCCGCCTGATATTAAGAAGGGGGGGGGGCTGCCGCAATTTGATAAGCGGGGGGTTCCTTTACTAAAAAATACATATAGAAAAATATATATTAAAAAGGGTGGTAGCCATCCGGGGGCCCTGGGGACCACTGGGCCCTTTAATAAAAATAAACTTCTGGGCTCTTTAATGAAAAATAAATTACAATATCTACATATATAAAATAATAAAAAAGGGGGTTGCCTTGGGAGCTCTGGGCCCTTTAATAAAAAATAACTACCAAAAATCTAAAAAAAAAATAACATTGGATGGGAGCTGCGGTGGCTCAACGTGAATGGCACTGCGCTGACAAGCCGTTCACCTCTGCAGCCAAGGGTTCGGATCCCGGTCTCGGCTACATGTGAATTGAGTTTGGTGGTGTCAGCCCGGCTCCCGGTGGGTGTGCTATGCAAGGTACGCCTGTGCTTAGTATAACCACCCCCCCCCCCCCCCCACAAAAAAAACACCACACTTGCACACACTTTGGCCATGAGGTCTCCTAAAATAAAGGGAGGTGAAGGACCTACAGGGCTGGCTGGGTGGGCTACACTCCTTCATAGGGGGAGTCCCTCTGTCCCATTGGGCTCCCAAGTGTAGCAGGTGGGGTGAGGCCCCCCTCACACCCACCATTGCCACCGGGGGCATGGAGAAGGATGGCGATTGCAAGTCCAGCTCCTCTCTCTCGACTTCACGCACAAAATACACTTTAAAAAAGAAATTAAAGTAAAAAGTAACAAACCTGGGGAAAATGTTTATAACATTTTTAGAAGCAAAAAGGGGCCCTCTGGGAGCTTTCAAAATTATATTATATATATATATGTTTAAAAAATAACCAAAAAATATATCATATGTTTTTATTTTTATTTTTTTGTAAAGGTGGGGGGTTGTCATCTGGAGCCCTGGGGATCTCCGGGCCACTGGGGACCAGGCCACTGGGGACCTCCAGACCCCTAAACCAAAACATTGGCCCTTTAATAACAAAAAATTTGGGGGGTTGCCACCCGGGGCCCTGGGGACCTCCAGACTGCTAAAAAATATTAAATTCCAAAAATTGGCCCTTTAATAAAAAATCCTACAAAAACCAACTAACAAATATATATACAAAAAAAAAAAGAGGGGGGTTACCATCTGGGGCGCTGGGGGGCCTCCAGGCATCTGGGCACCTCCGGACCCCCGGGCCCCTTACAGGTGTACAGGGCCGCCATCATGAATTTTGGGGCCCCTTACACAGCTTCAGGCATGGGCCCCCTGGAGCAGAGAACCGGGGGGGGGTGCTGCCGCATGAAATTGAGAAGCGGGGGGGGGGGGGGTGGTGCCACAAATTGAGGAGCGGAGGGGCCCTTTACAAAAATTTTGACAGAAATAATAAATAAAGAAAAATATATATAAAAAAGGGGGGTAGCCATCCGGGGCCCTGGGGACCTCTGTGCTCTTTATCAAATAAAAATACAAAAGAGAGAAAATACATATATATATATTTTTTAAATATAACATTTATCGAAAAAAAGTAAAAAAACAAGGGGTTAGCCTTCCAGGGCCCTGGGGACCTCTGGGCCCTTTCCTTAAAAAAAAAAAAAAAATATATATTAAAAAAAATATATATATTTATTTAAATATATATATTTTATTTTAAAAAAAGGGCTTGCCATCTGGGGCCCTTAGTGGCCTCCGGGCCCCTGGGGACCTTCGGAGCCCTTAAACAAAAAAAAAAAAAAAAAAAAAATTGTTTTTTTTTGTTTTAGGGTGGTTCCCATCCGGGCCCCTGGGGGCACCTGGGGACCCCCGGGCGGTGTAATGCCTGTACCCCCCTAATGGCGGCCCTGCAGGTGTACTGCCTGTACCCCCCTGATGGCGGCCCTGGGTGTAATGTCAGCATGTGAAAAATGACATTCTGAAGGAAAAAAGCCATTTAAAACTGACTCGCGGCTATAATGAATTGTCAGCTCTTGGAATTTGCAGGAGAATTCATTCATTAAAAACACCAAAAAAAAAGCGTGGGGGTCCCCCCAAATTTAATAACCAGACCCTTTAGGTCTGGTATGGATATTAAGGGGAACCCCGCCATCAATTTTTAAAAAAAATGACGTGGGGTTCCCCCCAAATATCCATAACCAGACCCTTCAGGTCTGGTGTGGAATTTAAGGGGAACTCCACTCCAAATAAAAAAAAAAAAAATGGCGTGGAGTCCCCCCTAAAATCCACACCAGACCCCTTATCCGAGCACGTTGACCTGGCCGGCCGCAGAAAAGAGGGGGGGACAGAGCGCGGCCCCCCCCCTCTCCTGAACCGCACCAGGCCACATGCCCTCAACATTGGGAGGGTGTTTTGGGGTGCCCCCCAAAACACCTTGTCCCCATGTTGATGAGGACAAGGGTCTCTTCCCCACAACCCTTGCCCGGTGGTTGTGGGGGTCTGCGGGCAGGAGGCTTATCGAAATCTGGAAGACCCCTTTAACAAAGGGGCCCCCCAGATCCCGGCCCCCCCCCTGTGTGAAAAGGTAATGGGGTACCTTGTACCTCTACCATTTCACGAGAAAAAAAATGTAAAGGGTTAAAAAAGACAAGAGCCGGTTTTTGACAAGTCCTTTATTATCTTCTTTCTTCTTTCCTTCGGGTTTCTTCTTCCTCCTCCTTCTTCTTCCTCTGCTTCTGTCTTGGGTCTTCTATTCCCGCATCTTGCCCGGCGTGTTCTTCCATCTTCTTCCGCTGTTCTTCTCGTCCGCATCTTCTTCTCCTTCTTGTTCTTCTTCGCCGGAGCGGCCGCTTCCAATTGAAATCCCCGCTGTCTGCCGGACCACGCCCCCCCCCCCTCTGACGCCACGGGCAAGCTCTTAGGAGTGTGCTGCCAGTGCGTCAGAGGGGGGCGTGGTCACATGTCAGAGGGCGGGCAATTCAATTTGAAGCTTGTGCGCGGCTTTTTCTTTGCCAGAGTCGCCGCTTCCAATTGAATTGCCCGCTTTCTGGAACATGTGACCACGCCCCCCTCTGACGCACTGGCACCACACGGGGACTTTCCTAAGAGCTTGCCCGTGGCGTCAGAGGGGGGGCGTGGTCCGGCAGACAGCGGGGATTTCGATTGGAAGCGGCCGCTCCGGCGAAGAAGAACAAGAAGGAGAAGATGCGGACGAGAAGGACAGCGGAAGAAGATGGAAGAACACGCCGGGCAAGATGCGGGAATAGAAGACCCAAGACAGAAGCAGAGGAAGAAGAAGGAGGAGGAAGAAACCCGAAGGAAAGAAGAAAGAAGATAATAAAGGACTTGTCAAAAACCGGCTCTTGTCTTTTTTTACACTGACACTTTTTTTTTCTCGTGAAATGGTAGAGGTACAAGGTACCCCATTACCATTTCACACAGGGGGGGGGGCCGGGATCTGGGGGGCCCCTTTGTTAAAGGGGTCTTCCAGATTTTGATAAGCCTCCTGCCCGCAGACCCCCACAACCACCGGGCAAGGGTTGTGGGGAAGAGACCCTTGTCCTCATCAACATGGGGACAAGGTGTTTTGGGGGGCACCCCAAAACACCCTCCCAATGTTGAGGGCATGTGGCCTGGTGCGGTTCAGGAGAGGGGGGGGGCCGCGCTCTGTCCCCCCCTCTTTTCTGCGGCCGGCCAGGTCAACGTGCTCGGATAAGGGGTCTGGTGTGGATTTTAGGGGGGACTCCACGCCATTTTATTTTTATTTGGGGTGGAGTTCCCCTTAAATTCCACACCAGACCTGAAGGGCCTGGTTATGGATATTTGGGGGGAACCCCACGTCATTTTTTTTTTATATTGACGGCGGGGTTCCCCTTAATATCCATACCAGACCTAAAGGGTCTGGTTATTGAATTTGGGGGGACCCCCACGCTTTTTGTTTTCGTTTTTTAATGAATGAATTCTCCTGCAATTGCCGGGAGCCGACAATTCATTATTGCCGCGAGTCAGTTTTAAATGGCTTTTTTTTTTTTTTTTTTTTTTTTTCAGAATGTCATTTTGTGCAAAGACATATTTCTAACCGCAGGAAAAGTGCGCTTTATTCACCTGCTGACATTCCCCCCCCCCCCATGGTACGAATTTTAAAATAATTATTCAAATGACGTGGGGGTCCCCCCAAATTCAATAACCAGACCCTTCAGGTCTGATATGGATATTAAGTGGAACCCCGCCATCAATTTTTAAAAAAAAATGACGTGGGGGTCCCCCCAAATATCCATAACCAGACCCTTCGGGTCTGGTGTGGAATTTAAGGGGAACTCCACCCCAAATTAAAAAAAAAATGGCGTGGAGTCCCCCCTAAAATCCACACCAGACCCCTTATCCGAGCACGTTGACCTGGCCGGCCGCAGAAAAGAGGGGGGGACAGAGCGCGGCCCCCCCCCCTCTCCTGAACCGCACCAGGCCACATGCCCTCAACATTGGGAGGGTGTTTTGGGGTGCCCCCCAAAACACCTTGTCCCCATGTTGATGAGGACAAGGGTCTCTTCCCCACAACCCTTGCCCGGTGGTTGTGGGGGTCTGCGGGCAGGAGGCTTATCGAAATCTGGAAGACCCCTTTAACAAAGGGGCCCCCCAGATCCCGGCCCCCCCCCTGTGTGAAATGGTAATGGGGTACCTTGTACCTCTACCATTTCACGAGAAAAAAAATGTAAAGGGTTAAAAACGACAAGAGCCGGTTTTTGACAAGTCCTTTATTATCTTCTTTCTTCTTTCCTTCGGGTTTCTTCTTCCTCCTCCTTCTTCTTCCTCTGCTTCTGTCTTGGGTCTTCTATTCCCGCATCTTGACTGGCGTGTTCTTCCATCTTCTTCCGCTGTCCTTCTCGTCCGCATCTTCTCCTTCTTGTTCTTCTTCGCCGGAGCGGCCGCTTCCAATCGAAATCCCCGCTGTCTGCCGGACCACGCCCCCCCTCTGACGCCACGGGCAAGCTCTTAGGAAAGTCCCCGTGTGGTGCCAGTGCGTCAGAGGGGGGCGTGGTCACATGTTTCAGAAAGCGGGCAATTCAATTGGAAGCGGCGACTCTGGCAAAGAAAAAGCCGCGCACGAGCTTCAAATTGAATTGGCCGCCCTCTGACATGTGACCACGCCCCCCTCGGACGCACTTGCAGCACACTCCTAAGAGCTTGCCCGTGGCGTCAGAGGGGGGGGCGTGGTCCGGCAGACAGCGGGGATTTCAATTGGAAGCGGCGCCTCCGGCGAAGAAGAAGAAGGAGAAGAAGATGCGGACGAGAAGGACAGCGGGAGGAACAGAAGATGGAAGAACACGCCGGGCAAGATGCGGGAATAGAAGACCCAAGACAGAAGCAGAGGAAGAAGAAGGAGGAGGAAGAAGAAACCCGAAGAAAAGAAGAAAGAAGATAATAAAGGACTTGTCAAAAACCGGCTCTTGTCTTTTTTAACCCTTTACATTTTTTTTCTCGTGAAATGGTAGAGGTACAAGGTACCCCATTACCATTTCACACAGGGGGGGGGCCGGGATCTGGGGGGCCCCTTTGTTAAAGGGGTCTTCCAGATTTCGATAAGCCTCCTGCCCGCAGACCCCCACAACCACCGGGCAAGGGTTGTGGGGAAGAGACCCTTGTCCTCATCAACATGGGGACAAGGTGTTTTGGGGGGCACCCCAAAACACCCTCCCAATGTTGAGGGCATGTGGCCTGGTGCGGTTCAGGAGAGGGGGGGGGCCGCGCTCTGTCCCCCCCTCTTTTCTGCGGCCGGCCAGGTCAACGTGCTCGGATAAGGGGTCTGGTGTGGATTTTAGGGGGGACTCCACGCCATTTTTTTTTTAATTTGGAGTGGAGTTCCCCTTAAATTCCACACCAGACCCGAAGGGTCTGGTTATGGATATTTGGGGGGAACCCCACGTCATGTTTTTTTAAAAAATTGACGGCGGGGTTCCCCTTAATATCCATACCAGACCTAAAGGGTCTGGTTATTGAATTTGGGGGGACCCCCACGCTTTTTTTTCCCTTTTTTTAATGAATGAATTCTCCTGCAATTGCCGGGAGCCGACAATTCATTATTGCCGCGAGTCAGTTTTAAATGGCTTTTTTCCTTTGAAAAATGACATTTTGTGCAGAGACAGTTCTAACCACGGGAAACATGCGCTTTTTCACATGCTGACATTAGAGCCCCCCATAGTACGAAATTTAAAGGAAAATTACACTTTTATTATTGCACTTTTAGCATTATTAAAATCACTGCTCCCGAAAAAACGGCCGTTTTAAAAAATAAAAAAAGCATTGGTACATGTCCCCTGGGGCAGGACTGAGGTCCCCAAACACTTTTTAGGACAAAACTTGCAGATTAGCCTTTAAAATTCACTATTAAGATTTTCCCCCATAGACTTATACAGGGAGTTCGGCGGCGGCTTTAGTTATCAATCACATCGCGCTGCTGCTGCCGCCGGTTCATGCGCCTAATTAGGGATTCATCCAGCGCACTAATTAAGGCATGTACCGGCGCAGCGCAGATTCATTAGTAAATCAGCCCCATAGTGTCAAACTATGGGAAAGATTTATGGCATTTTTATGGTATTTTTATTATTATTATTTTACTAGTAATGGCAGTGATTTTTATCGGGACTGCGACATTATGGTTGACAGATCGGACACTTTTGACACATTTTTGGGACCATTGACGTTTATACAGCGATCAGTGCTATAAAAATGCACTGATTACTGTGTAAATGTCACTGGCAGGGAAGGGATTAACACTGAGGGGCGATCAACGGGTTAACTGTGCTCCCTCATGTGTGTTCTAAGTGTGGGAGGAGATGAAAGATCATTGATCCTAACTAATAGGAACACACAATCTCTCTCCTCTCCTCACAGAACAGGAATTTGTGTGTTTAAACATACATGTCCCTGTTCTGGCACTTGTGCCCGCGATTGCGCATGCTCCTCTTCTCACAGAACAGGGATTCTGGCTCTCGTGGCCGCGATCGCACGTGGTCAGCGGTCATCGAGACCGCCGGCCGCGTGTATCGGCTCCACCTCAGTGCAGTGCTATTCCCACTTAAAGGGCCGATGTACAGCTACGACGGCTCACGGGAACCTGCCAACCTGCCACAGTTTAATGACGGCAGCTGGTCGACAAGCGGTTAATATGCTCTTCTAACACTGATATTAGGTGAGAGCAGAGTGAAGATTAGTCATTATCATTAGTGTTCTGCTGTACTTCATTGTCCAATCACAGAATAGCTTGAGGTTTTTCTGTTTTAATATGTTTATTGTTATATATTTAGCTTCAAATAAAATATTACAGAATGGAATAAAAGAAAATTGTACAATTAATTCAGTGGAAGCAGAAGAAAACACACAAACATTGTATTTTCAATTATCATAAAGAAGACGGTAATCTACACACATATATCTAGAACTCGTAAGAAAATTTGCATTTCTGCAAATACTTTTGTATGCTAACTGATATATTCCATCAAACAAATAAGAAGCAAAAAAGAATAGAACAGCATCTTGCACAACAAGTATGATCAACATAAAATAAATTTCAGAAATTTAACACCACTCCCAATATACAGAACACCGGGAGTGGTATCGGGATAGTTGTGAGAAGAGTTAGGTTTCTCAAACCTATCACCACAAGATGAAATTCGGTAAATAAACGTAAGTAAGAAAAAAAAAAAAAAGGGGGGGGGGGCGTGTGGTGGGAGGAATCTCCGTGCCCGCTAAAATAACATATAATAGTCAGCTCAGAAGAGATCTAGGATCACTTGATATATAATTGATCCATGGGTCCCAGACAACATTGAATAACTCCATTTTGTCTCGAAGGATAGCGGTCATATGTTCATTAATCATGAACCATGAGAGCTTACTTTTAAGTTGTTCGAACGGGAGCAAGGCCGACCTCCACGATCTAGCTATCACTAATCTAGCAGAGATAAATATAAATTTTATAAGGCACTTCTGGGATTTAGAGGCGATTTCAACATCATATCCCAGCAACGAAAGTTTCGGGGATTTAAGTAATTTAACTTGAGTAATACTATAAATAAAATTATACACTCTGGTCCAAAAACGCTTCACTTTCGGGCAAGTCCACCATATATGATACAAAGTACCCTCCTGTCTACATCCACGGAAGCAAAGAGGAGAAGCATTACAGTAGGTACAAAGGATGCCAGTCTAGAGGGAACCATGTACCATCTCATAAGTATTTTATAATTCGCCTCTATTATTGAAGTGTTCATAAGAGAACGTGCCGCACCCCGTGCCAATTTGTGCCATCCCGAGATCTCAATATTTTCTTGTATATCCTCTTCCCATTTCACCATGTAATTCAACTTGTCTGTGGAAGCTGTCAAAATAGAGTAGATATTCGAAATAAAACCTTGCAACCTGTCGAATCTACGGCATAAATATTCCATATCTGACATTGAAGACAGAATAGAATCACATGGCAAATCATCTAAAAAGCATTGTATAAGATTATAATTATGTTTTTCGGAAACCGGTATATGGAAACGCTCTTCTAGGGATTTAAAAGATAGTATTCCCTTATCACCACAGACATCGGCTATGCACATCAGGCCCTTGTTTTTCCACCATTCGAAAGTGTTGGGGACAAGCCCCGGAGCAAACATTCTATTACCGAAAATGGGTGCCATTGGTGAGTGAGAAGACCTAAATTTGTATGATCTGGATAGTCTATCCCATATTTCAAGAGACAATGACAAAGTTGGGCATAAGATTGGAGGTCTTTCACCAGGAGACAACCAAAGTATATGTGATAAAGGTATACCACGACATGCATGGCTCTCCAGTTCCATCCAAATAGGACCGGGAAGTGAAGAATGCGATCTGGTCAATTGTGCCAATATTGCAGCATAGTAGTATTTAAGGAAATCAGGAGTGCCCAGACCTCCATTAGCTCTAGGAGTAAGTAGCGTCCGTTTGTTTATTCTAGGTCTCTTATTTTCACATATGTAAGAAATTACCCTGGATTGAAAAGCTATGAGGTCCGATCGAATTAATGCCACTGGGAGCGAGCGGAAATAGTATAGTAATTTCGGGAGAATATTCATCTTAACAGAATATAGTCTACCTAACCATGACGGAGGATGAAATAACCATTTGTTCAACTCAGCTTTAAGTTTCTTAAATAGAGCTGGGTAGTTCCGGGAATATAATGTGCGTACAGTCGGTGTGATATTGATCCCCAAATATGGGAGGGAATCAGTATTCCAATTAAAAGAGAATGATTGTTTTAGAGTGGATATCGTGGCATCATCTAATGAAATATTCAAGGCTTGAGATTTCTCCTGATTAACAGTTAGGCCCGAAATAGTGGAAAATAAAGTAAGAATCATGTTCAAATTGGGAAGAGAGGTGATTGGGGAAGATATCAACATTAGGATGTTGTCTGCAAAAAGGACACATTTGTGTACACTGGTACCACATTCAATACCTAAAATATCTGGGGAGGAACACATTTTGATTGCCAACGATTCTAGAGCCAGGACAAAGAGAATTGGCGATAAAGGACAGCCCTGTCGTGTCCCCCTATGGATTGAAATGGGATCAGAGGAGTAACCTCCTATTTTTAAGGAAGCGGAAGGGGAGTCATACAGCATACGAAGCATAGTCAAAAAACGAGATTTAAAGCCAAACTTATGTAAAATATAGAAAAGATAATCCCAAGATAGATATATTGTCTGATGGCGCAAGGGGAGATGGATAATAGAACTACCTTGGCAAGTAATATAAATATCAAAATAAACGTTCATAAAAATATATGATAAGTTCATAAGTCCATAAAAAATCCAAGTGTGCACTTTAGCGGCAGCAATCCCTGAAGAGCAGAAGCATACTCTGTACAAAGGTAGACAAAAAGAGACAAGGATGCGCCCAATCTAAGTGCAATAACGTGTTTAATCCATAAAATAAGATACAAAAGGAAACGGCCAAATGGCTACTCACACTTTAAAAGTGGATAATAGGCATGTAAGAGACCGTAGATGTAGTCATCATCCGTTGTGTGAGGGGTGTCCGCTCATGGTGGTGAGGTGCTGTAGATGGGAAACACCGAACCACTCGGTGTTTCCCATCTACAGCACCTCACCACCATGAGCGGACACCCCTCACACAACGGATGATGACTACATCTACGGTCTCTTACATGCCTATTATCCACTTTTAAAGTGTGAGTAGCCATTTGGCCGTTTCCTTTTGTATCTTATTTTATGGATTAAACACGTTATTGCACTTAGATTGGGCGCATCCTTGTCTCTTTTTGTAATCCCAAGATAGAGAATCGAATGCTTTGTGCATATCTAATGACAAAAGCATGCCTTTCCGTGGTCCCTTCGAATCCCAATCAGAATGGACAGCAGATATAATATCTACCACCCTTCTTATTTGGTCAGTGGTCTGTCTCCCTGGGACAAATCCTGCCTGGTCCGGGTGTATGTAACGTGCAATAAAATAATTAAGCCTCGTAGCTAAAATTTTCGTCATAATTTTCAAGTCTATATTGATCAAAGAAATAGGGCGATAATTGGCACAGAGTCCTAGGTCTTTACCCGATTTAGGGATAACATGAATATTTATAGCTTGAGGTTTTTCAAAAAGCTGTATTATTCACATGCACTAAAGTCTGCCGGGAGGACACAGGGAGTATAGAACTTATAGAATGTCATGCTGTTTGCTCTCTGTACCACTTTGTCAAGGGACTGAGAGTTCCTGCCTGTGATTGGCCTTTGCTGAGCTAACAGCAAAACTGTTAGTTCTCTGTCTTGAGAGAGCAGCAGGTGCTTTACTGAGAAAACCAAGTTTGTGTAGGTAGAAGGAAGAAGACTTTTTGTAAATAGGTAGGAATGGTCCCTTTGTTTGTAGTTCTGTACATTTTTCAAGTTGATCATCCCATAATTTCCTACCCCATCCAAGTTATCAACCCCTAATACAACAAAATAAATGATATTCCTGTTACGTGTTCTGGCTTTTTACTTTTGAAGCTCAGTTTTGTTCACACATTTATTTGCTGTGCTAAAAATGCTTGAAATCTCAAGTACCATGTGATTTTTCTCATTAGTTCAACACTGATTGCAATTTACAGAAACACTCATTTAAACTAAAACCAAGTGTCTGTAATCATTGCATTAACTTCAATAAGAAAGTTTTAGTTCTTAAAGGGGGACTCCAGCCAAACCTTTTTTCATAGAGTAGGAAAGGGTTTGAATCTCTTTTAGGTAATTATTTGTGTCGGTGTTCACATTGGGAAGAGTTACCTTATTTTCCGTCATGTCACCAGAACAGGAAGTAAGGGAGAATCTCATTGGCAATAAAAATCTAAAGAAGTTCTAAACTTTTCCAATTTTGCCAGAAATAAGAAAAAAAAAAAAGTGCTTTAAACTCGAGTTTCACATTAGCTGATTTTTTTTAAACCACGATTTTATAATATGATTTGACAGGAAGGGTTTCTGTACACATAGCACAGAGTGCTTTTTCCAAAACAAGAGATTTATATGAAAGGCAGATGAAGTAGTACAGACTGTGCTGCTGGCTACACACTTTGCAAATTCCTGTCTTTTTTAGTAAAAGCAAGGGTAACTGAAGCGCAGTACACGTACTGGGAGTTGAATGGAATGCATAATCTTTTCTACATGTTTTAGTTATAAATGTAAAACAGGTCAACGCGATATAGCTATCATAAAAAATGTGCATTAATGGTAAAAAGATCAGATTTATGTGTATGCCTTGTTATTATATGTTATTCTATATTATAGATTGGCAACAAAAAGAGTTCAGTATGCAGCACTCATCAACTTATTATTAGCCAGATTCAGGTAGACTGGTGTAAGTTTGTGCGGGCGTAGCGTATCTCAGATACGCTATGCTGCCGTAAATTAGAGGGGCAAGTGCTGTATTCACAAAGCACTTGCCCCCTAAGTTACGGCGGCATAGCGTAAATGGGCCGGCGTAAGCCCGCGTAATTCAAAGTAGGTTGCAGTGGACGTGTTTCATTATAATGAACCGTGACCCCATGTAAATGAGGCGCCGAACGAACGGCGCATTCGCCGTCCGTGGACGTATCCCAGTGCGCATGCTCAAAATCACATCGCAAATAGTCAATGCTTTCGACGTGAACGTAACCTACGCCCAGCCCCATTTTGAATCGGCTTACGCAAACGACGTGAAATTCGACGGCTGTTCCGACATCCATACTTAACATTGGCTGCACCATCTTTTTGGTGGTTTTTCTGAGCAGCCCGGGGGGGGGGGGGGGCACAGCAGGGGTTAATGACGGGATGTGGGGTGAGATAAAGAAAGATAGATTGAAAGATTAAGATAGAAAGAAAAGAAGATGGATAGATAGATAGATAGATAGATAGATAGATAGATAGATAGATAGATAGATAGATAGATAGATAGATAGATAAAACAGATAGATACAGATAGAAAGAAGGGAAGGAAGGAAGATAAAGAAAGATAAAAGATAGAAAGAAAAAAGGGGAGGAAGGAAGATAGATAGATAGATAGATAGATAGATAGATAGATACATAGATAGATAGATAGATAGATAGATAGATAGATAGATAGATAGATAGATAGATAGATAGATAGATAGATAGATAGATAGGAAAGAAGAAAGATAAATAAAGAAAGAAAGATAGATAGATAGATAGATAGATAGATAGATAGATAGATAGATAGATAGATAGATAGATAGATAAAGATAGAAAGAAAGAAGGGAAAGAAGGGAGATAAATAGATATAGATAGATAGAAAGGAAGGAAGATGGATAAAGAAAGAATGAATAATATAGAAAGAAAGAAGGGAAGGAAGATAGATAGATAGAGAAAGAAAGATAGATAAAGATAGAAAGCAAGAAGGGAAGATAGATAAAGAAACATAGAAAGAAAGAAGGGAAGGAAGATTGATAAAGAAATACAGATAGATAAATATAGAAAGAAGGGAAGGAAGGAAGATAGATAGATAGATAGATAGGAAGGAAGATATATAAAGAAAGAAAGATAGATAAAGATAGAAAGAAAGAAAGAAGGGAAGGAAGGAAGATAGATAGATAGAAAGATATAGATAGATAGAAAGGAAGGAAGATGGATAAAGAAAGAATGAATAATATAGAAAGAAAGAAGGGAAGGAAGATAGATAGATAGATAGATAGATAGATAGATAGATAGATAGATAGATAGATAGATAGATAGATAGATAGATAGATAGATAAAGATAGTAAGGAAGGAAGATAGATAAAGATAGAAAAAAAGAAGAAAAGGAAGGAAGATATGTAGATAGATCTAGATAGATAGATAAAAATAGATAGATAGATAGAAAGGAAGGAAGATAGATAAAGATAGAAAGAAAGAAGATAGATAGATAGACAGTGGTAGTGCATCTATAGAGGGCGCCGGAGCGCCGCTCCCTCTGGCTCAGCCGCCCCCTCTGGCTCAGCCGCGACAATGGGCACAGTGGCGACAATGGGCACAGTGGCATCAATGGGCACACTGGCATCAATGGGCACACTGACATCAATGGGCACAGTGGCAACAATGACCACAGTGGCAACAATTAAAGGGCACAGTGGCATCAATTGGCACAGTGGCGACAATTAAAGGGCACAGTGGCTGCGTTTGATGGCATAGCACAGTGGCTGTGTTTGATGGCTCAATAGCCGCCGGGGGCCGTTCGCGGGCCGCAGTCGGCCCCGGGCCGCGAGGGCCATTTGTGGGCCACAACCGGCCCGCGGGCTGCCGCGGCCCACCGGGCATTTGCCCGGTATGCCATATGGCCAGTTCGGGCCTGATATACATATATATATACATATATATATATATATATATATAATGCAAGTATATGGGGTTAAAGTGTTTGTAAATGCTCTTTAAAAATAAGAAATAAAACAAATAGGTTTATACTTTCCTGCTCTGTGGCCCCAAACCTTCTCTTCTTAAGTCCCCAGCCAGTGCTGCTCCTGGCTCCTCCTCTTTGCTAAGTGCTCCCATATAAATATTTTTTCCATGGTGGCACTTGCTTAGGCTTGCTCCCAAACCTCACTGCCTGCGTCTATTGACACCTACAGTGGAACTCTCCACTGCACCCCTCGTCACTGACTTTGATTGACAGCAGCAGGAGCTAATGGCAACCACTGCCTCAGCAAAGCCAGTGAGACTAGAAAGTAAGGGGAGAGAAGAGCTGTAAATGGGCATAGCTCTGCATCAAATGAAGGTTCGGGTTAGTAAAAGGGAGGGTGAGGGGTGTACTGATGCCTACATTTTTTTTACCTTAATGCAAGAAATGCATTAGGGTAAAAAATGTTTAGGCGTTATAACAACTCTAAATGAAGAAAGGAGTAGAATGTCATCTTTCAAAGAATGCTGAGCAACTTTTCCACTCCCCCCAACCCTATAGCCCTCTCCTTTCCGTATCTCGCCAACTATCCAAGTTCAATTGCCATTGGTGTGTATGTTTTTTTTTTCTAAGTGATCGTCTCACATAACATCTTCTAAAACTATGTATTAGTACTACTGGAACCTTAAAAGAAGGAGGTAGTACACCAAACCCTGTCCTGAACATTTGAATTTTAGTACAAATAAAATAGTATCACAGACAGTACGCAATGCTTTTAATTTTAAAAATAAATGGTCCACTTAGCCTAAAGAATAATGTGAAGCTGTGTTCAATATGTTGGTGATTTAGTATTCCATCTAAACGCAAGTCACTTTATTGACTGGATCACCTTTTCTCTACCAGGTTTCCATGAAAACCTAGAATCCCTCCAGAAGCTAAGCAGGAACAAAAATTGTTTCTGGACAGCCGCACTCTGAACAAATTGTAGCCTACGACAGCACTACATGTCACAGCAACATAAAATAAAACCTGACTCTGACGCGTTTCGCACTGAAACTAGTCATCCCTCCAGAAGCTGCTAGAGGTTCCTTAAGTAACTGCCAATGTCTACCTCTTAGATAAGTAACCACTGAAGCCAATTAATATTTCTAGCCATTTGTAGGAGAATTCTTCCTACTGATGAACATTCTTTCCACTGACTATCACAATAAAGTACTGTGAGCTGTGTTCGGTTTGAGGCAGGTTTGGTGAACATTACTAAAGTTTGGGTACAGAATCCAAATCCCATTGAATTTAACGGGATCTGAATTTTAAAAGAACACTAATGCCAATTTTCTAGGCTAATAGGCAAGATTGTCACACAAATGGCAGAGGGTGCTGGGAAATGTCCAGAAGGCAAAGCAAAGCAAAGCAAAACATGTAGTAGCAAAAAATAGCAAAAATAATACCTAAGCAAAGGGAGGACAAACATGCCCCCTTCTTCCTCAAACCACACCAGACCACGTGGGGGGGTACCTTACCAGAGTGGACTCTTGCCCCCATGTTGATGAGGACAATGTCTCTTACCTCTGCCCCATGAATGTTATATATTTTCTGAAAGTAGAGGCCCTATGGAATAAAAAGATGATAGTTGACATTTTTTTATGTTGCACAATATTTGCGCAACTGCTTATGAATTTTTTAGTTTCAGGGGGGAAGAAAAGCACTAAAATGAAATTTAGTGCACAAAAACACAATATTATATTAAAATAATACTTTTTATTAAACTTTATTGCTGACACCTGCCACCTGCCACCTATGTGACAGCACTGGCAGGTAAAAGGTCCTCTTTATTGAGATATTAGTTGACTATTATACCTCTAATGTCTCCTCTGCCCTTCACTCCAGCCAATTGAGCATAGGACCACACTCAATCTGATGAGCACCCAGTTTTATAGTCTAGATTAGTGGTTCTCAACCCTGTCCTCAAGTACCCCCAACAGGCCAATGTTTGTGAATTTCTCTTAGATAAAATAGCTGTCCAAAATACCAAGCCATTGACCCTGATTTAAAGCACCTGTGCAAGATAAGGAAAACCTGAAAACATGGCCTGTTGGGGGTACTTGAGGACAGGGTTGAGAACCACTGGCCTAGATCCTAGCTGAGAGCTTTCACACTGCTACAGAGATGTTCCGCAAGCTCCACCCTTTTGCCATGTTCACAGTATTAGCAGTCTCAGCCTCCTGGGGACAGCAGGAGTGCCCGGGAACCACAGAGTAAGGCTCCATTCACATCTGAGCGACAAAACCCCGGACGCCCGTCGCGCTTGTCGCTCGAGATGTGAAATAACATTGCGGTCTATGGAGACTGTTCACATCTCCACGTCTGTCGCCTGAAAAAAAGTCCCGGACCCTTTTTTTCAGGCGACATTGGCGTTCGCTCATAGACCGCAATGTTAAAGAAAAAAAAAAAAAAGTTTCATCTACAGGCAGCAAGATAAGCCGCGTACGCGGCGTATCTTGTCGCCTAGGTGTGAATGCAGCCTAAGAGTACCACTGGAAGAAGATTGGCAGCCTTCATTTACATAAAAGTCATCGGGAGACTGTCAGGAGAGCCGCTGATCGGCTCTCCTGTACTCGCGTCTGTCAGACGCGAGTGAGGAAGAGCCGTCGGCGGCTCTTCCTGTTTACATCGTGATCAGCCGTGATTGGACACGGCTGATCACGTGGTAACGAGGCTCCGCCGGAGACTCGTTACCGAGATCGGAGGTGCAGGGTGTCAGACTGACACCCCGCATCACCGATCACCGCGCGGCATGAAATCGTGCTAGACGTTTGAGAACATACAGTCACGATTTCATACCCACTTCCCGGCCGTAAATCGGCTATTGGCCGGGCGGGAAGTGGTTAAGCTCAATCCTATTGGCAACATACACAGTATAGTTAATTAGATCATTGATGTCCAGACAGGTATTAGGTGGGTGAAGCACTACCCTGAAATCCACTTCAACTATGCAAGATTAACAACCAAATAAATCCTACACATCTTAATCATTTCCCTAATATTTCCAGTAGGTTTGCAAACAAATGCTGATATGTTTACAGGTAAGTATACTGAAAAAATGCCAAACATAAACACTTAAAAGTGATTAAGGGAATCAACTATTTGCTAAAAGGTTTGGAAATAAGCTCCATACTGAGCTTATTTGAATGAAAAAATTGCTTTGTTTTTTGGAAAATTAATTGCATTTTAAGAGCATGGTATTTTTTGTGATTATGATAATATGCTGTTTATTTTTGAACTATGAAAAGATTGACATGGCAAATGAAGCCTAGCGTCAGCAAAAGCCCCTTTTAGTGCATCGTCTTTTTTTTTTGGGGCTTACCTAAAACGTTAAACAGAGTTTGATTGACCTTAAACTGACCATAGATGGATTAAATGTGACTGGTTTAGCATGGACTGGATGGATTTGGATCAGTGTGTGACTGTCCCTGCTCGACAGAAGTAAATTGTTTGGAGAACTTTTCTTGTTCGGTGTTGCAGCTCCTGATCTCTGTATTCTGACAGCAGCAGTTTAGAAAGGACTAAACCAGGCATGTCCAAAGTCCGGCCCGTGGGCCAATTGCGGCCCACCTGGTGATTTAATATGGCCCCCCTGGGGATTTGGATATATATATTGTTTGTGACCCCCAGGGCCACAAAAGATATATACCGTATTTATCGGCGCTGCCTCGGAGGGGACAGGGAGGGGGCGGGACAAGTTCCATCAGATTACATGAAGAGAATCTCCTGTTTACTCAGTGGCGTCTGTAATAGAAAGTCCAGTCTCCTGGGATGCCATTGAATAGCTGTTCTGTCTATCATAGGAGGCGGGACTTTGTATTAAAGAGGTAACCGAGTAAACAGATTCTCCTGTTTGTAATCTATTGGCACTCACCCCCCCCCTCCCTGTCCCCTCCGAGGCTGCAGATAGGCATCAATCAGGCTGCACTGATGGCAATGGTAAGGCTGCATTCATGACACATGTGAGGCTGCATTCAGGCACATGTGAGGCTGCATTCCTGGCACATGTGAGGCTGCACTTATGGCAATGGTGAGGCTGCACTCATGGCAATGGTGAGGCTGTGCGTGTTATACGCCGATAAATACGGTATATCCAAATAACACACCCAAGCTCATCCTTAGTCCTGAGTGCTCGGGATTCGTTGGGGCCACAAAAGAGATATATACAGTGTATCCAAATAACACGCCCAAGCTCATCTCTTCACCACACACAGCCACAAAAGAAAGATAATTCTTGTTGGGCAGTGTATTAGTGCTCGAACAAACACACTTTAATGGTTCAAAGAATGTCAGGCAAAATAGTCGGCCCTCAGGCATGTTCACTTCATCAAATCTGGTCCTCTTTGAAAAAACTTTGGACACCCCTGGACTAAACTAATAGATGATGATGTTGTTATGATTTTGCAATTTTAAAAAACATTGTCGCAGAGAAGTACTTGCTTCTGCTCTGAAGAAAAAGCTGTTTGATTGCGTCAATGTGCAAAGCGAATTTGCATAGGAGTGACTTTTTCATTGTTAATCAACTGATGCACTTTCAGTTTTCCAATGAGTCAGCACCCCTTTAGAAGTGAATAACCCTTTGGAAGTATATGATCAAAAATTACATTTTTGTTACAGAGGATTCTTAAAATCAAACGTGCATCTAAGGCTGCATTCACACCTGAGCATAGCGTTTTCCGCGTTTTTTACCACGATTTTGGACAGGTCTAGGGTCACCAATGTTAAAAGCAGAAAATCTGCCTAAAAAAAGTCCCAGAACTTGTTTGAGCTTCAGGCATTTTTGAACTTCTGGCTTCAGGCATTTTGGAGTGAAGATGTGAACGGGGTCTTAGTGTAGACCAGGGATATGCAATTAGCGGACCTCCAGCTGTTGCAAAACTACAATTCCCATGAGGCATAGCAAGACTCTGACAGCCACAAGCATGAACCCAAAGGCTGAGGCATGATGGGACTTGTAGTTTTGCAACAGCTGGAGGTCCGCTAATTGATTATCCCTGGTGTAGACTTTTGCAAAAATCAGCGAACCAATCACACAAGCAGGAAATGGCATTTCTGGTGGTGCTCTGTACACCTATGTTGTACGGAACACCTCCAGGTCGCCATTTTGCATTGAATTTTGCAGGAAAATTACAGGAAGATTACAAAGGAAAGGTAATTTTTATTAACATTCAATTACAACATGGTTTGTATTTGGTATTTGCTATAGTATTTTTTTTCTTTATTATTTGTTTTTTTCCCATTAAAATATAGTTCCCTTTTAATATATTGAATGAAAACGTATCTTTACCCAAAAGTTTTTTTTTTGTTAATAGAGTGAGAAAATGTTAGAGCCCCAGTCTGGTTCTACTGCTATAGAAGGTTCAGTTAAAAAGAGTTCTCCCTCGCTGTCCTTTTAGTAACTCTCCCTTGCAAATGTCTTCACAGCAGCTCTTGCGCTCTCCCCCGACTATCTTTCATTTGCTCTTTCCTGCTCTTTCTCTCTCCTTTCTTCTTCCCTTTTTCCCTACTCATGCCCACCTTTGGGTCGCTCCCCTCCTCTCTCTTGCCTTTTTATTTTCTTAAAAATTTTTGTACGCTATCTGACTAGAAACAACAAAACTCCCCTGACAGGAGTTGTTTTTTGCTCCTAAGGACGATTGTTGATGTTCATAATTTTCTTTAAGGCGATAGGAGGTATGCTGTGGGCGATAGCCATTGGTCTGACTCAATATACATGTCTGCTCACGACAGGGATGGACTGGCCATTGGGGAGTTTCCCGGTGGGCCGATGGCTCAATGGGCCGACTTCAGTGACAGCGGACCGCCGCACCCCTCCGCTCCTCTTTTTCTCCCTCCCCGCAGCGCTCACCTCCTCTCCCTCCCTGCAGTGCTCACCTGGGGGGAACAAAGAAGCAGGGGGAGGACCAGAGGCGAAGGGGGGACTACAGAGGAGCATGGGGGGAGGGAACAGACAGCTGACTCAACAGCTATGGCCTGGGAGTTTCTCACTTCTGCCAAATCTTGTACCATAAGGGGGAGGGCACCGAACTGCTTCTTTGCCCCGGGTGAAATAATGTCTAGCTTCCCCACTGGTACTGCCTATAAGAGTACCAGTTCCAGCTATTCTACTCTAATAAAGTAGTGGCTTGTGAAGGGGGAGAGGGGGCTTGGGTGGCCGGGGGGGGGGTGTGGGAGTTGTCCGGCCACCATGGGAGAGACCTGTCAAAGTGGGCAAGTCTGGATGAAGTCCAGGGCCAAATTTCTGTCCCAGTCCAGCCCTGGCTCACGATTGTCACTAGTATGTAACACTGGATGCTGTTTTGTCTTTTTATCATTTGTTACGCTACCAATACATTTTCAACCCTAAAAAGTTTTCTCTTAACTTTTTGTTTTGAGGACAACTTTGATCAGACAGGAAGTTATGGAAAATCTGCAACAGGAAAAAAAGTGTTGCTGTTAGAGAGGTTCCCTCTTGCTTTCTGTCTTGTCAACAACCTTTTTATTACATAAAAAGTGAAGGAATATCTCCAATGGAGCCTCAGATGACAGTAAAACCTTAAAGAAGATATTATACTATCCACACTCTGTCAAATTATACAAAAAATACTTTTTGGCTATAGCTAAACTTTAAACACTTGATTATCGGGGCAATTTTTTAATTTTTCACATACATGTTGAAATCTCTTTGCTAGAAAATTACTTAGAACTCGCAGACATGATATGTTTTTCTGAAAGCAGAAGCCCTGGAGAATAAAATAGAAGCTGTTGCAATTTTTTATGCCACACAGTATTTGCAAAGCTGTTTATCATACCCTTTTCCAGCAGCTGTCAAAGCAGAGATTTGTTTTATCAGCTGTTTCCCTGGTAATATTGACTAGGGAAAGACAGTTCTGAAACCGGAAGTGATGAAATTCCCATCATCTCTGGCTTCATTGATCACAGAGGAGATCAAGGACTGCAGCTAATCCAACCGCTTACAGTGGTCCCTGGCTCCTCAGTGGAAGTGAGAGCACAGAAATGGCAGTGGGTGGCTGCAGGAGGGGGGACTCTGTTCCAAGTGCTGTAGAAGTGATCATGTAGCTGTAAGGCCACTTGGATCACATTTACTGGAAAGTCAATTGCAGGCTTTACTTTAAAAAATGGTACCAGGATCATGATTGCAGCTGCAGCCGACATTTTGCTATAACCATTTTCTGCCCTTGACATACTGTATAGATACATATGCTGTCTCTGAAATAAATACAGTAGATGTAGCCTGTAACGGAAAGTCCCACACTCGACTTGAGTGCCTCCATCATATACCGCTTCCTATCAGTCTGGATATAGATATCATATATTCCAGCTGTTCACAAGCACACAATGAGACGAGACTTGTTTGTCTGCTGAACATGGAGTGTTTAATAGCACCAAGAATACAACCGTATATACAGTTTAAAGAGGAGGTAACAAAACATAAATTAACATGAGCTAATTAACTAATCATTTACCCAGACTAGGCAACTCATAGATATGACCTTTCAGGGTAGACGTCCTGTCTCCGTGCTCACCTGCTATACAATACACAATATCATAAGCATAAACACAGGACATCTTTACACAATATCAGGGTCAATTAGCACAGAGAACAGATGGCTGGAGGTGATGGCATTAGAATGTAACAGTATGTGTCCCAACATTATGAATGAGCCACTCTTACAATTAACTTGTTAAGTTCAGAATCAACAAACAGTAAATTGTTCTTTACAGATATCCTGGAATATATTGTGGATAATAATTACATAATAATCCCATCTCAGGTAGTCCAAGATATAATTTCTCAGTCATTCTATACCTTTAGTGGACATAGGATGATTTTAGACATAAGAGGGTCCGGGGGTCTCCTGGGTGAGTCTGTCACATAGCCCATTATTGGATCGCATTAGATTGCCTTACACACATCATAAATAGGGATGAGCTTAGGTGTGGTCGGAGCAGAGCCAATCAGCTGGGACCAGAAGATTATTTGCCTTGCAGTTGTTCTCACACAAAGGGGCGGGGATGTTCATGACTTCATTGACCTAATTTGGCCACAAGTCAATGGTGTCATTGCCCAGGACCAACTTCTTGAAAGTGACCATGGTGGACCATGCCTGTGTAATGTGTTGGCATAGTCATTAGTAAATTTGATGAGGTGACAACACAAAAAAACAACTAGATGAACAAGGACTTTCATCAGAGAATAACCCAAGTATTATTTTAATGAAAACTGCACAACTTTTGAAATTACATCATCATGTTAAAGATTATGTGAAATTGTAGCAATTGGATCTAGATCTATTCTAACATCTTTTGAAGTACAATGTATAGTACAAGAATGCTGTCAACATTAAACTGTAATATGGTATACACCCACACGCTATCTAAAAACTAAAATCAGACACAATGGGGAAATGTAATGATGATGACTAGATGCAGAAACAAATGTAGGATACAGAAGCCAATGCGTGATGAGCGTCATTTGGAAATGCAGCTGGCAATAAGCCTTGTATGACAGAATTGACACTGTCAGTAAAATGAATAGGCTTTATTTTCACAACCTATAAACTTATCACACTCCAGATGTATGGTATTTATGAAGATGACATAATATGACCATATGAATATGACTTAATATGACTTAACCTTTTCATGACACAGAGTCATTGAAGCCTAGATACCAGAACCATTGACAAAACAATCTATAGCTAAAGAGCCTACCTGCATTATTTTCGCATTGCTTTTAGGAAAAATTTAAGGGTTTTATCTGGCACCCTTCTTTAATAAATACCACATTTATGTTTTTTAAATTATATTATTATATAACGTCTATCATGAATGCTGCTGCCAGACTTATCCACTTTACCAACCGCTCAATGTCTGCCAACCCTCTCCTCCAATACCTACACTGGCTCCCAATCACCCAGAAAATTACATTTAAAATACTAACCACAAATTACAATGCCATCCACAACTCTGCCCATAGCTACATCACCAATCTTGTCTCCAAACATCACCCAAGCTGTCCTCTCCGCTCTTCTCAAGACCTCCTACTCTCAAGCTCTCTTGTCTCCTCCTCCCATGCTGGTCTCCAGGATTTCTCCAGAGCCTTTCACTTCCTCTGGAACTCACTACCCCAACCCGCATATCCCCTACTCTTGCTACCGTCAGTCGTTCCCTGAAAACTCATCTCTTCAGGGAAGCCTATCACCCCTCTAACTAATTTTTTACCACTTCCATTAGCTCATTCCCCGCAGTTACAACTTTTTGTACCACCTACCCCACCCTATTAGATTGTAGCAGGGCCCTCTTTATCCTTGTGTATTTTATTGTATTACAACTGTTTTGTCTCCCTTTTATATTGTAAAGCGCTGCCTAAACTGTTGGCCCTATATAAGTCATGTATAATAATAATAACATTATAAACGGGCAAATGCACAAACTGTTAAAAACATAGATTTTTTATTATTTTATTTTTTTTATACATTTTTAGTTCAATTTTTTTTTTTCTTTTAATCGTAGTTTTTCACTTTGAAAGTTTCAACAGTCACAGTGGCAGCTGAAGTCACTGGATTTGTTTGTAAACAAACCTCTTGTGCTCATCATGATTGGCCATTGTGGCGATGACATAATCATAAATGCACACCAGCTGCTATCAATTATATTTCTGTCCTAAAACTAGGAAGGTACACAGTTGAATGTTTATTTTCTACAATAGATTCATGTTTTCTCTCTTTGATATAGGAAATTAGTCTACAGATTTTTACATTGCATTAGTAAACCATTTTAAACTTCTGAAAGTATATATCTGGCCCAAGGCACAACAACGCCAGGTATCAGAACCAGTTTAAGAGGTTCTTACCTCCCATTATAACGCGCGTCTCGCATGCCTCGTACACACAACCAGTTTTCCAGTTTTCCCATCCATGTTCTCTTTTTTCCTGCCACGATTCACGGCGGTCTTTTTCTCGGCAGTTTCTCTATGGTAAACATTGTGGTGGAGCATACACACGGCCAAAGCTCTCACCACAGTGACCAAGCAGGTTCTCGGTTTTCCCCCCGGGATTCTCGGCGCACTTTTTACCACCAGGAATCCCAATCGTGTGTACGGGGCATTACAGTGGGATCCTCTTGATAAAACTGTATGTACTTTAAGGCCGCGTACACACGATCGGTTCAAACCGATGAAAACAAACTGAAGTTCGTTTTCATCGGTCCAAACCGATCGTGTGTACGCCCCTTCGGTCCGTTATCCTTCGGTTAAAAAACAGATGGCTTGCTTTAAAATTGAGTCCTCTTTTTTCCTGCCGCGATTCCCGGCGGTCTTTTTCTCGGCAGTTTCTCTATGGTAAACATTGTGGTGGAGCATACACACGGCCAGGATTCTCGGGCAAAGCTCTCACCGCAGTGACCAAGCAGGTTCTCGGTTTTCCCCCCGGGATTCTCGGCGCACTTTTTACCATCGGGAATCCCAATCGTGTGTACGGGGCATTACAGTGGGATCCTCTTGATAAAACTGTATGTACTTTAAGGCCGCGTACACACGATCGGTTCAAACCGATGAAAACTAACTGAAGTTCGTTTTCATCGGTCCAAACCGATCGTGTGTACACCCCTACGGTCCGTTATCCTTCGGTCAAAAAACAGATGGCTTGCTTTAAAATTGAACCGATAGACCGCTAACCGATGGGTCAAAACCGATCGTTAGTATGCATAAGCATCGGTTAAAGGGCCGTGCATGCTCAGAATCAAGTCGACGCATGCTTGGAAGCATTGAACTTCATTTTTTCAGCAGGTCGTTGTGTTTTAGGTCATCGCGTTCTGACACAATCGGTTCATTAACCAATGGTGTGTAGGCACATCAGTCCATCAGTCAACTTCATCGGTGAACCGATGAAAACGGTCTGTCGGACCGTTCTCATCGGATGGACCGATCATGTGTACGCGGCTTAAGGCTGCCCAGCTGAGTTACTGCATAGTTACTGCATCAGTCAACTTTTTTTTCTTTTAATCGTAGTTTTTCACTTTGAAAGTTTCAACAGTCACAGTGGCAGCTGAAGTCACTGGATTTGTTTGTAAACAAACCTCTTGTGCTCATCATGATTGGCCATTGTGGCGATGACATAATCATAAATGCACACCAGCTGCTATCAATTATATTTCTGTCCTAAAACTAGGAAGGTACACAGTTGAATGTTTATTTTCTACAATAGATTCATGTTTTCTCTCTTTGATATAGGAAATTAGTCTACAGATTTTTACATTGCATTAGTAAACCATTTTAAACTTCTGAAAGTATATATCTGGCCCAAGGCACAACAACGCCAGGTATCAGAACCAGTTTAAGAGGTTCTTACCTCCCATTATAATGCACGTCTCGCATGCCTCGTACACACAACCAGTTTTCCAGTTTTCCCATCCATGTTCTCTTTTTTCCTGCCGCGATTCCCGGCGGTCTTTTTCTCGGCAGTTTCTCTATGGTAAACATTGTGGTGGAGCATACACACGGCCAAAGCTCTCACCGCAGTGACCAAGCAGGTTCTCGGTTTTCCCCCCGGGATTCTCGGCGCACTTTTTACCACCAGGAATCCCAATCGTGTGTACGGGGCATTACAGTGGGATCCTCTTGATAAAACTGTATGTACTTTAAGGCCGCGTACACACGATCGGTTCAAACCGATGAAAACAAACTGAAGTTCGTTTTCATCGGTCCAAACCGATCGTGTGTACGCCCCTTCGGTCCGTTATCCTTCGGTTAAAAAACAGATGGCTTGCTTTAAAATTGAGTCCTCATTTTTCCTGCCGCGATTCCCGGCGGTCTTTTTCTCGGCAGTTTCTCTATGGTAAACATTGTGGTGGAGCATACACACGGCCAGGATTCTCGGGCAAAGCTCTCACCGCAGTGACCAAGCAGGTTCTCGGTTTTCCCCCCGGGATTCTCGTCGCACTTTTTACCATCGGGAATCCCAATCGTGTGTACGGGGCATTACAGTGGGATCCTCTTGATAAAACTGTATGTACTTTAAGGCCGCGTACACACGATCGGTTCAAACCGATGAAAACGAACTGAAGTTCGTTTTCATCGGTCCAAACCGATCGTGTGTACGCCCCTACGGTCCGTTATCCTTCGGTCAAAAAACAGATGGCTTGCTTTAAAATTGAACCAATAGACCGCTAACCGATGGGTCAAAACCGATCGTTAGTATGCATAAGCATCGGTTAAAGGGCCGTGCATGCTCAGAATCAAGTCGACGCATGCTTGGAAGCATTGAACTTCATTTTTTCAGCAGGTCGTTGTGTTTTAGGTCATCGCGTTCTGACACAATCGGTTCATTAACCAATGGTGTGTAGGCACATCAGTCCATCAGTCAACTTCATCGGTGAACCGATGAAAACGGTCTGTCGGACCGTTCTCATCGGATGGACCGATCATGTGTACGCGGCTTAAGGCTGCCCAGCTGAGTTACTGCATAGTTACTGCATCAGTCAACTTTTTTTTCTTTTAATCGTAGTTTTTCACTTTGAAAGTTTCAACAGTCACAGTGGCAGCTGAAGTCACTGGATTTGTTTGTAAACAAACCTCTTGTGCTCATCATGATTGGCCATTGTGGCGATGACATAATCATAAATGCACACCAGCTGCTATCAATTATATTTCTGTCCTAAAACTAGGAAGGTACACAGTTGAATGTTTATTTTCTACAATAGATTCATGTTTTCTCTCTTTGATATAGGAAATTAGTCTACAGATTTTTACATTGCATTAGTAAACCATTTTAAACTTCTGAAAGTATATATCTGGCCCAAGGCACAACAACGCCAGGTATCAGAACCAGTTTAAGAGGTTCTTACCTCCCATTATAATGCACGTCTCGCATGCCTCGTACACACAACCAGTTTTCCAGTTTTCCCATCCATGTTCTCTTTTTTCCTGCCGCGATTCCCGGCGGTCTTTTTCTCGGCAGTTTCTCTATGGTAAACATTGTGGTGGAGCATACACACGGCCAAAGCTCTCACCGCAGTGACCAAGCAGGTTCTCGGTTTTCCCCCCGGGATTCTCGGCGCACTTTTTACCACCAGGAATCCCAATCGTGTGTACGGGGCATTACAGTGGGATCCTCTTGATAAAACTGTATGTACTTTAAGGCCGCGTACACACGATCGGTTCAAACCGATGAAAACAAACTGAAGTTCGTTTTCATCGGTCCAAACCGATCGTGTGTACGCCCCTTCGGTCCGTTATCCTTCGGTTAAAAAACAGATGGCTTGCTTTAAAATTGAGTCCTCTTTTTTCCTGCCGCGATTCCCGGCGGTCTTTTTCTCGGCAGTTTCTCTATGGTAAACATTGTGGTGGAGCATACACATGGCCAGGATTCTCGGGCAAAGCTCTCACCGCAGTGACCAAGCAGGTTCTCGGTTTTCCCCCCGGGATTCTCGTCGCACTTTTTACCATCGGGAATCCCAATCGTGTGTACGGGGCATTACAGTGGGATCCTCTTGATAAAACTGTATGTACTTTAAGGCCGCGTACACACGATCGGTTCAAACCGATGAAAACGAACTGAAGTTCGTTTTCATCGGTCCAAACCGATCGTGTGTACGCCCCTACGGTCCGTTATCCTTCGGTCAAAAAACAGATGGCTTGCTTTAAAATTGAACCAATAGACCGCTAACCGATGGGTCAAAACCGATCGTTAGTATGCATAAGCATCGGTTAAAGGGCCGTGCATGCTCAGAATCAAGTCGACGCATGCTTGGAAGCATTGAACTTCATTTTTTCAGCACGTCGTTGTGTTTTAGGTCATCGCGTTCTGACACAATCGGTTCATTAACCAATGGTGTGTAGGCACATCAGTCCATCAGTCAACTTCATCGGTGAACCGATGAAAACGGTCCGTCGGACCGTTCTCATCAGATGGACCGATCATGTGTACGCGGCTTAAGGCTGCCCAGCTGAGTTACTGCATAGTTAAATGCAGAAACGACACAATCCACAAAGACAGGGAAACTCACCTTCTACATGTGCTTGTCTATTGACATTGGCTTCAACCCAATTTGGTAGTAAATATGGTGGATTAGTGCTGTGTTTCTTAAGTGTTACTAAATGTTAGGAGTTAAATTTAAATAGTTTAAAGTAATATCAGTAATAAAAACAACCATATCACAACATGCTGCAGCTTCATTCTTAATAGAGGCAATCACTTAATGCGAGTTAATTGACCATTTTAGATTTTATAGGAAAGCAAAAACATTAACCTGCTTAGTATAGCTTGGCTCATTAAATAAAATCTGCACGATCAATTAATTAAACAGCACTTTAATATAGTGCTTTGAAGGGTTATGGTACAGGCTTCTGTTTCTCATAAGCGCTGTGCAAAATGTTGGCGCTATATAAATCCTAAATAATAACAATAATAAGGCATGATGAACATAAAGCCAGAGATCTAATAAAATACATCTTCACAACCAAAACTCACCAGTGCTTGGCGATGGATTCATGATAAGTCACAGACAACTTAGTCCTATGGTGCAAAATGCATACTGTGGATGCGTATTTGTGCAATAATGCACCTATGCACAGCTATTGTGGCTACCAGGCAGTGTTTTGTGTTTTAGATTTCAGTGACTAACTACAGTATTCTGTACTCAAAATTAGATAAACATATCCCAATAAAAAGTTAGGGCTTCCATAGAACACAGTTGGGATCCCTCTAAGGTCAGCACAGATCCTCTCTCATTACCCATAGACACCTACACTTTTCCAAATGTGATGTTTGTTATTATTTGTTGTGATTGATTTAGTATAAAGCTTTTAATAATCTAACTAAGAATACAAAACTAGATAGTCTTTAGTCTATATTTAACAAAGATAAAATAATGGAAAACTTGCTCTATTTAATCACATTATTCATATCTTTGCTTGAATATTTATTTTGCATAGCATAATAGTGAACTAATTTAACGTGATACAAAATGCCACTTATCAATTCACTATAAAGCAAAGTAGCAACAAAATGGCTTGTGTAGGATTCATTTTTTTTTTATAAACTAAAATACAGTTTTGTCTGTCAATATATGGAACCACTATGGGCCAGATTCAGGTAGAGTTACTCTGGAGTATCAGTGATATTCCAGCCTAACTCTCACTTTGAGCCGGCGTTTCTGTTTTCAGTAAGCAGAAAACAAGAAACGCCGGGTTGGAGTTCCTATACGAGCGGCGTAATTGTATTTCGCCGTCGTATCGGAACTGCAATTTTTAAAATGGCAGATCGGCAGCCCTTTATTTACCAAGTGCTGTTTAGGAATACCACTGGATAAATAGTCATTGGGCATTCAGTCTGCCAGCTGGGTAGAGTGCCTCTGATTCAAGGGGCTGCATACCATGTGATCGCTGCGATTGGTTTTCACACCAATCACATGGTACTGTTCTGTGTACTGATCCCTCTCCTTCCAACAGGTGAAGGAGAGAGATTGTGTAATTATCAATCAGCAGATACAGATTCATCTGAGCATTAACCCCCTCATCTCCATAATTCCACTGTATGGGACCAGTACATTAACCCCCTCACTTCATCTGCACCTTTAACAAGCTTCATGTTTAAACCCCTCAATACCCTTCAATATTTCTTCATTTCCAAAATATTGCGGAAAAAAAATAGATCACCTTGGTGTGTCTACTTTCAGAAAAAGGTCATTTTAACCACTTCCTTACTGGGCACTTATTGCCCTTCCTGACCAGGTGAAATTTCAGCTTCTGGCACTGACAATTGCGCGGTCGTGCGTCGTGGCTCCCAAACAAAATTGGCATCCTTTTTTCCCCACAAATAGAGCTTTCTTTTGGTGGTATTTGATCATCTCTGCGGTTTTTATTTTTTGCGCTATAAACAAAAAAAGAGCGACAATTTTGAAAAATATTCAATATTTTTTACTTGTTACTATAATAAATAGCCATTTAAAAAAAATATATATTTTTTTTTCTCAGTTTAGGCCGATACGTATTATTCTACATATTTTTGGTAAAAAAAAAAAAAATCGCAAAAGGCGACTGGTTTGCGCAAAAGTTATAGCGCTTACAAAATAGGGGACAGAATTATTATTAATTTTTATTATTTTTTTTTTTTACTAGTAATGGCGGCGATCTGCGATTTTTATTGGGACTGCGACGTTATGGCAGACACATCGGACACTTTTGACACATTTTTGGCGCCATTCACATTTATACTGCGATCAGTGCTATAAAAATGCACCGATTACTGTATAAATGTGACTGGCAGTGAAGGGGTTAACACAATGGGGCATGGAAGGGGTTAAATGTGTATCCTGGGTGTGTTCTAACTGTGTGGGGGGAGGGGGTGACTGGGGGAGGTGACCGATGCTGTGTCCCTATGTACAAGGGACACAGACCGGTCTCCTCTCTCCCTGACAGGACGTGGAGCTCTGGGTTTACACCCAGAGCTCCACGTCTTGTCCCTGTAGCCGCACGCGCATCGGTATCTCAGTGATCTCAGGGCTGCAGCGGGCACGCGCGCGCCGCCGGCGGCCGCGCGCGCCCTCTAGTGGCCAGTATTAGCACAGGGCGCATATATGCGCCCTGTCAGAGATTCAGAACCACCCGACGGTCGCATATATTCATACGGCCGTCGGGAAGTGGTTAATTTGCTTTGTATTATACATGCATTTTTATTTTAACAGAAAGAGAATTGTTTTTTTTTTTTATTATTATTATTTGGGGTCTTTTTTCCTTCTATAAATAGAAATCGCAGTGGTTTTTAAATAATGTCAAAAGAAAGCACTATTTGTCCCCCAGCAATTATAGAAAATGAATTTGGTTTCAGGGTTTACATGATGGCGTAATTGTCAGACAAACTATCACAGCACTGAAAAATGGCCTGGCAGTGAAGGGGTATTACAGGCTGGTACTCAAGTGGTTAAAGCAAGGTAGATACAAACACAAAAAACATTCTGCTTGCTTTAGAAAACCAGCTCAAATGAATATTAGCAGCCCTACTTGCTTAAAAATCCATGACAAAATTGTTGTTTAATACGATATATCTCTTTAAACACCCAGCATTGCACTGAACAGTGAAAGTTCATATTGGGTGAAAATAGAATACTTTGAGTTTCTAATCATTTCCAATCGAGATCTCAGAGAGCAAAATTGTATATGCTGCTTCAGATATGCGCGATGTAACGCAGGCTAAAATTTAAATATTTTTCTTTTTCGTAAGAAAAGGTTTTAAATGCGAGTTAGGAAATGGAGAAAGAATGGACATATAACATGTCATACTATTAAATTACACTAACCTAATAAAATTAAAAAACCCACTCCTTAGTGCGTGTTCTGCCATAAATCAGGTATACATTGCTTACTGAACTTTAGCATCTGGTTTTCTTGGATTAAGAAAAAAAACAGAGAAATTTGGCTGGAGTTCTAACTAGGGTGCACCACCTAGAGGGCTATTGGTAAAATTCCACTGGAATATAACATTGTTAAAAATCATAATAAATATAAAGGGACCTGATTTCTTAAAAGTTAATTCTTTCAGATGTATTCAATTATAAATTGCAAAGTAAATATAAGGCCTTAACTAGTAATGGGCAAATCAAAGGTTTGGCGAATCTCGTTCCAAATTTGGATCCCTGAACCCAGAGGCGAATCCCACTGAAGTCTATGGTGGAGAATCTTTGGTGTTAGAGATAAACTCCAAGCCGCACATTCATGCAACTCTGTAATCAATAAAACATAAATACAATTATTTTTAAATAACAGTGTAAGCACTTGTATGTGACTTAATACCAGTCTCTTGCCACCCTTATATAGCAGTTCTGTAGCGTGGGAGGAAGAAGCAGTAAAAGGAACCAATCGATTCATATGCTGCCAAAAAGCACGATAGAAGAAAATACCTGGATTTGACCTGGCATTATCCTCTTGCAGTCTCTTCTACAACAGGGCTCAGAGTGCCAGAGAGATGAACCCATCACTGTGTTTCTTCTACTGCCCAGTCATAGGCTAGGGCAGGTTGAGGATGACCTGAGCTCAGTGGAAGTGGGTTGGATGATGCTGGCCATTAAACTGAGGATATTTAAGAGTTATGTTATCCTTTACTAGACTAATATTTAGAATTTTGTTATTTTTGGCTGGAGTTCTGCTTTAAATTCTGCCCATTTTTAGGGCTTATAGGCAGACTACTATCAAAAAAAGCATGAGAAGCTGGGCACTGCCATGGGGGACATGTACAAATGCAAACTAAAATATCATGCTGCAGAAAGAAGGTCTTTTCATGTTGCTTTGAGTACAAAATTGAAAATACACACATCTTTGACTCCTTCCCGTTGCTGCCTCCTGGCCCATTTAAAGGTTCTAAATGCCAGAGTATGAATGAAGGCATTCTGATCATGTGGCCGCTGTGATTGGCTGTCACATCGGTTACATGATCAGAAAGCTCCTAATCCTAAGCATGCATCATGTGCTTTCCAGTATCCGTTGGTCTCTGTGCTGGGAGCGCACAGGGCACATTTTCAGCACAGAAAGATGTTTACATAGGGTCGCATAAATGTGGCATATCGGTGTTAAAGCCCACCCGGGTATTTGCGTACAGCCAATGGGAAGAGCTCAATTTGGGTTAAGTCCAAAAATATGCATGCCACCCAATGGAATTATCTCTTTAAGTTACATCTGGTAGTTTTACTAAGCACCAGGAGTACAGCTATCACTACACTCCCGGTGCTCTGACAGGAGAGACACTGTGTGCTCATACAGCGGTAGTTCTGCACGCTCCTCCCCACTGCTGCCCATTCACAGACGGCTTTGTATTTTGTGATTGGTTTCACATTATACAAAGCACTCTGCGATTTGACAAAAGAAGGGGAGAGGAGGGCAGAGAGGCTGCTGAGGCCAAAAAAGTCTAGCATCAGAGTGCCATATGTATAGAGATAGGTATGCTCCCATGACTCAGTAAAAATAAAAATAGTTAATTAAAGAGAAAAGTCTATGAGGTGGTATGAACCTTGTTGGACTTAACACTTGTAAGCAGAACATTTCAGAAGACTGAATTCCTGGAGTTGATCCTTAAAGTGTTACTAAACCCATGCCAGTAAAATCAGTCTGTATATGCAGTAAAGAATGCTTGTTATACTCACTGTGGAACCTACAGGGTTAATCCTCTGCATTGTGTTAAACGGCTGTTTGATCCTGTCTTCTCTGATCCTACTCTTCTTTCACAGCCCCAAATCCATCTCCTGATAAGACAGATCCTTTGGAGTCACTCTGCAAATGCTCAGTTTGGTATGTCTAGTCAGAGGGTCAGGGGGTTATGCAGCCTCATAGGACAGTCAGAGGTGAATGAAAACTCTTCCTACAAGCTTTACCCAGACACTGATAGAAATCACAAGACTAATGAGAAAAGGTATTTAACCATTTATAATTACTAAAATAATTTAATTTCCATGTTATGTGTACTGTGGGAGATCAGATATAGTGAATGCAGGCTCCTGAGGTTAGTAACTTTTTTTTTCCACAAGAAATAGTAACTCTTTAACGCTGTATGTGATGTTATGAAAAAATATGATTTTCATGAAGAGTTTTGAGTGACAGCGTACACTGGCAACACATATATTGCTATGGATTCTGAATTCATTTATTTTATATATATTTTTTTTATTTAACCTCTTGACAACCGAGGCTACAGGCATCATTCAGATATCACCGTCTTCAGCCGCCGATTCTGTGCACGATAAGAATGATCAAAGCGGCAGTTCCGCCGCTTGATCGTTCTTATAGGCAGCGAGAGGGGACGTCCCCACCATCTGGTGCTTCTCCAGGCTCTCCCGCGCCAGGGCTGCCCCCTTTTGTCTTTTTGGAGGCTCTCCCGTGCCATCGGGGGCCCGGAGAGCGAATCAGCTGGTGCTCGCAGGGAAAGCATAGAGATGACTGGTGACCAGTTGGTCACCAGTAAGGATGAGCTCTGGCCTGCTCGCATAGTACACATGCAGAGCCCGCCAGGAAGTCTGCGCAGCGCTACGTTAATCACAGCCAGGGAGACATTGTCCCGATGCTCGGCTGCAGAGATCAGGAAATGTCTCTCTGGCTGTGATTAGCACAGTGCCGTGCAGACTTCCTGGTGAGCTCTGCACGTGTACTATGCGAACACGCCAGAGCTCATCCTTAGTCACCAGTCATCTCTATGACCGTTGGAGGTCCGGGCACAATGTTATGACGTCATGCCTGGTACCTGGAAGTAAACAAAGCTGCAATCGCGGCTGTCGGCATTAGATCGGTGAATTTTTTTCACCGATCTAATGCTTGTAAGTCTGGAGGAGAGATGTAGGGTCTTATTAATCCCACATCTCTCCATAAAGAGGACCTGTCGCAGTGATTCCTATTACAAGGGATGTTTACATTCCTTGTAATAGGAAATAAAAGTGATAAAAAAAATGTAAAACAAAGTGTAACAATAAAATAATGAAGTAAAATAAAAATAAAATAATATATATATATATATATATTTTAAACACCCCTGTCCCCAGTAGCTCGCGCTTAGAAGTCCCACCCACACATGTAAACACTGTTCAAACCGCACATATGAGGTATCGTCGCGTGCATTAGACCTCCTCTGTAACTCGAAAATAGTAACCTGTAAACAAATTTTAGGCCGCGTACACACGACCAAATAAATCCGATCAAATCGGTCTGACAGACCGATTTGATCGTATTTGTCTGCTGGGATATATTGGTTTGATCGTGTACACACGATCAAACCAAAATCCCCGCCGGCAGACAGCGCGGTGACGTGGCGGTGACGTTGATGCCGCCACGTCACCGTCACCAGGAAGTAAAACACTTCTGCGCATGCGTCGATTCCATTCGACGCATGTGCGGACAGATATGTCCGCTGGTTAGTGTACTAACCAGCAGACATGTCGGACGGACGGGTTCCCAGCAGACAGATTTTAAAGCATGCTTTAAAATTTGTCTACTGGAAAAACCTGTCTGTCTGCCCGTACACACGATCGAAATGTGTCTGCTGAAACGGTCCGTCGGACCGTTTCCAGCAGATAGATTAGATTGTGTGTACGTGGCCTAAATCGTCGCCTATAGAGATTTTTGAGTACAGAAGTTTGGCGCCATTCCATGAGTGTGCGCAATTTTAAAGCGTGACATGTTAGGTATCTATTTACTCTGCGTAACATCATCTTTCACATTATACAAAAAAAAATGGGCTAACTTTACTTTTGTTATTTTTTAATCCATGAAACCGTTTTTTTTCCCCCAAAAAAAAGAGTTTCAAAAATTATTGCGCAAATACTGTGCAAGAAAAAAAGTTGCAATGACCACCATTTTATTCCTTAGTGTGCCTGCTAAAAAAAATATATAATGTTTGGGGGTTCTGATTAATTTTCTAGCAAAAAATTGTGATTTTTTACATGAAGGAGAAAAGTGCCAAAATAGGCCCGGTTGTCAAGTGGTTAAACAGAGATTTAGCAGTGACACATGCTTTTTCATCAATTGGTAATGGACCTGCAAATATAAATTGATCAGTAGTTAACTTTGGCTGTCCATATTTTAGCTGATGCAAAACTGTCCTGCTGCTGCCCAATATCTATTAGGGTCATAACAAGAATTGGGAGACCACAAACGAAATAGCAGTGTAACCATGGCCAGTAGCAGGACAGGTTTATTCAGGGATAATAGGCCAATTGGCCAAACTGTACTAGAGGCAAAGAGCACAGGTGTTGTACTACTTGAATTAAAGGGGTTGTAAAGGTAAAAAAAAAAAAAAATCAGTAAGCCTGCACAGAGGCGTATCTAGTGAAAATAGCGCCTATGGCAAGAACTAAAACTGCGCCCCTGTCAAAACATTTGAAACCCATCTTTCAGATAACCTTAACAAAAAAAACAGCTAACAAAGCTAGTGATATTTATCATCCCTTGTGATACCTTGGGTAATGACATATCCTCTTTATGGAGAAATCTGGGGTTTATTAGACCCCTGATCCCTCCTCTGCCCTCCAAGGCCAGGTACAGTAAATACTAGAAGTGATGAAATCTTCATCACTTAAGGCCTCCGTTTTCACAGAGGAGAGGGAGAAACTGATGTTCCCCCCTTCTTCTTTGTGCGCTGCCAATCCGGACAGATGGAATGGGAGAGCCTGAGAAAAGGGGAGGGCTGTGGCTGAACGCAGCAGGGATAGCGCTGCCATTGTCCTTTAGCTAAGGTGCTGAAAAGAGGATCCTACCTATGCTCGGGGGGAGGGAACAAGAGGCCCTCAGACCCTGGTAAGTGCCTTGCTGCCCAGCCACTCAACAGCGCCCCCTTTATATGGCGCCCATGGCTGCCATACACTAGATACGCCACTGAGCCTGCATCCCTATTGGTGGAGGGTCTATATGCTGCACACAAGAAGTCACGTCTAATTCTATATCACTTCAACATTCGAGTTTCAGACATTTGTGTGACACGCGGTGGACTTTTTGGCTATTCAATGGTCACAATTTATTCATATATGGACTTATAATTGGTTTACATTTTGTATATCAATTTTATCACTGTGAGACATCACTGGGTATTTTTTTAATACCTGTTTGCATTTAATGAGCATTCACTATTTATGTTATTTTAAATACAATTATTTTGTTATTTATTGTATTATTCTAAGCACTACACATAAACAACATATATCTTCATTTGCTTCTTTTTAATTAGCTGTGTCAGCAGCTTCACTTTTTCACTGGCAGCGCAGGGTTACTTACAACAAAAAAAAAAATTCCCCAAATAGCTTCCTTTACCTTAGTGCAGAGGTGTCCAAACTTTTTTCAAAGAGGGCCAGATTTGATGAAGTGAACATGCGTGAGGGCCGACCATTATGCTGACATTCTTTGAACAATTAAAATTTGGTCTAAGTGTTTGCCCGAGCACTAATACACGGCCCAACAAGAATTCTCCTGCCTTTGTGGCTGTGTGTGTTGAAGAGATGAGCTTGGGCGTGCTATTTGGATATAACGTATTTATCGGCGTATAATGCACACCTTCACTTTAGGAGGAAAGTTTCAGGGAAAAAAGATGTAAATAAAGAACTGTGAAGCAAAATAAGGGTCATTGCCCATAAATGCAGCCCAATCAGTGCCATTCATGCAGCCTGTCCCCTCTGAGGCAGCACCGATAAATACAGTATATATCCAAATTACCAGGGGGGGCACATTAAACTGGAACGGGGGCCGCAATTGGCCCCCAGGCCAGACTTTGGACATGCCTGCCTGTCCTCCTTCACTTACCTCATCCTTCGATTTTGCTTTTAAATGTCCTTATTTCTTCTGATAAATACTCACTTCCTGTTCTTCTGTGTGTAACTACACAATGTAATGCAAGGCTTTCTTCCTGGTGTGGAGAAAGCCTCTTGAGGGGGAGGGGGTGAGCAGGAGTGTCAGGACACCCACTAACACACAGCTCCTTTCTCTATCTGCAACGTAGAGAGCGTCCTGACTCTGCTGCTCTCCCAAGGATGAGGTGAGTGAAGGAGGACTGCACTGAGGTAAAGGAAGCTATTTAGGGAAAAAAATTACCTTTACAACCCCTTTAAGAGACAGTGGGTGACACAATAGCAATTTTACAGTGAAAAATTGGCCACCAGCAAGACAAATTGATATAAATAAACCTGGGCCCAAACTTACTAGAGACAAAGAGCTCAAACTGGGGGTTTACTACAAGAATTATTATACAGTAGAGGATACAGCAGTGTAACATTGACCAGCAGTAGGGCATGTATAATCAGGGATAATAAACAGGCATATATCTAACTTTTATTTTACCTTTGGAGATGAGGAGGTGCGTTAAATGTTAATGAGTTTGGGTGCACACTGTTTTCCCACTTTTTTTCCTTCAAACAACAGTACGCTGGGAACAAAAGACAGATTCTAATAACAGATGGTCAGGAGCAAGTCAATGCTCCACTTTGAGCATTCCACCCCAAAGAAGGCTCTGTCAGCATCAATAAATAAATGAATTCCTATATAAGTTGTACCTGTTTATCTCCAGGCTGATCTCCTCTACAGCCTCCTAAAGCACACATTTAACAGAGCATTGCTCAGCTCTGGAAGGCATAGGGCAGGGATCTGATGTCAAACACACCACAGCATAGAGCAGGGAGCTGAGTGTAATCTGATACCTAAATGGAGGATGGAATGGGTACCACCCCCTCTACACAAGCTTATAGGGAAACATGCACCATTTAGGCGGTCAATCACCTGCTGTATGCTGCAGGGGTGGCAGGGCCGTCTCCCACGATTGCTTGGTCTTGGCATAGACTGTCAGGCTGGGATCACACCATTGCTAATTTGATGCGTGTTCTCCGCATCCAATTCACAATAGCAGGAGATTTCGAGCTGCTCTCTATGGAGCCGGTTCATATGTCTCCACTGCAGGTCTGGTGTGAATTTGCACAGGAGACCTGTGCGTCTTTTGATCCATTTGAGGTCCGAATTCAGCTGAAACGGTGAACGGGGACGCACAGGACCCCTGCTCGGTATTAGCTGTGAACCCAGCCTTAGAAGTAACTCCTGCAGATGAATGAGAGAGCAAACAGAGATCACACTGGGTGCTTTGGATCACGACAAGAACACATTATAGAAGGATATGCTTTCTGATTTTTCATTTTGGAGGTTTACAACCACTTTGAATAAAGAATTCATTCTTATTTGTTGTACCCAATTAGGACCAATTAAGATTCCCTCTTCTGAAGTCAGTCCAGTATAAGATCAATTTTATCTGTTTTTAATGTGTATACAGACTGCAATTAGCTGATAGGGGTTTAAAAAAGCTGTAGCTATACATAAACTTTAATGTTCTGTTAAATTATCTGTGATTGGTATATAATGTCCTACACTCTGTGCTAATGTCCCATTTCTGTTTTTTCTCCATCACTCTCATCGTAGTTTCCAGCAAAGGTTTGAATGCCTACGCAATTAATATCCAGTGAACCAATACTAAATATTAATAAATAAAGTGCTTCCAAAAAATATATATATAAATGAAGTGCTTTCCAGATTTCTGATAATATAAAGACAAAGGGCCAGATTCAGGTAGATGGGAGTATCTTTCCTCTGGAGTAACGCTTCTCATTTACGTTACTCTGAAGACCCTTTCGGCGCAAGTACTGTTATTCACATAGCAGTTGCGCGTAAACTTGCGCCAGAGTAACGATAATGCGCTGGCGTAACCCGACGCAAGGGGAAGTGGGTGTGATCATATGTAAATGATGGGCGGAGCCCAGCGCAGAGGCTTACGTTCAGCGCATCAACCACGGAGCATGCGCAATGAGTGAGGCTCCACTCGCCCCCTTTGTGCGCATGCTCACAACTTCCGTCGGCACCACTTCACGGGAAACGTCAGCGCAATGCCTTCCGTTGGGCATTTAAATGCGCCCGTAGAAGCGCCATTCCGGCACTAAAGTATATCCTGCTCCCCCTCCCCGCAGTGATGTTACTTTTGTTCTGAGATGGCTGCTCCCGTTCCCCGCAAACACACAGGAGAAAGCTGAACTTTAATGGCCAGGAGCTGACAGCCGTCATCTCGGCTATGGAGACCTATGATGTCTTCCTCCATGGCTGTAAAACTTGACAGACAAGCAGGGACAGAGGTGTTGTCCTGCAAGTGGGGGTGCTCAGCTAGCTCTTATCGTCGGTAACGCTGCTGTAGCTGCTCTCCTGCTGACCTGTGGCCGTCTGGAGTAAAGATAAAGCAGCCTTTTGTAGAAATAACTTTGCGCCGGACAGACGAGATACGCGCGGCGCATGTAGCCAGCGTATGGTGCTAATCCGTTCGTGAATTGGGAAAAATCCCTCATTTGCATATTTGCAGGGGAAATCAATAGGCGCGACTGATGCGCCAAGCGAAATTAAGCGTTGACGATACTCTGGAGTCGGAACGTTCCGCCGGTCGCAAATGGCCCGTTATTGGGCGCATCTAGTTTGGTGGGTACGGGCACATAGAAACGACGGCGCATCTTCACAGTTACGTGGCGCATATCGAAATACTCCAGCGCAAGTGTTGCTGAATCTGGCCCAAAGTTAGACACCACTCCTAGGTGAAATTGAAATCAGGAGGACAACGATACCCAGATGATCAGGTTTAAAATCTCCAATGATGTGATGGATTGCTCTCAAACCTTCATTGCTTTTAATCCTTCATAGACCCGTGTTGCTCAAAAAGAAAAGAGTGACATAACTCATTGCACAGATAAATAAACTGGGAAGGACATAAGTGTAGTAAAACCACAGTTTCACTCACACATGCCCCGCAATACGATCGCATATAGGAAGGTCAGTTGCATAACAGAACTCCTCACTTACATTGGATGTTGACTTCTATTATAAGGATTAATCTTAATTCATTTCTTAAGCGCTACACTTTTGGAGTTACAAAGGTCCTTTGAAAAAGTCACGTGTCCAGTGACGTTACGCGTAAGGAGGAGCCATCGACCTCAGTGCCGTGTGAGCACGGACAGCTACTTTGCAAATATGTATTCTGCTACATGCTTTTAGTTTAAAAAATCCCAATTAGCATATATTGATTGGTTTGCGCAAACGTTTTTGTGTCTACAAACTATGGTATAGATTTAAGGCCTTTTATTTATTTTTTACTAGTAATGACTACGATCATCAATTTTTAGTGGGACTACAACATTGCAGCGGACAAATTGAACACTAAGTGACACTTCTTGGGGACCAGTGACACTGATACAGTAAACATTGCTAACAAAATGCACTGTTAGGCCCCGTACACAACAGCAAATGAATCTGTTCAAATCGGTCTGACAGACCGATTTGAACAGATTTGTCTGCTGGCTGTTTTGGTTTGATCGCTGTACACACGATCAAACCAAAATCCCCACTGGCAGACAGCGCGGTGACGTGGCGGTGACGTTGACGCCGCCACGTCACCGCACCAGGAAGTAAAACACTTCCGCGCATGCGTCGAATCCATTCGACGCATGTGCGGGCAGGTATGTCTGCTGGTTAGCGTACTAACCAGCAGACATATCGGTCCGACGGGTTCCCAGCAGACAGATTTTAAAGCAGGCTTTAAAATCTGTCGGCTGGCCAAATCTATCTGCTCGCCCGTACACACGATCGAATCTGTCTGCTGAGACGGTCTGTCAGCCAGTTTCCAGCAGATAGATTTGATCGTGTGTACGCGGCCTAACGGTTTAAATGTCACTGGCATGGAAGAAGTTAACATCAGGGGCAGTCAAAGGGTTAAATGTGTTCCCTTGGAGTGCTTTCTAACTGTGTGGGGGATGCTAACACTAGACAGAGAGAGAGAGAGATCTGTGTCCCGATTACTAGGAATCACAGATCTCTCTCTTTGGCTGTGACAGAATGACGGTCTGCCTTGTTTACATAGGCAGACCGCCGTTCCGTCATTCCCGAGAATGATCGTGGGTGGCCATCATGCGCGCCGGCCGCTGTGTCCAATCACAGCAGGGAGCGCAGACAATGTACAAGTAAGTTGTTTGGCGCAGTCGGGCCGCCCTGTCACAGTATATGTACGGAAGGCAGTCCGGAACTGGTTAAATGTAGCGAGGATTGGATTAACAGCCATTGATCAGTTTTCAAACCTGTTGCCAAATGCATTTTAAATGCCTTTTTGATGCACGCCACTCGCTTTTATGTTGTTTTTAAAGTTTGTTCTCTTGGTATGTTTCTGGTAACGTGACTGGACGGGAAGCAGGCGCATCGATGCAAACATGTTTTGTGAACTATGCGCCTTGTATAAGAAACAAACAATAAACAATAAATAAACTTTTATGAATCTTCCAAAGCACTAAAACTCAGAAAAATATGGTCATGTTGTATTCAAAATGCGCAGTACTGTAATGGGAACACACTATCTTTATTATGGGAAACCCCAACACATGTGTTTTGGCACATTGGAATGGGTGTATTAAAATGCAACAGGGTAGATATAATAAAAAAAGAAAGGCTACACTTGTGTGATGTCCCCGACTTTTCTATGCTTTACAATTTGTGCTGCCGCTCAGCATGATGTAGTGCAGGGGAGGGTACAGACACACAGTCAAGGAGTCAGAGGTAAGAAGAGAATTTTCATGCAGCCTTGGGAAAAGATTCTCACCTTAAGTTTTTATTGGGTATTCACTAGATTTTTTTTCTCTTTCTTAACCCTTTTGTGTACCCTTATATTGAAAACAGATGTCCCTTTATTTATTGCTAAATTATTTTCCATTTACTTTAGATAAATTATTTGTAATTTTGCACAAGAAAAACCCGAAATGTCAAACAATTCACAGAGCAACGTCTTTTTAAGGCATGAGTTATGTTAAAACAGGATACAACGCTTTCCTTTTTTTTTTTGTAACAAATAAACTAATTTTATTTCCTGCTGTTGTCTTGAAAATATATTTGAAAACTCTCCCACCAATATCAGCTTTCTTTCTTATTGCATCCATACACACGTTAGGTAGGCTCTGCATGCACCTGCATGATGTGCTTCCATCCATTTCTGGAAAGTGTGCCAAATCTCCGTTCCTCTGTACAGCCGTTCCATGGAAATTAGCTAAGCTCCTCTCTTTTTTTTTTGCCTAGAAAACATCTGCTTTTAGTGATAGCAGCTGTGACAGTCGAAACAGTCAACTAAGCTCTTCAGAATTCACTTGTACAAAAGAGCTTTTCACAAGGATGATAAATGACCAGAATTACACCATAGCATTTAAGTACCTAATTCTAACCTAACTGGTAATGAGCAACATACTTTTGCACCTGTCACATTCAGAAAAACTGCTATTATTTATCTTTCAAGCAATCTTTTTTTTTTTTCGGTTTCATTTTCTGCCATTAGGCCTTAAGCCTCATCGAGAAGACAGAAACAATGTCTTAATTGGCTGTCAAACGAGCATTATATGCAAACGTGATCTGTTGTATTGATCTCGAGAATTCCCGCAACACAATGGCAGGGATGGGATAACGGCTTACATTGTGCGGCCTAAAATTATCATTAATAGTTTGGCTCATCATTTGTGTTTTTGGGAGACGCAGAGCAACCTCGGGAGCGCGGGAGTCAATATAAACCGGGGCATTCTGGATAAGAAAAGAATACTAAAGTTGCTAGCAATTTGGGATATGCCATTTATATTCAAATTTGCAAGATGGACAAAATGGATGGGTTATTTAGGTTAGTTGATGCCAATTGACTAGTTTAATGAATTAAACATGAACTTTAAAATGACAATGAGTTGCAAATTGCTAAGATCAGATCCTGAATTTGAGTTTTCACCTTTGACCTGTGAAAATTTCATATTATTGTATCTTCAAAAAGAAAATAGTGCATGATTAAAATGTAACTATCGCCTGCCACATTTATCCCAAAATTGATCCTTGAGAAGTCATGGTGAATGTAGTATGCAATTAGAAGAAATCATTTAATTGTCCTATTTTCTTAGTATAAATCAGAGGATCCATGAGTCTGTCTACATTTTAAATTTAGGTCTAGAACATGTTTATGGCACTTGGAGCAGTACTGTTTTCAATTTTATAATTGCTAAATTATGTTAAAAACATTTGTAATTAAAAATGCAAAAAAAATTGCAATTATTTAATGAGAAAAAAAACATGTGCAAATTGCATTTATGCATAGCAATCTAGCAAGAAAAAACCCCCTTTATGGCTGTGCTAGGGTCCATTTACCTAAATAATAAAAAATAATAACAATAGTAAAATAGTGTGTTTCCATATCAGTGGTGCAATGTGGTGTGTTTTAAAAAATACATGTCTTTTTCTTCTGCATTTCAGTGCATTGGGAGACATAGGAGTCAGTGGCACACATCAAAAGCATATAACATATTTTTTCATGCATTGGAAACAGGTATTAACAATCCTTGGTAAATGGCTGTTAACCCTACCCAATCCAAATTTTTAATTTATAAATGCACATCAAACATGTACACAAAGGAAATACATGTTAACGCATAACAGTGGGGTTGATTTGCTAAAGGCAAATCAACTTTGCACTACAAGCAGGGGAGGGCTGGTAGCCTTAGGCCTGGGGGGCAAGTCCAGTCAAGTGGCCCATTGAACCACCGAATACGCGCAACATCACCAGTGCCCATCAGCGCAGCCTCACCAGTGCCCATCAGCGCAGCCTAACCAGTGCCCATCAGTGCAGTCTGTTCAGTGCATGGGGATTAGAGAGGAGAGCAGCCGGATTACACAGAGTGGAGATCTCCTGCTTACCCAGCATGGCCGATGTGATACGAAGTCCCACCTCCTGGACTAGCTCCTATGATGGACGTCATCGGTGTCCTGTCTATTATAGGAGACAGTTAATGAGGCAGGACTTTGTATGACAGCGCCTGCCAGGTAAGTGAGAGATCCCCGCTCTGTGTAATCTTCCCCTCCGAGGCAGCCCAATGGGCATAGCGGACACATGGCAGGGCCAGCCTTGGGCGCCCTCCCACTGCCCCAGCTTGCGGTGCACCCGCCCCCGATTGACCCTGCAAAGCAGGGACAAAACCAGGCACAGACCTGGTCCAGGGACAGTGTCCTCAGTCCGGGGACTGTCCCTAGAGACCGGCGACGTCTCGTCACCCTAGGCTAGTGGCCAGCAGGACCCACAGGTCAGTGGGCAGCAGGATCCAGAGGTCTGTGGCCAGCTCCCAGCAGGATCCAGATGCTGTAGTTCCTGCTGGGAGCTGTCCGTGGACCTGTGGGTCCTGCTGGCAATGACCAGCTCCCAGCAGGATCTACAGGCCATGGCCATATCCCAGCAGGACCCACAGTGTTGAGGCCTATTTGTAGGTTACTGGGTGGGCACTGGCCTGGGGCTGGGTAAATAGGGTGTATGGGGGGGTAGATGGGATGTGGGGTTCAGCTGCAGGTGTCAGGGTCTCTCACCTTAGCGATGGCAGCTGCCCGTGCCAGCTCAGCAGGTCCTTGCATGGCCTCCTCCAATCCTGGGGGTGTGAAGTGATGCTATGGTCCTGGGGTCAAGTAAACTTGCAGCCCGAGTAACATGGGTCCCGACTTCATGGTGCGCCTTGCTGCCCTGGGGTGGACTAATAACACCCAGGGCCCCCCGGATTAAATAAAGCAAGGGCCCCCTGTCAGGCCCTGCCCCTGGCCAAAACATGACCCGCCGCTGGCCTGACAGAGGGATGGGCGGACATAGGGGGGTGGGCTGACAGAGGGACGGGCAGACAGAGGGGGTTGGGCTGACAGAGGGATGGTCGGACAGAGGGAGGTGGGCTGACAGAGGGACAGGCGGACAGAGGGGGGTGGGCTGACAGAGGGACAGGCGGACAGAGGGGGGTGGGCTGACAGAGGGACAGGCGGACAGAGGGGGCTGGGCTGACATAAGGGAGTGTGCTAACACAGGGACAGGCCGACAGATATAAAACAAATACATATTTAAAAAAATATGTCTTAGCTAAGTGTTTTGTATGTGCAGCTAAACCCCCAAAAAACGAATAAAGCACCATTGTTTCCTTAACAGCTACAGAGGAAACAACTTTAAAAACAGATGAAGAAAAACTGGCTGATGAAATTGCACTGTCGCCAGAATCAATGAGACAACTAAGCAAAACAGAGAGGGGTGGGCTGAGAGAAACCCCACACTAGCAAAGAGAAACGTGACTCCGGCAGCAAGTGGTTATGGTGATACGATCACCCACAGACCAGCCAGCTCCGCTGAGCCAATCGCACTGCGCTCGCGTGAACTCGAGTCCCAGAATGCCACAGCGTGACCACATGACCCTGGTCGGCAAATCACAGGGCGCTTGTGTAGACTACAATTCCCAGAAGCCACAGTCTGCAGCCAGACTCCGCGGCCATGCCCCTGGCTGACTCCCTCACAGAAAAATGAAAAAAAAAATTGGCAGCAGGTGACCGACGGCCATTTTGATTATAAGTTTTGCTTATAAGTTGGAACGGCCTGGGGGGGGGGGGGAACCTCCACCCTGTCCCCAGGCCCAGCCCGCCACAGATCGCTGTAGGTCTGAAGGGCAAATGCAAGGACAGTAAAAAAATAGAATTTCAGAATTTTTGCTTGCATATGATTGGATGATAATGAAAAATCAGCAGAGCTTGTCCTCATTTCAGATCTTCCCCTCAGAACTAAAGCGACTGCACTTCAAAGTGCACTTGTAGTGAAAATTGGATTTGCCTTTAGTAAATTCAGTAAAGCCCATTGTGTCACCACCCTAACACTACCAAAAAAATGCACCTCTGTGCATAGATTTAGTTGGGTCATTAGTTATTGTTAATAACTCATGTGGTAGGCCCACAACTAAAAATAGGTATATTTGAAATATTTTGTATAACTATTCGAATTGGAATTAATAAAGGACTGCCGATGTAATTCAACAGTACCAAAACCCTACCCTCATGGAATTCCTGTAGACATCTTCAATGAACATCAAAGTCTGCACAAGCTGTTTTATGTGCAACAACATTTGTATCTTAGTCCTGAGATTTACAGAGCTTTTCAACAATGCATAGTCTTGCCTAGCAGGACAGGGTGCCTTATTTTGTACTGCAATATTGATTGATACTAATTGGACAGCAAAAAAAGAGGCAACACATTGATGAGCTCATATCTCTGTCACTCTGTTCTCTCCTCCTATCTGCAGCCTCCTTGTGCTCCAACACACCTGATTGACTTTGTGTGCTGCCTCTTTCTCCCTCTCTCTGAGCCCTGTTGAACAATAGACTGCAAGAGGCAGATACCAGGTCAAATTCAGGTAAAAATAAATAAAATAAATGTAATCACTATTATTGATTACAAAGCTTTAATTATTTGGGGCTGCTCATGTCTGCCAGTAGTTCAGCTTTAAAGTGGTTCTAAAGCCTTGTTTTTTTTTTCTTTCTTTAAAATAATAATTACATCATACTATTACGTACCTGGTGATGACTGGAATGTTGTGGAGACTTCTCTTGCACCTCCTGCCCAACACTCCTGAAAGTGGAGATAGAGAGTGTGAGGAAACGGAGTGGCGTGAGTGCCGGTGGGAAAGATGGTAAAGTCCCCTCTTAGGTGAATGAAGCTGGAGGTTGCAGTCCTTAGAACAGGATACAGAAGCAGCTTGGCACCAGAGCAGGAGATGGTAGCAAAGCCTGTATGCAAGCAGTGACCAGCGGCAGCCAGGTAACAAAGGACTGAGACAGCAGGCAGAGCAAGTTCAGGAAGCAGGACAAGGTCAGCAACAGCCGGGCAGTGCAGGACAAAATCAGCAGGCAAAGATGAGTCTAGTAAAAAGGTCGAGGTCAGATAGATCAGGTGAACAAGGTTAATGCAGGAGCGAATGCAAAGTCCAAGAGAAAGCTAGGTCATACACAGGTTCAATGGATCAGGTCACAGGAATACATGTACAAGCTTAGGACCATTCAGCAACTGTCATGGTGACAGGCCAGTTTAAATATTACAACACAATTGCAGTGCTCATGCCCTCAGAAATAGTCCAAATATTGTATAAAATATAGGTATAGGATAAAAGTCCATATAGAGCAAATCCACACAAAAGGGTGTTCAGAGGGTTCCGTCACCAAGATGAAAGGTTCACACTGACCCTTACCCCAAGAGGTGGGCTACTCTGTCAAAATGCGCTTAAAATATGCTTTATTCCCACTCTCCATACATGTAAGATGCCGGTTGTTGAAAGACAAACAAGCTCCACCTTAGGCAGGGACTCGCACACTTCAGTGTGCTCTCTGCTGACGTCACTGATATCAGTCCAGGCACCGAATCATCCCGACAATAGAAGTCTGGATCCGCTAGGTGCCTGGACTAAGAGCCCACTCAGCCTTTCAGTGAGCCGCTGAGAGACTGAGCCAGCCGCTCCCGGCCTCTCCACAGCCCAGCGCTCCAATGAGCGAGGAGGGAGTAGAGCAGAGACCTGTGACTGACAGTCTACAGCTCTCTGCTCAGGGAACTGTCAGAACTGAGCGATCAGCAGTGTTGGATTTCGCCCAGTTCTCAGTGTAGAGGCACCAGGGGACAGATGCAGCATCGGACCGATGCATCCACCGAGGTAAGTATGAGTCGAAAAAAAAAAAACCCATACTTCTCTTTTGAAGAGATAAGCAGCACTAAAGTGTAAAATGGATGAAAGTGTTATATTTGTCCTGGTGACCACTGGAACAGAAAGTTAGTGGGGAAATTCTGAAATCTTCTAATGGGGAAACTTGTTCCAGTGGCACCTGTATAAGAATAGACTTTCTCACTTTGGAAATTTCTCAAATGGATATCAATGGATACAATCCAGCAGGGGTTTTAACCATTCCCAAATAATAAAAAAATAAATAAAAAATAGATTTTGCTGTAGACATACTTGAACTATCTTATTACTGTGTTCTTTACCACTTGCCTACAGGGCACTTACAGCCCCTTCCTGCCCAGGCCATTATTCAGCTTTCAGCGCTGTCGCACTTTGAATGACAATTGGGTGGTCATGTAACACTGCACCCAAACACATTTTTTTATAATTTTCTTCACACAAATAGAGCTTTCTTTTGGTGGTATTTAATCACTGCTTGATTTTTTACAAAAAAAAAAAAAAATATGTTTTTTACTTAGTTTCTGTCAATAAATTTTGTAACAAAGTAATTTTTCGCTTTCACTAATGTGCGCTGATGAGGCGGCACTGATAGGCTGAACTGGTAAGCATTGATGAGTTGGCACTTATGAGCACTGATGAGGTGCCACTTATGGGCACTGATTAGGTGGCACTGATGTGGATTAGGGATGAGACGAACACCCCCGCGTTCGGTTCGCACCAGAACCGTCGAACGGTTTGATTGTTCGCACGAACATTTAGAACCCCATTGAAGTCTATGGGACTCGAACGTTCAAATTCAAAAACGATCATTTTAAAGACCAATTTTCAAGTTATTGTTGGAAAACGTCTTTCAGAACCCATGTCTTGCCCCAGGGAACATGTATCAATGGAAAAAAGTCTTAAAAACAGTAGTTTTTTCAGGAGCAGGACTCCTGAAAAAACGACCGTTTTAAAAACGTTTTATTTAATTGATAGTAGTATCAGTGGAAAAAAAGTTTTAAAAACGGTCGTTTCGTTTCACTCGAATTTGCCACGAACGATCGTTTTTGTTCGAAATTTGACGAACGATCGAACGGACGATGTTCGAGTCGAACATACATTTGTTTCGAACGCGAAGCTCATCCCTAATGAGGAGGCACTAATATGCCACACGTATCTGCACTGATATGTGGCACTGATGAGCACTGATAGGCGGCACTGATGGGCACTAATAGGCGGCACTGGTAGGTGGCACAGATAGGCAGTGCTGATGGGCACTGATGGGCATTGATGGGTGTTACTGATGGGCGACGCTGATGGGCATTGATTGACAGCAGTGATGGGCATTGATGGGCAGCACTGTTAGCCAGCAAAGACTGGCTTTGCGAATAGGCACTGATTTGTGGCACTTGTGGGCAGTGGTGGACACTGATTGCTGCCACTGGTGGGCAATGGTGAGCACTGATTGGTGACACTATTTTTTATAGAGGAATGATGATCAGCGCCCTGATTACATTTCTAGATGTCCCCCTGCATGGAGATGAATGAATGAATGAATGAATGAATGAAAACTTGTATAGCGCGGCACATGCGAACTGAATCGCCTCTGGGCGCTTGTTGTTCCTGTCTCCTTTGATATCAAAAGAGATGTGTCTTAACCTTTTTCCTAAATGCTAGGTGGTTCTCCTCCAACCGAATGCTGGTTGGTAAAGCGTTCCATAGTCTGGGACCTTGGATCGCGAATCTTCTTTCTCCTTTGGACTTGAAGTTGGCTTTCGGAACCTGGAGCAGGTTCTGATTCGTGGATCGCAAAACGCGATTGGGGTTATGCGCTTTTATTATTTCGCATAAATAGAGGAGGGCATTTCCATGGACACATCTATGCGTAAGACAGAGAGCTTTAAAAGCAATTCTGTCTTTAACTGGCAGCCAATGAAGGGCTCGCAGTGAAGGTGAGATGGATTCCCAAGGTTTTTTCCCTGTCACAAGTCTGGCGGCCGTATTCTGAACGACTTGCAGACGAGCGATTTGGTACTTGGGGAGTCCGAGGTAAAGGGCATTTGCATAATCCAGCCTGGAGTTTACAACTGCTCCCACCACGACCGCTAAATCTTCTTTAGGGATGAACGGAGTGAGTCTGCGTAGTAGGCGCAGTAGATGGTGAGATCCGCTGACTACTGACCCTATTTGTGCGTCCATTGTCATAAAGGAGTCAAAAATGACTCCTAGGCTTTTGACTTTGGCGCTAGGGGTGATGATTTTGCCCAAAATAGGCGGGGGGGTCCACGCTGTTGAAAGTCGATTCCTGCGCTTGGCGTGAAACAGAAGAAGTTCTGTTTTCGCTCCATTGAGTTTAAGATAACTCTTTGTCATCCAGTCCTCTATCAAAGAGAGGCATGTCTCTAGATTAAGGTGGTGATCCTGTTTATTGCAGATGCGGAAATACAGTTGCGTATCATCTGCATATGAGTGGTAAAGCAGTTTTTGGCTACTGATAATCTCAAAAAGAGGACGAAGATAAATGTTAAACAGCACTGGTGACAGAGGCGAGCCTTGGGGGACTCCGCATGTTACTGTGCGTTTCTCAGACGTAAACGATCCTAACTTCACAGTTTGCGATCGGTTTTCCAGAAAAGAGGAGAACCAAGATAAATCGCCTTCTGCGACTCTGGCTACTTCAACAAGCCGAGTCAGCAGCAGTTTGTGGTCTACCGTGTCGAAAGCGGCACTTAGGTCCAACAGAACTAGAAGACAGGATTCTCCTTCGTCTGCGGCCTTGAGAACATCGTCCCATACTTTCAGCAATGCTGTTTCCGTCCCGTGTCCGGGACGGAAGCCAGATTGCAATGGGTCAAGTAGCTTGTAGGTATCTAGATGCTGTTGCAGCTGTTGTACCACTACTTTTCCATTATTTTTGAAAGTGTGTTGAGGCTTGTTATGGGACGGCGGTGGAGTGGGTCCTTGGGGTCCAGGGAGGGGTTCTTCATGATGGGTAGGATTGTACCCTCTTTCAATTGTGAGGGCACTATGCCCTCCAAGAAAGACTGGTTGATAAGCTGCGTGATGGGAGGAGCCAGGATGTAGGCGCATTCCTTCAGCAGTTTAGTGGGTATAATGTCATTTGGCGCTGTGCCATTACGCAAAGCGCCAATGATATTCTTGGTGGTCTCAATGGGGATGGGTTCCAGGGTAAACTTACCTGATATCGGAGAATTACTATGGGTGTTATGTGAGAGGCTGCAGGGGGGACTGAGGGGGGAATTGTTTTGCTGAATGCTTTCACGGATTGCCTCGATTTTATTAACAAAGTAATCCGATAGTTCATCACAAAATTCTTGTGTGTCCGAACTGGGGGCTTCAATGCAACTTGGTTTCATGGTCTGGGTGACCATCTTGAAGAGTTCACGGGGGCGGTTTAGGGCACCGTTGATAGCCTCCGAAAAATACTTTTTCTTGGCTTCGAAAATTCCTTTGTGGTATTTTCTCGTAGTCGCCTTGTAGATGGATAAGTTTAGCTCTGAAGAACATCTTTTCCAGGCAGATTCTGCCCTTCTGCGTTCTTGCTTCAATAACGACAGCTGGTTGTTAAACCAGCTGCGGTTGTTTTTCCGAATGCGGGTTATTCGTTTTGCCGCTACCAAGTCGGCTGACTGTAGCATGGCCGAGTTTATGGCATCCAATGTTTCAACGGCCGTTTGATGCGGCTGAGTTGTTTCTATTTTCTTCCTTAAGGTAGTTTTGAAGAGTTCCGAGTGGAGCTTCTTCTGACATCTAGTCCAGTGTATTGTCACTGGATTTGATGTTTTTGTTGCGGGGGGGATGGTGGAAATACTGAATATAATTGCATGGTGATCAGTCCATGGCAATTTTTCATTTTCCAAAATTTTTATTTCCAGAGCTTGTCTGAAAATAAGATCGAGTGTGTGACCTGAAGCATGTGTGGGCCCACATACTAGTTGCTGTAACCCTAATCCTTCCAGGTGGTCAATACAGGCATCGGCAATGGGGTCTTGTGAGGAGTTGGCCCAAAGATTGAAATCCCCAAGCAGCAAAAGATGTTTGCTGTTGAGGGTGTAAGTGGAGAAGAAATCCGTCCATGATGATAGCAGCTGCGATTTTGGGCCGGGCGGCCTATAGCAGAGCAGAATGTGGACGGTCTCCTTTGAACTTGCTTGCAGTTGCAGAGTAAGGGTTTCCATGAATGGAAGAGGGTTTTGGCGGACTGGTTTGGTGATCGTAAGATGAGTCTTGTGGATCACCGCCAGGCCGCCTCCTCTTTGCCCTATTCTGTTTTCCGTTATAATACGGTAATTTTCTGGCACCAGTTCTCCTAGAATGGTGCTACAGTCGGCTGTGAGCCAGCTCTCTGTAATAAAGAGACAGTCTAGGTCATTTTGTTGAATGAAGTCGCGGATTTCTAGTCGGTGTTTTACTGCCGATCTAGTGTTAATCAGAGCACATGATATGTGCTTGAGCTGGGGTAAATGGCAGAAATGTCTGACCGTCGATCTATGATCGATTCTCAAAAGTTGCTCGATTCTTAGAGCTTTTTTGGTGATGGCTGGCAGTATTGCGGCGCATCGCCTCAAACTCCAAATGGTTTCGGCAGAATATTGCCGACATGCCATGATTGCCAATACACCGGAGGGGGGGGGGGACTTGGGGCAGTGGGGGGAGGAATTGAACTCCTCTCTCCTGGCTTGGTCCAGAGGAAGGCAAAAAACCCTGGCGGCGCTCGGCCAATATGCTCCGGTAGGGAAAAAATTCCTTCCTGACCCCTGTAAGAGGCGATCGGGTAACCCCTGGATCAATTCTGTATGTTTGGAAAGACGGGGGGGGCTGGGGCTGGGAGGGTGACCCTATTGCTGGATCGGTGGGATGGCTGCCTGCTCAGGCAGTGTGATGTGAGCTGACTGATAAGGTGTTTCTCAAATAAAAATTGGGGGGTGCGAGGGGTGAAAGCAGGGCCGAGTGACTGTCCTTTTGGGATGGGGGGGGTTCCCTGGAAGCTGGCTGAGGACCGTAGTGGCTTGGGGAGCGGTGCGCCGTTAGGCCGCAAGTGAAGCCGCGGTCTTTCCTAGACCGCGGCCCCGCGATTCAGGGCGGCCTGGCGCGGTGCCCTCAAGAAAGCCCCAGAACGGCTGAAATTTCCGCGGGAAGGTATTGGCAGGAAGCCCCTGAAGGAGATGGCGGTGTGGGCGTGCAGGGGGTCAAAGAAAGGCACTATGGAGATCCTGTATTGCTGCGGCTTGATCCTGAAAAGGACGGCCGTCAGCAGCATTTGTGAAGGGCTCTTACCTGCGGAGAGCCAGGGAGCTGAGCTGAAGGAGTGAAGAGGAGAGATCAGGCTGGGGCACAGGACATTTCCAGGGCTGGAAAACTGGAGCGAGGACTGAGCTAGCAGGGCTAGTAGGGCTGGAGAGGGACTCTGCCTATCTGCCTCCTACGCCTGCCTGGAGCTATAGCACACACGCTCCTACTCTAGGAGACGTGCGCCGTGTGGAGCTCCTGTAGCTAATCCACCTGCCTCACTGCCTCGCTGACACTCGATTGGCTCTCCTCACCACACACTCTGTCAGATGATGGCGTCCCAGAACGAGAGCTGCACCGCCCGCCATCATTTGACGGTGGGCACCCGCACAGCATCCTTGTTTGCCCCTCCCATGCCCCTTTCTGTCGGCACTGGAGTCACATTGGCTGAGTAAGTGAGAGAAATTGTATGGAGAAGAGAATCATTGGAATACTAATCAGTACCAGTAGGCTAAGGTGTATTTTCTTTGGAAGAAATGTCCTACACGTGTAGATCAATGGCGGTTGGTGCACTATTTTTTCTGGGGGGAGAAAACTATTTATCCCGCTACCCCCCCATTTGGTTGGTCCATCAGTCAAGCCTCTTACCACCCCCCCCCCCATTTGGTGGTCCGTCTGTCCGTCAGTGAAAAATCCCCCACCCCCATCGCATGGTTGATCGGCAAACCACCCACTGGCCCGTCACTTGTTCATCCACTCACCAGCCCCACACTTTCCCTATCTACGTCATGGACAGCTGCGGCGGCTTCCCCCTTTGTCTCTTCCTTGGCAGCTTCCCCCTGCTGCATCTCCTTCGCGGTGGCTTCCCCCAGCATCTCCTCCTCGGCGGTTAAAACAGTCGCGATGGAGACAATAGCGAACATTAATTCACAATTGTCACACAACTGGGTGGGCTCAGGGAGCAATGCTCAGCACCCCGAGCCCACTTTTTTTGAAGAATTTTAAATCCTCAGGCTCTAATCATGTGCTTCTAAAAAAAACTCCATTGAAATCCATGCATCTGGAGCTCTGCATGTAGATTAGGAGCCGGGAGCATGGGTTAGGTGGGTGGTGCCCCTGCACCCCTAATGGAGCAGCCACCACTGGTGTAGATGTTGCTGCATTAGGTAAAATAATTTGTTGAATTTTTCATATTTTAGAATGGGGTGCATTGAGATTGTGCATCATTTTAAAGGTGTGCCTTATCTGGAAAAAAGTTGGGAAACACTGATTTAGAGATCAGCCTGTTCATAGCAAGGTGCTCTCTATAAGCTCTTCGCTAACTACCCCCAGTGCCTGAAATGTGTTATAATAAGAGTGGTTTTCAAGGTGGTAGAGCCTTTTTGGCTGTAGTTTTGTTTAGGAAGACTTTTATTTAAGTTTTTGAAAAGGCCAGCAATGTTTCAATTAAAGGAAATATCTGTAATAAAAATTCATAAAACCGCACGTTTACCCAACTGCTGCAAGATACCATCAGATCTGCACCCTTTCTGACATTTAAATGAATACAAATAAACCACAAATGGACATCTGGCAAGCAACGGCTATAAGGAAGGAACATATAACCAAAACAAGATTGCATATTAAAAGGTGCTCTGTGCCAATGTTCTTGTAATTGCATTGAAATGTTCCTCAATTACCTTATGCTATTGTGTCATCAAAATAAATACAAGCACAGAAATGTTAATACTTTAAACGAAGGCATTAGTTCTGAATTTTATTTTTAATGTTCTGTTTGACTGCGAGATTTCTGTTCATTGTTTTTGACAAATGCACATATGCAGCACTGGAAATTCCCATTGCAACTTTGGAACATTAAAATGTCCTACTGGTGCAAAATAAATGTATTTCACCTTGTGAACCCTCGTGTACGCACACTTGTTTTGTGATGAATGGGAGAGGAACTTTTTAATTTCCTTCTACATTTGTAAGTGCAGTAAATTCAATTCTTACTAATAGGCCTGTCTAATTTTGTTACCACACCTTCTAAGATCAGGTCAAGGAGATATAAAAGCTATACCTATATATGATAAAGGACAGCAATAGTCCTATATCAAGCAATTAAAAATGACGACTCTGATTTGGTGTATCTGATTGGTTAGTGTGCGTTACATTGCACATTTCTTGTACAAAATCAACCCAATAATGGGAAGACAAATCTATTATTTACTCAGAATTCAAATATATACACTTTATATACATTTTGTTTTACTGACAAATATTTACACACCTGTATACCTGTCCTTAGTTAATTACCATATATACTCGAGTATAAGCCAAGTTTTTCAGCACATTGTTTTGTGCTAAAAATGCCCCCCCTGGCTTATACTCGAGTCACCATTTTGTGCCTGATCTCCCGGACATTGGGGACCCGGTACTTGGCACACATGTAGCCCCACTTTTTTTCTACAAGTGTGCAAAGTTTGTTGTCCGAGGACCTACGGCCGAGGAGAACCGATTTTTCAAACCCGGGCACCCCTTCCATAGACTCTCATGTTAAACGTCTAGTCATGGACACAGTGAGGCATGGGCATAGTGAGGCACGGGCACAGTGAGGCATGGGCACAGTGAGGCATGCACATGGACACAGTGAGGCAAAGTGAGGCACAGTGAGGCATGCAGATGGACACAGTGAGGCAAAGTGAGGCAAAGTGAGGCACAGTGAGGCATGCAGATGGACACCCTAGGCTTATACTCAAGTCAGTATGTTTTCCCATTTTTTTGTGGTAAAATTAGGTGCCTCGGCTTATATTTGGGTCGGCTTATACTCGAGTATATACGGTACTCAAAAAAACATGAAGGATGAGGGTCCATATTAATTAGGAGATCAGCAATGGGAGCCTCCATGTTTCTCTAAGAAAAATAATTATTTACACTGTTGTTTTTTTTGTTGTTTTTTCTTCTTCTTTCCTTTAGGGCTCTTTCACATTGGTAGACCTTGCCAGAGGATCCCGCTGAGCAGGTGGATGACAGGTCTGTGTCCTATCCACTTATGCAGAATGAACACAAACACGGCCTGCTTTCCTCTATTGGCGGCCGGATGTAAATGAACCGCTTGTCTGTTTACATTCAACTGTCATCCAGTCTGATTCACCAGACATATCCCCATCTGTTTTTGGTGGATAGAATCGGATCAGATGTTGGAGGGTGTCCCTTTACATCCACTGCTGCCCATGTGAAAAGGGCCTGAAAGTGATTGTAAAGGTTTTTTTTTTTTTTTTTAAATAACAAACATATTATCCTTACCTGCTCTGTACAAGGGTTTTGCACAGAGCAGCCCCGTACTCTTTTTTAGGTGCCCCCACAGCGAGCCACTTAACATGGGGGCACCTGTGTGTGCGCACTCATGAGTCCTGCTACTGAGTCCATTGACACAGACAGCAGGAGTCAGTCCTGCCCCCGCCCCCCCCCCTGCTCCCTTGTCACTGGATTTGATTGACAGCAGCTGCTATCAATCTATCCAATGAGGATGGAGACAGGATGGATCTATATATATATATATATATATATATATATCATATAATTGCCAGGGATTAGTGGGCTAACTAAAAAAACAGCATAGCAAAAATATTCTGCTTTTCAGACATCTTCATTGACAGGTGCAGGAGTGCAGTCATCTCGGCACACATGCACAAGTGCAGCTCAGAGTACATTCACATAACTTCCGGTGATCCCTGTCTGTTTTGACTGTTTGTTTTAAGTTACATTGTCCCCAGTTGTTTCTGAGGACTACAGAACCCCATCCCCTTATGTTCTGGAGAAGAGGGTGTTCTAAAATGTTCTGAAGTCATGTCCTAGGATGACAATGATGCAGCTCCATAGATACAATGTTGTATGTAAGTGTTGCCCCCTAGCACAGGAAGTGTGCTACTGGCAGGTTCACCAGGAAAATAAAAAACAAATAAAAACCACCCCATATAATAACTAGTATACACTTCAATATCAGTCTGGTGAGTCTTCTGTCTGTAGAGCTATGGTGTCCAGAGCTGGTACAAGGGGAGGCCGGGAGGGGCGGGTGCCCTGGGTGGAGTGTGAGAGGAGGCGGGTTGTTAGCAGACATAAGAGTATCATTATCCTATGCCAGGCATCACTAATTGGTGGCCCGCGGTCTGCGTCTGGCCCAAGCTGCTCCTCTATCTGGACCGCCGCAATCGCATCATTGTCACCAGCCTCCTCCTCTATCATTAGCAGAGTAAAGAGGAGCGGACGGTGAGAGGCGGGACAATTCTGCACTAGGGGCAGGACCAGCACTGCATGGAGAGCAGTAGCTGCCTGTCACGTTAATCGGGAGATGATTGGCTGCTAGGAGGCGGTCCTAGCAGCCAATCACCATTTCGCTAATATGAAAAGTCAACATGACAGCTCCCGTGCCCCGCTAATTGCTGCTGTGCCTTCAGTTTAGGATTGTCCCGCCTCCTGCTTTCCTCTCTGTGAAAGGTAGGAGAGTGAAGGGAGGAAAATATATGGAACTGTGAAGGATGGGAAGGGATATGTGGGGGGTTATGTAAAGGGGGAAATACTGTGTGGGGGGATATGTAAAGGGACAATACTGTGTGTGGGGGTGATATGTTGTAAAGGGGGAAATACTGTGTGGGGTGATATGTAAAGGGACAATACTGTGTGGGGGGATATGTAAAGGGGCAATACTGTGTAGGGTGATATGTAAAGGGACAATACTGTGTGGGGGGATATGTAAAGGGGCAATACTGTGTAGGGTGATATGTAAAGGGACAATACTGTGTGGGGGGATATGTAAAGGGGCAATACTGTGTGTAGGGTCATGCAAAGGGGGAACTACTGTGTGGGGTGATATGTAAAGGGGGAAATACTGTATGGGGGATATGTAAAAGGACAATACTGTGTGTAGGGTCATGCAAAGGGGGAACTACTGTGTGTAGGGTGATATGTGAAGGGGCAATACTGTATGTAGGGTGATATGTAAAGGGGTAATACTGTGTGGGGGGATATGTAAAGGGGCAATTCTGTGTGTGAGGTGATATGTAAAGGGGGAAATACTGTCTGGGGTGATATGGAAAGGGACAATATTGTGTGGGAAGGGTCATGAAAAAAACAGGGGGGGCGCAGTTTGCCATCTTCGCACTGGGCACCAAATGGCCTTGTCCCAGCACTGATGGTGTCCATTGGTATCTGACACTACCATAGGAGGCTGTAGCTCTGGAGGAGAGGGAAGGCAGGATGTACCGCTTTCCAGACTGGTAGGAATTAATCATGGTTTATTTTTCAGGCTGCTTCTTACACTTTTATTTTTTATGTAACAATGGGATCGCTGTAAGCTATTGATTTTGTAGGCAACAGGCTATTTATGTTGTTTAAGGCGTTACTAAAAAAGCACATACTGTAAAGCGGCACATAGAGCTCCACCTACCAGTTGAAGAAAATACTGCACAATACACATTTCGAAAAGTTCGTATTTACCAAACTAAGACAAAAATAACATAGATCTTTTTTAAATCTTTTTTTTTATACCTCATTGAGACAAAGACAGAACCAAGGCCGGCTGCACAGAAGGAAAATGCAGGTATGGGGGAGGGGGCATTATAGCTCATTGAAAGAAGGATTTCCCGTTCTGGCTAGAATGTCCATTTAAGTTTACATGTCATTATTTAAAACCCATTTCTTCTATTTTCCAAAGCTGTAAAAGATATTTGTTGTTAACTGGTTTATTTGGTGATCTCTTGAATAGATAATGTGATTGCTCATGTTTCGGTCAATCATTTGATTATTTGTTAACACGTGTCTGGCAAGATTTAGCGGAGAGTTGTAGAACAGTGTTATCTGATCTGACAGCACCACATCTTCTAGCTTTCCCTTCACAATACTTAACCACTTGATGTTATGGACAGTGGCAATTCCATTTAATCGTGGTTTCTTACCATTTGTGCTCTGTATAGGGACCAGGACTGTAGATAAGAGAGAGATAAGGGCAATGCTAAAAAAAAAAGTGAAATTGAGCTTAAAGTGCGTTTTTTCCCTTGAAGCCAAATTTGAAAAAAACCCTGTTAAACATTTTGTATATGTTACCATTCACACATCATACCTAAAAATGATTTAAAAAATGTTTTATACCTTTCTAGTTGTTTCTTTGAATCAGAATTATACACAGAACTCCGTGGACAGCTTGTATTATTCAGAATAATTTGTAATGTGCTTATGTAGGGACAATTTAGGGACAGACTGGACTAAAAGTGCATCAATATGAAATGCAAAATCCAAGCTTGATGTCTTTAGCTCTAGGACAGACAGGATACAAATGTACTTTACAAATGATAATGAGATCTGTCAGGACAGTACAGGCAGAATTAATTATGGTAATTATAACTCAATAGCCCCCTTACATAGAAGAGGAAAGCTAGGTAAAATTTTTTTCAGTTTTTACATATTTACATAAGAAGAAAGTAAAAAGGTATGAAGCATCTTTTAAATCTTTTTACCCCCTTCATGACCAGGCCATTTTTTGTTATTAAGCACTGCACTGCACTGCTTAAGACCCGGACATTTAGGCAGCTAAAGGACCCGGCCAGGTTTTGCGATTCGGCACTGCGTCGCTTTAACAGACAATTGCGCGGTCGTGCGACGTGGCTCCCAAACAAAATTGGCATCCTTTTTTCCCCACAAATAGAGCTTTCTTTTGGTGGTATTTGATCACCTCTACAGTTTTTATTTTTTGCGCTATAAACAAAAATAGAGCACAATTTAAAAAAAAAAAAATGCAATATTCTTTACTTTTTGCTATAATAAATATCCCCAAAAATATATATAAAAATTTTTTTTTCTTAGTTTAGGCCGATACGTATTCTTCTACCTATTTTTGGTAAAAAAAAAAATGCAATAAGCGTTTATCGGTTGGTTTGCGCAAAATTTATAGCGCTTACAAAATAGGGGATAGTTTTATTACATTTTTATTATTATTATTATTATTTTTTTACTAGTAATGGCGGCGATCTGCGATTTTTTTATTGGGACTGCGACCTTATGGCGGACACATCGGACACTTTTGTGACATTTTTGGGACCAATCACCAAATACCACCAAAAGAAAGCTCTATGTGTGGGGGAAAAAAGGACGCCAATTTGGTTTGGGAGTCACGGCGCACGACCGCGCAATTGTCAGTTAAAGCGACGCAGTGCCGGAAGCTGAAATTTTGCCTGGGCAGGAAGGGGGTAAAGTGGTTAAAATGCATTGTTTACTGTGAAAATGACAATTGCAGTTTGGGAGTTAACCACAAGAGGGCGCTGAAGGGGTTATGTATGACCTCATCTGTGTTTCTAACTGTAGGGGGGTGTGGCTGTAGGTGTGACGTCATTGATTGTGGTTCCCTATAAAAAGGGAACACACGATTGAGTACGCCGCCACAGTGAAGAACGGGGAAGCTGTGTTTACACACAGCTCTCCTCGTTCTTCAGCTCCGGGGACCGATCGCGGGACTCCAGTGGCGATCGGGTCCGTGGGTCCCGCGGTCACGGTCACAGAGCTTCGGACCGGGTTGGAGGGCACGCTGCCCGCGACCCACGGTTGGCACTTAAAGAGGACGTACCTGTACGTGCATGTGCCCAGCCGTGCCATTCTGCCGACGTAAATGTGCAGGAGGCGGTCCTTAAGTGGTTAACTAGTGATTGTTCGGTCATAAAATTCTCGAAACTAAATTGACATTTTTTTTCCACACAAATAGAGCTTTCTTTTGGTGGTATTTGATCACCAGTAAGTTTTTTATTTTTTGCACTATAAACAACAAAAGACCTGAAATTTAGAAAAAAAAATAAAAAATGTTTTGTACTTCTGCTATAAAACATATGCAAACAAAAGAAATCTAATTTCTACATAATTCATTTTTGTAATTGGATTCCCAATAAGCGTATATTAACCTCTTATGGACCGCCGCATGTACATTTACGTTGGCAGAATGGCACCGACAGGCACATCAACGTATATATACGTTGCGGCAGTCCCCGTGGTACATGCGGCAGTCCCCGTGGCTGTACGAGCGATCCGGGACAAGGGGGCGGCTATTCGTTTTTGTCCGCCCCCTCTGGATCGCTCCCAGCCAATCCGCGCACTCCCCCGCCCTGCACTTCCTCCTCCTGTGTAAACACAGGAAGGAGGAAGTGATGTGATCTCTCCTCTCAGCGTTTTTTTCAACCGCCGCTGAGGAAAGATCACATCACACAGTAAGTCTGCACTAACACTACACATTCACCAGGACACACAGGCACATTAACCCCTTGCGATCACCCCCCCCCCCTCCCCCTGTCACAGTGTAACTGAATGCAGTAATCATACATGTATGATTACTGTATTTAGTGTCAGTGTGACAGTCAGTTAGTGTTAGGTTCAGGGTAGCCCCCATACCCCCCCTAATAAATTTTTAACCCCTTGATTACCGCCCTAGTTAACCCTTTCACTCCCTATTGCCAGCATCACTAAGCGATAATTTTTCTGATCGCTGTATTAGTGTCGCTGTTCCCGCTAGGTAGCTAATTTTTTTTTATTGCGATTTTTTTTTACTAAAGACATGTGGCTAAATTAATTTTGGCCTAAATGTCTGACTAAAATGTAGTTTATTGATTTTTCTTATAACAAAAAGTAAAAATTTTGTTTGTTTTTTCAAAAATGTCGCTCTATTTTTGTATATAGCACAAAAAATAAAAATTGCAGAGGTGATCAAATACCACCAAAAGAAAGCTCTATTTGTAAGAAGAAAAAGACACAAAGAAAAGAGAATCAGCTCTCTTTTTTTCCCGCCGGCAGTTTTTCCTATAAGAAAAACTGCGATGGAGCATACACACAGCCAGAATTCCCAGCCAAAGCTCCTGTCTGGAAAAACCGGCCGTGTGTAGGGGGAAAGACTGCTCGAGCAGGTTATCGGCTTTCCCCTCGGGATTTCCAACGGGAACTTTTCTCGTCGGAAATCCTGCACGTGTGTACAGGGCATGAGGCTGGGTTTCCCTGCATCTAATTCGCATAGCAGGAGAATGTGATCAGCTCGGTTTACATAACTACAGGGTGGCTGCAGAGCGCACTGCACAGAAACATTGTGCATCTTTTGCTCCATTTCAGGGCCGAATTCAGGCACAGATTCGGCCCAGATTTGTCCCTGACCCAGAGAATGGGGACACACAGCGTTCCTGTCTGATACACAGACGGTTTTAGTGTGAACCAAGCTTGAATGATACTTTGTGGGAACTAGCTAACTACCACTGACATTTCCAGTGACACTGATAAAGCGATCAGTGTTCCCAACAGCTCATACAGGCAGTTCATAAAAAACAGGGCACTTTTCGCGTGCCCGTAAATGCCCTTAGTAGATTAAAAGTGCATGTGAAAAATAGCAATGACGTCTCGGCTCATAACTGTGCATGCATGTATGTATTCGTCTGGCGCTGGCGGGGCCAGCAGGCGAGTCTGGCAGAGGCTGTGCGGAGCTACTCGCAAGTCGATGAGTCGGATAATGACATTGCGGCAGTTGCCAGCTGCTAAAACCCACGAGCTGACTGGCTAGAGGCTGTCTGGTGTTCTGGCCACAAGCAGCAGGCAAGGCATGCCGAGACAAGAAGCCTGCAGACTCGGAGCTCTCAGGTGGGAGATTCCCCCCCAGCCCCAGACAGAGCTCCCCACCTGTAACGGTCACTGCTCCCTTCAAGAGCCCCCAGTTTTACATGGGAGTGTCAACTATTTAAACATCTAAACCAAGCAAAAGTAATATGAGTGAGCGCTCAAAATGGGGATAGCATAGCAGTGTAAAAGGTGATCAGTCACCCTTATATTAATACAGTATGCAAAGAAGTGATTAAGCAGCACTTAACGACCGCCCACTGTATATATACATCGGCACTTTAAAGATGAATATCTCGGTAACGGCAGCAGCTGCTGCCAAAACTGAGGTATCCGTCTTTTCAGCTGGCGGTTCAGTTTACAAAAATGGTGGTCTCTGTGGAGGATTTGCCGCAAGATCACTGTTATCAGCGGAGGGATTGGGCCCCCCTCCCGTCGCTCTCCTGCAGCCTCCGCCGGTTACCAGAGCCGTCGTATGGATACCAGTGAGGGCAAGATGGCCCCCACCTGTCTCCATACCATAGCAGGGCAGAAGTGATGTCAAAACGTCACTTCCACCCATACCTCTTGCATCTAAGTCCAAATATGAGATCCGAGGTCTTTGTGACCCCAGATTTTATATTTAGGAGGACCTGTCGTGTTTTTTTCTATTACAGAGATGTTTACATTCCTTGTAATAGGAATAAAAGTGACCCAAATAAAAATAAAAAAACAGTTTTAAAATGTATAAAAGAAAGTAAAATAAATAATAATAATAAAAAAAATTGAAAGCGCCTCGTTCCAACGAGCTCACGCACAGAAGCAAACATATACGTGAGCAGCGACCACATATGAAAACGGTCTTCAAATCACACATGTATCGCCACGATTGTTAAAGCGAGATCAATAATTCTAGCCCTAGACCTCCTCTGTAACTCAAAACATGCAACCTTTTAAGGGTAAAAGTTTGACGCCATTTCATGAGCAGGCGCAATTTTGAAGCCGTTAAAACTCTGTGCTCATGAGTGATGTAAACCCCACAAGTGACAAATAAATGTGCAACACTGTGAAATATCAAAAAAAGAGAGTCTGTGATTGATATTGCACAGTGTTGCACATTTATTTGTCACTTGTGGGGAGTTGTACCTCCAACTGCAGCTTACAGCTGGTTTACATCACTCATGAGCACAGAGTTTTGGCAATATTTTTCATATTGATTTCACCTTTTTACTTTAGCGCTTATCACTTTATATATTTTTTTTTCACTTGTTCAGTGGTTTGGTGTACCCTTTCAGATATAGCTGCTTTAGTATTTATTATTTTTTAATTTTGTTTACATTTCGTTACTCACACTACTGATTCTAACTTCACTGTTGTCCTATTTTCTAATTAAAAAAAGTGTATTTTTACCCCCAAAAAAATGCGATTGTAAGACTGCTGCGCAGATACGGTGTGACAAAAAGTATTGCAATGACCGCCATTTTATTCTTTAGGGTGTTAGAAAAAAATATTATAATGTTTGGGGGTTATAAGCAATTTTCTAGCAAAAAAAACATTGGGCCGGATTCAGAAACATTTTCGTATCTTTCCCGCGGCATAGCGTATCTCATTTACACTACGCCGTCGTAACTGAGAGCGGCAGGTCCCGTATTCAGAAAGAACTTGCGCTCTAAGTTACAGCGGCGTAGTGTAAATGGGCCGGCGTAACCGCGCGTAATTCAAAATAGGCAGGTAGGGGGCGTGATTCATGTAAATGAATCATGACCCCACGTAATTGACGCTCTTTACGAACGGCGCATGCGTCGTCCATGGACGTATCCCAGTGCGCATGCTCGAAATCACGTTGCAAATATTCAATGCTTTCGACGTGAATGTAACTTACACACAGCCCTATTCAGGAACGACTTACGCAAACAACGTAAACTACGTAAAATTCAACGCTGTCCCGACGTCCATACTTAACATTGGCTACGCCTCATATAGCAGGAGTAACTTTCCGCCAAAAAAAGCCTTACGTAAACAAAGCAAATAGATACGCCTGGCGCAACTAAGTTTCTGAATCGGCGTATCTACCTAATTTGCATATTTGACGTGTAAAGCAGCGGAAATGCCACCTAGCAGGCAGCGTAAATATGCAACTTAGATATGACGGCATAAGAGACTTACGCCGCTCGTATCTTAGCAAACTTGCGGCGTATCTTGCTTTCTGAATACAGAAAATAGATACGCCGGCGCATTCTAGATCTGTGGGGTAAGGAGACTGACTGGGGGAGGTGACTAATCTGTGTTCCTATGTACAAGGGACAGAGCATCGGTCTCCTCTCCCTGACAGGGCTGTGTAACGGGCGATTGCGGGTACGTGGCGGACATCGTGGCCGCCAGGCACGCGCAACGACACTGCAGTGATGAGGCGGGCGTGCCGGCGTCACTTGTGTGTCCCCCAGTGGCTGGAGGAGCCGAAGACGTCAATAGATGTTCTCCCAGCATTTGAGAGCCATCTTGTGGCTGTCATTTGTCTATGCCTGGGGCTCCAAGTAGTTAATATATTAATTATTATTTTATATAATATTGGTTGCAATATGTCTCCAGACCTAAACCCTATTGAGAATCTGTGGGGCATCCCACAGATGGAAGAGCACAAGGTCTCTTATATCCACCATCTCCATGATGTTGTCATGGAGGAGTGGAAGAGGACTCCAGTGGCAACCTGTGAAGCAAATAATGGCGGCCACTAAAAATATCGACACTTTGGGCCTAATTTGGACATTTTCACTTAGGGGTGTACTCACTTTTCTTGCTAGTGGTTTAGACATTAATGGCTGTGTGTTGAGTTATTTTGAGGGGACACCAAATTTACACTGTTATACAAGCTGTACACTCACTACTTTACATTGTAGCAAAGTGTAATTTCTTCAGTGTTGTCACTATATATAATAAGATATTTACAACAATTAAATGTGAGGGATGTACTCACTTTTTGTGAGATACTATATATACAGTTGTGTTCAAAATTATTCAACCCCCACTGAAATGGATTGTTTTGCCCAGTTTGACATTGATTTTGATCATTCAGTCATCCTGCTTACAATTAAATCAAAGAGGCACGTGTAGGTCAGACAAATATAACATAACATTTATAATGAAATAACCACAAATGTCTTTTCTGTGCTCACATCATTATCAGTTTTATTCAACCCCCAAGTGACATTCAAAGTTAGTACTTAGTACACCATCCTTTTACAGTTATAACAGCTTTTAAACGTGAAGCATAGCTTGACACAAGTGTCTTGCAGGGATCTACGGGTATCTTCGCCCATTCGTCATGGGCAAAAGCCTCCAGTTCAGTCACATTCTTAGGCTTGCGCACTGCAACTGCTTTCTTTAAGTCCCACCAGAGGTTCTCAATCGGATTTAAGTCTGGTGACAGCGATGGCCACTCCAAAATGTTCCAGCCTTTAATCTGCAACCATGCTCTAGTGGACTTGGAGGTATGCTTTGGATCATTGTCCTGTTGAAAGGTCCAACGTCTCCCAAGCCTCAGGTTTGTGACGGACTGCATCACATTGTCATCCAATATCTCCTGGTACTGAAGAGAATTCATGGTACCTTGCACACGCTTAAGCTTCCCTGTACCTGCAGAAGCAAAACAGCCCCAAAGCATGATTGACCCCCCGCCATGCTTCACAGTAGGCAAGGTGTTCTTTTCATCATAGGCCTTGTTCTTCCTCCTCCAAACATAGCGTTGATCCATGGGCCCAAACAGTTCTAATTTTGTTTCATCAGTCCACAGTACACAATCCCAAAACTTCTGTGGTTTGTCCACATGACTTTTGGCATACTGCAGTCAACTCTTCTTATTCTTTGGAGACAGCAAGGGGGTGCGCCTGGGAGTTCTGGCATGGAGGCCTTCATTACGCAGTGTGCGCCGTATTGTCTAAGCAGAAACTTCAGTACTCACATGTGACTAATCTTTTCTCAGTTCCTCAGCAGCCACACGGGGACTTTTCTCCACTCTACGCTTCAGGTAGCGCACAGCAGTCGAAGTCAGCATCTTCTTTCTGCTACGACCAGGTAGCGTTTCAACAGTGCCCTTTGCCTTGAATTTGCGATTGATGCTTCCTATGGTGTCTCTTGGTATGTTTAACATCTTTGCAATCGTCTTATAGCCATTGCCCTTCATGTGAAGAGTAATCACCTCTTCTCTTGTCTTCCTGGACCATTCTCTTGACTTCACCATGTTTGTAACCACACCAGTAAATATCTAGAAGGAGCTGAGTATCAGAGTCATTTTAAAGCTGCCTAATTGGTGCGTATTAGGCTTTATTGCTGCTCCCTGACATCCACAGGTGCTTTCAATACCTGTTTGAAAACACTTCAATGAACCTCTGTTCTTCAGAGTGGTAGTCTTTAAGGGGTTGAATAATTGTGTAAATGAAGAATTCACAAAAGAAACATTTACTACTGTATTAACAAAACCAATTGATGTCATTTTAGTTGCATATGGTTCTTTAAGAAGTCCTTGTAGGATTTCATTCTGAATACAACTACAAATGTACACTAAATTCCCTAAAACCCTTTACAGCATTAGGGGTTGAATAATTTTGAACACAACTGTATATATATACAGTGCAGAAAATAAGTATTTGAACACCCTGCTATTTTGCAAGTTCTCCCACTTGGAAATCATGGAGGAGTCTGAAATTGTTATCGTAGGTGCATGTCCACTGTGAGAGACATAATCAAAAAAAAATTCCAGAAATCACAATGTATGATTTTTTTAACTATTTATTTGTATGATACAGCTGCAAATAAATATTTGAACACCTGAGAAAATCAATGTTAATATTTGGTACAGTAGCCTTTGTTTGCAATTACAGAGGTCAATTGTTTCTTGTAGTTTTTCACCAGGTTTGCACACACTGGAGGAGGGATTTTGGCCCACTCCTCCACACAGATCTTCTCTAGATCAGTCAGGTTTCTGGGCTGTCGCTGAGAAACACAGAGTTTGAGCTCCCTCCAAAGATTCTCTATTGGGTTTAGGTCTGGAGACTGGCTAGGCCACGCCAGAACCTTGATATGCTTCTTACAGAGCCACTCCTTGGTTATCCTGGCTGTGTGCTTCGGGTCATTGTCATGTTGGAAGACCCAGCCTCGACCCATCTTCAAAGCTCTAACTGAGGGAAGGAGGTTGTTGCCCAAAATCTTGCAATACATGGCCCCGGTCATCCTCTCCTTAATACAGTGCAGTCGCCCTGTCCCATGTGCAGAAAAACACTCCCAAAGCATGATGCTACCACCCCCATGCTTCACAGTAGGGATGGTGTTCTTGGGATGGTACTCATCATTCTTCTTCCTCCAAACACGGTTAGTGGAATTATGACCAAAAAGTTCTATTTTGGTCTCATCTGACCACATGACTTTCTCCCATGACTCCTCTGGATCATCCAAATGGTCATTGGCAAACTTAAGACGGGCCTTGACATGTGCTGGTTTAAGCAGGGGAACCTTCCGTGCCATGCATGATTTCAAACCATGACGTCTTAGTGTATTACCAACAGTAACCTTGGAAACGGTGGTCCCAGCTCTTTTCAGGTCATTGACCAGCTGCTCCCGTGTAGTCCTGGGCTGATTTCTCACCTTTCTTAGGATCATTGAGACCCCACAAGGTGAGATTTTGCATGGAGCCCCAGTCCGAGGGAGATTGACCGTCATGTTTAGCTTCTTCCATTTTCTAATGATCGCTCCAACAGTGGACCTTTTTTCACCAAGCTGCTTGGCAATTTCCCCGTAGCCCTTTCCAGCCTTGTGGAGGTGTACAATTTTGTCTCTAGTGTCTTTGGACAGCTCTTTGGTCTTGGCCATGTTAGTAGTTGGATTCTTACTGATTGTAAGGGGTGGACAGGTGTCTTTATTCAGCTAATGACCTCAAACAGGTGCATCTAATTTAGGATAATAAATGGAGTGGAGGTGGACATTTTAAAGGCAGACTAACAGGTCTTTGAGGGTCAGAATTCTAGCCGATAGACAGGTGTTCAAATACTTCTTTGCAGCTGTATCATACAAATAAATAGTTAAAAAATCATAAATTGTGATTTCTGGAATTTTTTTTTTTGATTATGTCTCTCACAGTGGACATGCACCTACGATAAAAATTTCAGACCCCTCCATGATTTCCAAGTGGGAGAACTTGCAAAATAGCAGGGTGTTCAAATACTTATTTTCTGCACTGTATATATATATATATATATATATATATTGGGCTAGATTCATGTAGGAGCGTGTATCTTTGTGCGGGCGTAACGTATCCTATTTACGCTACGCCTCCACAACTTTTACAGGCAAGTGCTGTATTCACAAAGCACTTGCTCCGTAAGTTGCGTCGGCGTAGCGTAAATGGGCCGGCGTATCCACGCGCAATTCAAATTGAGCAGGTAGGGGGCGTGTTGTATTTAAATTAACGGTGGCCCCACGTAAATGACGCGCCAAACGAACTGCGCATGCGCCGGCCGTGGACGTATCCCAGTGAGCATGCTCCAAATCACATCGCAAATAGTCAATGAAAACGACGTGAACGTAACTTACGCCTAGACCCATTCTGAATCGGCTTACGCAAACAACGTAGAATTTATAAATTTTGACGTGGTCCCGACGTCCATACTTAACATTGGCTGCGCCATCTTTTTGTTGGAATATCTTTACGCCTGAAATTGCCTTACGTAAATGGCGTATCAGTACTGCGACAGCCGGGCGTACGTTCGTGAATCGGCGTATCTAGCTAATTTACATATTCGACACGTAAATCGACTGAAGCGCCACCTAGCGGCCAGCGTAAATATGCAACTAAGATACGACGGCGTAAGAGACTTACGCCGCTCGTATCTTAGCTCAATCCCTGAATACAGAAAAAAGGATACACCAGTGCATCTAAGAAGTTACGCAGCATATCTCGAGATACGCCACATAACTTCTTACTGAATCTGGCCCATTATTTTTTTTTTTGGTATGAGTGGGATTTTCTAAAGTCCATTGTTGTTAATAGATTATTTTTTCGCAACTTGTTGGTATCTGGAATAGAGATTTAACTTGCCTTCCAAGCATTTCCATTTCTCAGTATGCCAGCTTCTTGATAGAAAAGTACATCACGCCGGCCACTTAATTCCTTGCTGAACAGCCGGCTGTGACACTGCTTAGATTCCTGTTGACAAAGGAAAGGCTTTTCATTCTCCTTAAAATTACAGGAGTCCTGTCTTCATTTTCCTTCCAGATCCTCTCACTATGATAAACTCAAATAAAAAACAAGATAAGGCATTTTGCTATAATATATACCTACTCTCTGAAACAGAATAACACTGGCTTCATTTGCATAATAATGCTTACATACTTAGATAATCATAATCCCCATACCTTTGAAATGGGATTTATTGTTCTGAAAAGGATCTTATCGAATAAACCTCTATGTATAAAGTGTACAAGGCAGAATAAGCTAAAAACAACCAATTGGATTTCAATATGGTAAAGAGCTCCTGGCTAGTCTGTCAACATATAGAACCCGAAGGGCTTGTTTACACCACAACACCCAGTATAATGCACCTTATAGCAATGCACAGCAATAGACTTTATGGGCCAGATTTTCAAAAGAGATACGACGGTGTATCGCAGGAAACACCGTTGTATCTCTGTTTTTTCCCCGGGTATCTATGCGTCTGATTCCTAGAATCACTTACGCATAGATACGGCGAAGATCCGACAGATGTAAAAGGTGGCCTTTACGTTGATTTCTCATTTGCCTATGCAAATGAGCCTAATACGCCGATTCCCGAACGTTTTTACGCCGCCTCGTCGTCGTTAACGTCGTTTACGTAAGCGTAAACCTACCCCTGCTATATGAGGGGTAGGCTTACGAAGTTCCTTCGTTGCCATGTTAAGTATGGCGTCGGGTCAGCGTCGTCTTTTTCCTTTGGTTACGTCATTTTACTAAGTCGTTCGCGAATAGGGCATTGCTTAAGTGACGATCACGTTGTTTTCACGTCGGTTTCAACGACGGTTTCCGACGTGAGCTGGAGCATGCGCACTGGGCTTTTTTCCCGGCCGGCGCATGCGCAGTTCGATCGACGCGGGGGCGCGCTTAATTTAAATACAAGCCGCCCCCTTTGAATTACGCAGGGATACGCCGGGCCATTTACACTACGCTGCCGCAAACTACGGAGCAAGTGCTTGGAGAATAGGGCACTTGCTCCAGTAAGTTGCGGCGGCGTAGTGTAAATGGCTTACGCTACGCCGCCGCGGATTCTACCAGAATCTGGCCCTATATGTGTTTTGCAATGCATTGCTTGATTGTCAATTGCACCACAGCGCACCTATTTATGATGCACTGAGGTGTGCTGACAATCAATTCATAAATAATGGGTTGCTAAATAAAAGACAACACAATGGACAAATGCATTAGAGCCAATAAAAATATTAAACTATAAAGAATTCTGGAAATTAACTATGACTTACAATTAAAAAAAAAATTGCTGCAGCACTTAAAGGAGAAGTTTGGGGTATGTAAAAAAACAAGCACACATATTCACCTCCAAGCTGCAGCACTGGTTTGATGCTGCAGCTGTCCCCTGTCGGTCCTAAACCCAAGAACTGACTGATCACATGACCAATGATCGCTCAGTTCTCGGTCATCTCTGAGCAGAGTGCGTTGACTGTCAGTCATGGCTCTCTGCTCTGCCCCTTCAGCGCTCACTGGAGTACCGGGCTGTGGAAGGGGCAGGAGTGACTGGCCCAGGCTCTTGGCAGCATGCTGAGAGGCTGACTCAGCTGCCATTCAGGCATGTGAGTGGACTCCGACAATAAGGTCAGGATCCTTCCATTGCCTGGAGCAATACTGTAGCATAACTATACATATACTGTATTTTGCTATTAAATAAAATTTCTAATCATATGACGTTAATAACAAGAGTCACCCTTTACACCAGAGTCCACAAAGTTCCCCTTTTACATCTGAATTTGCAGAGTTCTCTTTCACTGTAAGGGAGGACTCTGCAGACTCTGATGTAAGGGAGAACTTTGGCGCCTCTAACATAAGGCATGCTCTGGGAACCCTGATCCAAGGGGGAACACTGAGAACTCTGATGTACGGAGAAGAGTCTGATGTAAGAGCGAACTCTGTGGTCTCTGGTTTAAAGAGAAACTCTGATGTAAGGGGTGCTCTGAGAACTCTGATTTACCTTAGTGTACTCACTCAGAGGCAGGAGAGAGAAGGGAGGAGACTTCAGTCATAGACAGGGATGGATGGATGGATGGAGAGCTCACTCATCTCTTGGCAGTCAGCACCTCTCATCCAGATGTATCATTGGTGAGCACTTATGAGGTGGCACTGATGGGCACTGATAGGTGGCACTGGTGGGCACTGATGAGGCGGCACTGATAGGTGGCACTGACAGACAGTACTGGTAGGCAATGTTGGCCCGCATTCACAAAGCACTTACGCCGACGTATCTCAAGATACGCTGCGTAAGTACAATTATGCGCCGCCGTATCTATGCGCCAAAAAACTGACTTCATCCGACCGATGTAACTTACCTACGCCAGCGTATAGTGGGCGCATAGTTACGCTGGATGCATTTGGCACTCCCATTGATTTTCGATGCAAATATGCAAATAAGGGAGATACGCTGATTCACGAACGCACTTGCGCCCTACGCATGTTTTAAGTGATTTGCGTAAGGGATTACGTCCGGCGTAAAGTTATTCCCCATACTGGAGGCGCAACTCATGCAAAGGTATGGACCAGGGAACGAACGCCGTCGAATTTACGTAGTACGTGAATAGGGCTGTGCGTAGGTTACGTTCACGTCGTAGGCAGTGATTCGACGTATCTCAGCCAGTTGTTTTGACCTGATTGTGCACATGCGCAGTTTATTTTAAGTACTTGTCTGCAGCTCAGCCCATCATTTGCATGGGGTCACGCTTCATTCAAATGTATCACGCCCACTTTCATCCCACTTCCACTTACGCCCAGGAATATACGCTACGCTGGCGCAGAGTTGGGAGCATTTGTTTTGTGAATTCCGTGCTTCCCTCTCCACGCTGCGCCAGAGTAGCGTAAATAAGATACGATATGGCGGCATAAATATGCGCCGATGTATGTGAATCCGGGCCATTATGTCCTGATTATCAGTGTACATGTTACTTTTAGTGAAGCCGGTTATTGGCTCTCTTCTCCCTTCCTCATGCTATCAGCATAAGGAAAGGAGTGCTGATAATCGGCTTCTATGTGATTGGACACTGTTGATCACGTGATAAAGAGACACTTACTGGCTCCTAACCTCAGTCTGTGATGAGCAGTGTCCTCCAGACACTTTTATCACAGAGCGCACTGCCTGCACCCCACAACTGGCACAATAACAGGAGGCCGTCATATGATGGCCTCCTAGAACTAGCCATCAGTATGTGCTTAGGGGCAGGGTATGGCAGGGGGTGTTTTTGTATGCCTACATACTTTTTCTAATAGGTGCCCCTCATTCCCATCTCAGAAAGTTGGGTGGTATGCATTCTTCCTAACAGACAGAGCTTCAGACATTTCATTGGTTGATAAGCTAAACTTACCCTTTGTCTGCATGCACAGATCACAATCCTTTAACCCCCCCTCATCACCCAGAGCACCTTCTCACACAGGCCTATGTTTTACTTGTGGTCTAGGTTAGGACTCCACCCCAACTTCCGGTGCCCATGTTACAAGTTGACCTGGGACACCTGATGCATGGGCCATTAAGGGGGGTCTTCTCTTTCCGTCAGGAGTGTGAGTCCAGTCCCTTAACCACTACCAGCCCTTAAGCTGACCAGGTTTTCCCAGACACTTCACAGTTAACTCTACTCTCACCCTAATTAAACTGTAATGCAGTCCTTTTCTCCAATAAGACAGTAATGAGGCCAGGAATTGGTTTGCTTTACTGAACCTTTGGGAAAGAACAAATGACACTAATCCACAATCCTTGCAGACTGTCCCATTGTGGTACGTTTACGCAAATTCATTACCATCCCATGTGTTAAGACAAACCTATTAAATTTCAATGGTTTGCGAACATTGTACATGCAATATTTTTTACAATGCTGTACACCACAATGCACAATCAGTTCACATTTTTTTTCTTTCTTTATTTTAATTGCGTTCCTCTAGCTTTGAAGTATCAAAGTAAGTGGATTGCAATGGACATTTAAAAAGCTCATAGCTTTAGGCCATACTGCCACTTTTTAAAAAGGACCCTTCCCCTATGATTTTGTTCCATTATTCCATTATTAGCCAAAAGCAACAGGGAAATTTCCATTAGGTAATGTTGCACTATATCTGAGTGATTCTGCCAGTGGCGGTTCGTCCATAGAGGGCGCTGGAGCGCCGCCCCCTCTGGCTCTCACCGCCACTGAGTCTAATAACATAGATTCATGCATTGCACAAATCTATGTTATTATCGCCGCTGCCGCTGTTACTCATGTCCGCCCATCTGAATAACGCCAGCTGGTTGGCTGTACGGAAATGTCTATCAGATCCAACAGCCCTGATAGGCTTTCCCAGTACAGCTCTCGGGTCCCGGAAGCTTATTCTCGGAGCGCACAGACTGTACGCCCCTTGGATAAGATGACAGACGTCTCAGCCAATCAGGTTGGCCGGTTCTGGCTATCGGTAACCTGATTGGCTGAGACGCCTGTCAGCCATCGAGGGCGGGAGAAGACATTGTGGGATGTGGATGCCTGACTCCAGTAAAGGTAAGTGCCGGGGGGGGGAAGCAATTTACAGGGCACAGTGGGGACAATTGGCACATCGGCGACCATTAAAGGGCACAGTGGTGAGAATTGATGGCACAGTGGCTGCGTTTAATGGCATGGCACAGTGGTGACAATTGATGGCACAGTGGCTGCGTTTAATGGCATGGCACAGTGGTGACAATGGATGGCACAGTGGCTGCGTTTAATGGCATGGCAGAGTGGTGACAATTGAAGGCACAGTGGCTGCGTTTAATGGCATGGCACAGTGGTGACAATTGATGGCACACTGACTGCGTTTAATGGCATTACACAGTGGTGACAATTGATGGCACAGTGGCTGCGTTTAATGGCATGGCACAGTGGTGCAAATTGATGGCACAGTGGCTGCGTTTGTTGGCATGGAACAGTGGCTGCGTTTGGGCACAGTGAGACTGCAATTTTTTTTTCCTTTGCGCCCCCCCCCCCCAAACATTTTGAGCACCAGCCGCCACTGGATTCTGCCAATGACAAGAGTTACACCATCACCAATGACTAGGGATGAGCTTCGAGTTCGAGTCGAACATTGCCTGTTCGCCTATTCAGCGAACAACAAACAATTAGGGGTATTTGTGGCAAATTCGAAAAAGCCACGGAACACCCTGTTAAAGTCTATGGGAGAAATCTAAAGTGCTAATTTTAAAGCCTAATATGCAAGTTATTGTCCTAAAAAGTGTTTGGGGACCTGGGTCCTGCCCAGGGGACATGTGTCAATGCAAAAAAAAAGTTTTAAAATTTTCCGTTTTTTCAGGAGCAGTGAATTTAATAATGCTAAAAGTGAAACAATAAAAGTGAAATATTCCTTTAAATTTCGTACCTAGGGGGGATGTAAAGTTAGTGTCATGGACCGTGAAATACTGAAGTGTTTCTACGTGAAATCCTAATTCATGTATTGCAGAAGATGAGACATTATGGATAGGACATATTGCAGGATGCCTTTGGATATTATGAGGTGTCTGTCTAGATGTGGATTGAACTGAATCAGACTATTGAGGACTATTGAAAGGCTAAGTGGCTTGTGAAAGACATTCATTGTCCAGTGTGTAGAGGTGTTAATTCAGGTCGGCTCTTAGGCCTTTCTATTGTGTGATAACACTGTTTTGAGCCTTTTGATTATCAGGAGTATTGGATTAGCATGTCATTATCTAAAAGAGTGTGATCTCTCAGATGTAGTAATGACCTCCTCTCTATGCGGAGACAAGCTGGCTAGATAACGTATTCTGTTAACTTCACTGATGTCATTATCTACAGGAATGTCATTCTCTCTGAAGTAGTAAAGTCATGCTGAATGCATCGGTGCCAAAATGTCTATCTGTATGGAAGCCCCAGTGTGTGAAAAGGGGGTGGAGATTTCATTGTTCTTTGATTGATGACAAGCTTGTAACCTGTATATAACCAGCAGAGTGTTTCAATAAAGTTGAGTTCTGGTTGAACATACATACAACTTGCTTGGTGTGTGTTCTTCATGGATCCAATCGGCACATAGCTGTAGGTTGGATCCCGGATTCTTGGATGACTGGACCATCAGATGTTGCAAGCTGCAATCTGATCGAATAGAAATGTGAAATATCGCATGTTTCCCGGACTTAGAACTGTCCCTGCACAAAGTGTCATTTCTGAAAGAAAAAAAGACATTTAAAACTGACTCGCGGCTATAATGAATTGTCAGCTCTGGCAATTCTTAAAAAATTCATTCATAAAAAAAAAAAAAGCGTGGGGTTCCCCCAAATTACATTACAAGGCCCTTCAGTTCTGGAATGGATATTAAGGGGAACCCCGCCGTCAATTTAAAAAAAATTACGTGGGATTCCATCCAAATATCCATTCCAGACCCTTCAGGTCTAGTGTGGATTTTAAGGGGAACTCCACCTCTATTTTTTTTTTTTAAAATGGCGTGGAGTTCCCCCAAAAATCCACACCAGACCCCTTATCAGAGCACGTTAACCTGGCCGGCCGCAGAAAAGAGGGTGGGACAGAGTGTGCCCCCCCTCTCCTGAACCGTACCAGGCCACATGCCCTCAACATGGGGAGGATGTCCCCATGTTGGGGACAAGGGCCTCATCCCCACAACCCTTGCCTGGTGGTTGTGGGAGTATGCGGGCGGGGGGCTTATCAGAATCTGGAAGACCCCTTTAACAAAGGAGACCCCCAGATCCTGTTCCCCCCCTATGTCAATTGGTAATGGGGTACATTGTACCCCTACCATTTCACAAAGGAAGTGTAAATAGTTTGAAAAAAACACACACAGTAGAAAAATGTCCTTTATTCCAGCGGTGGTAATCCACTCGGTCCAGGCTCCCTGCTACAACGTTGTCTGTATCCAGCGACGGGTGATCTCCTCTCCGGTCCAGCGATGAGACGATCCATCCATCCAGAGCGCAGCATCGCCAACCTTCTCTCTCCGCTGGACACAGCCCAGCGGAATGACGCGGCCGGAGCTTTGACATTTCTTATATACGTGACCCTGCCCCCTCTGACGCACCCTCTGCTACGTCACTGGGAAAGCCTGGTCTTCCCCCTTGCATCAGAGGGGGCGGGGTCACGTGATGGGTAGCCCCGCCTCCCCTATATAAGAAATGCCAAAGCTCCGGCCACGTCATTCCGCTGGACTGTGTCCAGGAGGTCGGCGATGCTGCGCTCTGGATGGATGGATGGATCTTCTCATCGCTGGACCGGAGAGGAGATCACCCGTCACTGGATACAGACAACGTTGGAGCGGGGAGCCGGATCGAGAGTGGTTTACCACTGCTGGATTTTTTTTTTATTAATAAAGGACTTTTTTCTACGGTGTGCGTTTTTTCAAACTATTTACACTTCCTTCATGAAATGGTAGGGGTACAATGTACCCCATTACCAATTCACATAGGGGGAGCAGGATCTGGGGGTCCCCTTTGTTATAGGGGTCTTCCAGATTCTGATAAGCCCCCCGCCCGCAGACTCCCACAACCACCGGCCAGGGTTGTGGGGAGGAGGCCGTTGTCCCCATCAACATCCTCCCCATGTTGAGGGCATGTGGCCTGGTACGGTTCAGAGGGTGGAGGCCGCACTCTGTCCCCCCCTCTTTTCTGCGGCCGGCCAGGTTAATGTGCTCGGATAAGGAGTCTGGTGTGGATTTTTGGGGGAACTCAACGCCATTTTTTTTAATTTGGGGTGGAGTTCCTCTTAAAAACCACATCAGACCTGAATGTATGAATGAATGTAAGCCAATGTATGTTGTTTCTGTTGCTATTATCAGGGCTTTTTTCTCAAACAATAGGTGCTGGAAATCAACCATGACTCCCCCAAAACCCCTCCACCCCTACACACACTCTCCAAATCACATCAAATAGTGGGTGTGGTCAGTCAAATATCATGAACAGTAGGAGGGTCTTAAAGGGGCATTAAATAGCAGAATTGCATTACATACAGAGTGGAGAATTTAGGGGGGTTACACACAGAGTGCAGAGCTGTCACTTGTATACACAGGAACCGGACTTCTGTGTTTACAAGTGATTGTGGTGAGCAGCCTCCCCCCTCCCCCAAGGGTCTGAGCCCCAGAGGTGGTAGAACTGAGTTCCACCAAGTTCCCCCTGAAAAAAAACACTTACTATCATTATTATCTCGACATTAACTATTCATTCATAAACCATCAGATCTTATGTCAATTTTCCAGTTGCTAAAAAGTAGCAGTTGATCAGGTGCCATTTGCCAGTACCAAACCATGTTTTAAAAGACATTTTTATAGCTAGTTCAAAGCAATCTATACAATATTATATTGAGATACTGTTGTTTTTATTAAAAAACCCTGATGCTTTAGACTCGCCTGGCTGTGTGCATTGCCTAGGCTAATTGAGGTTTACTCTAATAGGGAAAAATATGTCCTGTGTTATCTTCATAGCAATTCATTTGAAGCATTCTGCACTCCAGTGATAACCACATTAGTAAGGCTGATACAGAAGTCAGTGCGATAAGAAAAGCAAGCACAGAGATATCAGAAGGCAGCAGGCAATCTGTGCCAGCCTCACACAAAGCCAGACCACGGCACCGTACATGTCTGCAGCAACACTGTCTGGAATTTCGGTTCAAATAAAAGTTAAACTTCTCTTTATGAACTTAAATAACTGCTAAATTCTTAAACAAAACTTACACTATGTACTTTATACTATGTATTAATAATATGAATAACTTTAATTGAATAAAGTTATTCAAGCCTATGTCTTCAAATAATTTAATGGGCAAAAATTAAATATGTAAATTGCCCAATTATCTGACAAAATAATACGTTTTCTGGATAGAGTGTACCCTCTGCTAGTGTTACTGATACCTTCATTTCTTGTGTTGCCTCATGTGTCTGCAGGAGTCCCATAAAACACTCAGTAATTCCAAGTGTAGGAGGCAGGTGATTACATGGACCTGAGCACATTCACATGAGGACAGAGAGTTCTTATATAGAGTTAAAGTGGTTGTAAACCTCTGAAATGAAAAATGAACAAAGCATATGCCTCCATATCCCCCCCTATAGTGTGTACTATTCTCAATCCAAAGGACTGAGTGTGGTTCCTATCTGTTCTCTTTTCTCTCTGCTATCTGCGTAATTCACTTCTGACAGGTTATGTCGACATTACATAACCCTGGGAGACATCCCCCTTCAACACACTGTCAGCCTCAACTGTGCATGCTTCCCTATTAAACTGTGTAGAGAGGGGTGTGGCCATTATGTCCACTCAGGTCTCAGATTACATTCAACACTAGGCTATGTGCTGTGCAGTGTGTGACATCAAATCTCCACCCCCTATTTTCTGTAGCTTAGAAATGCTGTGTAAAAGGTATGCTTTAAGAGACTAAAGAGAACAGAGGGCTGCAGGTAAACAGGTTCAAAATATATAAGAGGATTTGTTTCATCTCTCTGTAATACCTGAGGCTAGTCACTTCACTGGGTATTTGTAAGTTTTTACAACCACTTTAACATTTTTCTGTTCAAATTTTTTTACTGAAAATAAAGAACACAGAGTACAAACAATAAACATTTTTGATCAGAACAACAAAGGAAATACAATGATATACCACGGAAAAGGTGGGTGCAAATATAGCAGCAGGAATATCTAGACACAGATAATAAGTAAACCAACGGTGTAAATTAAGATGAACTATCACAGCGAAAACAGCAAGGGATATCACATCATAGGATATAGACGCAAAATGACAAAAGACAAGTCACCATTTCAAAAGCTAAGGCAAACAGGAATAAATACTCTGCATGTTCAGGGCCTATAGACCGTAAGCTAAACATTGGCAGAAAGATTCAATACTGCCAAAATGCAATCAAGTTGGGATTTTCAAGCTAAGAACAGGGAAAGCCCAAAGAGAGAAAAGGACAAAAGGAGAGCTAGGAAAGAAAGAAAAGAAAGCGAGAAAAAGAGAAGAGTGAGAGGATAGGGGAACGTCGGCTGGGTCGCACTGACCCCCAGGAGGTCGTAAAAGCAGGGGAAAGAAACACCTCAACACTCACGGCTTAAGTAAGGTTATGTCAAAATCCGGAGGGAGAAAATTCTCAGCCCAAGGAGTCCAAATCCTGTCATGTTGGGGAACACGATCTTGAATTATTGCCTCGATTTTGCTATGAATCATAGCTTGGGTCACCCTATTTTTCACCTTGGGTATACATAATTTGGCCCTGGCTATAGTTTGTTTAGCTGCAGTGGTTAGCTGAAGGAGAAGACGAATCTGGGCTTTAGTATAGTCTTTTTGGACATGGTTTAGGAGGTAATGTGGAGGCCATATGAAATATCGTTATCCAAAATTGTTGTACAATAAAGCAGGACCACCATATATGCATATGAGTACCCCCCTCCCCACAGCCTCGGAAACACCCAGATGGAAAGGACGGCAAAAATTTGGATATCCTGGCGGGGACAAGGTACCACCGCATAAGAACCTTATAATTAGCTTCCAGGGCCACCACATTTTGAGTGGAGGATTTAGTACAGGCCCATATATTCGCCCAATCATCCTTATCCAACGATATCTGTAGGTCCTTAGACCACTGTGCAGCGTATAGAAGGAGCTCGGCAGGAGGGGTAGTAAGACAGTTGTAAATGCGCAAAATGACACCAGGGGCATGCGTATCCGGTTTACTGATTTTTTCATAAAAAGACAAACTGTCTAAGGTGGGGCAGGCACCGATCATTAACCGGGCGAAATTTGCTATTTGAAGGTAGCGAAAGTATTCAGTAAGGGGCAGGTTGGCCTGGGTTTGAAGTTCCAGAAAGGATTTGAGGGAAGTCTTATTAACTAAGTCGCAAATACGATGTAACCCGGCCTGAGACCAGTGCCGAAAAGAACCAGGTTCAGAGAAAGCAGGGAGAACAAGTGGGTGACCAAAGAAAGAGAGCAATGGGGCATAGGGGGAAAATAATTTATAAGGGTCCCTGAGGCTATCCCATAGTTTAAGTGAATGACGAGCAGTGTTGCTCATCGTCTTTTAAAAAAGTAATTAGTTACAGTTACAAATTACTTGTCCGAAAAACGAATTGAGTTAGTGACTCAGTTACTACATTGGCAAAGTAATTAGTTACTCAGCAAAGTAACTGACTTTTTTTGAGGCATGAGGCATGTTACAGGCACAGTGAGGCATGTCACAGGCACAGTGAGGCATGTTACAGGCACAGTGAGGCATGTTACAGGCACAGTGAGGCATGTGAGGCATGTTACAGGCACAGTGAGGCATCTGAGGCATGTTACAGGCACAGCGAGGCATGTTACAGGCACAGTGAGGCATGTTACAGGCACAGTGAGGCATGTTACAGGCACAGTGAGGCATGAGGCATGTTACAGACACAGTGAGGCGTGAGGCATGTTTCAGGTACAGTGAGGCATGTGAGGCATGTTACAGGCACAGTGAGGCATGTTACAGGCACAGTGAGGCATGTTACATGCACAGTGAGGCATGAGGCATGTTACAGGCACAGTGAGGCATGAGGCATGTTACAGGTACAGTGAGGTATGAGGCATGTTACAGGCACAGTGAGGCATGTTACAGGCACAGTGAGGCATGTTACAGGCACAGTGAGGCATGTTACAGGCACAGTGAGGCATGAGACATGTTACAGGCACAGTGAGGCATGAGGCATGTTACAGGCACAGTGAGGCATGTTACAGGCACAGTGAGGCATGTGAGGCATGTTACAGGCACAGTGAGGCATGTGAGGCATGTTACAGGCACAGTGAGGCATGTGAGGCATGTTACAGGCACAGTGAGGCATGTGAGGCATGTTACAGGCACAGTGAGGCATGAGGCATGTTACAGGCACAGTGAGGCATGAGGCATGTTACAGGCACAGTGAGGCATGAGGCATGTTACAGGCACAGTGAGTGAGGCATCTGAGAGGCACAGTGAGGCATGTATGATGGCACAGTGAATCACTGTGCTATCATACATGCCTCACTGTGCCTGTAAAATGCCCTGACGACGATCTTCCTACCTTCTCCTGTTCTCCACATGTCAGACGTCGGCGGCAATCCTCCATTATTCAAAATCCGCGCCTCCTCCTCAGGCTGTGATCGTGATAGGCGGAACAGTGATTTTCCCAGCAGAGCCTCTTGACTTTAACTTCAAGGCCAGAGAGCTTAGCAAATTCCTCCAAAATTTGCATAAGAGTCGGAAGGGTTGTACGGGGAGAGGTTACAAATAAAGCGCATCATCCACGAATAAACAGATTTTATGAGAGGTGGATGCTAAGTCCAACACACGAACATCCGGACTAGCCCTGATCAGGGCCGCCAGAGGTTCAATCCCAAGGGCGAAGAGAAAGGGGAGACAGGGGGCAACCCTGCCTGGTACCGCATACCTATCTGAAAACTATCAGAACGAAATCCAGAGTACTTAACATATGCCTGTGGCTGAATGTATAGAGAGCTCACCCACTGTAGGAAATTCGGACCAAAACCCTATCGATTAAGTATAAAAGTTAGATAAGGCCAGCAAACCGTATCAAACGCTTTCCTGATGTCTAAAGACAATAGGTGCATAGGGATTTTGCAAGTTCTGGCTGCATGTTGAAGCAAAACAACCCGTTGGATATTATCACTAGCCAGACGATGGGGTATGAAACCCACCTGGTCTTTGTGTATTAGCCCACCAATAATGGGATTGAGACGCATGGCCATAATCTTCGCCAAAAGCTTGATATACAGATTAAGTAGTGAGATAGGCCTAAAGTTGGACCATAGAGTATTATCCGAATTGGGCTTGGGTATCATACCTATAATGGCAGTCAACGTATCCCGACCAAAGGAGTGTTGCTGCAATAGGGCATTGAAGGATTTGGAGAGAAGCGGGGCTAGGGTGACTGCAATTTTTTCTAAATAGGTGCTCAAGAGCCCATTAGGACCTGGCCTCTTGTGGGGTTTAAGGGTTTTAATAGCTGAAACAACCTCTTCGGCCGTGATGGGTTTCTCCAAGATCTGACGATTAGAGTCAGACAAAAAGGGTAAAGGTATATCACGGAAAAACGAATCGGCCTTAGAGGGGGTGAAAGAGGATTGAGCTCTGTATAATTCCTCCAATTTCTGACGAAACACAGCCAAAACCTTAACTGGATTACTGGTGTGTGAATTTTTGTCTATCCTAAGCCGAATGGGAATGTGTGCTCGATCCGGGCGACGGAGACGCAGTGCCAGGAAAGTATCAGGTTTAATAGCCTTAGTATAAATAGTGTGATTAGACCTGCGGATGGCCTTATCAGCCAACTCAACAACAGGTCCAATTCTGTTTTTGATTTCTCCATAGCTATCCTGTGGGGTTCAGTAGGGGAGGATTGAAATTGGAGAAAAGATTGGTGGTATTCATGTTCCAACTTAGCCAACAGGAGTTTTTTGTCACGGTTCAAGTGGGAAGACACCGAAATACACGTATCCCTGATTACCAGCTTATGTGCTTCCCAGAGAAGCACAGGGAGATACCAGATGTAGAATTGTGTTTTACATAATCCGCGAGGGCTATCTGGATGTCAAGACAATAGGACTGATTAGTAAGTTGGGCTTCATTTATACACCAGGTTTGATCTTTGGATCGGGGGATTAAAGAAGAAACTGTAGTAAGCACTGCACAGTGGTTAACAAAGAAATAGGCTGGATAGTAGAATTAAGCAATATAGGGGAGGAGGCAACCGAAACAAAAATATGATCAATCCTAGAAAAGGATTTATGCGGGTAAGAATAAAACATGTAATTTTTTTCAGGTCCTACCTGAAAGAACTTGTCCAGGCACGTTGCAGGCGCGTGCTGTGCTGCACGTACGCCCAAGCCTAGCGGTGTGAGGTTAACCCCCTCGTTGCCGGACAGTTCAAAATACGATACCGGACACTTTTCGCTCTTTAATAAATTCGGTACTCACGATTCTTGTTGCCAACGGTAACAGCCGGATCCCGGACGAGCCCCCACGTGTAGCACTACTCTATTCAGGTGCCTCTGGTTGTTTTTTGGACCAGCGTATTAAGTTACCTTGTAGTGTGTCTAGGGGTAGTAGCAGTGAGCGAATGTCCAGTCATCCAATGAGGTTTTCAAATGCTTTATTCCAAGGCCCAACATGGCCAACATCAACATGTAATAGGATAGGAAAGGTTGATGAAGCAGAAGAAAAAGTGCGGTATCAGGCCCTGGATGATGATGAAAGCCAGCCTGCTTTTAGTAGCAATGTACCAAACGTCGCCACTCTATCCAGAGTGGATGAAGTGCCTCCGGACAGACTTCTGCCACAAACCTGGCAGCCGAAATGTCACTTTAGGTCTGCCACAGGTCTGGCTCGGGCCTCTGCCACAAGCCTAGTACTTCAGTACTCAAATGAACAAGAGGGATTGAGCAAATCCTCCCAGTAAATGCAATGAAGGGTCACTGTTGACAGCTGCCATATACCTGTCAAGCCTCGGTGACCGGATCCCCGATGGTTCGTTCAAGTCTCCTGGACAACCTGCTTTTGGGTTCTCCCTGAGCCGATCCCCCACCATTCAGCCCTCAGCTTAGGATCCTCTCAATAAAGTAGGGGATCCAGTAAGTCACTTGGGTCCCTCTCATCATCAGGATGTAACTCCGCGCAGCATGCGATTCCAGCCGGATGGGCCATGCCGGCGGGGTACGTGGATGCGCGCACCCTGAAGGTGGATGCCGCACCCCGAGCCTGGACCCCGCGAAGAAGAGGGCCCACGCCACCCCGAATCAATGGCGCAGTCACAAATATACCCCTCCCCAGCATGCCCTGCGAGGTCCAACTCCTCTAGTTGACTTCTGGTGAAAAGTGGTTTTGCCAGAACCCCTCTAGCGCCACTTGCCACCCAGGGATGGGATCGCATCCCTGGATCGCAATCTGACCCACAGGATAGTTCTGGAAGACAACAGCCTGTAAATTTGGCAAATTATGAATGTGAGCCAAATAACTCTCCCATTCACCCACTAACTTTAGCGTAGTGCCCGTACTGAAAGTAAGGGGCGCTACAGTTACATCAGCTTTACACCTTGTCCAAGGGCATGCTTTTCATTACCGGACCCGACAAGGGCTGTGGTCATGTGAAGAATCAAACATTAAGGCAGACTTCCAACTCAAAGATGAGCCACTTGTGAAAAGTGTTATGTAGAGTCCCTTCCAAGGACATGGTCCCGTATACTACACACTTGTACAGGTGTATGTGTTGCATTAGGAGGGACATACAGAGCCTATGCCCTCTCCACCAGTCAGCATACTGTGCTAATGGGATCCCACCGAGCACAAAGCAAGGACCTTGTGCATGCTCACCTAACCCTTCATGATCCTTACAAAGTGACCAGGTTGTGACTCTCCATAACACTAATCCACTCCCGGGGATTAATAGAGAAAGACATCTAGGCAGAGAGCCTTAACACCGGACCCCTCACTACCAGAGAACATGTCACCCTATCAGGTACCACGCCAACGACTGGATGCTGTTAAACTTTTTTTGCTAAAGTGTTACTAGAACCTTTTGTGTGCTGTTACAGGCTGTTGCAGACTCAGACCCTTGTGTATGTGCCCCAGGACCCCATGTGCACCCCTTCAATGACTTTAGAGAAGGCTTGTTGCAGTTAACAACTTTTACTAATAGTGCAGCATGATAAACATAACATGGCAGAACATCCTTTCCCTAGCTAACACTATGGTCACCCACAAGGTCCAAACCTTTGCGTTTTTTTTTATATCACAGCAAGCAAGCGATAATGAGAGCAGTAGAACATAACAGTTAACCGTTTCCTCTCACCAACCTGGGCAGCCACACCAATCTAGCTAGCATTAATACAATAGGCGATGCCATCAATTGGGGTTGCAAATTAGGTTTTTAAGCCCTTTGTAGAGTACAACTTTCAAAAAGTCAAAACTTGCACAGGAATTTTAGGATGTTCTGCTGGTGAATCAGTGGAGCATAGATAGATGGATAAATATTGGCTGCCTATGGTGTTTCTTGAATAGAACACCTGTTACTGCTAAGTTTCCAAAAATACAGGTTCTCTTTAAAGCCCATATCCAGGCAAAACCTATCCTGCATGTTTGTTCCCTATCTTGTAAAACAAGATTTGGTCATCTAAGCCAGTTCCTTCACCAACGCTGTTTACAGGCAAGGGGACAGCTAATCTTGGACTACAGATGTGCCTGCACTGGGCAGTCCCCGTGTCCTAAGATCCCTCCTCTTCCAGCTCATGAGTTCATGTATTGTAGGCAGTGGCGCTGATACCTGAAGAAGAACCCTGACTTATGTAAGAAGAAGATAAAACTCAAGATGGGAGTGGCATGTGACTGTGGCTTTAGGCGGGTTTAAAGGGCTTTTTTTTTTAATGCAAATGATCAGTTAGAACAATGGTTCTCGACCTTTCTAAAGCCGTGACCCCTTGATAAAATTTCCCAAGTTGTGTGGACCCCTAACAGTAACATTTTTGTAGCATGGGTTGTCAGGGTACCCAAGGCAGGACAAGTAATTTGCACTCCTAACCCACTGAGATTTAGTGCTGCCTGAGTCCCTTCCACTCATACAATATTAAAACCCCTTATGGTACATTTTGGGATGTACCACTCTCTTGTTGTTCTCCTTTCTTTTCCTTTATCCGTCTCTATGCTAATTTGTTGTTTCCGCCCCATCCCTCTCTCTAGTCTTCTTTCTTGTGCTTTCTCGTATTCGGTTTCTCCCTTTTGCTTTGTTCATCCCCCTCTTTTCCTCTCTCTTCCATGTATTCTCTATTTTTATCCTTTCTCCTTTTGGGGGAATGGGATGAGTGGCAGCACTGGCGGGGAGTTGGGATGAGTGGCAATGCTGGGGCGATTCCTGATCAGCCAACTTAGGTGCTCTTGATCAAGGTCATCTGCTGATCTGAGAACTGTAGAGGGGAGTTTTAATGGCAACTATAATCACGGGTAGTGTTACTCACTGTGTCTCCAACTGTGTGGTGTCTCGTAGCAGTGACACCTATGCCAAAATCAGGAGATAGGGTCTCCTCCAGCCCCTCCCACTTCACATTCCTCACTAGTCAGCTGACCTCTAGTCTCTGTCCCACAGCCATGCCGTGAACTGAATGGGTGGCTGCGAAAAGGCTGAGTGGGCAACCGTGTGCTCCAGGAACAGCCCAGCTGAGCGGCTGCAAAAAGGCTGGGAGAGCAGCGTGGGCTTCAGGAGCAGCCCAAGATTTGGTGACCCCTGACAAATCATCATTTGACCCCCGAGGGGGTCCCGACCCCCAGGTTGAGAACCACTGAGTTAGATGGAAGGGAAGGGGGTTAGTATTTGCCATGGAGATGGGCTTTAACTGGTTAAGGACCGCCGCATGTACATTTACGTCGGCAGAATGGCACCGACAGGCACATCAACGTATATATACGTTGGTGCCTTGAAGGGGGTTCGGGGGTCCGATCAGACCCCCCCCCCCATACATACGGCGGTCCCTGTAGCTGGCCGAGTGATCCAGGATGAGGGGGCGGCTATTCGTTTTTGTCCGCCCCCTCCGGAGCTCGCCCCCATCCAATCCGCGTGCTCCCCCGCCTGCACTTCCTCCTCCTGTGTAAACACAGGAAGGAGGAAGCGATGTGATCTCTCCCCTTAGCGTTTTTTTCAACCACCGCTGAGGAGAGATCACATCGCACAGTAAGTCTGCACTAACACTATATATAAAGAAAGCAGTGCAGCGCAAACCTAAAATTCAAATGATAGTAAATATACTCATAAAAGTGAAAATGAAGACCAAAAAAGGAAAAAAATAGTCCAAAAAGGTAAACAACATGTGAAATAAATCCTGTGACCAGATAATAAAAGTATCTTCACCACGTGACTGGAAAACCAATTCAGAGTGTGATCCCTTTACCGGTAAAGATGGGTACTCTCACCTCACAGAAAGACCTTTGTTTTACCAAAGGTCTAATAAGCTTAGATCAATGGTGGAAATCCGGATGGCTCAGGGGTGTATACTATTCAGCCGTAGGACCCGGAGATGTGTAAGTATCCTCTTTGCAGGCTTCTCATCACTGACATGTGCGTTCTGACATTCTTACATTTATTAACATTATCATATTACCATTATATATTTTGATTTCTTTGTTATTTTTGCGCTGATTGCACCCCCTACTATTGATATATTCTGCACTAACACTACACTGACACACACTGTACTAACACTACACTGACACATTAACCCCTTGCGATCGCCCCCCCCCCTCCCCCTGTCACAGTGTCACTGAATGCAGTAATCATACATGTATGATTACTGTATTTAGTGTCAGTGTGACAGGCAGTGTGACAGTCAGTTAGTGTTAGGTTCAGGGTAGCCCCCGTACCACCCCTAATAAAGTTTTAACCCCTTGATCACCACCCTAGTTAACCCTTTCACTCCCTATTGCCAGCGTTACTAAGCGATCATTTTTCTGATCGCTGTATTAGTGTCGCTGTTCCCGCTAGGTAGCTAATTGTTTTTTTTATTGCAATTTTTTTTACTAAAGACATATGGCTAAATAAATTTTGGCCTAAATGTTTGACTAAAATTTAGTTTATTTGATTTTTCTTATAACAAAAAGTAAAAAATATTGATTTTTTTTTCAAAAATGTCGCTCTATTTTTGTATATAGCGCAAAAAATAAAAATCGCAGAGGCGATCAAATATCACCAAAAGAAAGCTCTATTTGTGGGACGAAAAGGACGCAAATTTTGTTTGGGGGCCACGTTGCACGACCGCGCAATTGTCAGTTAAAATGATGCAGTGCCGAATCGCAAAAAGGGGCAAGGTCATTTACCTGCATTTTGGTCCGGGTCTTAAGTGGTTAAGGATAAAAATGTCACAGCAAAATTATTTCACAATATTAATGACTTTATTCCTCAGGGTGAATGGTACTAAAAAAAAAAATAATAATAGCCAAGATTGTGATATTTCTGCTGTCATGTGGTTTGTTTTACATCGATTGCATTGTTGTAATTGTATTGTCATTTGTAGCAATCAAATACCTAATACGCTTTGAATATAGCTTGCCTATTTCAGTACCAGCACATGCTGCCTAATATATTTTGTAGAGTCATTCTGCGTATGAAATACAAAACCAAAGTACTTAATTCAATAATATTATCCAAACACAAACCGCCTAATTAAAGTATAGACATTTGAAAGTTAATATGGAAATTGTAGTTGTGTGACTTCATTCCTGAAATCAATATGAATTCATTTTGAGCCAGACATCAGCAAGGCTTGCATAAAATATATTTCACTCATTCTTTTGGAATTGCTCTTCTGTTTCATTTGGGCATGTATTCTGCAAAATGTTTGGAAAATTATGTTAAGTATGGGAAAGAAAAAGAGATCAGGTACTAACTCATTCTGTACCCTCAAGTGGTGAAAAAGTAAGACAGGAAGGCATATTAGAACAACATGTTTACCTCCATTTTAAAATGAATTTATTATGCTTATTTTTCAAATCAGTATTTTATGCTTTATTATACTTGTTTGGCTTATAAGCGGAAATTGACATAATGCAATTAAATGCATGAAAGTATTTTTCTCCGTCTTTCAAAAATAAATATTTCTTTCAACATGAATTTGCATACAAATCAGCGTACAGTTTAACCACTTAAGACGCGGACCATTATGCAGGTCAAGGACCTTGCCCCCTTTTGCGATTCAGCGTCGCTTTAACTGACAATTGCGCGGCCGCGTGATGTGGCTCCCAAACAAAATTGGCGTCCTTTTTTTCCCACAAATAGAGCTTTCTTTTGGTGGTATTTGATCACCTCTGCGGTTTTTATTTTTTGCACTATATACATAAATAGAGCGACAATTTTGAAAAAAATGCAATATTTTTAACTTTTTGCTATAATAAATATCCCCCAAAAAAGATATACATTTTTTTTTCCTCAGTTTAGGCCGATACGTATTCTTCTACCTATTTTTGGTAAAAGAAATCACAATAATGTATAGCGTTTACAAAATAGGGGATAGTTTTATGGCATTTTTATTAATAATTATTTTTTTTACTACTAATGGCGGCAATCAGCAATTTTTTTTCGTGTCTGCGACATCAGACAATTTTGACACATTTTTGGGACCATTGTCATTTTCACAGCGAAAAGTGCTATAAAAATGCACTGATTACTGTGAAAATTACAATTGCAATTTGGTAGTTAACCACTAGGAGGCCCTGTAGGGGTTAAGTGTGACCTCATGTGTTTCCACCTGTAGGGGGGCTGAGCTGGATGTGTGACGTCAGAGATCGTCTTTCTCTATATGAGGGAACAGACGATCACTGACACTGCCACAATAAAGGACGGGGAAGGTGTGTTTACACACTGCTCTCCCCGTTCTTCAGCTCCTGTGACCGATCATGGGACACTGGCCCCGATCGGGTCCGTAGCCGTGGTCACGGAGCTTCAGACCGGGTCGGGTCAGCTTCAGGTGGGCGACCCACGGCTGGGCACTTAAAGAGGACGTACCCTCACGTGATTGTGCCCAGCCGTGCCATTCTGCCGACGTATATCAGCGTTAGGTGGTCCTTAAGTGGTTAAAAAAAATGGGAGTTGTAAAAGTGTTCTTTCACATAAGGATCAAGTCCTGGTTCAGATTGATGCTACTTTGAAATTGCACTACTTTACTTGAAGTAGCACAATTTCAAAGTAGCAAGGTCAGCGCGATTTCAGGTGCTACTTGATAGACATCTGTTTGGTTTCATGCACAGATATCTGTTGAAGTCGCACCTGAAATCAGCAAAAGTAGTACAGAAACGACTTTTTCAAATCGGTGCGTCGCCGCAAAATCGCTGTCGTATTGATTGGAACAGTGCAATTGCCTCCAATAGGCTGCGGCTTGTCATGCCATTTGATCTCTCATATCGCATGACAAATCGCTCCAATGTGAACCTAAGCTTAAAGGGGTTGTAAAGGTAATTTTTTTTTCTAAATAGCTTCCTTTACCTTAGTGCAGTCCTCCTTCACTTACCTCATCCTTCGATTTTGCTTTTAAATGTCCTTATTTCTTCTGAGAAATCCTCACTTCCTGTTCTTCTGTCTGTAACTCACCACCGTAATGCAAGGCTTTCTCCCTGGTGTGGAGTGTCATGCTCGCCCCCTCCCTTGGACTACAGGAGAGTCAGGACGCCCAGCTCCTTTCTCTATCTGCAATGTAAAGAGCGTCCTGACTCTCCTGTAGTCCAAGGGAGGGGGCGAGCATGAAATTTCACACCAGGGAGAAAGCCTTGCATTACTGTGCAGCGGCTCAATATCCTGAAGACGTCATATGACGTCAGGTCAGGATATTGAAACCACTTTGCCGCCGTCTTTTTGTAATAGGGCGGGCGGCAAGTGGTTAAGGAAAAACAATGTGTACACACGCATACACATTTTTCAATCAAGAAAGAGGTGGCATACACATGTATTTGCCAATAGGCCGATGGACAGTGCATGCCCCCCCCCCCCAAGTGGTCGGTCACCCGGCTGCAACACTTGTCTGCTCCTCTCGCATCTCCTCCCTCCTCCTGGCAGCCAGCATAGCTTCTCTTTGGGCTTATCTCTGGGTGTGGCGATGGACGGGCGGTCAGCTAGCCTCCTGTTTGACTCCTCACCTTGCGTCCCCTCCCTCCTCCTACCGGTGGCCAGCATAGCCTCTCCTTTCAGCCACTCAGGAAAAGGGTCTTAGATCTGCTTCCTGATTGGCCAGGAGGAAAATTAGTGTGACCCAACGAATATTAATTTGCTAGTGTCACACAACTGGATGGGATTTGAGCGCAGTGCTCTGCACCCCGAGCCCACCCTATTTTGAATTCTATTAGAGCCTCTGGCTCTAATCACGTGCTTCAAAAAAAATCAAACCCCCCCCCCCATTGGAGTCCATGCATGGATAAGGAGGGCGGTGCCTACTCGCCCCCCTAAGGACAGGCCACTACTACTGACCAACAATGCAGATTTTACAGATCCATTAAACACAATCAGTAAAAAAAATGTACGAAAAAAATAAATAAAAGCATGGTGTTTTTAGGCCCCCCGTGCGCAAGAGTCCTTATAAGAGTATACGTTTTGCTTATTTTGATTATAACTCATAAGCAAGAAATGTTAGAAAATTCTAATATCTCTTTATCTATATAGATTTGGTCTCTTTCTTATAGTCAAACTATGTACAGTACAGACCTGTGTGCTGAACTTCATTACTTTCTTATATCAATGTATGTCCACCTTCTGCCACCTAGTGGACGTCTTTGGCATAAACAGCTTAATTTTCTCTTCCTATGACTTGATATACTTTCATTATTAACTTCCCACCGACTGCTTGTTTGTTAGGCGGCGTACACACGATCGGATATATCCGATGAAAACGGTCCGCGGACCATTTCCATCGGATATGTCCGATCGGGAGTTTGATCCGATGGCGTGTTTGTTACACACCATCGGATCAAATTCCCCGCCGCCGGACGGCGCGGTGACGTGGCGGTGACGTTGACGCCGCCGCGTCACCACCACGTCACCGCCACGTCACCGCACCAGGAAGTAAAAGACTTCCGCGCATGCGCCGAATCCATTCGGCATTGAGCGGCGCGGCGGCGGTGGGGGCCGACATGTCTGCTGGTAAGTGTACTAACCAGCAGACATGTCGGGCGGACAGATTACCACCGGATAGATTTCAAAGCATGCTTTGAAATCTGTCGGGTGGAGAAATCTGTCCGCTAGCTCATACACACGAGCGGAGATGTCTGCTGAAACGGTCCATCGGACCGTTTTCAGCGGACATATCCCCTCGTGTGTACGCCGCCTTAGACATACAAATGGTTTCATTATTGAGCTACGCTTAATGCCAGACCAAACACACATCGATTTCACAACAGGCTTCTTATAAGGATGCTGTTAAAATTCATTTTCAGCCTGAAGCCCCATTAGCCCAGTTATACATTTTTATTTGAATGTTTCTAAGATTGCAGAAATATAGTAAATTGCTTCATGTAAAACTAGTGGTGTGTGTGGATAGGTCTTTAAACATATAATAACAGTTTTTTCTACATTCACCTCACTGCACACTTTAGTATATAATAGAATATAACACCATATCTATGGCTGGGCTCCCTGTCAACGGGTTGATGACTCTCTAAAAAGGCTGTCCTCGGGGAGGTAAGATATGGAAATTGGGCTAAGGAGAGGATAAAGGAGCTAAGCTGTCCCCTTCTTTTCATGATTGTATGCATAATATATTATTATTTGTGGAAGAGGTAGTTATTTATAATAATCAACAATACATAAAATCATGCATTGCATGAATCTATGTATTGTCGCCGCTGCTGCACACTATTCAGGTGTCCGGCCCCCTGTTGAGCGCCGGCCATCTGAATAACAGCGGCGGGTGTGTTTTGGAAGTGCCTGATTAGAGCGAGAGGCTCTAATAGGCTTCCCGATTAGAGCTCACATGCTTCCAAATGGTTAACCAGAGGGAGTACTGCTGTGCATTCCCTGGTTAAACAGTGCTGTGTTAAGGAATCGCTTCCCTAACACTGACCCGCCTCTCAGCCAATCAGGTTCACCGGATCTGGTTACTGGTTACCTGATTGGTTAAAGCGGCAGGGTTAGAAGCACGAGAAGAGTAGCGGGTGGGAGAAGAATCTTCCACATTGTGGAAGAAATGGAGGAACAGCTCGCCGTTCACCCCCTGCCGCATGCGGGGGCAATATTTGGAGCACACTGGCAGCATTGGAAACACTGGCAGCATTGGGAACACTGGCAGCATTAGGCACACTGGTAGCACTGAGCACATGTCACACTGGCAGCATTTGGCACACTGGCGGCATTCAATGGCATAGTCACAGCATTTGGTGGGCACAGTCGCAGCATTTGGTGGACACAGTCGCAGCATTTGATGGCACAGTCGCAGCATTTGGTGGGCACAGTCGCAGCATTTGGTGGGCACAGTTGCAGCATTTGGTGGGCACAGTCAAAGCATTTGGTGGACACGGTCACAGAATTTGGTGGGCACAGTCGCAGCATTTGATGGCACAGTCGCATCATTTGGTGGGCACAGTCGCAGCATTTGGTGGAGAGAGTCGCCGCATTTGGTGGGCACACTCGCAGCATTTGGTGGGCACAGTCGCAGCGTTTGATGGCACAGTCGCAGCATTTGATGGCACAGTCGCAGCATTTGGTGGAGAGAGTCGCAGCATTTGATGGCATAGTCACAGCGTTTGGTGGGCACAGTGGCAGCATTTGATGGCACAGTCGCAGCATTTGATGGCACAGTCGCAGCATTTGGTGGAGAGAGTCGCAGCATTTGATGGCATAGTCACAGCGTTTGGTGGGCACAGTGGCAGCATTTGATGGCACAGTCGCAGCATTTGGTGGGCACAGTCGCAGCATTTGGTGGGCACAGTTGCAGCATTTGGTGGGCACAGTCACAGCATTTGATGGCACAGTCGCATCATTTGGTGGGCACAGTCGCAGCATTTGGTGGTGAGAGTCGCAGCATTTGGTGGGCACAGTCGCAGCGTTTGATGGCACAGTTGCAGCATTTGGTGGAGAGAGTCGCAGCATTTGGTGGGCACAGTCGCAGCATTTGGTGGGCACAGTCGCAGCGTTTGCTGGGCACAGTCGCAGCGTTTGGTGGGCACAGTCGCAGCGTTTGGTGGGCACAGTCGCAGCGTTTGTTGGCACAGTGGCAGCGTTTGATGGCACAGTGGCAGCGTTTGATGGCACAGTGGCAGCGTTTGATGGCACAGTGGCAGCGTTTGATGGCACAGTGGCAGCGTTTGATATTTTTTTTTTTTCAAATTCTTTTCAGTTTCTTTGCACCCCCCCCAAAAAAAAATTTAGCACCAGCTGCCACTGCAGACAGTTTTTATTAAAATACTGAGCCACCGTTCACATCGTCGCAATTTCTCATGTGATATAACAGGTCAATATGCATGTAAAATCGCAACATATTGCCGACAATGGCACAGTCCCAATTGGTGTCACGCCTAGGCATGTGCAAAAGTGAAAAATTTGTTTCGTTTCGTTTCGTTTCAATTCGTCATTTAATACATTTCGTTAAGTTAGGTTCGTTACATGTGTTGAATTCGTTTTCAGAATTCGTTCGTTTTCGAACCGAATTTCGAAAAATCCGGTCGAAATCGAAAATATTTCGACCGTTTTTCGAATTTGTTCGTTTTCGACCGAATTTCGAAAAAAAAACGGTCGAAATCGAAAATATTTCAACCAGATTAGAAAACAAATAGTCTCTTTTCGAATAGAATTTTTTTCGAATTAAATCCGAAAATATATTTTTTTTTTCGAATTCCGATCGAATTTAGTCCGCGGGTATGCGATTCGGAATTCGAAAAAAAAAAAATATTTTCGAATTTAATTCGAAAAAAATTCTATTCGAAAAGAGACTTTTCTAATCTGGTTGAAATATTTTCGATTTCGACCATTTTTTTTTCGAAATTCGGTCGAAAACAAACGAATTCCGAAAACGGTCGAAATATTTCGCTAATATAGCAATTCGGGAATTCGTATGCATCCGAATGTCCGAATAATGGAAAATTCCGGAACGAAACGAAATGCACATGCCTAGTCACGCCCACTGTGCGGCGCCGCACCAATTTCCAAAAGTAATTCCTGTACTACTTTTGACGACTTCAGGGGCGACGTCAATAGACATCTGTGCATGGACCCGCACAGATTTCTTTCAAGTCTCACCGAAGTTGGACTAAAAATGTGGCTTTGATATCCAATGGCTCCTGCTGCTATCAATCTATCCAATGAGGACCCGAGGCAGTGTTTAGGTAAGAAAAAGGGGGCTCTGGGGAGCAGCTGCAGCACAGAAGGGTTTTTCACCGTAATGCAGAGAATGCGCGATTGGACACAGTGGGAGCCAATCAGCACGCCCGACCTCCTGCGATCGCTCTGGGAAATTACAGAACGGCAGTCTGCTGATGTAAACAAAGCAGACCGTCCTTCTCTCAGACAGGAACAGAGAGCTTCCTGCTAACACTGTTTCTGCAGTGAGTCCATCCCCCATACAGTTAGTAAGCACCCTAAGGGAACACATTTAACAAAAACAAGGGAGTGCCGCCTCTGGGTGTAGATGTTTTAAAACAATTTAATACAAAAATTAAAGTAAAGGCAACTCACATTTAGCGAGGTAAAAGTAAAAGTAGGCGTTGAGCAAGTTCCAAGTGTAAATCTGTGTTCTTTAATTTTACTGTTCACCAAAAGTATTGTATATGAAAATGTCTTCACTGTACTGTGTAGATATATATATATATATATATATATATATATATATATATATATATATATACACACACACACACACAGTATATATTAACCACTTGCCGACAAGCTGCCGCATGGCTCGAATGGGCGAAACGTTGTTATGTTCGCTGCTCGCCCCCAAAGCTGATGCAAGTGCCCGGCGGGTGCGATGACCACCAGGCACCCACAATCGCTCGTGACTCAGCAAGAACTGGGATCTTTGTGTATAGACAGATCCCGGTTCTTTCAGGGGAGACATTTCTGATCGTATGTTCATACAATGTATGAACAGCGATCTGTCTTTTAACCTAGTAAGTCACATCCTCCCTTTGGTTAGAACACAGAGAGGGAACAGTTAACCCCTTGATCACCCTCTAGTGTTAACCCCTTTCCTGCTAGTGAAATTTTTACAGTAATCAGTGCATTTTTATAGCACTGATTGCTGTAAAGTTGTCAATGGTCCCAAAAATGTGTCAAAAGTGTCCGATGTGTCCGCCATAATATCGCAGTCCTGATAAAAATCGCAGATCGCCGCCATTACTAGTAAAATATTTTTTTTTAAATTGCCATAAATCTATACCCTCTTTTGTAGACGCTATAACTTTCTGCAAATCAATCAATATATGCTTTTTGCAATTTTTTTTTACCAAAAATATGTAGAAGAATTCATAAACTGAGGAAAAAATCATTTAAAAAAAAAAAAACATTGGAATATTTATTATAGCAAAAAGTAAAAGATTATGGCCCGGATTCACAAAACACTTACGCCGACGTAACTCACCTTTTCCCGGTGTAGCGTAAATATGTGTGCGCCAGAGTCACAAACCAAGATACGCCTAAAAATAGGCCATTCCTACCCCGACGTATCTTACTTAGGCCAGTGTGCCATGGGCGCAAATATGGTCTGGACGTATGTTGCTTCTCCCATTGATTAGGCATTCACATATGCAAATGAGAAAAATACGGCGATTCACGTACTTGCGCCCGGCGCATGATATACGCGGTTTGCGTAAGTTTTACGTCCGGCGTAAAGTTGTTCCCCATAGATGAGGCGCAACCCATGCAAAGGTATGGCCCAGGGAACACAAGCCTATGTATTGTACGTTGGACGTCTGTGAATATGGGCCGACGTGGGTCTGGCTGGGCGTAGGTTACGTTAACGGCGTACACAGTGATCCGGCGTATCTTAGGCAGTTGTTCCGACGTGGTTGTACGCATGCGCACGAGGATACGTCCATGTCTCGACACATGCGCAGTTAGTTTTAAGTACTTGTCTGGCGCCCAGCCCATCATTTGCATGGGTCACGCTTCATTAGCATGGATCACGCCCACTTCCACCTACTTCCACTTACTCCAGCCTGCGCCTTCGAAATGTACGCTATGCCGGCGCAGAGTTTGGAGCAATAGCTTGCTGAATTCAGTGCATGCCTCTTCGCGCTGAGCCGGCATAGCGTACTATGTGTGCGCTCTCCGGCGTAAATATGCGCCCATCTCTGTGAATCCGGGCCATTGTTTTTTTGTTTTTTTTTTCAAAATTGTTGCTCTATTTTGGTTTATAGCACAAAAAATAAAAACTGCAGACTTGATCAAATACCACCAAAAGAAAGCTCTATTTGTAGGAAAAATAAGGACGTAAATTTTGTTTGGGTTCAGTGTCACGCGATTGCGCAATTGTCAGTTAAATCGACGCAGTGACGAAATGTAAAAATTGCGCTGGTCAGGAAGAGGGTGAAATCTTCCGGGGCTGAAGCGGTTAAACAACTTTTTTTTTTTTTTATCTATTAGCAAAAAGCTCATGATGAGAGTATTATAGATGATAGAGTTCATACACTGTTTGTGTTGGAGAAATATAGCGATATTTGAAGCTATACAAGCATTTTTCTTGGGTAAAAAAAAATAATAACATGGGCACATCATGGTTGTCCACACCTATGATATTCAGGAAATAAATTGAAAGAAAAAAAAATAAGACTGGACCTGGAATATTCAAATAAACGTGGGTCTCTGCCCTTATTTTAATACATTAATGTGACACTATTAAAGTGGCATTAAAACCATAAGCAAAAATTGTTATATTACAGCTTATCAATTCTTAGATGTAATAACTGCATTTATTTTATTTTCCAGGATTTCTTTCTTCTATTTTCATCTGGTGATCCAGCCAGTAAGTCTGTTATATTTCAAAAGAACATGCTCTCCATCAGAATGAATCAGTTACAGAGATGGGACAAACCATTTTTCATAGTCAAGAGAGCTTACAATGATTTATAAAAAAACTTTCTGCTAAAAAGGAAAAAAATAAACTGTTTGCTGTAACTTCTCATAAAGTATTAGTGTATTTACATCTGCTAGTACATCCAACAGACTGACAATGCTGCTGTCCAAAGGTGCCCCCTGTGCATTTATCCAGATTGGAAGCACTTTAATACAGGAGGTGTGTTACTATCTAGATCACCAGGTGCAAAATCCTAAAGATGGAAACGAATGCAGCCACCACACCTAATGATTGGTAAGCTGAAATATAATACATTTGTTGGTTTGGGGTTTAATTCCACCTTAAAGCGGTGTTCCAGGCTCAATTTTATTTTATTTTTTAAGTTAGCAGCTACAAACACTTACCTGTCCAGCGAGCCCATGATGTTACCCCTTGTAAAGTCATTAGTAATCAGGTGAAAGAAGCCTCAGTCAGCTTCATCCAAAGCCACACCCCTAACATGTTTCACCCCATGTCATGATTAAGCCCTATGGGAAGGGTGAAATGCGTTTACTAATGGCTTTGCTAGGTGTGCAGTGTTTAAGACCTTTCACTATGCGTGCAAACCTCATAGAGCTGAATTAATGGGGTGGATTTACTATACCTGGAACACACTGTGAATAGTATCCAATCAGCTTCTAACTTTAGTCTGTTCAATTAAACTTTGACAAAAAAAATAAAAGCTGATTGGTACTGTGCACAGCTGCTCCAGATTCTGTGTCTTCCTCAGATTTAGTAAATCAAACCCAATGGCTGTTGTACAGCTAAAGCTAAATTTTAATTTTCACAGGAGTAAACTGGATCAACCATTTGCAATATCTCCTATTTCTAATGCCTTGTACACACGATTGGAATTTCCGATGAAAAAAGTCAGACGAAATTTTTTCATCGGATATTCCGAACGTGTTTGTCCCCATCTGACTTTTTTCTGGCGGAGTTTAGAAATAGAACATGTTTATTCTTTTCGATTGAAATAAATCCTATCGGAAATTACGATCATCTGTGTGGAACTCCGACAGAGAAAAAAACGCATGCTCAGAATCAAGTCGAAGCATGCTCAGAAGCATTGAACTTAATTTTTCTCGGTTTGTGGTACTGTTTAAGTCACCACGTTTTGGAGCGGTCGGAATTTGGACAGTGTGTATGCAAGACAGCTTGAACGGAATTCCGACGGAAAATTCCATCAGATTTTATCCCATCGGAAATTCCGATCGTGTGTACAGGGCATTACTCTTATTTCAGGACAAATTCAATAAATGATATGTTTCTTTATGGTATCCGTTGCCTACCATAAAACCTCTCACATATTGTCTTAGGGGTCTAGTTTAAAAAAATATGTATACCTATTTATCAAACTGACTTGCCCATACATTCATTCTGTATGAAATAAATAAGCATTTGCAAACTTGTTTTAGGGATCACACAATGTATAAAGTTTGGCTAAACCAAATAGAGCAAAATCAAATTAAATTATTGTTAAATTATTAAATTATTTTTGGTTTCTTGAAAACACTGCTGTTGGGTGAATAATACAAATGTTTGTTCTAATGTGAATGTTGGCTCATCTGCGAATGGAAAATGTGTTTTTAGGTAAAATATCAACAGCGTTTAGTGCTTCATTGAAAGTTGTTGGTCAAATGTTTTGGTGGTGAAATGTTCATGGAATTTGGCTAGATTCAAATGGCAAATCCTAATGCCGCGTACACACGGTCGTTTTTTGCGATGAAAAAAAACGATGTTTTTTAAAAACGTCATTTAAATTGATTGTGTGTGGGGAAAAATGTAGTTTTTTGTCTTAAAAAAAACGACCAAAAAAAAATTCCAACATGCTTGAATTTTTTGTGTCGTTTTTCAAGACGTCGTTTTTTGTGTCATAAAAAGTGATGGTGTGTGGGCAAAACGACGTTGAAAACGACGTTTTTAAACCCGCGCATGCTCAGAAGCAAGTTATGAGGCGGAGTTTCAATGGAAAAGAGTGTTTTGCTAGAGCTTTGTAGAAAAACAATGGTGTGTACGCAACGTCGTTTTGGAAAATGAAGTTTGAAAAACGTTGTTTTTTTCATGATTGAAAACGTCGTTTTTTTTTCATCGCAAAAAACGACCGTGTGTACGCGGCATTAGAGGCCATTATTATTCATCAGTTGGGAAAATGTTCTTTGATTATCGAAAAAAAAAACATATATACTAATAAATATACCTAGCCAATGGTTGTTGTTGCATGTTTCTGCAAATTTTCTTAGAGTAGTTCCTCTTGAAATGGAATCCAGTACTGCTTATATTCACTGGAGAAATCCATATGGTAATCGTTAACACATTCTAATTAAATTCAGTTTGACAACATTGGAAAAAACAGGAATTGCCAAATGAATGTTACATTTTCCCTGTAAAAGGCAACTTAAATATCATAAAATAACATTTCACACATATCAAAAATATTTTCATGGATATTATTCATGATTTTTGCGCAAAAGTTGACACATTCGTGCAGCAAAATCTGTTTAGAAATTATAATCTAATTACTGCAATCTTCTAACACTTATACATTTATTTCCAAATCTTTTTTAATATGTTTGCGTGAATGTGTACCGTATATGCAATACACATGGCACATCTGTGTGTACATATATATATATATATATGTGTGTGTATATTAGGGCTGTGGAAATTAAAGATTAATTCCTTGATTATTCGTTCATTTTTTTTGATCGATTAAAATTCTTTTGATCGGTACTAGTGGTGCAACGGATCGTAAATGACCCTTGATCCAAACGGGTCACCATATGCGGATTAGCACACCACGTGATCCGTGGAGCTCCACTGCTGCCTCAGCCATAGGAAAAGCCACGGCTTCGGCCTAGCACCCAGAGCGGCGCCCATCTTGGTCCACCCGGCGGCAGCCTAGGTGAGCCTAGAGTGGTGCGCTGACGTCATCACTTGGGGGGGTTTTTGTGGACCATATTACAGTGGGGGAGATATCTGTGGATATTACAGTGGGGACTATATATGGTGGTGATCTGAAAAAATGTACGTGCATTATAATGAATTGAAAATTAGTCGATTAATCGATTTAAAAAAAAAAAAAAACGTTTAATCGAACACGAAAATTTTAATCAGTAGCAGCCCTAATATATATATATATATATATATATATATATATATACACACACACACACATACATGTGCGTATGTGTATATATATATATATATATATATGTAGCTCTCTCGGGGGTCTGCTACATAATATATATATACTATTATTATTATTATTATTATATATTTACTGCACCTTGCACATTGTCGTTGCTATTTGCATTGTTCCTAATATCTTATTACTGCACAATAGGGGTATTATATTCACAAGTCTGAAGTGATTACTTCTCAGTGTACTCCACCAAATTGCTATTCTAGTTTTTGTTTATAAATTATTATGTAATTACTGGAATCTTCTAACGCTTGTATATTTATTCCCAAAAGTTTTTAAATGTGAATGTGTACAGTATATGCAATACACATGGCACATGTGTGTGTGTGTGTGTGTGTATATATATATATATATATATTATATATTATATATATATATATATATATATATATATATATATATATATATATATATATATATAAATATGTATGTGTAATATATATATATATATATATATATATGTGTATATATATATATGTATGTATGTGTTGATATTATTATTATATATTTACTGCATCTTGCACATCATCGTTGCTGTTTGCATTGCTCCTAATATCTTTGTACTGCACAATAGCGATATTATATTCACAAGTCTGAAGTGATTACTTCTTAGTGTGCTTCACCAAATCGCTATTCTAGCTTTTGCTTCTGCTGTAATTTGAATTGCATCAGTAAAATGAATTATAATATTTTGCCGACTTCCCTGGACTGAAAACATTGTCTGATTTGTCCCCACTAAAAATCTATTTTCAGAAGTAGGAAAAGACATCTGGAGTGTATTTACAGTAAAGACGGAGGTTTCAAGAATATTAGAAACAAATTAGTGCTGCATTTCTTCACTATATTCAAACCACATTCTATCAGACTAAATCCAATTTCTTTTTTATATCCAGATGGCTCTACGTATACGATTTAGGTGTTTGGCAAAATCAATATGCATTGGGTAGCTTGATGGGAGTAGTACCAAATTTAAAAATAATAATAATAAAAATAATAATTTGCCAGCTGCTATGGATTAATCCCGAGAAACCCGAACATCCAAGAATTAAAGGAAAACATTCTCAGGAATAGTTTTTATTGCAATAGTTTCTTTTAAGGTCATTGCTTTTTGTTAGCTATCATGTTTTTATGAATGTCTGGTTTGCACAGCACTGGAGGTGCTGAAAGCAAAGGGATTTCTGTCATTGGTTCTGTTTGTTATTTTATTAGAATCATGAGTCAGTTATTGCACACAAGCACATAGAAGTGGCCATGCAGACGGCTTTGTGTGCAGATGTACAGGCTATGTTGTTGAACATTTGGCAAACTATCTTGGTGTATGACAGCTGCATTGCATATCACTGGCAAGTATGTCATTACTGGCAAGTCCTGTGCAGTCATATGTTCGGTATCTGGATGTGTATACATATAAATACAATAAGTACAAAGAAACATTTCCCACATAAGAACATCCTTAAATTTGGATACAAATGGTGTCTTTCCTAATATTTGTAGAGTAGCGGTGTCACGTACATTTTAGATAGAGGCGGCCATTGTGTGACTCAAAAGCTGCTTGTAGTGTTTGGTGCTCCTCAGATCTCACCATTGCTAATGACTAATACGTTTATGGTCTTAGCATGATTTGACCCAAATGGTTGAACAAGTCACTTTCTTGCATAATATGCTCATGTGCTGACCGAGACCATAAATGTTTGTCTTCTTTTGTTTTCCGTGTTTTGATCTTTTCTCCTATTTTATAAAATTGTACACCTTCTGGTTTGTATCTGGATTACACAAAATTCCTAATTTATGTATTTTGTTTACTTTTGCAATAAAAAGTATTAATAAAAAACTGCTTGTTAATTCTAGTGCACTGCAGCAACAGCAGCTGTATGCCTGGTACACACAACAAGATTATCGGGAAAACAATTGTCCGGTTTTATTAGTATGCTAATCTCAAAAATGAAGGGCCAGATTCAGAAAGAATTAGATTCCCGCAGAGTATCAGAGATACTCTACGCCGCCGTACTTTACCTGGCTCTAGGAGGAATTCAGAGAGATTTTGGCTAGTAAGGTACGGCGGCGTAGTGTAAACTACGCGATTAGGGGGCGTGAGGCATTTAAATTAAGCGCGTCCCCGCGGCGATCGAACTGCGCATGCTCCGTTCAGAAATTTCCCGCCGTGCATTGCGCGAAAACACGTCGTTAAGTCATTTTTTTTTTTGAGTAGCGTCGTTTACGGACATTCCTATTCCCGGAAGACTTACGCAAAAAAAAAAAAAAAATGAAAGTCGACGCGGGAACGACGGCCATACTTAACATGGGCCGCGTAACGTTAGACCAGCTAATAGCTGGTTTAACTTTACGTAGCGAAAAAATGACGTACGCGATTGCGAACGACGCTCGTAACTTTGTGGATCGCCGGAAAAAGCTCATTTGCATACCCCGACGCTGAAAACGAAGCGAACTCCACCCAGCGGCCGCAAAAAGATTGCAGCGTAAATCCGAAGGCGTACGAAGACGTAAGCCTGTCAGATCGAAGCCCAACGCCACCGTATCATGGTTTGAGGATTCAAACTAGTGATACGGCGCGCAAAATTTGAAAGTACTCCTTTCTAACACCAGTTAGACAGGTGTAATGGCTCTCTGAATCTGGCCCTAAGAGTTTACTAAAGTTACAAAAACTCTACGACAAAATAAAAATTCAGAAGTGATATAATGTGTTGTGTATTTGTATTGTATTTTTGAACGACAACTGTACTGATTGAACGAAAATCAGACCATCTGGTATCGTACAACAAATATTTTTATGCCTGTCCTATCTGATAGAATCAGATGAACTGTCATGATCAGCTCTCGAAAGCTGTGTACTAACAATCACATTAATGTACGATCGCTTCAAAAGAGGTATTTTTCACGCAATTTTCTGATTGCGTGTACGAGGCATCGGGCATGGAAAAAGTAATAGAGAACATGGTGGTGATGGAGGGGTGACTGGGATCATTGAGCTGTTAGTGCTGGAGGAGGGCTTCTTCCTAATGATCGCAAACTTACATGTATAGTGATATTACTTCATTATTTTTTTTAAAAGCCTGATAGAATGCTGTATTCCTTTCAAGGGTATAATAATAAATTAGTACATTCACAATGTGCTTACATGTAAACAGATGAAAGGATCCACTTAAAGCTTGAAATAGGTGGAAAGAAATTTTGTACGAAAATACTTAGAACAATCTAATGTATTTGAGTTTGGAATCAATGGACTTTAACAAACAAACACTGTTAGAAATTCGCTAAATTAAGAAAAAATTGTCCATCCTGCTTCTTTTAATTTTCTCATCACTGCGGTTAAAAAAAAAAAAAAACATCAATTTGACCTCACTAATGATTCAAAAATGACAAACTTTCTTAGAACATTCTTTTCCTAAGAATTTTAATTTGAAATTCTACATACCTATGGCAAGTTTAAATAACAAGTATTCAGATAATGGAATGAATCCTTTGCATGGTCCCAGTTGAGATGGAATGGATTTACTAGTGAAGTTGTGCCTTCAACACCTAAGACCGCGTACACACGGCCAAATAAATCCGATCAAATCGGTCTGACAGACCGTTTTGATCGGATTTGTCTGCTGGGCTATTTTGGTTTGACTGTGGCAGGCACCGCACTATGAAGTGCCTCATGCGCTGTGGCATTAGAAGAATTGTGATATCTCTGACATTTCAGTCCAACAAGACTGTCTATTACTCTGAAATTGCTCTATTGCCGTTCTATGGAAGCAGTAGGTTTAAAGAGCACACCAAATGCTTAAGATAACTTCTTTAATAACTTCACTTTTCTTCATATAAAATACTGCTGCTTTGCTTCTCTCTCTCTCTCTCTCTCTCTCTCTCTCTCTCTCTCTCTCTCTCTCTCTCTCTCTCTCTCTCTCTCTGTAAGTTATCAAAGCATTCTCTGATTTCTCTGAAAGGTATAACTGTGGTTTGAAGGTTTGATATGGTTCGGGTTTGCAGGGTTAGCTTAGTTTGGTTTGATATGGTTTGGGTTTGGTGGAACTACAAGTGAACACACAGCTAAATCAGTATACAGTTCTAATCATACTATTTACAATAAGAACATATATATAACTGTATAATTACCTAATTTTGCCCTCTGGCTTCCATAAGAACTGATCTCTGTATGTCTCTGTGTGTCTCTGTCTCCATGTGATTCTGTCTCTGTGAAACAATCTAGCAGAGCACATGTACATCACTAGGAACCTCCCAGACAGAGTGGATGCAAAGCTGGCTGTGACTGGTCAAGACTCTGCTCAATGTGAGATTGGCTGTGATTGGGCCAAGGCCTGTAATGAGTCACAAAAGCTTAACTCTATCCTTTCCGGTATGAATTAAACTGTGAATAACTTTGCTTACCTCCTGCCCCATACAAACAAATGACTCTTAAAGGCATATTTTTTCTTTTGCTTCTGTGAACACAACATACAACTGTTATATAACATCCAAACACAAAATCACAGTGAATAACTCTGCCTTTGTCTCTCACATATAAACATGTGCTCTACATTAGGTTCTTAGCAGGTTTAGCTGTATATACATGCAAGTTATATTAGCTACCTAGGACAGGTTCTAGCTGGCCAGCTACAGTGACGTGGCGGTGACGTTGACGCCTCCACGTCACCGCACCAGGAAGTAAAATACTTCCACGCATGCGTCGAATCCATTCGACGATGTGTGGGCAGATATGTCCGCTGGTTAGTGTACTAACCAGCAGACATGTCGGACGGATGGGTTCCCAGCAGACAGATTTTAAAGCATGCTTTAAGATTTGTCTGCTGGAAAAACCCATCTGCTCGCCCTTACACACGATCGAATTTGTCCGCTGAAACGGCCCGTCGGACCGATTTCAGCAGATACATTCGATCGTGTGTACGCGGCCTTAGTGATGTGATTTTTATCTTAATAGCTTCCTTTACCTTAATGCAGTGCTGTTTTCATGTCCTCATTGTTGATTTGTGCTCTCAAGTTGCTGTTATCCTTCTCTGATCTCCACACTTCCTGGTTGTCTGTTTCCTGATCACCACAGTACTGGGAGCTTTCTCTCTGTGGTCACTAATCAAGGAGGTATGGTTACTGTGTGTCTAAAACCCCTCAGCACCAATCACTTTAGTTTTCCAAACCATCACTGCCCTCTATTGGCTCCGTACACCAGAGAGACAGGAACAGCATGCAAAAACAAAACTGAAACTGCAGGTACATTATATGTTTGATTTTTATCTGTTTTTAAACGTTTTTAAAAGGAATCAGTTAACTATTATGTCTCTTTACCCTGTAAACAGTCATTTCAGAAAAAAAAAAATCTTTTACAACTCCTTTAACCACGCAGTCCCAATTGTGACTACAGCACTTATTTAGGACTCTACTGTCACCAGCTGGGGGACTTATTTTTACATGTTTCACCTTGATACATTTGATTTAATAGGAAGAATCAATTATGTTATATAGATGCAATTGTTACTGAGTAGATTATCCAATGTTTATATTCAAGCAGGTGGATGTACTACTTTGTTGTTATATCTATATATTTAATACAGCATCCTATTTCTGGATTGTTAATAGACAGGTAAGTTTGCTGTCATCACGTTGCTTTTTTTTTTATCTCAAGTTACGGATTGACAGTGTTTTTTGTAATTTAGTTTGAATTGTTGAGTGTTGTTGATGCTTCAGATATACTATACATTGGAGATCGCCATGGGGACTTCTGTTATCAACAAGCATACTTTAGAAGGATTGGAGTATGCTTTTGGAGTGCACTGAAATATATCTTTCAAATGCACAAGAAAGAGAATAAGAAGTTTGCCGTAATGTACAATTATTCTACTCCTAGAAAACCCGCCAGCCACAGTTCAACTTTAATCCAAACTTGTATGACCCATGACCCTAACTGTAACCAACCATAGCCCCTAACATAAACCATAACTTAATCTATATCAGTGGATTAAATCCCACAGAAGTACACTTACTTACACTCACACTTACATCAGAGACAAAAGCTGCGTATAGACCTAACATTGCCAGGATCTATGCACTGAAAGCCAATGACCCGACTGGCAACTGTAGGGATTTGACTAGTGGCCAGCCAGGTGCAGGTTGCCAAGATAAAATTCAAACATTCAGCAAGTAGACCATATTTCCTCTGAACGATCAGAATTTCCGACGGATTTTTGCGATGGAATTCCGTTCAAGCTGTCTTGCATACACACCGTCACTCCAAATTTCAATAGTCAAGAACGCAGTGACGTAAAACACTACTATGAGCCGAGAAAAATTAAGTTCAATGCTTCAGAGCATGCGTCGACTTGATTCTGAGCATGCCTGTTTTTTTTTCTCCGTTGGAGTTCCATACAGACAAACAGAATTTCCGATAGAAATAGAAATGTTCTCTTTCTAGGTCCGTCGGAATTTCCGAAGAAAAAAACTCAGAAGGGGCACACACACACGGTTGGAATATCCGATGAAAAAAAAAAATCGGTCTGACTTTTTCATCGATCTTGTGTACGCGACATTAGAGTTCTTCTTTAAGGAATGAAATCTGAACAGTAATCTCTAGCAGACTGCTGAAAGAGTTGGTTTTCTCAATGTAATTTCTATTAAGACTTGATAGAAGGCATTCGGAAGCAGCCTTGCAGTCTTTCATATTCTAAAATTCAGACTTTACGTGACTGTGCCTCATTTTGGAGCGAATAATTTATAGCTGCATCAATAAATAATAGCTACGAGTTATAACTGTCCAAACACGGTACATAATACCCACTGAAACATGCTTAGAAAAAGTAGCTTATAATGTTTGCCAGCTTTTCCTGCTTGCTTTGAATGAATGCAGCACATTTATATAGAAGTTTCTCAAGTGAATATTCATTTTATTTAACTATCTGCAGTTTCTTGGTTTAATATCTGCAACCTTTTAAATGCTACAACGGTAAACAAAGTATTTTTAAACATGTAGTAAGAGTGAAGGACAAGGACAGATGGGGCAACCTATGGCCAGTATGGTACATGCATTAGTTAAGCCTTGTATGCTTTTAACCTAAATAAAGAAAAGTACCATGTGACCGCCAAGCAGGGATGAAATAAACATAGCAAGAAAAGTGCAACGGTTTGTAATAATCAGAGAACAAAAAGACAGCATGAAGAGATTAAGATATTTTAATTGAATTAATTTTGATCACCATAAATCCTAAAATGGAATTTGGGCCAATGCCAAAGTAAATAAAAGAATTAAAAAACATCAGTTGTCTTTGCTGATTTCCAGGTTCTCATTTGAAGGGCTTAGTTCGGGTCTTTAAAAAAATGATCAACAGCTGGGGAAACCATAAAAAGCAGAGGAAATAAAAAAAAAAGCAGAGGAAATATTATATTATATAGATTTGACTTCTACAGTTATTTACCTTGATGGTCATAGCAATGAACAATGTGTTATATATTATACTATATTATGATTCATAAAGTATTATTATTTGCGGAATCTATTGTATTATCGATTAAATATTTACACAATACATTATAGATTTTTATATATACAGTATATAATATATATATAGATATAGAGAGAGAAAGAAAGAAAGAAAGAAAGAAAGAAAGAAAGAAAGAAAGAAAGAAAGAAAGAAAGAAAGAAAGAAAGAAAGAAAGAAAGAAAGAAAGAAAGAAAGAAAGAAAGAAAGAGTTTCATCGTCTTTTGTATATTTTTAAAAGATTATTTTTTTACAAAAGGCAAAAGATTGTTTATTAAAGGGAACGTACAGCAATATCAATATTTTTGTATATAACCACACATGGGGGATAACCTAAAATGGGAGTTTTTACTTCCCCCGAAATCTAGTTTGAAATCAAGACATTTTGATAAAAGTGAATTGCATTGGAGTCAATAGGGAAGGTGTAACTAAGATGGATTCAAAATGAACTGTCACAGGACCAATACTCATGCAGCTAATCCTAATGTTAATGCTTTTATTCGTGCTTGTATGCATGCGCATGTGCCAGCACACAGATGGACTTTGGCCATTAACCAGTGTGCACTGACATCTGGGTGCATCCAATCCAGAGAATAGTGCCAAACTGCCTATTTAACCACTTGCCTATTGGGCACTTTCACCCTCTTTCTGCCCAGGCAAAATTTCAGCTTTCATTTAAGAGGTGTCGTACCACAGATTTTTGATATTTACTTTTGTGATCTATAGCGAGACCAGTAATGTCCCTAAGAGTAAATATAATTTTGCCAATATGGGCATATTCTAGGGCGTGCCCAAAATTTATGAAAAAGGGTTCCTCTGTCTTTTCCACAATGCCAACAAGTAGGGTCTATGCTCGGGAATATGCCATGTCATTTCTCTGGTGATCAATACCACCTTGTCAATATCTTATATCCAGATTCCTGCATGTTAAGTTGCGGCGGCATAGCGTAAAATTAGGCGCCTCCATGCGCTGAACGTACTGCGCATGCGCCGGCCATAGAAAAAACCCAGTGCGCATGCTCCAAATCTCGTCGCTACTTGTCAATGAAAGCGATGTAAACGTAACTTACACCAGCCCCCATTCTGAATCGACTTACGCAAACGACGTAACTTACGTCCAATACGACAAGGTCGCAACGTCCATACTTAACATAGGATGCACCTGCTTTGGGCAGCTTTATCTTTACGCCGGGAAAACGCTTACGTAAACGGCGTAAAGTGACTGCGTCGGGCCCGCGTACGTGCATTCTCGGCATAAATCAGAGAGAACGCCCCCGGCGGCCATTTTAAAACTGCATTTAAGATCAGACGATGTAATACAATTACGCCTGTCAGATCTTTGCAGCAAACCGGCGTAACTTGTTTTCTGCATACAGAAAACAGATAAGCTGGCGCAATGTGTGAGTTATGCCGGCATAACTCTACCTGAATATGGCCCAAAATCTCTCTGTTCCGCAGGGATTGTTATATTTAGATCTCTTTCCTATGCGGCTATATATGAAGGTATGTAAGGTTCTGAGGGCATAATCAATTTTGCATTGGTTCTAGACAGGCCTCGCCTAATAGTTGCTCAAAAGCAGCAGGCATGTTCGCTGTCATTGAATTAAATGATAGATGAAAAAATATAGCGTTGTATTTGAATTGCTTGCCATAACAAAAGAAGTGGCGAGAGCATTAGTTGGATATCCATTGTAGATTTCAATCCACCCTAATCCCTAAAATCTTGAATTCTAAATGTATTCACTGCTATAAATTGTTGAAGTTTAGGGTCATACAGCCCTGATAAAAATGTAGGATTTCCAATCACTGGTGACATCTTTGATTTAATCAAGCAGGCAATTTTATAGGTGGTACCTACGATAGGATGTACTTTTACTTGATTTGGGCATTTATTCCTTAACCAAGGTAGGCCCATAATGGGATAGATGTAATCAATTGTTCAATGGGTATCCAACTCTTTACTCTTGTATGATTACACCAGTCTAAAATTCTAGATAGATGTGCCGCATGGTAGTATTGAACTGGATCTGTAAATCCTATACCCCCCATATCTTTTAAGCATAGTAAGCATGTCTGCCTTGAGGTTTATAAACTCGCTCTTAATTTGTTTTAGGAAATTAGTTGGAACTGTCACTGCTAAAGTTTGAAAAAGGTACAGCAGGCGAGGCAGTACATTCATTTTTATGATACAATTTTTCCCAAACCAAGTATGTGGCAAGCTCCGCCATCGGCCAAGCTTACTTTTAATATTATTAAACAGTTGTGGGAAGAAATACTGAAACGTATTTGTTACAGAGAAATATTCCTAAGTATTTTAATCTCTCCTTTACCCATTTAAATGAGAAACTAGATTCCAATGCAGCAAGTCTCGCTTCTGGAATTGTAATGTTCATTTTACTGACCACATTATTGATCCTCAAGGGTACCTGCATCTGGCTCTGACTGTGTCCTCACAGGTTCTGTGCCATCCTTGGTCCTCTTCTGGTGTACCTTTACTACTGCTGATTGCTGTTCAAATGCCACTACTGCAAGCTACCGCATCATCGGCACCCATGCTTCTTTGTGCCCTGTTCCACCCTCAAGGGTTCTCAGACTAGAGCCGCAAAGAGGAAGCCATGTACATGATATTAACCCTAACCCTGGGGCTAACACTAACTGTAACCAAAACCCTATGGCTAACCCTAACTGTATGCCTTACCCTTTTTGTATGAGAAAATCCAAGTGTTTTTTAATGATATGTTTTTTTTAATTAGCCTTGAGGTCATCATTAGTAACAAGAAGTGCCTGAATAAGGACTGTAATAGCCAGATCACCAAGTGCTATTAATATAAATATTGAAACATTTACATCTTTTAGTGCTTGGGTTTATATATACTCAAACTTTGCTATTCGGGACACGGAAACTCTAAACTGTGTTGGGGAGCGCTAAAATGTGGAGAATGGGCTCTGTATAGTGGGTAAATCTGTTCTGTGGGGGGCTCTGGACTGTAGAGATCTGTAATATGGGTGGGTATGAACTGTGGAGGGAGTGTCATGCTCTTACCTCTTTGCAGGCTTCTCATTACTGACATGTGCTAGCAGCCATCTTGCTTCATGGGGTTCTTGTAACCTGCCACACCCTGCGGCTCCTTCTTCTCACTGGGAGTAGCTGGCTGCTCAGCATATATATAGACGGCAGCTGCAGCATTTCCTCCCATGGGCCTTTCGTCTGATACCCCTCTGTGATCGTGCTGCTTGCTCTTGGTCACTCTACGGACGTTCCTTCTGGTTCCTGATACCCGGCTTCGTTTCTTGACTTCTCTGGCTACAGACTCCGGCTTGGCTGACTCTCATCCCTGGCTATCGACCCTGGCACTGGTGGACAACTCTTCTGGCTGTTTGATCGTCAGTTTGGACTTTGACCTTGCTGTTTGGTTTTCAATAAAACCTTCATATTCATTTATCTGTTTATGTACGTCTGATTCATGCTTCCATGACAGGGAGGCAGTCTTGTCGGGAGGACTCTGCACTGTGGAGGTGCTCTGTACTGACGGCTGCAGGAGGGTGGGAGGAGAGCTCTGTACTGGAAGGGGTTAGGAGGAGAGTGTTGTACTGGAAGGGGTTAGGAGAGCTCTGTAGAGGGTTGAGGGGGACTGTAATAAGTGTCAAGTTGGCCAGGAGTGTGCGAGTACCTATTCTGTAAGAAAAAAAGCCCTCCATTTACTCATACTACACTCTAAGTACTCATACTATAACATACATATAGGACATATTCACACCTGATGTGTCGGGGTGCGTTTATGAGCACATTCCCAACACATGGCAACCAAAAAAATAATGGTTCTGTATGAATGCAGTTTACACCAGTGTGTTGCATCGCATTTGCCCAGCGCTAGAAAAAAAAAAGTATGACATGCACAACTTTTCTTCAGCACAGTGCAACACAAAACAATGCGTTCAAATGCATACAAATATGCATAAGCACAAAACACTGCACGGCAAATCATGGCAAAAAATACAAAAAACCGCAACACAAGAAAAATGGACACCAACACATTACAAAAAAATGCAAGGCACCACAATGCAACACGCATGTGTTAACGGATGTGTTGTGGGGGTGTGAATGAGCCCATACTCATACTATGTATCCCAATCTTCCCAGCAATCATCTCTGAGTTATAAAACCTGAAAGTTTTCTTTCAGGAAGCCATGACATGTTTTTGTTCTGTATCTTGTTTTGTTACATATTTCTGTGCACTCGTACATTTATTCAGAAACAAATAAACGCTAATTAAAACCTAATTAGAGCAATTGACATTAATCCTGATTGGACTGCCCGGGAATTTCAGCATTCACACCCTCCACTTGGGATCCTCTGCATGCTAGTGCAGTCAATCAGAAAAATAAGATTGTTTTGATTTGCAGAGATGATTGTATAGATAGCAAGAGCCCTCCACAGGAAACAGTGAAAACATGAGCCCATGATTGGCTTGACGCACTTCACCACATACGCCAGTCAGCAGAGATTTGAGTAATTACCTGATTTATTCATTTATGTTGACACAGACATCGACTGAGAGATTGCCTTTCAGAGGAAGCATGTACCATCGCACGTGCATTTAGACAGCTAAGCAACATTTCACCTATAGAGGAAAATCTTCTTACCTTGTTTACACAACTTCATCCTTCCTGACAGACTTAAAAATTCACATTGATTGAAATAGTTATTTTATGCCAATGACCTACAAAAGCATGTTGTTTATTTATTTAAACTTATACATTACTTATTTATGGGGTTTAAATGGAGCTGTCATTAAAATCCACACTTTATCTGAATTACGTCAGCTTCACCCAAAAACGAAATTTATTTAAGAAAGAAAATTTCCCGTGCTTGCCATAAATAACAAACTGCTGCATCTGAGCCCTTGCATGTGACACAAGCCCTGGTACCCAACATCCAACATGTGGCCCACCAACACTGCTGTGCTCCACATTTACTGTATATACAATGCTGTGAAAAAGTATTTCCCCCTTTCTGATTTAACACTTAAATGACTCAGATCATCAAACAAATTTTATTATTACACAAAGATAACCAGAGTAAATACAAAATGCCGTTTTAAAATGATAGTTGTATTTATTAAAGGCAAAAAAGCTGTCCAATCCTGCCTGGCTTTATGTGAAAAAGTAATTGCCCCCTAAACCTAATAACTGGTTGTACCACCCTTGGAGGCAACAACTGCAATCAAGTGTTTGCGATAACTGGCAATGAGTCTTTTTGCAATTTTGGCCCATTCTTTGCAGAATTGTTTTAATTCAGCCACATTGTGTAACAGGCGCTTCATGCACCTGTTACTGTACCTGTTAATAGACAGGCGCTTCAGCGCCATAATGCTTTCCATGCTGGAACGCATACGGCGCTCGCGACGTGACATCATCGGCCGGCGCCGTATTGCGTTCCAGCGTGGAATGCAGAAGTGCGCCGCACACGCTGCTTGTTTTAATTAGTGCCATGCACTACAGCTGGTTCCTGGCTAAAAAGCTATTTACTAACTATGCAGCCGGCGTTGCTAGGAGTGACGCCTGGGGCTAATACTGAGTTGTCGCATAGAGAAGCGCATTGAAGTCTAAGCTCCCGCAGTTGTGGTTCACTTCATTCACCAGTGCTGTTACACATTGGAGGGTTTTCCAGCATGAACGGCCCGTGTAAGGTCATGATACAGCATCTCAATTGGAATTAAGTCCGGCTTTGGCTAGGCCACTCAAAAACCTAAATTTTGCTTTGTTTTAACTAATTGGAGGTGGACTTGCTGTTGTGTTTCGTATCATTGTCCTGCTGCATAGCCCAAGTGCACTTGAGCTTGAGGTAACAAACTGAAGAAGAGACAAAACAGGCGCCACTTAGAAAACTGCAAACTTTAATGAAAGAACAACATCAAAGCACTCACATGGTGGTAGTAGAGTACAGGCATGTAGATAAGGTCCTGAGGTCAATCAATGCCTACTCGGGGTGCTTCCGGATACTATAGACAAATACACGAAGACGTTCCTGCATGAGACCTTGTACGGGGTACGGGTCGCATCCACTGCCGGGCAATAACCTTTCGCACCGAGAACAAGGTCTCCTGCAGGAAAGTCTTTGTGTATTTGTCTATAGTATCCGGAAGCACCCCGAGTAGGCATTGACTGACCTCAGGACCTTATCTACATGCCTGTACTCTACTACCTCCATGTGAGTGCTTTAATGTTGTTCTTTCATTAAAGTTTGCAGTTTTCTAAGTGGTGCCTGTTTTGTCTCTTCTTCTGTTCCATGTTTGGAGCTTTGCTTCAGCTCCCCATACAAGGCTGCCCGGATCCAAGGACTGCTTCTCACACTAAAGCTTTTTTAGCTTAAAGGACTTACTGTTTGGACAATTATCTGTTGTCTGTGTGCGCCATTATTGTAAATATTATTGAGGTAACAAACTGATGGCCGGACATTTTTCTTTAGGATTTTTTTAGAGCTCAAAATTCATGGTTCCATCAATTAGGGCAAGTTGTCCAAGTCCTGAGTCTGCAAAGCAGCCCCAGACCATCACGCTACCACCACCATGTCTGACTGTTGGTATGAGGTTCTTGTCATGAAATGCTGTATTTATTTTATGCCAAATTTAATGGGACACACACCTTCCAAAAAGTAATATATCATGCATAAATACATATAAATATAAAGTGATGCCAACATTAGGCAAACCAAATAAAAACAACTTCTTATTGTTGAATCATGAACACTGATCTTACCTGAGGCAAGTGAGGCCTGCAGCTCTTTAGATGTTGTTGTGGGGTCTTTTATGACCTCCTGGATGTCATGCTCTTGGAGTAATTTTTGTAGGCCGGCAACTCCTGGGAAGGTTCACCACTGTTCCACGTTATCTCCATTTGTGGATAATGGCTCTCCCCATGGTTCACTGGAGTTCCAAAGCCTTAGAAATGGCTTTGAAACTCTTCCTAGACCGATACATGTACATTACTTTGTTTCTAATCTGTTCTTGATTTGTTTTAGATTGTGGCATGATGTGTGGCTTTTTGTGATCTGTTAGCGTGCTTCACTTTGTCAGACAGCTTCTATTTATGTGATTTCTTGATTCAACAGGTCTGGCAGTAATCACGCCTGGGTGTGGCAAGTGAAATTTAACCCAGCTTTTCAAAAAAATGTGGTTAATCACAGTTCATTCATGATTTAGCACGAAAGGGGGCAGTTACTTTTTCACACAGGGGCAGGCAGGTTTGAACAGCTTTTTTCCCTTAATAAATTAAATAATAATTTAAAAACTGCATCTTGGATTTACTCAGTTTATCTTTGTGTAATATTAAAATTTGTTTGATCTGAATAATTTAAGTGTGAAAAATAAGCAAAAAAAAAAAAAAAAAATCAGGAAGGGGGCAAATACTTTTTCACAGCACTGTACACCAGAGTCTCAGGTCCTTGACAGACCACCCGGATCCAGACCTCAGTCAGAACAAGACTCTTACATGTGACAGCAGCTCACTCCCTGCTATCATCTGTGATCACATGGCTAGTAGTCCTATTCTTTGTGAGACTACACTTTTCAGCATTCCTACTAGGAATTGTAGTTTCATAAATGATATGTATTTGTTTGCTGAACACCACTGTGTTCTCTTCTTTTAGTGCAGCCCTGCTGCCTCCCTTTTCCACAGCCTCCCATATATACTCCTCCGTTTCCCTCCCAAACAATCCAATCTCCCTCATCCATTACAAATGGGTTTTAGTCTTTGGTTACAGTGGCAATTTTGCAGCTGGTGACCCATAACACTAGCAACAGAATCGATAGTGCGTCATGGCCCCTACTGTCTCCTTTCATGCTCTCTTTAACAACCCAGCCTCGCTGTCCTCCTCATTGAAAATGCTCCTCCACAGCCTGATCTTTAATAATCTAGTTTTCCAGCTTTCTCTAACTTTACCCTCCACAGTTTTTTTCTACTGCTCCAAACCTTCCCCATCCATGGCTGTTTACTTTCTTATTCCATTTCAAAATATGGTCCCATCTCCTCGCCTCTTCCTCCACAATCTCAGTGCTTCCTATCTCCATCTACTCCACAGTCTGGTCTCACCATATTGACTTCCCTTTGCTCAACAATCTAGCCTTAATGCATTTTCTACCCTCCACAATTTTATTCTGCTGCCTCAGCCAAACCTCCACCCTCTTGTTCAATTGTGCTTATTCTTTTCTTTACCCAATTTAAAATAGGGTCCTCTCTCCTTCTACCTCTGGACTTTGCTTTTTCTTTTTTCCATAATTCAATCTCCTCTTCTTTCCATGAGAAACAGCACTCACAAATGGTAAAAGTAAGTCTTCAGAAAAATAATAAATGCCATAGGGCATTAGGCGTATATGCTAGTAAACATGAGAGCATATTTAACTTTTTCATTGCACTTGCAAAAGTGTTGTCAATTGAGGACAGGGTTATTACGCTTTCAGTCACTGAGCCTACTCTTTTGCTATTGTTTTGCTTGAAATTCCCATTAAAGTTCATGGCAGACCTGAAGATGGGTTGCTGTAGGATGTACTGCAGCAAAAGTGTCATTTAGGAAGAAAAAAAGTAATTTAAATTAGTGTGATAATTAACATTTCACCGCTTTGTAAATATCAACATGGGGACCCCCAAAAACATTTTTTTTTTTACAAAAAAAGAAGCCAACTGGGAAATGTCAATTACAGCAATTTATGTTATTTTCTTCTTATTTTTGCAGCAGCCCTCCTATATTTGGTACAGATGTGCACAGGTAGGCTGATGACACCCCCAGGATTGTTAATGTCCTGCTCTAAAGCGTTTGTTACCCCAACACTTCATATTCCTGATATGTGCCTGCTGTACCATGTACTTGTATGAGAAAGTATCCTGTTCTCTTTGTATTGCTTTCTTGAAAGCAAGGGAAAAAAGTATTCAAGCCCCTGCTTATTTTGAATGTTTGCCCAATGACAAATTAATGATCAGTCTATAATTTAATGGTAGGTTTATTTTAACAGGGAGAGACAGAATAACAACAAAAAATCCAGAAAAACGCATTTCAAAAAAGTTATAAATCGATTTGTATTTTAATGCGTGAAATAAGTATTTGACCTCTTCGCAAAACATGACTTGGTACTTGGTGGCAAAACTCTTGTTGGAAATGACAGAGGACAGACATGTCTTGTAGTTGGCCACCAGGTTTGCACACATCTCAGGAGGAATTTTGTCCTACTCCTCTTTGCAGATCCTCTCCAAATCATTAAGGTTTCGAAGCTGACATTTGGTAACTTTGCTATGCGATTTTCTATGGCTGGGCCTGTCCAGGATTTGAACGTGCTTCTTCTTGAGCCTCTTCTTTGTTGCCTTGGCTTTTTCATGGGTAGGAGGTTCTTACCCAAGATATGATGGTACAAGGCCCAGTCCATCGTCCCTTTGATTCAGTTAAATTGTCCCTTAGCAGAAAAACACCCCCAAAGCATAATGTTTCCAACTCCATGATTGATGGTGAGGATGGTGTTCTTGGGGTCATAGGCAGCATTCCTCCTCCTCCAAACATGGTGAGTTGATGCCAAAGAGCTTGATTTTGGTCTCATCTGACTTCAACACTTTCATCCAATTCTCCTATGAATCATTCAGATGTTCATTAGCAACTTCAGATGGGCCTGTACATGTGCTTTCTTTAGCAGGGGACCTTGTGGGCACTGCAGGATTTCAGTCCTTCAAGGTGTTGTGTGTTACCAATTGTTTTTAGTGGAAAAAAAAATTCTCCGGATTTCATTTTAAAAATCTGGTCACCTTATTTTAGGATGTATTGCTTAAAGACGGCAGAATGCAAACTCAGCCCCTTGGAGAGATAACAACATAGTTACATAGTTTGTCTGATTGAAAAAAGAAAAATAATACAATCCTATATACACAATCCTATACCCACAGTGGATCCAGAGGAAGGCAAAAAATAATCAGGTAAGCATGAACCAATTTGCTACATCCTTCCTGATCACCTGAGAGCCAATCAGGTATTTCCTGGATCAACTTTACCTATTCTGTGATTTATTTTGCAGGACCATAGCTTTAGATTTCTTTTGCAAAATAACTTTAACACTATTGTCAAGACAAAAGGAAAAAATACACATGCAGTACATTTCTGCATTACATGCATGCTTTCCCTCTTTAAAAATAGAAATATAGCCAAAGCTCTTTTGGCTATACTTCTCTTATGGGTCTGTGCACTGAGTTCTGCACTCCTGGGAGCAAGTATCAGACGATAACCAGCTAAAGCCCACTGTCGGGATCCACCCAGGTGCCTGACTGGCAGCTGACTCAGCCTCTTAGTGCGCACTGAGAGCTTGAGCCAGCCGCTACTGTCCCTCCTCCTGCCAGGCGCTCTAGTGAGAGTGTTGGAGGGGCAGAGCACAGAGACGGTGACTGACAGTCATTGCTGTATGCTCAGTGAAGACTAGGAACTAAGTGATTGAAGGTCATGTAATTGCTCAGTGCTCCATCTTAGAGCCAGCATGTGACAGCGATGTTGTATCCACATAGGTGAGTATGTACAGTTGTTCTCATAAGTTTACATACCATGGCAGAATTTATGATTTCTTGGCCATTTTTCAGAGAATATGAATGATAACACAAAAACTTTAGTATTTGGTTAGTATTTGGTTGAAGCCATTTATTATTAATCAACTTTGTTTACTCTTTTTACATCATAATGGCAATAGAAACTACCCAAATGACCCTGATTATACAGTCCTTAATACTGTACATTGCCCCCTTTAATATCAATGACAGCTTGAAGTTCTTATGTAGTATTTGTGGATAAGGCTCTTTATCTTCTCAGATGGTAAAGCTGCCCATTCCTCTTGGCAAAAAGCCTCCAGTTCCTGGAAATTCTTGGGCTTGCATGAACTGCACGTTTGAGATCTCCTTAGAATGGCTCAATACTATTGAGGTCAGAAGACTGAGATGGCCACTCCAGAACCTTCACTTTATTCTACACAAAGACATGTCGCCTTGGCTTTGTGTTTTGAATCAATGTCATGTTGGAATGTCCAAGTACGTCCCATGCGCAACTTCCTGGCTGATGAATGCAAATATTCTTCAAGAATTTTTTTGATAACTTGCTGCATTCATCTTGCCAACAATTTTGACCACATTTTTGGTGCCTTTGTAGCTCACACATCCCCAAAACATCAGTGATCCACCTCTGTACCTTTCATCATAGACCTTATTAACTCCTCTCCGAATGTAGGGTTTATAGTTGTGGCCAAAAAGCAAAATTTCACTCCAAATGACTTTGTGCCAGAAGGTTCGAGGCTTGTCTCTGTGCATACAGCCTTGCTAGCCAGGAAATTGGTGAACAAGTGTGTGCCCCTTCCTTCTAAACCATACCAGATCACACATGGAGAAAGTTTCCCACTCCTGGTAATGCACATTGTCCCCACTGGGATAGGGTTGTTGGAGTCAGCAGACAGAGGGCTAATTGGAATCTGGAAATATTGGGGCCCCTTAAATACCACCCTCCCATGTGAATGAGTAAAGTGTACAAAGTACACCTACTTTATAAAAAAATATATATTTGTACACAGTAAATAATTACACTACACTTTTAACAGGCCCTTTATTTAAAAAAAAAAAAAGCCCACAAACATATCCCATTATGTACATCTATCATTACTCCTCCTGCAATGCAGATCGGCATCAATATTGATGAACAACGCCAGCCTAAAGAACAACCATTGACAAGAGGGAGTCTATCGTATACAGTAGCAGTAGAAACTGAGGTCACTCAGTTATCTAGAGTCAGTATGTGCTTAACTTGACTACCTGTTTATCCTTTTTATTATAAGTTGTTCCAAGTCATTTATTAGAATTTTTTAACCACTTTAGCCCCGGACCATATTGCTGTCCAAAGACCAGAGCACTTTTTGTGATTCGGCACTGCGTCGCTTTAACTGACAATTGCGCAGTCGTGCGACGTGGCTCCCAAACAAAATTGGCGTCCTTTTTTTCCCACAAATAGAGCTTTCTTTTGGTGGTATTTGATCATCTCTGCGGTTTTTATTTTTTGCGCTATAAACAAAAATAGAGCGACTATTTTGAAAAAAATGCAATATTTTTTACATTTTGCTATAATAAATATCCCCAAAAAAGATATAAAAAAAACATTTTTTTCCCTCAGTTTAGGCCGATACGTATTCTTCTACATATTTTTCGTAAAAAAAAATCGCAATTAGCGTTTATTGATTGGTTTGCGCAAAATTTATAGCGTTTACAAAAAAGGGGGTAGTTTTATGGCATTTTTATTAATATTTTTTTTTACTATTAATGGCGGCGATCAGCGTTTTTTTTCGGTACTGCGATATTATGGCGGACACATCGGACACTTTTGACACATTTTTGGGACCATTGGCATTTTTATAGCGATCAATGCTATAAAAATGCATTGGATTACTATAAAAATGCCATTGGCAGTGAAGGGGTTAACACTAGGTGTTCCTATTTGTGTTCTTACTGTGTGGGGGGGGTGAACTCACTAGGGGGAATCATTGATCTTCCGTTCATACATTGTATGAACGGAAGATCAGCGTTTCCCCCGCTGACAGGAACGAGTGCTGTGTGTTTACACGCACAGCTCTCGTTCCCCGCTCTGTAACGAACGAGCGCGCGCGCCCGGCGGCGATCGCGCCCGCCGGGCACGCGCGCGGGACTCGGGGGCGAGCGGGGGGCGCGCGCGCGGGCCGCCGGCGGCGCGCACGCGCCCCCTAGTGGCCGCGAAAGTCCCGACGTAGGATGACGGGCTCTCGCGCAGGAGAGCCGACCTGCCGCCGTATAACTGCGGCGGCTGGTCGGCTAGTGTTTAATACTCTAATTGTTTGTTACAGTACCAAACAGAGGCACACCGTCATCATTAGTCTGCAGTGGAATCTGCAGGCTGAAAGTTAACTTTTTTGAGAATGTATTTCTAACCTGCAAGTATTAATACTGTGTCAGTGATCATACAACCGTGAACCATTCTTAAATGGTTCCTGATCATTAGTTGGGATTGGAAATGTCATCCACAAACCAGTCTGACTGCTAGCAGCTGTGCACAGTATTTGCTGCTGTCAGGCCGCGTACACACGACTAAACAAATCCGATAAAAACGGTCGGACAGACCGTTTTCATCGGACATGTCTGTTGGGCTATTTTGGTTTGATCGTGTACACACGATCAAACCAAAATCCCCGCGGACAGACAACGCGGTGACGTGGCGGTGACGTTGATGCCGCCACGTCACCACTCCAGGAAGTAAAATACTTCCACGCATGCGTCAAATCCATTCGGCGCATGCGGGAGATTTTTGTCCGCTGGTTAGGCGTACTAACCAGCGGACATGTCGGACGGACGGGTTTCCAGCAGACAAGTTTTAAAGTATGCTTTAAAACTTGTCTGCTGGAAAAACCTGTCTACTCACCCGTACCGTTGGACCGGTTTCAGCAGATAAGTTCGATCGTGTGTACGCGGCCTTACAAATATGGATTAATATTAATTTTTTATGGGGAGTTTAATGCAGGGGAACATTAATCTAATGAAAATAGAAAGGGATTAAAGTCTAAATTGACTTAAAGTGGATGTAAACCCTCCATACACCCAGTGAAGTGAACAGCCTTAGATGATACACAAATTAACCAAATCTAATCTATACTGTTTAGAAAGTTCAGATCGTGTTAGGCCGCGTACACACGTACGAGAACCTCGACGGGCCAAACACATCGTTCCGCCCGCCGAGGTTCTCGCCCGGCCGTCGAAATCGTCGACCAAGCCTTCGGAAAAGGCGTCGAGCCATGGTTCTCGATGGGCCATCGAGCAAATAGAGAACCTGCTCTCTATTTTGGCTCGACGGCTTTCCCGACGGGATGCTCGCCGAAACCGTACACACGGCCGAGGTTCTCGGCAGAATGAGGATCCCAGCGAGCTTCTCGCTGGTTTCTGCCGAGAATCTTTGCCGTGTGTACGGGGCCTCAATCGATTTTCTCTTCCCGTTTACCCCTGTCTGGGCATACAGCCAAGATAGCTAATATTGCTGATTGGAGGAAAGGCACACACCCTCTCTCATCATAGGCAGAGACTCTCAGAGGTGTTTAGTAATAGGGCCAGCTCCCTGTTAATCTAGTTTAGCAACCTCCCCTGACAGAAATTTCAGGCTGCTTTTATCTAAAGTGTCAGAGAATTTGTCAGGAGTTATCAGGTTGATAACAGAGGAACAGTTTAGGTGAGTGCTAAAACTTTGGTTTAAAAGAGAAGAATGGACTTTTTTTGCACTTTTATACTTACCTAGATGAATGCAGCATAGCTCCGATGCTGTATCTGTTCCCTAGCGGCTCCAAAACTGAGAACCAAGCGATCTAACACCGCGGATTGCTCAGACTCGCAGCTCTTTGAGCAGAGAGCTGCTGACTGTCACTGGAGCGCTAAGCTGTGGAGGGGGCAGGAGCGGCCGGCTCAGGCTCTCAGGGGCTTGCAGAGAGGCTGAGCCAGGTGCCGATTCAGGCATGTGGTTGGATCTCGACTACTCTGTTGTGATCTTGCCTTGACCGTCTCTGTGACATCAGCCGACAGCGGGCTTCAGACCAATATTTGCTGAAAACATGTTACAGGAGTGCAGAACAAACTGCATTTCTGTGAGGCACAGGGGAAGCATAGCCAAACAAGCTTTGGCTGTCCTTCTCCTTTAAAAGCATTGCTGTTAATGAGTAGGGTGAATCCACTGTGGACTGCATCAATAATAAGTAAATATGTTAAAAAGTATATTAAGTAATTTTAGCAGCTATGACTTTGTAAGCTATATTTGTTCATTTGGGTTATTATATACAACAAAATAAAAACAGAAAATGTTATTAAGCTTTCAAAAAGTGCATTTCTGCTTCTCGCACATTGTGGAATAAGGAGTTAAGTCTCACCAGGATGGAAGATAATATAAAATGCAGATAATACAGAAATCCAAAGAGCAGCCATTTTATCAGATGGTACTCAATCAAACACTCCTAAATGGAGCTGCTGCTGGATATTCAATGCTCTGCTTTGACATTATAGTGTTTGGAGAGCAATACATGCAGAGAAAATGTAAATTTTCTGCCATTCATCCCCCATTGTTATTAGACGGAATATCTAAGCATTTTCCAAAGTAATAGAGTGATGGAAAATACATGACTGAAAGGGGATGAAGAACAGTCAGTTAAACAATATACAAAATTCCCAAACCTAGCCATATTTGGACAGCGTCACAGTGAGAAATGAAGTGGGCTTTACTATCCACATAGAGAAATTGACTTGTTTTGGAGGCTGGAGTTAAAATAAAATTATAATCAGTGCAGCAACTGAATATAAATTTATGGAGAATAACAGATGGCAAAATCTAATCTTCAGAACTATCATTTTACCATTTATGAGCATGCCGAGGACTTACTGTATATGCAAAAAGCAGCAATAAAGAAGCCATTAAGTTTTAAATTAACGATTAACTTTTTCTATAAATATATATACATAAATATATACTGTATATTCTGTAGATTTTGGCAGGCTTAATATGGCAGATTATTTCCTATCAGTATTTATTTTAGACAGATTTATAGAGATAGATAGAACAGACAGATTTACAGTAATGATAAGCTTGTAGTTGTATTAAATTGTCTCGAACTTGGATAGACTGGCAAGCTAACCATAGAGGATTAACTTAAAGTGCTATAACCGTTGCCCAAACATATTTAAAGGCCAATAAGTTTACTGAAGCCATTTTCTACTGTGTTTATCACAGGTGGGCTTTATGCCCTGTACACACGATTGGAATTTCCGATGGGATAAAATCTGATGGAATTTTCCTTCGGATATTCCATTCAAGTTGTCTCGCATACACACTGTCAGACCAAATTCTAACTGTCCAAAACGCAGTGACGTAAAAGACTACGAGAAAAATTAAGTTCTATGCTTCTGAGCATGCGTCGACTTGATTCATGCGTAGTTTTTTTCTCCGACGGAGTTCCACACAAACGATCAGATTTTTTTCCCATCGACAAAAAAAGTCCGATGGGGCCCACACACGGTCGGAATATCCGATGAAAAAAATCTGTATGACTTTTTTCATCGGAATATCCAATCGTGTGTACAAGGCATAAGGCTGGGCTAACACCATTGTGAATTGGATGCAGGGATTTTGATAGGTTCTCTATTAAGTCGGTTCATATATCTCCGGAGCGGGTCCAGTGCATCTTTTGGTCTATTTCAGGTGCAAATTTAGCCCAAAATTCGGGCTGAAATCTAACCTGAAACTGTGAACCAGCACCGGACCCCTACTGTGAGCCACATGTGGCTCATATGTGAACCCAGCCTAAAGGATGGTCTGTCTGTACAGTATTTAATGAGTAGACAATAGAGCAGCAATGGGAAAATGCTGGGTCTTAGAAGCTCCATTTTCACCATGTTTACTAAGCCTGAATAATTTATCAAATAAGACATATTAGGGTTTAAACAGAGTATAACATCATAAATGTGAAGGGAGAGGCATGAAATGTCCCTACCCAACACACATGGAATGCTGGCATATGATAATGAATTTGCATAAAAGTTTTGAAAAAATACTTACTGTGATTGGTGATATTAACGGTCCAATCAGCAGGTATCCAGACCTATGAAAGAAAGAAAATGCGTCAGTTGTCACAGCCATTTAGGAGCATCTGAAGAAGCAACATCCCTCCCTGTCGCGGTTAAGTTATGAAGTTTTGTCCTTTTGTTTTGAAAAGGGGCTTTAGTGTTATGGTATTGTGGTTTGAGCTTTAATAGCTAAGCCATATTTGTATTATCTTGGAATTTATTAAAGACAAGAATTTATTATATTTATGATATATTTACATTTGAAAATAATTTATGATACCTATAATAAAGGCAGCGGCCATTAACTTCCACATATTTGGTATTTTATTTATTTAAATTATTTAATTTATGTATTAAGTGTTGAATTATGATTATTATGATTAATGATTTTATGATTAAGTGTATAAATTAATATATTCTGTCATTCAATTAAAGCGGAGGTTCACCCAAAAAACAACTATCTGCCATTCGATACAGCATACTGCTGACATCTGAAGAATGCTGTTTTTTTTTTTTGTACTTATCGTTTTATCAGGATTTCTTATGTGGCTCCGAGCGGGGATTCCTGCGGGGAATAGGCGTTCCTAAGCAAGCCTATTTGATTAACGGGCTAGTAAAACGCGTCACGCCTTCCGAAAATAGCCAAAGTGACACTCGGCTGTTTACGGCGCTATACTGCGCCTGCCGTGTAGAGCTGACTGCGCAGGCACCGTAAATTGCCGAGCGTCACTTCGGCTATTTTCGGAAGGTGTGACGCGCTTTTCTAGCCTGTCAATCAACTAGGTTTACATTAGGAACACCTATAACCGGAAGGAATCCCCGCTCGGTGCCAGATGAGAAAGCCCCGATAAAAAGATAAGTACAAAAAAAAAAAAAAAACAGCATACTGCACATGTCAGCAGTATGCTGGATCGAATGGTAGATAGTTGATTTAGGGTGAACCTCCGCTTTAATATCCTGTAGCTCTCACATACTATGCTAGTAACTGCAATTGCACTGTCCAATGAGACTGACATTGCCAGAAAAATAAATGCTTATAAAGCTAAACTAATCTCAAACAAAGATTTCCCAGCACACTTACCAGCCAGCCTGCAGAATATTCAAACTGACCCTTCCCAATAATGTACGCTAAAAACATAAGAATTTTTTTCCGCACATTTGCAAATATATACGTAAACTGCAGTGCCCCTGTTAAGGCTCCTCTGTATACTACGGCCCTAACTCTATAATTTTCATAGTGTCCTAAATAGGAGCACATATATAGCAGTGGATAGATTAAAGGCAGGTGTGCCTGGAGAGAGCCCACCCCTCTTTAAAATCACAGGGATACACGTGACGTGACGCCCAGCAAAAGCACAATGGCAGTGAAAGCATCCAGTGCGTCCCCGCAACCAACTATACAAAAAAAGTGTCAGTCACCCCACTAAAACCCACTAACAGTAAACTAAAACTGTGGGCAGTACAGGAAAGTCTTTCTTAGCTAAATAAAAGGTATTAAAAAAAAGGTATTAGAAAAAAAATAATAACAGGTAACAGTAAGTATGTTGTGGTGTATGCTCTCAATACAGGTACACTTTTTATTAGGCGTGACAAATGGTAAGATATATGTGCCACCAAGGCTGGGATAGATTTTTAGGCTTTTAAGGTAGATAGTGTTTGACAGAATTAAGTTTTCATTGTTTTTGGGCACTAGAGCCTGGCCAGGTAAGTGGGGGTAGGTTTCCTGGTCAATTACTGCATGCTGAGACTTCACCTGGTTTTGAATGAATACAAGTTGACTAAGTTGACTAAGCCTTGAATTTATTGCTGGTGAGTGGCCTGACTTTTGTGCACCTATCCTTTCGTGACTACCAAATATGTAAGACTTAAGCCTTGTATACGCAATTGGATTTCCATCGGACAAATCCGTGGATTTTTGTCCGAAGGCCGTTGGCTGTGAACTTGTTCTGCATACAGACAGCAGAATGTTTTGAGCCAACATACACGAAACATTGTTTTTCTGCTCTTTAGCGCCACCTTTTGGGCAACTTCTGCTAATGTTGTCTGATGGTCAGCACTGGTTTGGAGAATGCGTGTTTGTACTTTGAATTTTAGTCCGACAGACTTGTGTACACACGATCAGTTAATCCAATGGAACACATTTGTTGTCGGACAATTATAAGAGCATAGCTATCCAACATTTGTTGTCGGAATATCATATCATGTTTATGGGCCTTTAGGGTTATTTTAATGGCTATGTTAAGGTTACTTTTAGTAGTTAATTTTAGGTTTTGGTTAAGGAGTTATGTTTTGGATAGTGTAGCTTACTTAACCACTTAAGGACCGCCGCATGTACATTTACGTCGGCAGAATGGCACGTACAGGCACATTGGCGTACCTGTACGTCCCTGCCTAGACGTGGGTCGGGGGTCCGATCGGGACCCCCCCGGTACCTGCGGGAGTCCCCATGGCTGTGGGAGCGATCGGTGACGAATGGGCGGCTGTTCGTTTTTGTTCGTCCCCTCCGGAACACTCCCAGCCAATACACGTCCTCCCCCTGTGTGTCACTTCCTCTGCCTGTGTAAACACAGGAAGGGGGAAGTGATGTAATCTCTCCTCTCGGCAGTATTTTCAACCGCCGCTGAGGAGAAAAGACATCACAGAGTGAGTCTGCACAACACTACACTGACACCAGGACACATAGGCACATTAACCCCCTGCGATCACCCCACACCCCTGTCACAGTGTCACTGAATGCAGTGATCATATATGTACTGATCACTGCATTTAGTGTCGGTGTGACAGGCAGTTAGTGTTAGGTTCAGGGTAGCCCCCGAACCCCCCTAATAAAGTTTTAACCCCTTGATCACCGCCCTAGTTAACCCTTTCACTCCCTATTGACAGTGTCACTAAGCGATCATTTTTCTGATCGCTGTATTAGTGTCACTGTTGCCGCTAGATAACTATTTTTTTTTATTGCGATTTTTTTTTTACTAAAGACATGTGGCTGAATAAATTTTGGCCTAAATGTTTGACTAAAATTTAGTTTATTCGATTTTTCTTATAACAAAAAGTAAAAAATATTGATTTTTTTCAAAAATGTCACTCTATTTTTGTATATAGCGCAAAAAATAAAAATCGCAGAGGCGATCAAATACCATCAAAAGAAAGCTCTATTTGTGGGAAGAAAAGGACGCAAATTTTGTTTGGGAGCCACGTCGCACGACCGTGCAATTGTCTGTTAAAGCGACGCAGTGCCGAATTGTAAAAACGTCTCTGAGCATTTAGCAGCATATTGGTCCGGTCCTTAAGTGGTTAAAGGGGCTGTAAAGGTACATTTTTTTTCCTAAATAGCTTCCTTTACCTTAGTGCAGTCCTCCTTCACTTACCTCATCCTTCCATTTTGCTTTTAAATTTCCTTATTTCTTCTGAGAAATCCTCACTTCCTGTTCTTCTGTCTAACTCCACACAGTATTGCAAGGCTTTCTCCCTGGTGTGGAGTGCCATGCTTGCCCCCTCCCTTGGACTACAGGAGAGTCAGGACACTCTTTACGTTGCAGATAGAGAAAGAAGATGTGTGTTAGTGGGCGTCCTGACTCTCCGGTAGTCCAAGGGAGGGGGCGAGCACGACAGCCACACCAGGGGGAAAGCCTTGCATTACTGTGTGTAGTTAAAGACAGAAGAACAGGAAGTGAGGATTTCTCAGAAGAAATAAGGACATTTAAAAGCAAAATGGAAGGATTAGGTAAGTGAAGGAGGACTACACTAAGGTAAAGGAAGCTATTTAGGGGGAAAAATTGTACCTTTACAACCCCTTTAATTGTAATTATTTTTCGGGTGCGTTACATACTTTCGTTTACCACTTTGTTAAATGTATTGGTGCCCACACAAAATACCATTGTATCATTTACATATGACACACCTGGTTGGGATTTTCTAAATGTTGGCACCCAGGAGGAAGGGGTTTGCTACAATTTTCAGAATTCATGAGCCCTGGTACATGAAGGTCTGCCAGGTATGCAAGGTATGCAAAACTGAAATTGGAAGCATAAAGAGGGTGTTTCCCGTGGTTGCTAAGATCATCAGCAACTTTTCCTCTAGTTTCTTTGAATGAGTTCCTCTGTCTTGTTCTTTATCTTCAGATACACGTAAGGCAAATAAATAAATATCTCATCACCAATTTTCTCAAAAGTTGGAAAGATAGTCTTGAAGATAATTGAAATGTAGATATTTAATTAATGTAATCATTTATTTAAAAACAGGTTTGCTGGGCTGAATCTGCTTATGCAAACGAGAAGGATCCTGAAATTTCAGTCAGGTGTAGTAATGCATATTCAGTCATTCCCCACAGAGAACTTTCAGATGGTGCAAGTTATGATTTTGGGATGTAATTACAGCTAGCTAGGGATGCAAACTGTGATAACTGAAATTTTGTCAAAGCAATAATTATAAGTTGTCTCTGCGAGCTGCATAGTTTTAATAAAGATGTCAGGAAGATAATTTCTGCATAAAGAAATAATTTCACGGCCTAACCCACTGTCCATAAATAAGGAATAAACTCATATTTTTTTTTTGATTTGAAGGAAGAAATGACATTGAAATATGTTCTGTTTTTTACAAGACAGAACTACAATTAATATTTTAGTGGAGAGTGTTTGGTCCCTTCACCACTAAGTGACTAGTTTACAGTATCTTACCTTGCTGCTTCTAAAGAAGCCACGGTCATATTTTGCCCTTTTCAAGAAGCCGGAAGAAGCTGCATGTAGGTGGAAAGAAATGGTTCTGTCATTGTAATGGGCAGTTTTTATAGAGGCTGTCTTTCTGAACATGTCGGCCGACGGCCACTAACCTAAGCATTCGTAATTGGTGCCCCTATTTAGCAAAGGAATGACTCACAGACAAACAGAGTGGAACTCAATTTCATGGGAATGACAACAAGAAATATGTTCTGTGAATAACTTAGCACCTTATGTTGTTGGCACCACTGTGGAGGAACCCAATCACACAACTTGGTCAATGAAATTCCGCAGCTTTGCAATCCAATCATTTCACTGAACACACAGTGCATATTAAAAGTGAATCTTCAAGCCAATCTAATTGAATCTTTATTGATCAGTTTGTGCAAAAGTTATAATGTCTACAAAATAGGGGATAGTTTTATGGCATGTGGCAGCAGGCAGGTTAAATTCCCTGGTTGCATCCAGGATGCAATGTATATATCACGTAGGTTCAGGCTTTATGCCAGTTTGTACCTCTAGGTATGCGCAGTGGGTGCCCGGCCGAAGGCTGTCACGACCGGGTGCCCACAGTTGCGATGAGGACACCGGCCGGTAAGGGGGGGAGAGGAGCGGAGCCCCGGTCGGCGCGTCGCTGGACCACTGGAGCAGGTAAGTGTCTGTTTATTAAAAGCCAGCAGCTACACTTTTTGTAGCTGCTGACTTTTAATAAACATATAACTAGGCTGGAACACCCCTTTAAGTATACAAACTTTAAGGTCCTTGTCTCAACACTATAACTTCAAATTGTGCTTGACATCTTGGTCTGTTAAAGGAAGTTGAAAAATAATAGACTTACCGCCAGCATGAAAATTATAAAAAAAATCCTTTGGGTACAGTGTTGCATGACTGCGCACTTGTCAGTCAAAGTGAAACAGCTCTGAAAGCTGAAAATTGGCCTGGGCAGGAAGGGGGTGAAAGTGAAATTGTTATGGATTCATAAATTGACACATATAAAACTTTTGGTTTTGGGCTTAACCCCCTTGACGGTATCCCCGAGCGTGACTCGGTGTTGTTTTTTTCTGTTGCGATCGGTATCCCCGAGTCACGCTCGGGGTGGATGTGCAGAGCCAGCGGCAGCGGCGTTACTTACCTTCTCCAGGCGATCCAGCGATGATCTCTCATTGCTGTGATCACCGCCGAGATCCCAGCTGCGCCATCCACCGGTCATCTGACTTCCTGGTTCCGTTCCCTGCACCGCAATGGTGCATGGGAGCGGAACTGGGAGGGAAATTCAAATGTGCACAAACACATAAAAAGGAGGTGATACAATGTAATCTGAGAGGATTACACTGTATCACCTTGGAATCTGACACAGTGCCCTTTCAGTGCCCCTTGCCATTGTCATTTGTGACAAATAAAACCTTTCAAAACCCTTTGAAAATGGCATCTAAAAAGCGCTGTCCTACGAATGCGCTTTTTGATCTGCTGAGCGACAGCGACAGCGGCAGCGAAACGGAGTTGATCGCAGAACAGAGCGACAGTGAGTAGTGGGGCGATTTGTCATCTGGCTCTGACACTGATGCAGAAAGTGACAACGCCGATGATCCCGCACCTGACATAAGTGATGTGCGCACTTGGTGCGCTATAGACAGCGATGCGGACCAGGCAGCGCCCCCGAGGTTCCGATTCACTGGATCTCCTGGGATGAAGGTTGATGTGGAGAGGGACAACCCTCTGGCGTACCTGAAACGTTTTCTTTCTGAGGAGGTAATTTTAAAAATTGTGACAGAGACCAATCTGCTACTCTGCGTGCCAGATTTTCCAGATCCAGAAAATGGGAACCTGTCACTAAAGAGGACATCTGGAACTTTCTAGGACTCATCATCCTTTAAGGGGTGGTGGGCAAACCGCACCAGAAATGGTACTGGGCCACCAACAAGATACTGGCCACGCCATTTTTTGGGACTGTGATGTCTGAGTATCGTTTTTCACTGATTATGAAAAACTTACACTTCGCCAACAACGAAGAGTTTGATGAGGCCACGCATCCTGCACCCAAGCTCAAAAAAATCTGGGAGGTGTACCAGATGATTGTCGCCAACTTCCAGCGGACCTACGTGCCAGAAAGGGATGTCAGTGTGGACGAAAGTCTGATGGCCTACAAGGGACGCCTGAGCTGGATCCAATTTATTGCGTCCAAAAGGGCGCGCTTTGGCATAAAGTTTTATATGCTATGTGAATCTTCCACGGGATATATTTGGAATGCGGTAATTTACACCGGGAAAGGTACCAAGTTCGATCCCAAGTACAACCGCTATGGGATGGCCACATCGTCAGTCCTTTCACTGCTGGACCCATTACTGAACCAGGGATATTGCGTGACAACAGACAACTTTTATACATCACCGTAACTTTATGAGGTTCTGCTCCTCAACAAAACGGATGGGTATGGTACAGTGAGGCCAAACCGGCGTGACATGCCATCTACGTTTGGCAAGAAGAAATTAAAAACAGGAGAGATGGTTGCCTTCCAAAAGGGAAAAATGATGGCAATGAGATGGAGAGACAAAAAGGACGTGTGTGTCATGAGCACCGTGCACAGCACCTCCACTACCATGGTCCGCACAAAACAGGGAAAAGATGTGCTGAAGCCACAAGTAGTGATCGACTACAATCACACGATGGGGGGTGTCGACCGAGCCGATCAGGCAATGACATTTTACCCGGCGATGCGCAAACAACAAAAAAAGTACTACAAAAAGATTTTCAGACATCTCCTTGAACAATGTCTTTGGAACATGATAAGTGAAACTCCTGCGCTGTAATGGGTGAAAGGGGATTGGCCCGTGGGAAAGGGGCAAGGGAAGTGTACTGCAGCAAACAAAGGATAGGTCTATCCAAATGGACAAAAAACAAGGTATACAACAAGTGATATTGTTTGCGCTGTGGTAGCGATGCCAAAAAGGTCATAGGGAATGGGTGAAAGGGGGAGTAGGCGATGCACTAAGTGGATGCAATGAGTGACAAAAATAAGGGTATACACATATATAAATGTAAAAGACACAATGTGAACAAAGTGACAGTTAATGGCAGTGACCGTATCATATATGATGATATGTGATGGACATAAAGGAACACATAATCAAACTCAGTCCTACGGACAAAACCAAATATAAAAAAGAAAGTCCAACTTAAACATGCAACTGAGTGCAGCAAGTGAGATCTGATGTGAGGTCAGAAGGAGATGTTCCAGCAGCCAAATGGGTGAAGATGCAATGAAGGATTCCAAATCGTGCAGCCCACACCTCTAGTGATCCTATCAGCTTACCTCAAGGCTATCTGATATAGCCAGACAGGACATCAAACTCTTGGTGAATGGAAGCACTGGACCCTCTGCATAACACCTGACGGACGGTAGACGAGCTCGCGGCTCGTGGATGTATGACCGCCTCAGTTTGCCTTATGTGAGTTTTTATTTTTGCTTTGTTCAATAAACCTTCTTGTTGCGGTATTATGCGATGTGCCCTCCTATTTTTTCTTTCCAACACCATCGTCTGAGCATTGGTGGAGCAGCATCTAGATAAGCAGTGGCAGCAGAGCGGCACCTGACGAGCTCGCTGCTCGTGGAGATAGGCACCCCCTTTCACCACTCTGTGTAAGTGCACATCTTTGATTTCAAGCAGAAATCCCCCCAGTGGTGACAGGATTACTCTATGTTGTTTCTTTTTGTACTCTCCCCTCCTATGTACCATCGGTTTTGAGGCTTCCATTCATCAAGAGTTTGATGTCCTGTCTGGCTATATCAGATAGCCTTGAGGTAAGCTAATAGGATCACTAGAGGTGTGGGCTGCACGATTTGGAATCCTTCATTGCATCTTCACCCATTTGGCTGCTGGAACATCTCCTTCTGACCTCACATCAGATCTCACTTGCTGCACTCAGTTGCATGTTTAAGTTGGACTTTCTTTTTTATATTTGGTTTTGTCCATAGGACTGAGTTTGATTATGTGTTCCTTTATGTCCATCACATATCATCATATATGATACGGTCACTGTCATTAACTGTCACTTTGTTCACATTGTGTCTTTTACATTTATATATGTGTATACCCTTATTTTTGTCACTCATTGCATCCACTTAGTGCATCGCCTACTCCCCCTTTCACCCATTCCCTATCACCTTTTTGGCATCGCTACCACAGCGCAAACAATATCACTTGTTGTATATAATGTCTTTGGAACGCCTATATTCTTTATAAGGCAAACACAAACACACCTCTGTTTCATTGCGACTTTATATGGAAGCTGGCTGAGCAAATTTTTATCAACCACCCAACGCCATCAGTGTCTGCTAACAGACCCGGACGACGCTCTGTTGACGTTGGCAATCCAGAGCGCCTGACAGGTCGTCATTTTGTAGACTTAATACCGCCAACCGCAGGAAAGTTAGCGCCTACCAGGATGTGCGTCGTTTGCTGTTCCAAGAAGGATGGAAATGGAAAAAAAATACGAAAGGAAACCAGGTACTATTGCCCAGATTGCAACGTCGGACTTTGTCTAGTTCCATGTTTCAAACTTTTTCACACCCAGGATGTGTATTAAATTTCTTTGTTTGACTAATTTCTTTATTTTTTTTTGCATTATTGAATAAAATTATATTATTTATCAGATTATAATTCATGTGTTTGTGTTTCCAAATTATTACATCTACTAGAGTCTTGTTTTGGTCAGGTTTAAGAATTGCAGGCCTATAATACATATCACCAAATTTCCATGCAAAATAATTGTACCGCTTTTGGTACGTAATTCCAGACAGAATCATACCGCCAGGGAGGTTAATTACTGCCGCTAAATCATGTACATGTATGTGATTGACTGCAAGTAATTTTACCAGGGTTATGGCTACATCCATAACCCGGTATTATTATTTTTAGAGCCAGAGCATCTCTACAAAGTAAAGCAATCCAAGCAATAAGGAGTTTTTTGTTTTTTTTTAAAGAAAAGGAATTCTAGTGTCTATTTAGCCACTAGATTGCTTTTGCAGGGTAGAGATAGAGATAGGGATACCGTCTTTCCTAACAGACCCCAGAACTCTCCATAAAGAGTAACTGTCACGGCCTATTGCTGTCATAGGGGATGTTTACATTCATTGTGACAGCAATAAAAGTGACTTAATTTTTTTTTTAAGAAACAGTGTAAAAAAAAATGTTTTTTTAAAGAGCCCCCATCCCCCCATAGTCGAACACATAGGTCAAGCACACATATGTAAACACATGTAATAACTCTAGCACTAGACCTCCTTTGTAAATAGAAACTGGTAACCTGTAAAAATGTTTAAAGGGATTGTAAAGGTACAATTTTTTTCCCAAATAGCTTCCATTACCTTAGTGCAGTCCTCCTTCACTTACCTCATCCTTCCATTTTGCTTTTAAATGTCCTTATTTCTTCTGAGAAATCCTCACTTCCTGTTCTTCTGTTTGTAACTCCACACAGTAATGCACGGCTTTCTCCCTGGTGTGGAGTGTCATGCTCGCCTCCTCCCTTGGACTACAAGAGAGTCAGGACGCTCTCTATGTTGCAAATAGAGAAAGGAGCTGTGTGTTAAGTGGGCATCCTGACTCTCCTTGTACCTTTACAACCCCTTTAAACATTTTTACAGGTTACCAGTTTCGATTTACAAAGGAGGTCTAGTGCTAGGGTTATTTCTCTCTATAATGTTTGCGGTGATTCCTAACATGTGTTTACTTGACCTATGTGTTCGACTATGGGCGGCAATGACACCGTCCTAATCGGTGCGACGCCGCATCTGCGGCGCTGCGCCGATTTCAAAAAGTAGTTTCTGTACTACTTTTTACGATTTTAGGACGCGATTTACATTGACATCTGTGCAGAAACCTGCACAGATGTCTCTTAAATCGCGCCGAAATCGGGACTGCCAGAGGGAGTGAAATCGCGCAAGTTCAGCTGAAATCGCACAATTTCACTCCCGCAGCCCAGTGTAAACCAGGGCTTAAGGTAAGTGAAGGAGGACTGCACTAAGGTAAAGGAAGCCATTTAGGGTAAAAAAAATTACACCTTTACAACCCCTTTAAAGCATCGCATATGGAGACTTTTAAGTATCATAGTTTGTCGCTATTCCTCGAGCGTGCGCAATTTTCAAGTGTGAAATGTTAGGTATCATCACCTAAAAAATTGGCTATATGTTGTCTTTTTGCATTCAAATTCATTAAAGTGTATTTTTTCCCCAAAAATTGCATTTGAAAAACCACTGCTCGAATACCATGCGACATAAAAAATTGCAACAACCACCATTTTATTCTCAAGAGGCTCTGCTGAAAAATATACATAATGCTTGGGAGATTTAAGTAACTTTCTAGCAAACAAAATACAGATTTTTACATGTGAACAAAACGTGTCAGGATAGGCCTGGACTTCAAGTAGTTAATTCTGCTTTTAAACGCGTCAGCAGGAGAGCCCAGTCAGAGATTCTTTGTTAATGGTGCTCAGATCAAAAAAGTTACCAGCATTTAAAGTCTTTACAGTACAGGCGCTCCTTTCCTTTGGATCTGCGCTCCTTCTGGTAACCAGTGTGATCCCACAGGATCTGCATCATGCCTCTATCAAGCATGATTACCTGCTACAAGAACAACATTTTACACTTTTTTTTTTTCAGACACTCAAAACATAGGCATTTATTTTACGTATGTATTACAAAATTCTGTGCTTTGCTTGCTGAAGATAATGCATATAGCCATGGATATATTTCGCACATTGATAATATACTGATTCTGATTCATCAGCTGTATTTATTTACTGACAAAGCGGTGCATTGTGTGATGTGCAGCCTCATTACCAGTGATTGTATCACAGTGGATAGAAACTCCCAGGCTGCCTACTGACGGTGATGAGAAACTTTGCATGATAAAAGTTCACATCTGTCGAATGGCTTGATTTAGAGAGTAGTCTGCTGCCAACTCCAGGTGAGACCAGCAAGCTACAGGAAGGATTCACACTGCTACAACCTGTCATCAACTCCATTTACATACCTTCATTTGTACTTTCATTTAGCTGGGGGAGGTTAAGAGGACTCAAAGCGGATTAACAGGAATGGATACAGTAGAACTACTCGTACGTGCTCTGAAAATTAGTTTTACCACTTAGAAATGTATGCAAATGAGTCTCCTCATTACCGATCTTGTTACTTTGGAGAATACCATTTACAAGGCATTCATTAGAGTCAGTTTCTTTATTTACTTGGCATTATAAAAGCCACTAAGCATACATTTCAATATGTGGCATTAAAGTTTTTTCACAGCAAACACGGGTAATTATGTGCGAGATTTAGGAGATTTTTTAATAATGAATATATTTTAATCCAAACTCAAGTTCCATATAAATAACGCATTTAAGCTGGTAATGCATTAGTTAAATAAAAAAATATATTTTTTTTTGAATACAGTTTATATGCGTATTAGGATTTTTTTTTTTTTTAGCATCTTCTACTTCTATGCACAGCACAGCTGGGAAAAGCAGGGATAACAGTGAGTCAATCAGGTTCTTCTGATTTACACCGTGCTGTCAGGTTACACTTGCTGACAACAGGAGAAAGCAAAGTGAGCAGATTGATGACCTCAACAGCTTGATGATGATGTTCCACTATCCAGCCTAAAAGTTGGGAGGTGGGTTTAACCGGTTAACGACCAGCTCCTGCACATATACATCGGCAGAATGGCACGGCTGGGCAGAGTAATGTATATTTACGTCACTTTAAAAGTCCCGACATGTGAGCGTGTGCGCGCCCCTGCCGCAAGCTCCGTGACTCTGCCCCCGGGACCCGCTGACTTGATGTCCTACGGGGTCCCGCGATTGGGTCACAGAGCTGCAGAATGGGGAGAGGCAAGTGTAAACAAGCATCTCCCCGTTCTGCCTAGTGACACTGTCACTGATCGTCTGCTCCCTCTCATCAAGAGCAGCGATCAGTGACCTGCCACTCATAGCCACGCCCCCTAATAGTTAGAATCACTCCCTATGACACACTTAACCCTTTCCTAGCCCCCTAGTGGTTAACCCCTTCACTGTCAGTCACACTTATACAGTAATAAGTGCATATTTAGAGCACTTATCACTGTATAAATGTGAATGGTCCCAAAATAGTGCCAAAAGTGTCTGATGTGTCTGCCATAATGTCGCAGTCACGTAAAAATCGCAGATCGCCGCCATAGCAAGTAGAAAAAAAATAATAATAAAAATGCCTTAAAACTACCCATATTTTGTAGATGCTATAACTTTTGCGCAAACCAATCAATATACAGTGGGGATCAAAAGTTTGGGCACCCCAGGTAAAAAATTGTATTAATGTGCATAACGAAGCCAAGGAAAGATGGAAAAATCTCCAAAAGGCATCAAATTACAGATTAGACATTCTTATACAATGTCAAAAAAGTTAGATTTTATTTCCATCATTTTACACTTTCAAAATTACAGAAAACAAAAAAAATGGCGTCTGCAAAAGTTTGGGAACCCTGCAGAATTTATAGCATGCACTGCCCCCTTTGCAAAGCTGAGACCTGCCAGTGTCATAGATTGACATCACCTGGTCTTCCCAGACGATGATTGAGAACAATCTCAAAGGTTTTAAATGCCCAGACTCGTCTGACCTTGCCCCAACAATCAGCACCATTGGTTCTTCTAAGCAGTTGTCTAGAAAACTGAAAGTGAAAATAGTTGACGCTCACAAAGCTGGAGAAGGCTATAAGAAGATAGCAAAGCGTTTTCAGGTGTCTATATCCTCTGTTCGGAATGTAATTAAGAAATGGCAGTCATCAGGAACAGTGGAAGTTAAAGCAAGATCTGGAAGACCAAGAAAAATAGCAGACAGAACAGCTCGTAGGATTGTGAGAAAAGCAATTCAAAACCCACGTTTGACTGCATGATCCCTCCAGAAAGATCTGTCAGACACTGGAGTTGTGGTACACTATTCCACTATAAAGAGATACTTGCATGGAAGAGTCATCAGAAGAAAACCTCTTCTATGTCCTCACCACAAAAATCAGCGTTTGAACTTTGCAAATGAACATATAGACAAGCCTGATGCATTTTGGAAACAAGTTCTGTGGACCAATGAGGTTAAAATAGAACTTTTTGTCCGGAATGAGCAAAGGTACGTTTGGAGAAGAAAGGGCACAGAATTTAATGAAAAGAACCTCTGTCCAGCTGTTTAAGCATGGGGGTGGATCAATCATGCTTTGGGGTTGTATTGCAGCCAGTGGCACAGGGAACGTAGAAGGAAAATGGATTCAATAACATTTCAGCAAATTTTGGATGGTAACTTGATGCCATCTGTGAAAAAGCTGAAGTTAAAGAGAAGATGGCTTCTACAAATGGATAATGATCCTAAACACACCTCAAAATCCACGGGGGATTACATCAAGAGGCTTAAACTGAAGGTTTTGCCATGGCCTTCACAATCTCCTGACCTCAACATAATTGAAAATCTATGGATAGACCTTAAAAGAGCAGTGTGTGACAGACAGCCCAGAAATCTCAAAGAACTGGAAGACTTTTGTAAGGAAGAATGGGCAAAGATACCTCAAACAAAAATTGAAAGACTCTTTGCAGATGCCATTTTTTGTTTTCTGTAATTATTAAAGTGCAAATGATGGAAATAAAATCTAACTTTTTTTGACATATTATAAGAATGTCTAATCTGTAATTTGATGCCTTTGGAGATTTTTCCATCTTTCCTTGTCTTCATTATGCACATTAATACAATTTTATTACCTGGGGTGCCCAAACTTCCGATCCCCACTGTACGCTTATTGCAATTTTGGTAAACTGTGAAAAAACGTTGTCAAATTTGTCGCTCTATTTTTGTTTATAGCGCAAAAAATATTTGTGGGGGGAAAAAGGGAAACCAATTTTGTTTGGGAGCCACGTCGCATGACCACGCAATTATCAGTTAAAGCGACGCACTGCCGAATCACAAAAAGTCCTCTGGTTTTTGGCCAGCCAAATGGTCCGGGGCTTAGGTTTCCCCTGTTTTCAACTATTTTCCCCTTATTCCTCCCATGTTACCCTTTCCTGATTTTCTTTCACCCTGAGGCGGTGTACACACGACCGAGGAACTCATTGGACGAAACACATTGTTTTCCTCGTCGAGTTCCTTGTTAGGCTTGTCGAGGAACTCGACAAGCTTGCTTTGCGTACACACTGTCAAGACCAAATCTCCTCGTTCTCAAACGCGGTGACTTCAACACATACGACAGCAGGGGAAGTTCGATTCCACTGGCATAATTCGTGGGGCTGCTTTTGCTAATCTCATGTTACTGAAAAGTTTGGTAAGAGACATTTTCACTTTTCAGTCTGTTACAGTGTGACAAATGTGCTATTTCCATTACAAACGCTACTTTTACAGAAGGTGCGCGGGTTTCTTAGCATACACACGCTCGAGTTTCTCGTCGGAAACCAGCCCGACGAGGAACTCAACGAGCCAAATTCGACTCCCGTCGAGGAAAAAGAGAACATGCTCTCTTTTTGGCTCGTCGAGTTTCTCAACAGTTTCCTCGTCGAAAAATGTACACACGACCGGTTTCCTCAGCAAAACACGTCTTCCAACAAGTTTCTTGCTGGATTCTGCCGAGGAAACCGTTGTGTGTACGCGGCCTTAGTGTTTATCTTCATCATAAAGTCCACATTTCTTTCAAGCCTCAGTACAGTGGGCTGGAAATGAAAAGACTTAACATGAAACCAGGAACCATATTACCTGTGAACCTTTTACATAAAATAACCTTTATAATAATTATTTTGCTTTAAACATCTAGAATTTGGAGCCTCAGTACCACCTACGTAAAGTTTGATTTACCTTGTTTGAAGGTCAGTAATGTAGCATGAGAATGAATTACTATTAAGAATGCCTCACTAGGTAAAAGTTTAGCACCAAGAAAAGTTTCAAAGTAGTAAACATATGATAATGAGCATTCCCATTTAAGGGCTACAACTTTTCAGCGTACCATTTAGCTGCTTTTAGCATATCATCACCATTTGGGAAAGGATACAAACCTCCCTAAACTTATCCTATTACCTAGTGAGGGAAAAGAAATTGCTTTTTATGTAAAATGTTTGGCATCACTGAGCTCAGAAAGAACATCAATTGTTCTCCATTTGCAAAGAGCAATTTGGCCGGGAGGTATATGTTTTGCATGATATTTAAGTGCATACTATTGTTCCTTAGTGTTACTCTGCTAAAAAGAATTGACAACTGGTATTAAACCTGCTTGCTGTTTTTTTTTTGCAAGAGTTTGACCTCTGGTGGCCCTAAAAAACTGCATTATAGATAATGGCACTCTTCTGGCAAACACGATCATGTAAGTCAGGACACTGAAGAGTAACCGCAAATATATATATATATTTATCTTTCTATCTCAATCTTAGTGTCCATCACAAAAATGTTTTTAAAATATATACAGAATACTGTTAAACCAAGTTCCTGCAAAAAAATGTTTTGATTTGTTTTGTGGAATAGATGGAATATCTTTCTGATGGGGACAGAAATAGCAACAAATGTACATTTACCACTTTAAGACCAGGCCTTTTTTGACATTTGTTGTGTACAGGTAAAAATCTGTATTTGTTGCTAGAAAATTACTTGGAACCCCCCAAACATTATATATCAGAGCCCCTAGAGAATAAAATGGCGGTCATTTTAATATTTCATGTCACACTGTATTTGCAATTTAAATTAAAACAAAAACATTTTAATGAGTTGAAAAAAAAAACACTAATGCCGCGTACACACGATTGTTTTTCAGCATGAAAAAAACATTGGCCCAGATTCACAGAGCGATTACGCCTGCGCAACAGGAGATGCGCGTGCGTAAGTCGAAATGTGCGCGTGCGTTTCGATGCACGGCATCCCCAGAACGAGATACGCAAAAAAACTACTTTTTTTTGTCCCGCGTAATTTCGTTAGACTGGCGCATCCGTCCGCGCAAAATTGCGCTAGACAGACCATCGATTTGCTAGTCAAATATGCTAATGAGGGACTTACGGGGATCCACAAAAGAACGTTGGGGCAGCGCAGGCTACGCAGTGTGCGCAACAGCAAAATGTCCTGTCTAAAATTAGAGCATATAAAAGCTGGTCTAAAAAGAGAAAAAAAGTCTACTTGTTAGATAAAGCAACACTGTTAGTGAGGAGCTCAGCAGTCACACGTGTTGCACAACAATCTGTATGCCAACATGCCAGGGGCATCGTCGCACATAGCTATACTACTGACTTTAGATGAACAAAGAAGGATGAGGGCACGGAGGAGGGCACGGAGGATGGCACGGGAGAGGATATACCGCACCCGCATAGACCTGTTTGGCATGAGTGATTCTGAGCTGTATCGCATCTTCAGATTCACCCCTCATGTCATCCTGGAATTAACCACAACCCTGCAGGAGGACATCACCAGCCGAACACACCGCTCACATGCAGTGCAGCCACTGGTCAAGGTCATGGCAACACTCCATTTCCTTGCCAGTGGCTCTTTTCAGCGTACAAGTGGAGTGGTGGCTGGGATGTCACAATCCTCCATGAGCAGATGTGTGCACCAGGTTGTCCCTGCAATCCTCAGACGCATGGCCAACCAAATCATCAAACCCACCACTGAGGACCTGCAGCTGAAGGCAATGACAGATTTCTACAGAATTGCCAGATTCCCACGCACCGTGGGGGCCATTGATTGCACACATGTGGCACTCCAGCCTCCCCATGAGACAGAGCACATGTACCGCAATCGGAAGCATTGGCATTCCATCAACGTACAGGTGATAGTCGATGCCCAAGGCCTCATATGGCACGTCCGTGCCAAACACCCAGGGTCCAGCCATGACAGCTACATATACAATCAATGCCACATCCGAATGGAATTCGATCAGAACGTGTATGGGGACACCTGGCTGGTTGGTGAGTGACATGGAAGTCAGGGATGACTATCCCCTCCCATGATGCACACATCACAAGGGGCACATGCATGACTAACATCCTCCTGTCTTTTCCCTTACAGGTGACTCTGCATATCCACTGGGACCCCATCTCATGACTCCTATCCGGAACCCCCAAACCCCAGGAGAGGAAAGATACAATCAAGCACATGCCCAAACACGAGCAGTGGTGGAGCGCACCTTTGGCCTCCTAAAGTCACGTTTCCGATGCCTGGATATGCTGGACTTGTGAGCAGCAACGCCACGCCAAGGCTCCAATTATGTCACTGTACATTCATACACCATTCACACGGACCTGGGGATCACTTCTCCCTGGTCCTGGGGAACCCTTCTCCACCAAAATTGAGGGTGACACCCCTTTTGCAGCAGGAATGTCACCCCCACATTCAAACAGCATTCACAACCCAAAAAAAAATAAAAAATTACCAGCAAAATAAAAAAAATTCCAGCAAAAAAAAAAAAAGAGGGGAAAAAAAAAATTATTGCCCTTGACGTGAGCCACCCCTGGGGCGCCCCCGGCCACGGCCCCGGCTCCTCAGGGGAGACTCATGGGGGAGGGGGAAAACCGGGGAAGGAGGAGCAGCCCCTGATCTCTGCCCACCTGGCGGCCTGCCCTCCAAGGCCACGGCTATTCTGTCCAGGGCAGCACCAAGTGTTGCCATGTTGGCCTGGATAGCCTGGGTAAGGGCCCTCACATCCTGCCCAACGCCTGCTGATGTAGTTTGCAGGTCATTTAGGCAGGTTGTGAAAGCCCGGGAGTAGGAGTCCAGGTTCCCCAGCGTATCCTTGATGGAGGACAGGCTCTCCTCCATCCATCCGCACCAATGTCTGACTGACCTGTCCCAGATGGCGGGTCTGGAGGAACTGGTCCCTTCTCAGAGTGGCGGGCAGGAGATCGGCCAACCCCCTGGTGTTCTGGGATGAAATCCTGCCTCCAGCTGATGCTTGTGGCCGGGGAGAAGGGGAGGCCCTTGGGAGGGGAGCCATGTTGGGGGAGGAGGGGGGGGCTCCCCCTTAGGGAGGGCTGCCTGCTGCCAGCCAGAGGGGAAGAGTCCTCAAAAACCAAACGTCCAGTGCCTGACATGGACTCCTCCTCCTCATGATTCTCCTCCTCCTCATGATTCTCCTCCTCCTCTTGAACCTCCTCCGTGGACTCCGGCTTTGTTGGGGGGGCCTCATTAGGCTGCTGTCCTGGGGATGGTGCAGTCAGGCCAGATGGCCCTGCACCCTCCTGCACATCTGTGGATGACACAAAACATTCACAGGTTGGAGGATCCACACACTTGCCACCTATTCCCTTTCACCCCCTCCCCCACACATGCTACACACCTGATATTTAAAAAAATACTTACCTGGCACCACGGGCTCCGGACTTGAGTCAAAGCCGGGCAGGCCCTCAACTTCATGCCGATGAAAGGTCAGGGCCACCGCACGCTCCTCCGCTGTCAGCCTAATACGGCATGGTGGGCCCCCTTCTGTGCCCCTGGCATGGGCATGCATTCTGGCCAGCTTCTGTTTGACCAGACGCCGGAGGTCATTAATTTTTTTGTCAATCCCAGGCCGGGTCCGTGTCTCCCCCTCCCCCGCTGAATTGACCTGCTCAGTGATCATATCCAAAATCTCCCTCCTCCTGGCCGGGGTGGTGTTGGCACTGTCTGGGCCATGGAGGAAACGCCCATAATCGCTAATGGCCCGGGCAAGAATTCTTTTTTCCCCCCACAGTAAAATTGAGCTTTCGCTTTCTCTCTGTCATACTTCCAAAAAAACTCACTCCCAGTCAACAAAAATCACTCACAAAAACAAAGACAACCAATCAAGCAAGAACACACACAAAGAGAAAAATAACACCCAAAAAATCACACTAGCACTCAGCAAGAAACAGTCACAAAAACAAACAGCAAAAAAACAGCAAGAAAACAAACGAACAGAAATATATCAAACAAACAGTCTCTCAAACACTTATCAAAAAACACTTTCAAAGATCTACTAACAAACACTTGATCACACAGAACACTAATCTGACAACTACAAAACACAACGCAACGAACAACAGGACAAAAACACTTGGTTAAATGGGAAGGGACAAAGGGATGTACTTTTGCAATGCAAGTGCGTTTGTGTCTGTCTATTTATGCTGTTTGCGTAGTTCACAACGTTGCCCTAGTCCATTTCCAATTTCACTGATTGCGCCGCTCCCGAGTTGTGAGCATGCGCACAGCGGAGCTGACCATGGTCTCCTTCAAGCGCGCATGCGCGTGCCGGCCGGCCCTTCATTTGCATGGGGTCACGGCTCATTTCAATGTAACACGCCCACGTCCTTCCCAATTTGTATTACTCCGCCTTACGCCTCTGAAAAAACGTTACGTATGCGCAATTTTCTGCGCAAAAGCTACGAGAATAGGGTGATTACACGGCAAAATTGCGCAAGTCTAACGTAAAGGCGGTGCGCTACGCCGGTCCAATAATGCGCAGATGTACCTGAATCTGGGCCATTGTTTTTAAAAACTTCATTTAAAATGATCATGTGCGGGCTTCACATCGTTTTTCATGTTCTGAAAAACAAAAAAAAAAAAATTCGAACATGCATTTTTTAACATCGTTTTAAAAAAAATAGTTTTTCGGGTTGTAAAAAATGATCGTGTGTGGGCTAAAACGACATTTTAAACCCGCGCATGCTCAGAAGCAAGTTATGAGACGGGAGCATGAATGGAACTTCCCCTTTTAGAGTGCCGTCGTACGTGTTGTACGTCACCGCGATTTGCTCATCATTTTTTAAAAACGATGGTGTGTGGGCAACATCGTTTTTAATGATGAAGTTGGAAAAACTTTGTTTTCCTGACAGATTCCATGGCAGCCTACGTGTGGGTTAACCCCGCCTCCTCTCCAAAGCTATAGGACCCCATACCCATAAAAGTCAGCTCAACTACCAGCACAGCGTTCCTTTTTTGTCCTCCTCCATGGATCCAGAATGTTCATTCATTCAGATATTCCAAGATGGATAGCACACTTTAGCGGTGCAGCTTGGATCCCAGCCACGGGCGGGTGGAGAGCTTTCAGCAACTATTCTCAGCATGTTACATTGTTGCTGTTGTGTGCCAAAGATTCTGGAGTCCCACGGTTGGCAAGGTCTGACATCATCATCTCTCCATGGCAGTCGTTTCTTTGTTTTATGTGTCCTGTATTGTGTCCGTTTTTTTCCCCCCCTTTTTTTTTTTTTCTGGCTTCATTGCTTATATTTTTTCTGCTTATGGCAGCTGGAGCGCTTCTGCGTTCCAGCTCGCCATGTTACTTATGGGTCGCAGCCACTTGCACATGCGCGTTGTTCAATGCCAGAATGAGGCTTGGCTTGCGAGTGCGCAGTGTGGTAAAACTTGCAGCGGGAGCGCAGGCGCCGTCGGACCGCTTCTCCTCGCACAGGCGCGTGCTTGACTGACGTGTGACGTCACCGGCGGCGGGGGAATTTAGAGCAGCTGCTCGTCTGTTCTGGTTGGGATTTCCCTGACAGGTACTACAGCAATTCCCAGCGGTACAGGTCAGTAGGAGGATCTGCCTATGGCATAGTAGGGGTATCTGCCTTGTGTGTGTGTGTGTGTGTATATACAGTATATATATATATATATATATATATATATATATATATAGTGACAGGAAGTCAGGTAAATCTGTGGGTGTTCTCACAGACGGGAGATACATTTCTGCCTTGTTTAGACAATTCACCAATTACTATCAGGTGTTGGCTACAGAGGTAGCCAGAAAGGTTTAGGACATTGGAAAACTTCAGCTGTTCAGTATGAGGCAATTAAGGCCTCTATAAGTCACCCAAACGATGACTACTGATTGCTGCATCCTGAGGCCTTTGAGTTAAGGAGAGCAGTGGACTGAGAAAGACTTCTGAAGTTGAGGTCGTATCAGTATTTCTGTGTGATAAATATCAAAGAGACTTTTTGTTTTCTTCTGTATGACCAGCAGTGTCTGCCCAGCAGTAGGCTGTGCCAGACTCCATAGGCAGGTTCCTGTGTTGTGAAGGTAGATGCCCCAAGTGGCAAGGGTTTATTTTATGTTTTGTTTTGTTTATGCTGTTTGATGCTTGCACTTGTATCCAGCAATATGGAAGAATAAACCATGTCCTTTGTTTTCAACTGCCTTTCTGTATAGTTCAGCCTGTAGTGAACCCATCCAGGGAGTCACACACACCCGCTACCGAGCAAATCCCTCAATATATATATATATATATATATATATATATATATATATATATATATATATAATTAAAAACATATATAAATGGAGAATAATATAATATTTTTTTTAATTCATTCTCTCAGTTTAAAAAAAAAAAAAAACTTTAAAGGGGCAGGCTACTTTATTTATTTTCTGTTCCTGGCACCATAGGATCCTCATCCTTTCTTCAGACCTATATCGCTGTGTTACGCTGGTCCTGAAGCGATGGACCAGTCACCGCCTACACGTGGCCAGCCCTCACGCACAAGGTATGTGCAGGAGAGGGGAGGGCGTGGGGGGTTGAGAGTCGCAAAGTAGTGGTTTTTCCCCCCTACATTTCTTTTCTCTAGCCCCTCCGGTTCAGATCCTCGTGCCGTAATCCAGACCAACTCAGACCTTGCCAGGTCGCAACGCCATTTATCTTCTAAATCGAAGAGCAAACACAATTCTCCGTCTGTATCTTACCACCAGAGGAGAAGTTCCCATTCCTCCTCCAGACACCGCTCCCACCACCATTATAGTCGCTCTGGTTGAAGAGCCTGCTGGGGATGTGGCACACAAGTCCCTGAGGGCAAGTCATTGTGTGATCGTTGTTATGCCCGTGCGGTTGGGGAAAAGGAGACAGAAGATCGACACATCGAGTCTCTAGTTGAACAGGTGGTGCAACGATCCTTAAAGGAGAAGGCTGCATCACACACACAAAGCCAGGCCAGTACCCTCGGCTCTGGTTCTCCGGCCAATGAGGTCTATGAGGATCCAGGTCCTTCCCAGCCCTACGCTTCCTCGCCAGCGTCCCCGGAAGGCGAAATGGAAAGCGATGAGGAGAGTTTGGAGTTTGATTTTTCCCAAGTAACTCCGCTTGTTAAAGCCATTAAAGAGGCTCTTTTGTGGGAAGATCAATCTACTCCCCCAGCAAAATAGAAAAAGTATTTCAAGCGTCTGGGGAAAGAGCGCCCAGGTTTTCCATTAGTAAGGTGGACAGGAAGTCCCCTATGGCCAACAAAGCTTCCAGATTATATCCTTTCAAATCAGATGATGAGGAGCTGGCTAGGAATTCCGCAACAGCAGAGCTGAAGCTAGCGGTGGCCTTCCTGGGGAAGGCATCCGTTCATTTAATCCGTCTATTGACATGAATTATGCTGTCTTCAGTTACAGCTAAACAGGCCCTGTGGTTACTCCCTTGGGTTGCTGAACAGTCGTCAAAACAAAATTGGTGCAAAATTCCCTTTGAGGGATCGTCTCTGTTTGGCAACAAACTAGACAACGCTTTAGCTAAGGCTACGGTGGTAAATCGGCTTCCTCCCTCAGGATAGGCGTCAGACCGGAAGGAAGAAACCTCAGTTCCGAAGATGTAGCCCGGAGCGTTCAAGGGAAGCTCGCTCCTACAGACCTGGTAGGAACTTCAGGAGGAACTGGAACAGAGATCTTTCTGCAAGCCAGTGACAAGCCAGGCATCAAATGGACGCGAACGGGCGAAGTCTTTTTGAGACAACGCCGCCCAGGCGAGTTGGGTGGGAGCCTGTCTGCTCCTCTTTCGGCACGTCTGGGCGGCCTTGATTATGGATTTTTGGGTCATCAGGACAGTGTCATCAGGCCACGCATGGTCCGTCTCCAACATTCCTCCCCCCAGATTGATTTCCACCCTACTCCCAAGTACAGCAGAACAGAGGCAGGCTCTACTGTCCTACGTGGATATGCTAAAATCCAAGGGAGCGGTAGTATGCGTCCCAAGGGGCGCACAGTTTCATGGAGTTTACTCCCCCCTCTTCCTGGTACAGAAGAAAAGCGGAGCCTGGCGTCCAGTCGTAGATTTAACCTACCTGAACAGGTTCATAAGGCATGGGAGGTTAAAAATGGAAACTCTGTCAACAATTCAACAAGTCATACAGCCAGGTGACTGGATGATCTCTATAGATCTAAAAGACACTTATTTCCACGTGCCAGTGGCAGAGGAGTGTAGCGCCCCCTTACTTTCAATACGGGCACTACGCTAAAGTTAGTGGGTAAATAGGAGAGTTATTTGACTACCATTCATAATTTGTTAAATTTCAGGCTGCTGTCTTCCAGAACTATCCTGTGGGTCAGACTGCGCTCCAGGGTTGTGATCCCATCCGTGGACGACAGGTGGTGTCTGAGGGGTTCTGGCAAAGCCACTTTTCTCCAGCAGCCAATTAGAGGAGTTGGACCTCGCAGGGCATGCTGGGGAGGGGTATATTTGGGACAGACGCCATGATTCGGTAGGTGGTGTGGGCTCTCTCTTTGCGGGGTCCAGGCTCGGGGTGCGGCATCCACCTTCAGGGTGCGCACATCTACGGACCCTGCCGGCATGGCCCATCCGGCCTGAATCCCATACCACACGGAGTTCCATCCTGACGTTGAGAGGGACCCCAGTAAGTCTTACTGGGTCCCCAAGTTTATTGAGAAGATCCTAAGCTGAGGGCTGAATGGTGGGGGATCGGCTCAGGGAGAACCCAAAAGCAGGTTGTCCAGGAGACTTGATCGAACCATCAGGGATCTGGTCACCAAGGCCTTGACAGTTACAGCTGTCAACCAGTGACTCTTTCATTGCATTTACTGGGAGGATTTGCTTAATCCGTCTTGTTCATTTGAGTACTGAAGTACTAGGCCTGTGGCAGAGGCCCGAGCCAGGCCTGTGGCAGAGGTCTGTTCCTCCCAGCAACCTAAAGTGACATTTTGGCTGCTAGGCTTGTGGCAGGAGTCTGTCCGGAGGCACTTCACCCACTCTGGCTAGAGTGGCGACGTTTGGTACATTGCTACTGAAAGCAGGCTTGCTTTCATCATCATCCAGGGCCTGATACGGCACTTGTTCTTCTGCTTCATCAACCTTTCATATCCTACTGCATGTTGATGTTGGCTGTGTTGGGCCTTGGAATAAAGCATTTGAAAAACCCATCGGATGACTGGACATTCGCTCACTGCTACTACTCACTGCTACTACCCCTAGACACACTACAAGGTAACTTAATACGCCGGTCCCAAATCAACCAGCGGCTCCTGAATGGGGTAGCGCTACAGGAGTTTCAGAAGTACCTCAGATTCCATGTCGGGCAGTAACACCTTTAATTTGTGTGCCTACCCTTCGGGTTGACGACTTCCCCACGTGTCTTCACCAAGACCCCTTTGGCAGTAGTGGCCCTCATCAGGTTGAAAGGGGTACGTCTGTATCACTATCTGGACGACCTCCTTGTCCTGTCCCAAGACAGATCTCTTCTCCTAATACAAAGAGATCAGGTAATCTTGTTCCTATCCGAGTTCGGATGGCTCCTGAACCTAGAGAAAAGCCACCTGGAACCAACTCAACGTTTTAGTGTACTTAGGGGTTCAGTTCGATACAGTGAAAAAGACCATTTCTCTCCCATCAGAAAAGATTCCCGTGGTTTGGGAGAGGATCTCTCGGGCTCTAGATACGCATCACCTGAAAGCATCACAGTGCCTGAAAATCATCGGCACGATGGTCTCCACGACCCCCATGGTGAAATGGGCGCTGTGGAGGTTACGCCCTTTTCAGTCCGGCTTCCTCAAGCAGTGGAAATCGGGGAACAGGAATCAGCTTGTTCGCATTTCATCAATGATGAGGCACAGCTTCTTTTGGTGGCTTCAGCAGAAGAACCTGCAGAACTGCCATTCCATCGCCCCCGTCTCCTGGATCACAGGAGCCAGTGGTTCCGGCTGGGGGGCCCTCTGCGGCGCGAACATAGCGCAAGGCAGGTGGGATGCTCGCCTCCGCAATCCAGGCTCGAACGTCTTGGAGCTTCGGGCAGCCTGGTGTGCTCTCCAGTCCTTCTCCCGGCTCTTGAAGGGGGAATCGGTGCTGTTGAGGATGGAAAACACCACGACAGTGTCCTACGTGAAGAAACAAGGGGGGACACGGAGTTAAACCCTTCTGCAGGAAGTCGAACCCATCATGAGGTGGGCCCAGAAGAACCTGGCCAACCTGTCAGCAGTCTTCATCCCTGGAGTACAGAACTCCCAGGCAGACTTTCTCTCACGCACTCAGGTAGACAACAACGAGTGGTCCCTCCACAAACAGTCATTCCGATGGATCCTGTCCCTGGGAATCAGTCCCCAAGTGGATCTTTTTGCTTCCCCCTACAACTTCAAGGTAGAGAAATTCTATACGAGGGGTCGTTGCATTCAAGCGATCGGGACGAATGCCTTGACGGATCGGTGGAGGTTCATCAGACCGGATCTTCTCTCTCAGGGGTCACTCCTATACCTTTGTCCAGCTCTATTTAAACTGACGGTTTGGTTCTTGAGAGGGAGAGGCTGCAATCCCTCGGTTGCGCCTTTAACAAAGTGTATGGAAGAATCTGGGCCAAGTTCGTAGAGTTCTCCTCTGCTTTAGGCAGGTCCTACAGGAATCAGGAAATACAAGACATCCTCAGCTTCCTTCAAACGGGGTTAGACCTTCCCCTGTCCGTCAGCTCCCTGAGGGTTCAAATCTCGGCCCTCTCAGCCTTCTCCGGGGTCTCGTGGGCAGTACACCCGCTAGTCAGGCAATTTTTCTGGGGAGCATCAAGATTGAAGCCTCAAAGGAAGCCAAGGTTCCCCAAGTGGGATCTTCCCCTTGTTCTCGATTCTCTGAGTGGACTCAGTACAACGGGGCCCTCTCCGTCTTCTGTAAAGAACTTTTCAGCTAAAGTGGCCTTCTTGGTCGCAATTACCTCGGCCAATACGGTCTCCGAGATCGGGTTTCTTGGTCATAAAGAGCCTTTCCTGACGTTCTTTCTGGATCGGGTAGTCCTGATTCCCATGCTGTGTTCTAATCCAAAGGTATCTTCAGTATTCCACGAGAATCAGGAAACTGTTCTTCCTACCTTTTAAGTCACCAGAGTCCAAAGAAACTAACTCCCTGGACATAGGCAAGATCCTTACTGAGCATCTTCAAGTTACGTCTCCCTTTAGACGCTCCGATCATCTGTCTATCCTGCACTTAGGCAGCAATAGAGGGAAGAAGGCCTCATCCAGGACAATCGCTTCTTGGATCATCCAGACAATTCAACAGGCTTATAGAGCTAAGGGCTTGGCTCCCCCACAGGCGGTGACGGCACACTCCACCAGAGGGATGGCAGCTTCCTGGGCAGCGGCTCGCCATTTGGCCCCGGAAGTTATCTGTAAAGCAGCCTCTTGGTTCTCCATAAATACATTTATGTCGCATCACTGTATTGAGCCTGCATCTCTTTCCTCTGTGAATTTTGGTTCTAGAATCCTGTCGGTTGGATGCTGCCATGGAGTCTGTCAGGAAAAAGGAAAATTTATTATCAGATACTTACCGTCATTTTCCTTTCATGATGGACTCCATGGCAGACAGAGTTCCCACCCTGAAAGTAAGTAAAGGGAAAACCACCGCTCCAGACGACACTCTTCAGTGGTGAGTAAAGTTCAAAAACCCAAATGGGTGCAGGCAATGCGTGGTGCAATATAAGGAAAGAAAAATAGACAGCCGCACTCCAATGGATGAAAAGACTTAAAAGTCATAGCTATGACTAAGCATCGGTTGTCGATGTGAAACGCGTCAGCTTTTGTTACCCCACTGTTTGCTGTTTTTGCTGTTTTAGTTTTTTGACTGGAATAAACAGGCACTATTTTTAAGTCTTTTCATCCATTGGAGTGCGGCTGTCCATTTTTCTTTCCTTATACTGAAAGTAAGTAGTCGGCTAGTTACGGAACGCAGTGCTGGTAGGTGAGCTGACTTTTATGGGTATGGGGTCCTATAGCTTTGGAGAGGAGGTGGGGTTAACCCACACATAGGCTGCCATGGAGTCCATCAGGAAAGAAAAATTACGGTAAGTATCTGATAATAAATGTTCCTTTTTTTCTACATGCTGAAAAACTATGTTTTTTTTTCATGCTGAAAAACGATCGTGTGTACGTGGCATTAAAGGGGTTGTAAAGGTAAATGTTTTTTCACCTTAATGTATCCTATGCAAGTGATACAGTTGGCGGCTATGCATGCCGCTGTATCACAAGAGCGCACTCGAAAAAGCTTTCCACCATGAGAGCTCGCTCGCATGAAGGTAGAAAGCTTTTGCGAGGAGGACCCGAGACAGCCGCCGAGGGACCCCAGAAGACAGGGTTCGGGGACACTCTGTGCAAAACGAGCTGCACAGTGGAGGTAAGTATAACATGTTTGTTATTTAAAGGGGTTGTAAAGAAAACATTTTTTTTTTTCATAATAGGCAACCTTTACCTGCAGACATTCCTCTTTTCACTTCCTTATTGTTTGTTTTTGCTCAGAAGTTGCTCTATTTCTTCTCTGTTCTGTTCACTTCCTGCTTGTCTGATTGTAACTTACCACAGTGAAGGGAGGCTTTACTGCGGTGGTCAGTGACGTGTTCGCCCCCTCCTGGGAACTACATCTGTGCGTCAGGACGCTCTCTCTGTACATACTGGGAAATTAAGTTTTTACATGAACGAGCGCCGCAAACCAGGAAGCACACCAGAACAGAAACTAGAACACCGGAGGTGATATAGATGAAGAAATTGAATAGGTATTTACTCGTTTTTTAACAGAATCATTACACTATTCAGTCTGTCTACCTTGCAGACAATAATTTTAGGCAAAACATTTTTTTCCTTTACAACTCCTTTAAAACAAATAAAAAATAAAAATTGCTTTTAGTGACGCTTTAAGTAAGCCCAATTTTGAAAAACAATGCTTAAAAAAAAAAAAAAAAAAAAATCTTCATCAGTTTGAGCCAATATATATATTCTTCTACATGTTTTTGGTAAAAAAAAATCACAATAAGCGTACATTGATTGGTTTGCGCAAAAGTTATAGCGTCTGCAAACTATGGGAAAGATTTATGGCATTTTTATTATTTCATTTTTGTACTAGTAATGGCGGTGATCTGCGATTTTTAGCTGTATTGCTACGGACAGATCAGAGACTTTTGACATATTTTTGGGAACATTGGCATTTATACAGCAATCGGTGCTATAAAAATGCACTGATTACTGTGTAAATGTCACTGGCAGGGAATGGGGTTAACACTAGGGGGCGATCAAGGGGTTAATTGTGTGTTCCCTCAGTGTGTGTTCTAACTGTATGGGTATAGGATTGACCAGGAGAGAAGCCATATAATTTCTCCTACTTAGTAGGAACAAACAATATGGCTCCTCTCCTCTGACAGCACAGGCGTGCCCACCGGCCGCACACCATGGGTCCTCCATCAGTAGGGAGAGAAAGGGATAGCCGCTCCAGGCAGGAACTGTCTTGATAATAATCCACTTCACAGAAACCCCAGGTGCAGGCAATTCATATAGCAAGGCAGAAAAATAAATAGCTTTCTGGACAGCCGCACTCTGAACAAATGTTGCCTTTATTGTAAAATAAAATAAAATAGTGAAGTAAACCAACGAAACAAACAAACTATTTACTGTTCACTGAAACCTGGAGTTCTACATTAAAACTTATGTAGCACTTATCCCTGAAGAAGCCTCTGGATGTATTGAAACCCCTGTTCCTTTGCCCACAACTCTACAAACAGCACCAAGCACTCTAAAACACCTCATAGGTGGGGAATGTTTATTGCACATGTATATGCAGTATCTTGACAGCAAAATAGATATGAAACAGCAATAATAGACTTTACAATTTAACTATAGCAAGGAATATATTGTAAATAGGTGAACAGGAGAAGGAAATATACTGTAAACAAGTAATGGGTGAAGAGAGCATCTTCTTCTAAACCCTATACTAGGGCAATCCTAGCTATGAAGAATTAAACCATTAATAGTTTAGCAGTCAATAATATACTGCCTTCTGCTGGCCAGCTTATCGGGGCCCATGTCGGAGCACTTAGGATAATGTCCCTTTAAGCACTGATGATTAAACTCACTATGGTCACTAACTCTGGTCCCTTAAGCATTGATAACGTCACTGGCTCTGTGATACTCGCAGGCAAGACTGTCCCTCTTTTGTCAAAAACACACTTCTTGCGTTAGCAGATGGTTGTACTCTGTATACTGAGTGAAACACAGCTGGTCTGTGTTCGCAGCATCCTTCCCCCTAGATCAGTCAAAGGAATCCACCAACACTTATAATAAATGGGGTCTTTTATTTATTATCCCTTTTATTTATTTATTTTGGATTATAAATTTTATTGGTTAGAGCTCGCCAGGCAGTTAACCTTCAGCCCATGTTTGCTTGACTAAGAGCCGGTTTACACTGGGGCGGCACGACTTCGGGGGCGACTCGGCAAGTCGTCCTGAAGACGACTTCATAGGCGATTAGCAAAATGACTTCTGTATAGAAGTCAATGCAAATCGCCACCCGAGTCGCCCCCAAAGTCGTACAAGAACCTTTTTCTAAGTCAGAGCAACTTGCATCGCACCTATTAGAACGGTTCTGGTGAATAGAATGGGACGCGACTTGTCAGGTGGCTGAGTCGCCTGACGAGTCGCCCCAGTGTGAACCGGCTTTAAGGGGAGAAAGAGCCTTAAAAGGAAACAATTTAAAATAAAAAATTAAATTTATTGGAAAAAAGTTAATCTGTAAATGCTAAATAGCTATTAAAATACTTTAAAAAGTAGTAATAGCCGGTGGGAAAGTGGTAGGATATGGACTAATGTTTGGCTCACAGTGCTATCAATAGTCAGGCTTCTGCCCTTTATGTCTTGTTTCAGAGACCGTTGGCCTCTCATTTCTTGATCAAAACAATTATACAGGAAGTCTCCCATGTTCATTCCCCTGTAATTCCATTAATGGTGAATTTGGTTCATCCGGTGCTTCGGAAATTGCCATTTTAACCCCATTAGAGACATTTCTTTCTGTCTGCTATCACTTACAGTAGCAAGTGTTTCAGCTGGTGGCCTTATCTTACAAGGAACTATTTTTTATTTTTTTCATAGGGACAAGGTGGTTGAGGCCTAGGATTTTATTCTTGCCTAAGAATAGTGCCCAGTTTGCATTTTTGGTCAGGGTTGGAATGCCCTTAGGAAAAAAGTAAATATGTAAATAATTGTGATAGAGGGTGGGAAAAATCTTTAAATATGTAAATAATAAAATGTGTAAAAAAAAATGGGTCTAGCCCCCCAGACTGCTTCTACCATACATTTGCCCATTGAAGGAAAATTTGAAGAAGGGCTAACAGCCTATGACTGAAGGATTTAATGCTTAACTTTTTGCTGCTACCCGTTCCTTCCCCCTTGCCATATTACTCCCCTCTCCCTTCTATTGGCTGTTGCATTCTGAAAGGGCAGGTAGCCTATGGTCGTAGGTTTTTCCCTGCAGCTATGTCTCCAGTTCCCTAAATATAAAGAAATAAAGAAACAACATCATTACAATTTCGCTCTCCTCAACACCACTACCTATCCCTTGACCTGATATTATGAAGTAGTCAGCAAAGATATGTTTCAGAAGCTACCTGTCAGGCCCATGGCCTGGACACTGTGGTTTAAAAAACTTCTTTCAGTGATCAGATGATCAGAGGCTTGTTGGTCATCAGAAGGGATCCTTCCACCCTCCATAAATGCTCCAAAAAGGTTGTTATGTAGAACCTTCTCAAACTGATGCATTTTTTTCTCCCTTGGGCAGTGCATTTGGGGTTCACCCTACCAATAAGATTTCTCCCATTCATTTGCTGCTGCCTGCCCTTGCCCTTTCATTGTGGAAGGGTTGGCCTCAAATGGCAATAATGGCAATAGTTTTTCCCTCTGCAGCTTTACCAACAGTGACCTGATTATAATAACCAATTTCAGAACTGACACAGTACATATACTGCGGCGGGACGGCATGTACAGGCGCAATGATGTACATCATTGTGCCTGCTCCAGTTTAGAAGTATTTATCCCAGTAATTGGGGCCTGGCGACCACATGATCACAATGTCAGCAAAGCCATTATTAATGAATTCAGCTGTGCTTCATATGCTGTGATTTGCCCAGAGCTATCTCATAATACCTGGGCCAATCACAGCACCCTGTACCATGTGATTAGCTTTAGCCAATCACAGATCACTTCTGATCACAGCTGTCATGAATTGAACCCATTCATGACAGTTGAAAACTTTGCTGCTACATTGAAATTCATTGTAACAGCAAACAAAGTGAAAAAAAAACACTGATCACCTCCCTCAGAGTAGTACAGTGTTACTATGGTGACAGGACACTACTCTGTTAAAAGTATGTAAAAAAAAAATCCATATTTTTTTAAATAATTTAATTGTTTTTGCTTTTCGCCAACACAAGGTGGTGGCCTCAAGAAAGGCAGTCCATCAGAATTGATACATTTTCAAGCATGTATACTATAGGTCGTACATGCTATCACTTTTACACAAACCAATAAATATTCACTTATTAGGATTTTGTTTTTTTATCAAAGACATGTAGCAGAATACCTTTTTTTTTGGGGGGGGGGGGGGGGGGGGTATGTTTTTATAACAGAAAGTGGAAAGTGTCAGTTTTTTTTCAAAATTTTCAGTCTTTTTTTTTTATTTAAATCACCAAAAATAAAAAAAAACTGTGGTAATCAAATACCAGCAAAAGAACACTCTGTGTGAAAAAATGATAAACATGTCATTTGTGTACAGTATTGCATGACCGTGCAATTGGCAGTTAAGGTAGCACAGTGCTAAATAGCAAAAAATGCCCTGGTCACAAAGGGGCTACAGCTGGTTGTTGAGTGCCGGATTATGTTAGCAAAGCAAATTAATTGCAGACGTGCCTGACCCCTTAACCCCCTTTGCAGAAGTGTCTGACTCCTACTGTGTGTAATGAATATACCGTGTGTATGTAATGAATATGAAGGTCTTAGTGTATTTCAATAGCCAATGTTGAGACCCACTTCATGTACAAACTAAATCCAACCTCCATTATCATTTTTCCTGCATAGTTGTATATCCATAATAACATGGCAACTGTAAGGCTTTGAGTCCTCGGAGAATGGGACATCCCTCATCCTTGGGTTCAAATCAAAATTACTCTTCCTTCATTTGCTTCTTTATGTTTAATTTGTATTATGAAAAAAATATATCTACAGTATATATCATTTTTTTTCAATTACCTGACTATTGGTTGATCCTTTTGACACCTGGAGAAGAAATGAGGAGAATGAGGTACCGTGTACAGAAATGCACAGGCATCAATGAAAAGCTCACTCTTTCCCCACTAAACAAGTGATTTTGTTGGTGTCTCTGTCCCGGTTGGAGTAAAGCTCCCTATTGCAAGAAGTGGGGTTTGTGACAGTTCTGTACAGGATTCATTTTTTTTTCTTGTGTTTAGAATCTGGCAAACCCCCAATATTACCACCTAGGGCCCAATAACTCTTCAAACCATGTTGGCTGTAAACTTTTGACCTATCATTCGTAAAACCAAGTCGCTGCATGTGACTTTTCACTCATAGCATTCCTCATCACCCACACATAAAAATTGTCCCCACTGGAAAGATATGCCATTAACTTGTCACAGGTACAAGAAGTTATAAAAAATGTTGCCATTGGGGATAAAAAGAGCTACAAAACCTGATAGGGGATCTAATGCCGCGTACACATGATCGGTTCGTCTGATGAAAACGGTCTGATGGACCGTTTTCTTTTTTTTCTTTTCAAAAGCTTTATTGAGGTTACAAGTAAACAAAGACATTCAAAGGATCATCATTGACATGACATAGAATCAAGAACTTTGGTCAGAGTACAAACAAAGGCATCAACAAGAATACAACAATAGTACTCTAGTGTTAAGATCATCTAAACCAGTGTTTTTCAACTCCAGTCCTCAAGGCACACCAACAGGTCATATTTTCAGGCTTTCCATCATTTTGCACAGGTGATTTGATCAGTTTCACTGCCTTAGTAATCACCACAGCCATTTCATCTGAGGGAAATCCTGAAAACTTGACCTGTTGGTGTGCCTTGAGGACTGGAGTTGAAAAAACACTGATCTAAACTGAAGGTGGCCTCTGAATGTGCGTCCCAGGGCCCTGGGAGACAGTATAGAGTAAGGGTCAAGACAATCCAAATATAAATTTATAATACAGTATGTAAAATAAAGAGAGATAAAGGTAAAAATAAAAAGAGAAAAACAGAACAAGAAAAGTAAAGTTTAGTGGAAAAATAATCACAAGGTCAGTTAAACTTGAAGTCTATATAAAAACCATGGGGTCCATTGTGCATCATATTTAGGGAGAGAGTCATGTAGCGTGTGATAAATTTTATCAGATAACATCATCTGATCTACCCGACTTACAATTGGGGGGAAGGGGACTGACCTCTGCTTGATGGACCGTTTTCATCAGACGAACCGATCGTGTGTGAGCCCCATCGTTTTTTTATCCATCGGTTAAAAAACTAGGAACTTGTTTTAAAATTATCTGATGGTTAAAAAAACGATCGTCTGTGGGCATGTCCATCGGTTAAAAATCCACGCATGCTCAGAATCTACAGTACTTCATTTTTCTCAGCACCTCGTTGTGTTTTACATCACCACGTTCTGACACGATCAGTTTTTTAACCGATGGTGTGTAGGCACGACTGATGAAAGTCAGCTTCATCGGATATCTGATGAAAAAATCCATCAGACCATTTTCATCGGATGAACCGATCGTGTGTACAGGGCATAACTCTTAGCCTCTTCATCTAAAGCAAAAAAAAAAAAAGTTTGGGCTTGAACTGAAATTTGTGTACGTGTCAATGAACTCTATATGTATGAGAGCCAAATATCAGCACTGAACATGAGATTCCATATTTTTAGTTATTGCTGAACTCCAGGATAAGCAACTGTTGTCGAAATCCAAGAAGTGTGTAAGCAGGTGCTTGGTAAGGTATTGTGTTGCCTGTGTTAATTATCTTTCTGGGTTAAGTGATTTTCCTGCTGTGTTAATTACGATAATTAATTTGTGTTTCCTACAGCAGAAGTGGTGCTGTCTGAGAGGTAAGGGTTAACGCCAATAGCCAGGTTTTTCTGGGCTTTTCTGAGAAGTACCACCCTCTGCTGGACAAACATATAAAAAGGGGAGCTGTATCTTGGTAAAAGGGTCCTTGTTTGTTCTCTGCAAGGAAAGGGAAGGAGAGTGCTGTTGAAGATGCAATTGCCACTTTGTCACCTTACCACTCCTTGTGGGAGCTAAGAAGGGGTTTCAAGGGTATGGACTTATGCTGCTGAATTGACTAGTGGACTAGAAGACTTTCTCAACTATTTAAGTAAGCAGCACCAATAAAAGGGCATCTAGTGGACTTTGTACAGGAGTGTAAATGAAAGATTTGTTTAATTTAACTACTTCAGGAAAATTATTTTGTTGTTATCTAAATAGCATGGTCTGGTCTGAAGTCACTAAAGGGGTGCATACATGGCGTATCCAAAGAACAGGGTTTAGCAAGGGATTGGAGAAGTTATTGAGAATGCTGTACAATTGTCCAGCAAACACAGAAGCTCTCCAGAGAAGGCTATATTGCAGTTGCTGATGATTTGGCAAGGGTAACAGAGACACTGGTACTGAAGAAGCTTTGGCGCTTAGGCTCCTTCGCACATTCTAGGACTGACCTCGCGGCACGGGGAATCCTAGGTATCTAGCCTGGAAGTCACTGAGGAAGATATTGTGAGGCCTTGGGAGGAGAGCAGCACATGATATGTACAAGTGAGCTTCCTAATATCCAAGTGAAACATACGGATCAATGTCATTGGGTGTGAGGTAACAGGCTACTGGGTTGATGGAGTCCGGTACATGCTCTGCAGTGCCAGCTCAGAAATGCTGCTTAGTGAAGTGACAGAAGTGTTTAGAGGCATAGTGAGGAACTGTGTCCGTAGGAGTAATGTGAGATGTTACAGAAGTTGGCCACAAATTACAAAGAGTTAATTGTGTTTAGTGGAGGAGCCTTGCTACTAAGATGGAGTGCCACCTTAACTCTTCATCGGTATGACAGTTGGCCTCAATCCGCCTCTGGGGGCAATCGACAGAGCTTGATATGGGTCCCGCACTAAACATTTCATTTATCTTGTATTTTACTAATATACGGTATGTATGTGAATAATGAAATGTATACTTTTCTACTTATGAATTTTATCTCAGTACCTTAAAAGTCTAGTTAGGAGATATTCTGTCCTTGGGTCCCGCACTTGAGCACAGTAAGCCCTGCCCACAAACGTGTGTATTCTTACTTGAGTCTTGGTGTTCTTTGTGCATTTTATCCAGATCTGTGCAGTAATTCAATGTGAGACATAACAGTTGTGTAGAAGCTTCCTGTAATAAAGACCGATCACTGCTACGTACTCTCCTTGTGCAGGGTGATTGGTCTGATTGTATTTGTCCCTTCCTGTGGTTTTCCGCAGGTAGCCTGTAGCTGGTAGACATGTGCATTCGTTTTCGTCCGAATGCATTTTCGTCCGAATTTTGGATATTTTCGTTAACAAACGAAAACAAACGCGCAGAATCCAAAATCCGAAAGATCCGACATTAAAAATGCTTTATTTTTGTTTTCGTTGCTACAACAGTTCGATATAGATAGGAGATTTGACATGATGCTGGCAATAGCAATCTGTGTCTATTAAACCTTTGGTCGAATGTGCCTAACCTTAACTCTATTAGTCCAAGATTATTCTACATAGAGAGGAAAGATTCGACATTATAGAGACAGTGTTGGGGTAGACCATTTGACATGAACGACGAAGCAGCGAAAAACATACAAACGTCGAATCTGTCATTGAAGGCTTATGGTGTCTGTCGAAAGTTCTAAGAAGACAAGCAGCTAAACTCTACGACGCCGCAATCGTACATTTACGGTCAAATGCTCGCCCATGGGCTATAGAAGAATTTGAATGTTGGTTGACTAGTAATAATAGTTTATAAATATAATTATTACTAGTGTCATACAACAATATAATTCTTCTATAGCTTGTAGGCGAAACATTCGACCGGAAATGTACAGTTTAGCTGCTCCGTCGAATCAATGACAGATTCGACCTTAACCACTTAAGGACCGCCTCCTGCACATATACGTCGGTAGAATGTACGTCCTGTACTACTGCCCAGCCGTGGGTCACGGGCCCGATTGCCGCTGGAGTGTGGCGATCGGTCCACGGAGCTGAAGAACGGGGAGAGCCATGTGTAAACATGGCTTCCCCGTGCTTCACTGTGGCGGCTGCATCTCAAACTCCCAAACTGCAACTGTCATTTCCACAATAAACAATGCAATTTAAATGCATTTTTTGCTGTGAAAATGACAATTGTCCCAAAAATGTGTCAAAATTCGCCATAATGTCACAGTCACGAAAAAAAAAAAATCGCTGATCGCCGCCATTAGTAGTAAAAAAAAAAAAATGCAATAAAACTATCCCCTATTTTGTAAACGCTATACATTTTGCACAAACCAACTGATAAACGCTTATTGCGATTTTTTTTTTTTTTTTTTTTACCAAAAATAGGTAGAATACTTATCAGCCTAAACTGAGGAAAACATTTTTTTTATACATTTTTGGGGTATATTTATTATAGCAAAAAGTAAAAAACGCAGAGGTGATCAAATACCACCAAAAGAAAGCTCTATTTGCGGGAAAAAAAGGACGCCAATTTTGTTTGGGAGCCACGTCACACGACTGCGCAATTGTCAGTTAAAGCGACGCAGTGCCAATTTGCAAAAAAGGGGCCTGGTCCTTTAGCTGCATTTTGGTCCAGGGCTTAAGTGGTTAATGATTTCAGATTTTCGAACGAATGCATTTTTTAACAAAACAAAATAAATAAAAACGAATTTTGGGATTAACTAAATAAATGTATTTATCGGACGAAAACGAAATTCCGAAAGTAAATATTTCAGTGTGCACATGTCTAGTAGCTGGTGGGCCTGCTGTGCCCATCCAACTGATCTGCTCTCTGTGCAGCATGTTGATGATGTCATTGTACTTTTTACACAATAATATTTGGGTTTGCAAAAGCATTTGGTGCACATTATGGGCCAGATTCACGAACACTTGCGCTGGAGTATTTGGATATGCGCCGCGTAACTGTGATGATGCGCCGTCGTTTCTATGTGCCCGTACCCACCAAACTAGATGCGCCCAATAACGGGTCATTTGCGACCGGCGGAACGTTCCGACGCCAGAGTATCGTCAGCGCTTATTTTCGCTGGGCGCATCAGTCGCGCCCATTGATTTCCCCTGCAAATATGCAAATGAGGGATTTTTCCCAATTCACGAACGGATTAGCACCATACGCTGGCTACATGCGCCGCGCGTATCTCGTCCGTCCGGCGCAAAGTTATTTCTACAAAAGGCTGCTTTATCTTTACTCCAGATGGCCACAGGTCAGCAGGAGAGCAGCTACAGCAGTGTTACCGATGATAAGAGCTAGCTGAGCACCCCCACTTGCAGGACAACACCTCTGTCCATGCTTGTCTGTCAAATTTTACAGCCATGGAGGAAGACATCATAGGTCTCCATAGCCGAGATGATGGCTGACAGCTCCTGGCCATTAAAGTTCAGCTTTCTCCTGTGTGTTTGCGGGGAACGGGAGCAGCCATCTCAGAACAAAAGTAACATCACTGCGGGGAGGGGGAGCAGGATATACTTTAGTGCCGGAATGGCGCTTCTACGGGCGCATTTAAACGCCCAACGGAAGGCATTGCGCTGACGTTTCCCGTGCAGTGGTGCCGACGGAAGTAGTGAGCATGCGCACAAAGGGGGCGAGTGGAGCCTCACTCACTGCGCATGCTCCGTGGTTGATGCGCTAAACGTAAGCCTCTGCGCTGGGCTCCGCCCATCATTTACATATGATCACACCCACTTCCACTTGCGTCGGGTTACGCCAGCGCATTATCGTTACTCTGGCGCAAGTTTACGCGCAACTGCTATGTGAATTACAGGACTTGCGCTGAAAGGGTCTTCAGAGTAACGTAAATGAGAAGCGTTACTCCAGAGGAAAGATACTCTCATCTACCTGAATCTGGCCCTAAGTGGATTTGCATCATTTGTGGCTATTGAGAAATATATTTAAATTAGTGTGCATATGTCCAGAGTTCAGCTTTAATATCACTTGGTAGCATACAAGAATGCTGTACAGCATGCAATACTAGACAAAGATAAAATGTGCTTTGAATGCCTATTTGATATACCATATGTGTGAGAAGAAATATGCATCTTATTGTACTGTAATCTTTTTAATAATGTCTGTTGACATCAAGAAAGGATTACATTTATGTATCTATAGTCATTTTTATAGCAAGGAATTATCCCTTTTCATGAATATAACTGAGTAAACTAAACATAAAGAGCAATTAATCATGTGTGATGTCAGTCCATTACTATGCCATACAAATCACATTTGTTAGCTCTGTTTGTTGATTCGGTGTAAAGGTGGACGTATGGCAAATACGTTTGATGGATACCCCAGTGTCATAATGCAATAATGATTGGCCTTTATTTGCTGGAAAAAGATTATGTAGCTAAGTAATTCACAGAAAAGACTACTGACAGGCAGGATAGATGGAGTCAGGTACCCATTCTATCTATCATGTCTTCAAAGCTGTGATTCTGTACAATAGGTTGAATTAAAGGTACGCCAGTAAAATGGGAGCCAGAAAATCATCAGGGAGGGGTAAGGTGGGCACAGTTTTCCTGAGAATGATGCTGAATCCCATCCTGGTACACATCCGCTATACCAAGCTATGTTATTATATAATTCTTTAAAATTACAGTGTCTTCTAGATGGCCTTTAACTGAGATTACGCAATTATAGGTGTGTATTTTCAATAGCTCAGCTATTGCACTTGTCCTATAAACCTGCTGCAACATTACCTGTACCTAGTGGAGCAACAGGTTGCATTTCCACAGTGGAGAGTGCATGTTTTATAAACCGTAGATAAAAAAAAGCATAGGAACTGATGAGATCCTTTCTATAATTCACAATGAGCAGTGTTTTCCTGCTTTTTCACAGATGTTATTTTTGATTTACTATGCACTTTAGTATTATAAGGTCATATATACCTTGTCATGTGGTTGGTTATAGACAGGGCAGCCATCACAAATTTGATTTGTCCTGGCTTACACAGCTTTAGGTAGGGCCCCCCTGAAGCAGAGAACCGGGGGGGGGCCTCTCCTCTCTCCTGCCACGAGATGATAAGCAGGGGGGGTTGGTAACGAAAGTGTAATCTCTTCTCGAACAAAACAAAGTCTTTCCTGCCGCCAGTTGCTAAAGTCAGCGAGTTGCTAAAGGTGGGGTGGTCAAACGGGGAAAAAAAACGGGGGGGACCATCAGGCCCCTTACAAGTGTAATGGCCCTGCTTGTAGAGATGTGTACATATTCTTTAGCACTTATCTCTTAAAGGGTCCTTATTTTTTTACTTTGATTCTTTTTTTATATTATTATATCTTTACATGTTGCTGTATAGTCCCTCTGCACATATGATTTTAAATTTACAGGACAATTTGCACTTTATTAACCGTGTTGAATGGATTTAATAAATGTGATTTATTTTATTATTGCCACACCCCTTTTTTCATTTATGAATTTATATATGATTTATTCATAGAATCACATTTATATTCTGTTCTGATTTATCAATTTCTGTTTCAAATATTTTATTGAGGAAAGGAACATAGTTTACATAGTAAAGAGAAAAATGTGAGTCATTCCCTAGGGACAGGGGGTAGGACAAAGTATGCAACAATATGGTACAGTGACAGGGGCGCAGCCCATATTAACAGAGCATATATATATAATAATAGGTGCATTTACAATGATATGGAGTGGCTTAAAGTGGAGTTCCACCCATTTTTTTTATGTTTGTCTGTGCTGCATGCCCTAATCACATAGGGCCAGATTCAGCAAGACTTGCGCTGGAGTAATTCGATATGCGCCGCGTAACTGTGATTATGCGCCGTAATTTCTATGTGGCCGTACCCACCAAACTAGATGCGACAGAAAACGGGCCATTTCCGATCGGCTTAACTTTCCGACGCCAGAGTATCGTCAGCGCATTATTTGCAAATATGCAAATGAGGGATATTTCCCGATTCGCAAACGGATTAGCACCATACGCTGGCTACATGCGCCGCGCGTATCTCGTCCGTCCGACGCAAAGTTATTTCTACAAATAGCTGCTTTATCTTTACTCCAGACGGCCACAGGTTAGCAGGAGAGCAGCCGACGATAAGAGCTAGCTGAGCACCCCCACTTGCAGGACAACACCTCTGTCCATGCTTGTCTGTCAACTTTTACAGCCATGGAGGAAGACATCATAGGTCTCCATAGCCGAGATGACGGCTGACAGCTCCTGGCCTTTAGAGTTCAGCTTTCTCCTGTGTGTTTGCGGGGAACGGGTGCAGCCATCTCAGAACAAAAGTAACTTCACTGCGGGGAGGGGGAACAGGATATACTTTAGTGCCGGAATGGCGCATCTACGGGCGCATTTAAACGCCCAACGGAACGCATTGCGCTGACGTTTCCCGTGAAGTGGTGCCGACGGAAGTTGTGAGCATGCGCACAAGGGGGCGAGTGGAGCCTCCCTCACTGCGCATGCTCCGTGGTTGATGCGCTGAGTGTAAGCCTCTGCGCTGGGCTCCGCCCATCATTTCCATATGATCACACCCACTTCCACTTGCGTCGGGTTACGCCAGCGCATTATCGTTACTCTGGCGCAAGTTTACACGCAAGTGCTATGTGAATAACAGTACTTGCGCCGAAAGTGTCGGTGGAGTAACGTAAATGAGAAACGTTACTCCAAAGTAAAGAAGCGCCCATCTACCTGAATCTGGCCCATAGTGTTCAGAATGGACAATTTTTATTTATTTTGTTGCTTGTAAATACTTTTATTTTGTAGTCCTTTATTACTTCCTCCTCCTTATTAGCCTAGGCTATTAAGTCACAAGGCTATTCGCAAGGGTTTCTGGGATAGGCATCATGTTTCCCAGTAGTCGTTGCAAACCTGACTGAAACCAATTACATTGCTCGTGCAGCACTGAGCATGTGCGAGATATGCAAAGCTGAAATCCAGGAAGTCATACAGTCTGGCTTCATGATGCCCACACTTAAGATGGCCACGGTCTATTTCTAGATTATAAACGCTGTAACAACCGAACAAAACAGACCTTAGTTTACAGACTAATTTTACTAGAATACATTAAGCTTGTGTATTACAGGGGTATTTATATTTAAAAAGTGAAATTGTGGGTGGAACTCCCCTTTAAGGTTGATTTGAATTTAGTGCCGTAGATGCTGTCAAATGGTAAGGTATCCCAGGTGGGGTTATTCTGGGACAATGCAGGAGATGAAAGTGTAAAATACCTGGGAGTAAGAGGAAGAGGGGGAAGGGCCTTGTTAGGACTTGGGAATAATGAGACAAACATTGCATGGTTGCAGCCATTTCGGTGCTAGACAATCAGGCGTGACACTGTTATTAGGGAGGACCCAGAGGAGTGAAAGGTTAGCTCTAAGAATGATAGAGAAGGGGGGAAGATAGATAAGGGGGAGAGGTGAGAGGAAAAGGACAGGAGCAGAAAGTAGAGGTAGACACTGGTGGGAATTAGGGAGTTTAGGGAGCCGTTATCCATAAGCTGTCAGTTGTTAAGTTAAGGCCCTTTAGAGGGGGGCAGAAGTCATTTACAGGGAGAGCAAGGGGTACTTTTGAACCCTGTCAAGAAGGGCCACTTCAACTTTTTTGACAGTAAAAGTTTTTTATTTTATTGACATACCAACAAATAACAGAAAACAATGACAGTCGGAAGGAAACATATACATTCAGTCACATAATGCAGATATAGAATGGTCACAGGAATCAAAGGAAGTGTGATGTAAAGGCCATAAAGTCATATGGACGAGTGAGCAGAACCCCAACCAGCAGGACCCTAAGACCGGGGGGGGCAGCTAGCCCGAGGCATCAACCCAGCTGGACCATATCTTGTCGAACTTGGCCGGACAGTTCCTGCTCTCGTATGTGATCCTATAGAGCGGTAGAACCTTATTAATCGCCGCTCGCCACGAGGCACTCGTAGGGAGCTCTTGGCCCCTCCAGCGGAGGAGTATCTCCCTTCTGGCGTAGAATAGAGCAAATGTGATGCACAGCTTGACATATCTGTCTCCCTCAATTTCACCCAGATAACTAAGCAGGAATATGCGAGGATCCATAACCAAGTCCACTCCGCACAAAGTAGACAGAGTGTCAGCCACCTCCTTCCAAAACGTGCTTAGATTTGGACAGGTCCATACCATGTGAAAGAACGTCCCAGTGTCAAGCAGACACCGGGTACAGAGCGGGCTCCTAGAGGGATAAATCCCTGCCAACCTCTGCGGTGTGTAATATGCTCTATGCAAGAATTTCAGCTGGATAAAACGGTCTCGGGAGGCTATCATAGATGAGATGTAGGAGGAGACACACTCCTCCCACACCTCGTCAAGGTCAGGGATGTCCGCGTTCCACCTACTCAAGGCCCCGGTCGTGTCCACGTCATGAACCACTGTGAGTCGGAGGTAAAGCGAAGAGAGAGGGCTCCCCATCACACTTGAAATCAGCAGGCGCTCGACGGAGTCGGGCTCGAGGGTCACCGGGCTTGGGAATTGCGAGGCAAGGGCATGTCTGAGCTGCCAGTATCTAAATTGGAAGGAGAGGGGAAGGTGGTAAGTCCGTCTCAACTCCTGGAACGTCACAATCCCACCGTTCGGCATCACATGCCGGAGGGTAAGGATGCCTTTTTTTGCCCACAACGCCGGATCCGGGATCTTGGAGAGGTGGGGTAGAAGGGGATTGGCCCATAAGGGAGTGTGGGGGGAAACCGATCCGGGCTTAACCATCTTGGCCCTGGAGGAGCGCCACACTGATAGAACAGTCTTCATGGGTACAGTGACTGTCGGGTGGGCCTTGGGGCCCCTAAAGGCCAGATTGGAAAGCGCCGCGTATGAGCCCAATACCGCCGCCTCCAACGCGACGGCCGTGTTTTGTCGGGGTTGGGAGAACCACCATCGCACCGTGACCAGTACCGCCGCCCAGTAATATATCAAAAAGTTCGGAAGCGCCAGTCCCCCGCTCGACAATGGAAGATAGAGAATCCGCCGCGCCACCCGGGGCGGACGCCCAGCCCAGACAAAGGTTGTGATTACACCATCCAGTTGTCTAAAAAACGACCGGGGGATAGGGACCGGGGTTTGTCTAAAAAAATATAGGAGCTTGGGTAGGTAAATCATTTTAAACAGGTTCCCACGCGCGACCGGTGTAAGGGGGAGGTTTCGCCATGTCGCGCATTTCTTAGTCAGCTGCTCCAACACCGGGAGGACATTCTTAGTGAGGTAGCTCCCCCGCTCCAAACCCACCCGGACCCCCAGATAGGTAAACTCCCCCACCCAGCGAAGAGGCGTATGCGAGTCCACCCGGGGCACCGATGGGTGGAGCGGGAAGAGTATCGATTTGTCCCAATTGATTCGAATCCCCGAGAACTGACTGAAATTATCAAAGTGGGCAAGGGCCCTATGCAGGGAGGCGGAGGCATCCGCCAAATACAATAAGGAGTCGTCTGCATATAAGGACAGTTTTTCCTCCAGGGAACCCACCCGGACTCCCCTAACCTCGGCGTCTCCCCGCACGTGGGCAGCCAGGGGTTCGAGCGCAAGGGCAAACAGCCCCGGGGACAACGGGCAACCCTGCCTAGTCCCCCTCCCCAGGGAGAAGGAGTCCGACAGGGTGCCGTTAGTGCGAACGCGGGCCCGGGGGTGGTCATAAAGCATGCGAATCCAAGAGAGGAAACGGGGGCCGAGGCCAAAGCGGGAGAGGACCGTCCAGAGATAGCCCCACTCGACCGAGTCAAAGGCCTTCTCAGCGTCGAGTGAGGCCACCACACCCGGCGCCCCCGGTCCCGCAATCGCCAAGTGCGTGTGCAAGCGACGCAAATTGATATCTGTACCTCTGCCCGGCATAAAGCCCGTCTGGTCCGGATGGACCAAGGCTGTGATAACCCAGTTCAGGCGGTTGGCCAGTACCTTCGCAAAGATCTTAGCATCGACATTAAGAAGTGAGATGGGTCGATAAGAGGAACAAAGGGCAGGGTCCTTACCGGGCTTGGGAATGACCACTATTACTGCGTCGCTCATGGAATCGGGGAGAGCACCGGAGTCCGACGCCTGAGAAAAGAGGGACAACAGTCTAGGGGCAAGATCCTCTGCATAATTCTTATAGAATTCCACCGGGAACCCATCCGGGCCCGGCGTCTTCCCCCCCTGCATCATTTTCAGTGCCCTCTGAATCTCCTCCAACTTGATTGGGGTATCCAGTTTCCCCGCCGAAGAGGAGGTGAGGACAGGGACATCCACAGCATCCAGGTATTCAACCAAGGCAGACTGGTCATACGCCACTCTGGAGCTATAGAGTCTCCGGTAGTATGCGGCGAAGCATGCATTAATCTCCCCGGGAGTAGAGTGGGGGGCCCCATCATGACCCACAATTTGGGCAATGGTGGTGACCCCCGACTGTTCCCTAGACAGCCAGGCCAGGAGTCTACCAGTCCTCTCCCCCTGTTCGAAGATGCGTTGCGACTGGTGAAGCATTCTCTTCTCCGTCAGGGCCGTCCGTAACAAAAGCGTCTGTCGCGTCAATAGCTGTAGTTGTTCATAGTGGTGAGGGTCCCGAGTCCGAACATAGAGGGCCTCCTGTCTAGTCGCGTCCCCCTCAGCCCTGACCAAGTCCGCCCGGCGCTCCCGCCTCACCGCGGCAATGATTGATTGATATTGACCCCTGGAAGATGCCTTAAAGGCATCCAAGACAGTGTTCTCAGCCGCCGTACCAGGGTTGTCAGACCAGTACTGTCGGAGAGATTCATGAAACCGAGGCTCCACCTCCGCATCGGTGATCCAGAATCGGGAGAGTCGCCAGAGTCTGTCGGACGGGTCAGTCGACACGGTCAGAGATAGGAGAAGTGGTGCATGGTCTGAAATCCCCCTAGGGAGGATGAGGACATCCCGGACCTTAGACAGGACCGGGGCCCCAACATAGGCCAGGTCTATTCGAGAAAAGGATTTATGAGTAGCGGAGTGGCAGGTAAAGGCCTTGGTGGTCGGGTGTCTCCATCGCCATACGTCAGTGAGGCCATACGTGTCAGCCCAGGCCGCCAGTCCCCGGCGGGTCGTGCCAGGTCCGGCACAGCGGTCCATGTCAGAGTCCGGGACAAGGTTAAAGTCGCCCAAGAGTACTACATTATCAGAGGGGAACTGTGCTAATTTAGTTGCAAGCAGAGTCAGGACCCCTAGGGAGGCAGGTGGTGGCAGGTACAAGCCCACCAACACCCATGGTAAACTATGGATCAACGCATATACTATCACAAACCTGCCATCTGGGTCGAGAACCAAGTCAAGTAGCTTAAAGGGGAGTGATTTGAGGACAAGGACACTGACACCCCTAGCGTAGCTCGAGTAGGTGGAATGGTAGTGGTGCCCCACCCACGGCTTCTTCAGGCTGAGAGTCCTACTCCCTATCAGGTGCGTCTCCTGTAACACACAGACATGGGGGTGGTACTTCTTAATAAATTGAAACACCAAGGAGCGTTTGATCGGGGAATTCAGCCCCCGTGTGTTCCAGGAGAGGATGTCAAGGGTAGCCATGTGGGTCAGTGTGGGGGGTGTGGCAAGGATCAACGAGGGTCAGGGGACGTGGGACAGCCCCAGCAGCCAATGTTGGGCTGAGGGGAGCACCAAGACCCCAGGCCAGTACATCTACATACAATGAGGAAATTACTGTCATACAACATAAAACCAAAACACGGGAGCCAACAGGGCAACCCAACAAACCCAACCCCCCCGCCCCACCCCCCTCCCCAGAACCCGGAGGAGAGTCTTCATCCCAGAAAAGAAAAAAACAGCCTTCAGGCCAGTTCTAAGGGCAGTGAACAGAAGGCAGTCCGCCCCTCTTGGATCAAATAGTCAAGGGAAATAAAAGAAAAAACCCAAAACAAAAATAAAGTTCCTTCATGACTTCCGGAGCAGGTAATAGTGTGTGGATCACCCGGGGCCCCGGGGGCACTAAACTTTAGGGAGAACGTTGCAAACAGTTTGGTGGGTAGGTTCCAGTCCTCTCCATGGCAGGGGCTCAGCAATGGTGACCCGGAGGGGGCCCCCCCGCAAAAAATGTAAGAGGGTCCTCACCCAGGGGGGGACAGACTGAGCAGTCAACAGGAGCAAGGCACAGGGGGGGGGGGGGGGGGGGGGGAGGGGGGGTCCAAGAGATCCGTACCCCGCAGCAGCCATAGGGGACACGATGGGGAAGAAGAATAGGAGATCAGTCCAGGACAGATGAGGAGAGACAGAGGGCAAGGGTCCCCCACCCCCCATCCCCCCAAGCTCCAAGTCCCAGCCCCGGGATGTCCACATCACTCCCCTCACCCAGAGAAGCACCAGGGCCCACCACGTAACATACTCACAGAGGAGTGCAAACAGGCATCATGACAGAGTCAGCGCGGCAGCGTTTCTGCCCAGGCCACCACATCACGGGGGGAGGTGAAGAACTGGATGCGTTCGCCATCCTGCACCCTCAATTTGGCAGGAAACATCATGCTGTATTTTATCCCCCGTTCCCGGAGCAAGGCACGGGCATGATCAAAGGACTTACGTTGTCGCTGCGTCTCAACGGAGTAGTCCGGGAAGATAAGAAGCCTAGTGTTCTCAAACTTTAGATCTCCCTGTAGACGGGCCGCCCGAAGGACCGTGTCCCTGTCACGGTAGTGCAGGAGTTTAAAAATGAAAGTGCGCGGGGGGGCGCCCTGCGGGCCCCTGGCTGCCGGCATACGGTGCGCCCGTTCAATGGAGAAATGGGGGGAGAAGCGCGCGTCAGGCAGCAGAGAGGGGAGCAGCCGCTCCATGAAGGCAACGGGGTTGGCGCCTTCTGCACCCTCCGGGAGTCCCAGGACCCGCAAGTTGTTGCGGCGGTTCCTATTTTCGGCGTCCTCTGCCCTGGCCTCCAGCACCTTCACCCTGGATTTCAGGGACACCAGGTCGGCACGGTGGTGGGCCACTTCAACTTTGGTGTGTATCATGGTCCTAGTGACTTTTTTGTGACATTGAGATTGGGGGTTTTCCAAACCTTTGCGATTCTTTGCTTCACGGCCATTGTAACCTGCAAGGATCAGGTAAAAGCGCATTAAAATTTTATAATTCACTTTCAGAGCTACAGTACAACGTTCTGGGAGCCGCTTTGGTTACAGTCCAAATATCAGACCAGTCTTTGGCATCTAGTTAAAGTCCTAAGTCTCTCTCCCACTTCGTGACGTAGTGTAGAGATGTATGAGAGGGTGGATCTAATGATGACTGTGCATAGAAAAAGGAGATTAGGCAAGTGTGTGTGGGTCTTTTTTGCAGATATGTTCAAAATTGGTCAAGTCAGTGGAATCTGATTGCAAGCATGGGGTGAGGAAATGCCTAATTTAAAGACATTGGAAGAGTTTGGAGCTAGGGATTCCATATGACTCACATAGGGTGTGAAATTACTTAAAGGTGACAGTGGTTGTAAACCTATAGGCTCGGAAGAGGTTGGCCGATGACCATCTGTGGAAGGAGAAGAGTGAGGTCAAGGTTGGGTAGAAGGCAGCATTCCAGAGATAGGATAGGAGCGCGTTATGGGGGGGATTGAAATATGAACCTAGTTTTGAGGCTGTCCCATCGGGATAGAGATTGGTGGGTGACCGCATTCCCCTGTGTTTTCCGATTAACTGGATTGAGCCATAGAAGATTGGCCATGGAGTGTGGATCACAGTCCATTGACTCTAATGCTAAACACAGGGGTACTTTGTGGATAGAGTGGTATTTGGGCAATTGGAAGTGGTGAGCTGCCTGGTAATATTTTGAAAATTGTGGAAGACCTAGGCCACCCTGGACCTTAGAGGAGTACAAAGCTGTCCTAGCAACACAGGGCCTAGTTTTGTCCTATATGTAGGTGAGGACTCTGTGTTGTAAGATCCGTAGATAATGCGACAGGACCGAGATTGGCAGAACCCTGGATAGATACAGGATTTTAGAGTAGAATTGCCATTTTAGTCACAGTGAGGCGACCCAACCATGCCAGGGGTAAAGTTGACCAAGAAGTCATAAGGCTAGTTAAATGGGTTAGCATCGGTGGATAATTAACCGAGTACAGGGTCAGCTGTTAATTTAATCCCAAGGTAGATGATAGAGTGAGGCGACCATGAAAATGGAAGGACATGTCGAAGATGTTATACTATAGGTTCTTGATATACCCAAGGAGTCTCCGAAGGCCGTTGTGGTAGCCATTCATAAATCTGGCAAATTACCTCCTGACCCTGCAAATTACTATCAAATCTTGCTTCTTAACACAGACCTTAAATTGTAGGCCAAACTGATCGCATCCCACCTTGCCAACCACATGCCACTGCTTATTCACCCTGACCAAGTAGGCTTCATTCCCAACAGACAAGCCTCAGATGGCACTAGAAGATATATCAATCTTCTTCAGTGGGCAGAACACCACAAAACACTTTTTTTCTGCTCATCTCTCTTGATACAGAGAAGGCATTTGACAGTTTGACACGTCCCCATAAAGGAGAATTACACAAAAAATTATTTGTTAAAGCCACAAATGCTTTTTTTATACCACTACTATTCCTTTATACTGGCTCTTGAAATGTATAAATGCAACAATTTAGAAATTCAATGAAAGGTTTGGCACTGTAAAATACTTTTTGAAAGATAAAATGTATTTACACAACTACCGTATTTATCGGGGTATTGCGCGCTCCGGCGTATAGCGCGCACCCCTAAAGTGGACCAGCATTCCTGTGGAAAAAATATTTTTGTACTTACAGTTTTGGTGTCTTGCGCGGCGTCCATCGGCGGCCTCGTCGGGTCCGGCGTCCATCTACCGCTTCGGGTGTCCTCTTCGTCGGGTCCGGCGTCCTTCTGCGGCGTCCTCCCCGCTCGATCCCCGCTTTCCCGCGCCGAGTTTGAATGCTGCGCCGGCATATACCGAGCGCAGTACACTCATGTATAGTCGGGCAGGCTGGGCTACTCTCGCGCTCACGTCCTGTACGTCCAGGACGTGAGCGCGAGAGGAGCCGAGCCTGCCCGACTATACACGAGTGTACTGCGCTCGGTATATGCCGGCGCAGTATTCAAACTCGGCACAGGAAAGCGGGTATCGGCGTATATCGCGCATCCACGATTTTGCCCTGATTTTCAGGGCAAAAAAGTGTGCGGTATACGCCGATAAATACGGTATATAGATCAGATCAAAGTAAAGAACAATTAGGAGAAAAGAGGGACAGAGGGACTTTGTTCCAAAGCAGGGAAATTCCATCAAAATCAGGGACAGTTGAGAGCTATGCAAATGCACATGAGTTTACTGTTATTAATCTGGACAGAGTTCATTTTTAATAACCACTGATCAACTTCTCTTCTCTGTTTACTAATCAAATTAACAATACTATTTACAGTATAGTAGGTATGAGCTACAGTTTAGTTTTTTTTTTTATTTTTACAAATGATTTACAGAATATATTTTAAGGCTATTGTGGTGTTTTTTTTTTTTTTGTTTTTTTATTCAGAGGATCACATCTCCACCTCCCTTGCTGTTAAAGACTCTGCAGAGTCCCCTGAAGACGCTTTCTCCCTGACAAGAGACAAATGGCTTCTGGATAGCGGGAGCATTGAATGGAGTGTAGAGCAAAGGTCCAACATCCATAACCTTTTCAGAAATTACATTAAAACTAAATATAACCATTGGCCATTCATCTTATCTCCCCCGTGCAATGTTGTATACTGAGCCGTTGACATGATTCACTGCAACTGCATAATAAAAATATCTGAAATTACACTCAATTGTCCACTTCAGAAAAAAGAAGTCAGGGACATAAAATCATGTAAAAACTGGACTGAATTTAACATTAAAAGAAAAAATGTATTTTCAAGCTTTACAGTTTTACTATCTTAGGGTTAGACCTTCTCATTATATACATATACTGTATGCAGTAAATATATATATTATGTGTAGCACTACCCCCTAAGGAGCTGCTGGTTAGTTTTGGGTGGCATGTTACCTCTATCCCTTCGCTATCTAGGGTGTACAATGAGAGCTGAGAAGAACTACAATGTCCACACTTTAGATGTCTTTTTCTGTGCTTTATTACCCAACAGGGTAAAATAATAAAAGTAGTAGTAGTAGAAAAAGAGGTAGGAAGAATAGTAAGTAGGGATGAGCTTCGAGTTTGAGTCGAACTCATGTTCGACTTGAACATTGCCTGTTCGCCTGTTCGGCGAACAGCGAACAATTTGGGGTGTTCGCGGCAAATTCGAAAAAACGCAGAGCACCCTGTAAAAGTCTATGGGAGAAATCTAAAGTGCAAATTTTAAAGGCTAATATGCAAGTTATTGTAATAAAAAGTGTTTGGGGACTTGACTCGACTGCTGCCACCCTTGGCCTGAGGTGGTACAGGCACCCCAGGCAGCAATAGTGATCACTCACAGTACAGCCATGGCTGAAACAGAGGCCCAAATTTCGCCAAAATAACATTGTCAGAGGTAACCAAATCTCTGACCACCCTCTAAATTTAAAGCAGCACCAGCTATGAAAGTAGCAGGGCGCTACATATGCAAAGTTTTAGGCAGGTGTGAAGAAATGCTGTAAAGTAGAATGCTTTCAAAAATATATATTTTAATTGTTTATTTTTATCAATTTACAAAATGCAAAGTGAGCAAACAGAAGGAAAATATAAATGAAATCAATCTTTGGTTGGTGAATATGTGTTGGCTTCAAAACCAGCATCACAAAGTCAAGGATTTTGTAGGATTAGAGTCAGGTGTATGATTAACCAATTATACCAAGCAGGTGCTAATTAGTGTTGCTCACGAATATTCGCATTGCGAATATTCGCTACGAATATTGCATATTCGAGTATTCGCGAATAACACGAATATCGCGGCGAATATTCGCTATTTCGAATATTCGAATTTTTTCAATTTTTTTTTTAGAACAGATCACATCCTAGAGATCCCCATCGACGTCTAAAAGCATTGCTGGTATGATTAGAGACCTTGGGCCGAGTAGCTGCAGTGCTCATTTTATATTGCCGAAAAATCGCAATGCGATTATTCGGCAATAGCGATATCGCGCGATTATTTTATATTGTAATATATCACGAATATTCTGAGCCAATCAGAGTGCTCCATTCCGCATTTCTCGAAATTTCGCAATTATTTTGTATTGTAATATATCACGAATATTCTGAGCCAATCAGAGTGCTCCATTCCGCATTTCTCGAATATTCGCAATTATTTTATATTGTAATATATCACGAATATTCTGAGCCAATCAGAGTGCTCCATTCCGCATTTCTCGAATATTCGCAATTATTTTATATTGTAATATATCACGAATATTCTGAGCCAATCAGAGTGCTCCTTCTGCATTTCTCGAATATTCGCAATTATTGTGTATTGTAATATATCACGAATATTCTGAGCCAATCAGAGTGCTCCTTCCGCATTTGCCAAATATTCGCAATTATTGTGTATTGAAATATATCACGAATATTCTGAGCCAATCAGAGTGCTCCTTCCGCATTTCTCGAATATTCGCAATTATTGTGTATTGTAATATATCACGAATATTCTGAGCCAATCAGAGTGCTCCTTCCGCATTTGCCGAATATTCGCAATTATTGTGTATTGTAATATATCACGAATATTCTGAGCCAATCAGAGTGCTCCATTCCGCATTTCTCGAAATTTCGCATTCGCATTCGCAATTCGCATTCGCAATTCGCATTCGCAATAGCGAAAATTCGCAATAATTTCATTTCCAAAAAATATCACGAATATTCGTATTTAGCGAATATATCTCGAATATTCGACTATATATTCGAGATATATCGCGAAATCGAATATGGCATATTCTGCTCAACACTAGTGCTAATGGCCATCAATTGTATATGTAGGTAAAAACACAGTCTGTGTAGAAGCCATAAAACTGGGTAAGGAACAGCCAAACTCTACCACTATGGTGACAGTTTCATGTCATAGGTCATATACCATGGCATGACTGAGCACAGTAACAAGATACTACAACAGCAAAGTCTCTTCCAGGCAAAGAATTCAAAGCTGACTGAGGTTTCAAGAAGTGCTGTTCATGCTATTTGTATAAAGAGAGGTATGGACTCCAGAGAGAGAGACATCATTTTGTCATCATTTTGCCCCTGTACAAAACATTAGTAAGACCTTACCTGGAATATGTAGTTCAGTTTTGGGCTCCAGTTCACAAAAAGCATATTGGGAACTGGACAAACTGCAGAGAAGGCCAACCAAACTGATAAGAGGCATGGAGGAGATCAGCTATGAGGAAAGATCAGCAGAACTGAATTTATTCTATCTTGAGAAGAGGAGATTTGATCAACATGTACAGTATAATAAATAAGTGGTTCAAATAGTGTACTCTGTGTTTAGTTTTTCACTTTAAGGTCATTGCAAAGGACAAGGGGGTGTGCTTTACATCTGGAGGAAATTGAATCTCCAAATATGGAAAGGCTTCTTCACAGTAAGGCCGCGTACACACGATAGGTTAAACCGATGAGAACGGTCTGATGGGCCGTTTTTCATCGGACCAAACCAATCGTGTGTGGGCGCCATCGATTAGTTACCCATCGGTTAAAAAAAAGCCAACTTGTTTTAAATTTAACCGATGGATTCCTAACCGATAGGTCAAAACCGATCGTTAGTAGGCACGACCATCGGTTAAAAATCCACGCATGCTCAGAATCAAGTCGACGCATGCTTGGAAGCATTGAACTTAATTTTCTTCAGCACGTCGTTGTGTTTTACGTCAGCGCGTTCTGACCCGATCGGTTTATTAACCGATGGGGTGTAGGCGCAACGGACCATCAGTCAGCTTCATCGGTTAACCAATGGAAACTGTCCATCAGACCGTTCTCATCGGATGGACTAATCGTGTGTACGCTGCATAAGAGTTGTGAAAATGTGGAATAGACTCCCTCAAAAGCTGGTTCTAGCCAGCTCAGTAGATTGCTTTAAAAAAGCACTGCATTATTTTTTATATGCATAACATAGAACTATTTATTAATATTTATAGGTTAAGTTGATCCAGTGAATATCTGACTGTTTCTTGGGGGATCAGGAAGAATTATTTTCCCCCCACTGGAGCAAATTGGATCATACTTTATCGTGTTTTTTTTTTTAGGCTGTGGCAGCCCATCCATAAGGGTCACAGGAGCCCCTAATCTCTATGTGCCCAACTCCTAATATCCATGCAGGGGGCCAGATGCATAGAGTTCTACAGAGTTCTGTGCCCTGAGCCCACCCACTGGTGACAATAGCGAATCAACATTTGTTATTGTCTTCCTGCTTCTCCTCCCAGACAATCAGGACAGGAAGCAGGTCCTGAGACAGGATTTGATGGGAGAAGAAGTCACCGGATTGCTGGGAGGAGAAGATGGCCGTGATCTGGATGGGGTAAGTGCGGGGTTGGCGGGCGCGCGGGGCTGGCGAGCGGGCGAGCGAGGCTGGTGAGTGGGTGAGTGGGGTTGGTGGGGGGTTGGTGTTTGGCTTGCTTGCTGGCTTCCCCAAAATGTAGCCCCTGCCGCCACTGACTGTGGGTATAGAATAGTGTAAATGGAGATTTTTTTTTGGTTGAACTGGATGGACTTATGCCCGTTAGAAATGGTGGAAAACAGTGGGGACCATGTACACTCATCTTTTGCTATAGCAACGTGCCAGGATGAAAGAGCGCCACACAGTGGCATACTGAGCAGGCGTGAGATCGAGAGGTGCATGGGGGATAGCCAGCTTCACCAAATCCCAGGAATATATACAAGGGGGCTTCAGATGCCCAGAGCAGAGATGGACTCCGCCTGCTTCTGAGATCAGGTTAGGTTTAAACGATTTAAACAATAAAGTGGATATAAACCCACTTTCATCCTTTCTAAACTACTGGCATAGTGGTTATCTATAATGATATACATGACTCCTGCATGTATCCTTACTTGTCAAATGTCTCCCCTCTGTCTGTTATGAGACCTGAAAAACTGTAGATTCTGTTGGTGGGTGGAGTCATGATGTCAGTAGACTCCCCACCCACCTTTACACTCCCCTTGTCAATATGCATTTTCTCCTGTGTATTTCTTACACTGAACTTCTGCTGTGATCACTAACATCCAGTCAAAATCCAGAAAGGTCACCACATGACTTCAGCATGGCCAACTATGCTGAGGTGTGGAGCAGCCAATTCTAGGAGAGCTTGAGTAGAAAGCACGAGGGGATCTGAAGTACACAGAATTACAAATCTCATATACGAGCCAGAGAGAGACAATCAAATGTCACTCACAGCAAGGGTGAGAAATGTACTCCTATTTCTCTGTGTGTCCCTTTTTATCCCACTGAAAAAGATAAGAAGATTGCTCAGAGCTGGATTAACTCTTCATGGCAAGACTCGGCACAGATGACATAAAATCCTATACTGTACAAGGTGCAAGCCTGAATTAAAGAAAAATCGGGTTTACATCCACTTTAACTAAAAGGACCACATTAATGTCATTATCTAAATGTTACATTTCAATTGGATACAATTATGGTGGGGTATTTAAAAAATAATAATTAGGGGAGTAGGGGACTGAGACTCTGCTTTAATGAGTAGCTGCCACTGATGCATTAAGCAAGGATTTTACTAATGATAATGTTAACCACTTTCCCACCGCGCCATAAGCATTTTACTGCTACGGCGCGGCGGGGTTATCTTGGGACGTCGTCCTTCACTTTCACGATTGCGCGTCCCCTGGGATGCGCTCGCGAAAGTGTCCGTGCTCGCCGGGTCTAGAAGACCCGGCGCATCACGGATCACAGTAAATTGCCGCTGATCGCGGCCGTTTACCACGTGATCGCGCCGTCAAATGACGGCGCAATCACTTGTAAACAAACCGGCGTCATTTGATGACGCCGGTTCCTCCCTCTCCTCCCTCTCCTCTCTGTACAGTGTGCGAGGAGAGGGGGGGGGGAGCGGGGTGTCAGCAGCTGAGCTGTGGCTGGATCTGTGACAAATGCAGTCACAGATCCAGCCATCCCTCAAAACATCCCAGCTCTGCAATCCCCCCAGTACCCAGCAATCCCCCCAGTACCCAGCAACCCCCCCGTACCCAGCAATCCCCCCAGTACCCAGCAATCCCCCCAGTAGCCAGCAATCCCCCCAGTACTCAACAATACCCCAGTACTCAACAATACCCCAGTACCCAACAATACCCCAGTACCCAACAATACCCCAGTACTCAACAATACCCCAGTACTCAACAATACCCCAATACTCCAGTACTCAACAATACCCCAATACTCGGCAATACCCCAGTACTCGGCAATACTCAACAATACCCCAATACTCAACAATACCCCAATACTCAACAATACCCCAATACTCCAGTACTCAACAATACCCCAATACTCGGCAATACCCCAGTACTCGGCAATACCCCAATACTCCAGTACTCAACAATACCCCAATACTCGGCAATACCCCAGTACTCGGCAATACCCCAATACTCCAGTACTCAACAATACCCCAATACTCTGCAATACCCCAATACTCGGCAATACCCCAATACTCGGCAATACCCCAGTACTCGGCAATACCCCAGTACTCGGCAATACCCCAATACCCTGCATGATACTTTGCAATACCCCAATACTCTGCAATACCGCCTATGGGGATTTTTAAGTAGCGAAGTTTGGCGCCATTCCACGAGTGTGCGCAATTTTGAAGTGTGACATGTTGGGTATCTATTTACTCGGCGTAACTTCATCTTTCACATTATGAAAAAAAATTGGGCTAACTTTACTGTTTTGTTTTGTTTTAAGCACAAAACAGTTTTTTAAAAAACACGCGTTCAATAAATTTCTGCGAAAATACCGTGCGAGATAAAAAGTTGTAACGGCCGCCATTGTATTCTCTAGGGTCTTTGCTAAAAAAGCATATATAATGTTTTGGGGTTCTATGTAATTTTCTAGCAAATAAATGATGATTTTTTCCATGTAGGAGAGAAATGTCAGAATTGGTCTGGGTGTTCCAGAACGCCTGGTGGCGCTCCCTGCATGTTGGGCCTCTGTATGTGGCCACGCTGTGTAAAAGTCCCACACATGGGGTATCGCCATACTCGGGAGGAATAGCAGAATGTGTTTTGGGGTGTAATTTGTGGTATGCATATGCTGTGTGTGAGAAATAACCTGCTAATATGACAGAAACAAGTTTTTTTTTTTACAGAATTTTCAGTCGTTTTTCTTTTATAGCGCAAAAAATAAAAAACCCAGAGGTGATCAAATACCACCAAAAGAAAGCTCTATTTGTGTGAAAAAAAGGACAAAAATTTCAAATGGGTAGAATGTTGTATGACTGAGTAATTGTCATTCAAATTGTGAAAGCACCGAAAGCTGAAAATTGGTCTGGTTAGGAAGGGGGTTTAAGTGCCCAGTGGTCAAGTGGTTAAAAACACTTCTATTAACCACTTCCATACAGGGCACTTATACACCCTCCCGCCCAGACCAATTTTTAACTTTCAGCGCTGTTGCACTTTGAATGACAATTGCGTGGTCGTGCTACACTGTACCCAAACTAAATTTGTATCATTTTGTTCCCACAAATAGAGCTTTCTTTTGGTGGTATTTGATCACCTCTGGAATTTTTATTTTCTGCAAAAAAAAAAAATGACTGACAATTTTGAAAAAAAAAACATTTTTGTTTCTGTTATAAAACATTGTAAATAAGTACGTCTTCTCCTTTACTGATGGGCACTAATGGTACTGTACTGACGGGCACTGATAAGGCGTCACTGATGGGCACCAATAAGGTGGCACTGATGGGCACCAATAAGGTGGCACTGATGTGGCATTGATGGGCACGGATAGGCGGCATGGATGGGCAGGGATAGGCGGCATGAATGGGCACCGATGGGCACCGATGGGCACAACGACGTCAATATGTCATTGGCAGACGGCAAGTGGTTAAAGAGGTTTTCTTGCAGAGAAGTGAAAGCATTGGCCTAATTAATATAAAATAAAATAAAACATCAAGCAGTTACCAATAGCAGCTGATCATATTTTTTCTTTCATGCCATTGTGTGATTTAAATTTCAACAATGAAGTTCCTAAATATTGCTTAATTATAAAAAAAAATCCTAGAGAAAAGGGAAAAAAACACTTCAGTGGGCCACATATACAATAGGTTCTGAAATTCATGTGTTCCAATCAGATTCTCCTTTTTTTGGTCCTAACTTAAAGGGGTTGTAAAGACAAAAATCTTTTCCTCTTAAATTAAAGTCTGACAGTAGCTGATAAAGTAAAAAGTAATGTTTTGCATTATAACTAGTTTGATACCTGTTGAAATCGAGCTGTTTTATTCACCTCCGTCACTCCTGAATCGTTATTCTCACTGACTTCCTGGTTTGCGGTGCGCATTCATTCTTGCTACATCACGGCCTAATGGGAACTACAGTTCCCATTAGGCTCAGCCTCCATGTCTGTGAGGGATAAGAGAGCATCTTCACGCAGGGCTGTAGTCATAGGGAGGGGGTGAGCACATCTGCTTTCCACCATGCAAAATGGCTCAGGTGCTGGTGGAAAGCAAGAAGAGGAGAGACAGGAAATGCCATTTTCAAACCTGGATTACTGTATTTTGGAGGTCAAAAGGAAAAACGAGGTAAGTGATATTTAAATGCTCTAGCTTACAGCAATCAATTGATCTAATAAAAAACAAACCTTTAGTGTTCCTTTAAGAAAGTAAAAATCTTGACACTTGCATACATGTGAGCAGAGAGGCATACAAGCCTAGAAACATTTGGGCTTATTTAGACTGATCTTATGTTTTGCAGTGAGTTACCAAATGCATTTTAATGTCCAGCAATTCATGTGTTAACATGTGTGGTGTTAAGGCACCCCATTTATTTTTAAATGTGATGCATATTTTAATGGCCATTTGTTATTTATTTCATTATAGCGCACAAGGGTGCATCTGTATTATTGTGAGTTTAGGTGCTTTTTAATATGAATGGTGCCACAGTGCACGTAGTTTTAAGCATTGTCATGCGTTCCAATAACAAACAATAAAACACACATTTTAGCATCCATGATCGCAACACAAATGGTTTCTTAAAGAAAAAAAAAAGAAACAGAATCCAGAAAAACTTTACAAGAACTGCATTTCGAAGAGGTTATTTGATTAAAATTCTCAAAGTCTTTAGATTAGTTAATATAAAGTCAAAGCACCCTTTAACAATTATTTTTTTTTAAATAAATATCTGTGAAAACTCACTAGCACCACCTAGTGGAAAGAGAATGTAAGCGTACCTAAGCACAGGACAGTACTAGAAAAGCAGAAAGAAATACAAATATTACTAGATCTGTCTCTTGCAATGACAAGAGTATTCCATCCTTTCTCTGTACTAGCAAATCAATACAACTTTATTTTAAAGGAATGGCATGAATATAATCTTAGGATTATTATGTTTCGCTTGTGCACAGGGATGCTGCTAAAGCGTACAACTTTTCTTGGCCTTGATGCATCAATACTTGCTTTCAGCCTTTGCTGTACATATACTGGGCCAGATTCTCTAAGAAATTCGCCGGCGTAGCGTAAGCCATTTACACTACGCCGCCGCATCGTACTAGAGCAAGTGCCGTATTCCCTAAGCATTTGCTCCGTAGTTTGCGTTGGCGTAGCGAAAATGGCCCAGCGTAAGCCCGCGTAATTCAAATGGGGTGGCTTGTATTTAAATTAAGCGCGCCCCCGCGTCGAACGAACTGCGCATGCGCCAGCCGGGGAAAAAGCCCAGTGCGCATGCTCCAGCTCACGTTGGAAAGCGCCGTTGAAACCGACGTCAAAACGACGTGATCATCACTACGCAATGCCCTATTCGCGAACGAGTTAGTAAAACGACGTAAGCGACGGAAAAAGCCGACGCTGACCCGACGCCATACTCAACATGGCATCCGACGGCACCCGACGGCATCCGACGGTACTCCGTAAGGTTACTCCTCATAGAAGCAGGGGTAACCTTACGCGAACGAAAACGACGTACGCAACGACGGTGCGGCGTAAAAGCGATCGGGAATCGGCGTAGTAGCCTCATTTGCATAGGCAAATGAGAAAACAACGTAAAGGCCACCTAGTGGCCGGAGTTGTCATTACAACTACGATCCGCAAGTGTAATGGTATTACACTTGTCGGATGTTCAAGCGTATCTATGCCAAAGTGATGCTAAGCATCACTCGCATAGATACGAGCCAAAAAAAACGGCGATACGACGGGGTATCTGAGATACTCCGTCGTAGCGCCGCTGAGAATCTGGCCCACTGTATGAAACTGCCATTGCCATAACACTAACCTGCCCAGCTTTCTGTACTTTTCCATGCTATTTTGTTTCTTGGAAATCTGTACACTACATACCGGTTCTTTTTTTTTTTACTATTATTTCTCATTTCTATAGTGCTGACATTTACTCCATTACTTAAAGTAGAACCCAGTGTCTGCCTTGGAATGAAGTTCACAATCTCACATGACTGTAGGAGATTATGGAATTCATTTGAAAGTTAACAATTTTGGCAAACCAATTTTTTGGCAAATCACATATTTTTATTCACCTGGTAAGTACGTGAACATTAGTGTGATCTGTTGAGTGTTGTCCAATTATTGACTAGTGATTAGCTGGATTTATAAATTATATACATTTCTGCCAATTGGACAAATTGGTACAAATTCAGGCAAATCAAAAGCATACAAGATGCAAAAAAAATCTCAGATTCAGCCACCTGGTCTAAATCTTAGGCCTCATACACACGAGGCAATAGATTTGTTCAAAACGGTCTGTCCGACCGATTTGAACAAATCTGTCTGTTTGGATTTTGGTTTGCTCGCGTGTACACACAAGCAAACCAAAATCCCCGCCAGCAGACGGCGCTCTGACGTGTCGGTGACGTGGCGGTGACGTTGACGCCGCCACGTCACCGCACCAGGAAGTAAAACACTTCCGCGCATGCGCCGAATCCATTCGGCGCCGGTGCGAGACGACATGTCTGCTGGTAAGTGTACTAACCAGCAGACATGTCGGGCGGACAGGTTCCCACCCGATAGATTTCAAAGCATGCTTTGAAATCTGTCGGGTGGCCAAATCCGTCGGGTCGCCCGTACACACGATCGAATCTGTCTGCTGGGACGGTCTAACAGACCGTTTCCAGCAGACAGATTTGATCGTGTGTACGCGGCCTAAGTCATACACACATACACACACACACAAGAGCCATTGACAAAGCAAAGTAATTCACATGGAGGCAATCCACAGAGAGGAAAAATATATAAACTCCATGCTGACAACGGTCACGATGTGAATAGTTAGTGTAGCGGGGACAGTTTTTGCCTCTCCAAAGACATATTGATGTTTTACAATGTTATTCTATGGACTGGTGTTGTAAATAGGTGTTTGGCACCATCTAGTGGTGGAAATGTGGAATGGACGGCACCATCTTTTGGTTTTTTTCAAGAAGCATGGGAGGAGTGATGTGAAGGACTTACCCATGAACACTCGGGGCTGCAAGGCATGCTGGGAAGGTGATAAAAGGTTTGGTGGTGGCCATTTTTAGCTCTCTCTGGTTCCTGGGACATACGCCCTGGAGGAGCTCTCTCTCTCTCTCTCTCTCTCTCTCCCTCTTTCGGTGCGATCTACGGAAATTCCGGCCTACTTTCTGCAGAAGCAAGCCATCGATCTCAAGAAGGGTGACGGAGGACTTCCGATCGGCTCTGGAGGAGAATCAGACAACCGGATGATTGCTAGAGACCGGACTGAGACCGTGAGGAGTGAAGGCATCCATCCGCCTGGACCTCGTATGGAGTGAAGACATCCATCCGCCTGGACCTTGTGTGGTGAGAGGGCTCATGCCCAAAGTCTTGTACTGTTTGACACACATCTAGGCTGCCTTGGTAGTGTTGCTGGGACTGATAGTTCCACGCTGTCGCGGTGTGCCATAAAGCCATACGTGCAAAGGCCTCAAGCCTAAACCAACTGTTGGTGCCGGTCATTGGAGTTGTGCTCCCAGGAGAGAGTGTACAGGTACCTCTCACAGTTAGACTACAGTTTCAGTTTATTTCACACCACTCATTAACCAGAGAGCACTTGGATTACAAATCTTTCTCTTAAATTGCTAGCAGAAGAAAAGAAGATCAGAGACTAGACTGTTCTCATTGCAAGGCCTTGCAGTACTGCTACCATTTACCAGACACTGTCTGAGGTGGGAACATTAAGTCCATTACACGCTGTGATCTTATTCTTGTTAGATGTTGTACGTTGCATAGCGTGTTTACTGATTTTTGTATGGTGTGCTGGAAGTGGGAAGGTGCGCAGTGTTGAGTTGTGGCCTGCGCACTAGTCCCACTTGGAGACGCCAAAGTCCTGCTGATAGGGGAGGACATTAGGGGATTGCTGCCTATAATTTCCTGTAATATTTGTTGCCCACCAAATGTGTTCTCGTGGTTAAGTACAGAATCTATTTCAGTAAAACTAACTGTTGTTTCAGCACAGCCTGTGTATGATTACTTTCCCCTTCAACACCAAAGCTTTATATCTGTATTGCACCACAGCTGTGTCAAGGGGAGTGAGACCAAAAATACTCGGGGGTGTCAAGGCAGAGTACAGGCCCAAATTTACAATCAGCCGCTCCTTCGGGGGTCAGCGCTACACGTGGGGGCTCGTCCGGGATCCCTGTCTCTCTGCAAGTGAAGCCCACCCCTTGGCACCAATATGCATCCTAGTACAGTGGCCCGATGGTGTGGGGCGGAAGGCGCTCGCTCAGAAGCGAGCGTAGCAATCGCACTCCCGGGAGAAGCCTGGGAGAACGAACAGGTCAACAAGATTGTAAAGGCATTGTCCCCAATTAGGAAGGCCTGGGTGGTCGCAACCAGATCAGATTGTGAGACCTCCCATACTTATGCTCTATTGGAATGGAGGAAGGGAATTCCGGAGAACTTTAGAGGCTCAAGTGTACAGCTAGCTGGGAGAACCAAGTTTTACCTGACGCACCCAGAAGGAGCTGAAGGGAGCCCTGTCAACTCTAGCTGTGTTAAGCCAACGATGCTGGGAGTTAGTTTTGGGTCAACCCCAACCAAAACCGGTTCAAGGCCCCCTCAGGGGGGGGAAAAGACTGTGTTTGACACAAGCAGGGGAGGTTTTCAGTCGGAACGACAACTATCTGACCTAAAACGGCAGTGCCGCACTATACAAGAAAGATTCAAGGAGGCCTCCGGCATGATCGCAGAACACATTGAAGGGTTAAGTGCCTCATGTAAGGACTCGACTGGTAGTAAGCAAAGGTCAAGACCTGCCTCATTTCTCCAGAGACGCACCCACAGCCACTTGCCAGAGGTGACGATTCGGAAGGACTTCAAAATCGAAGGACAGATAGGAGAAAAGGAACAGAAGGGGAATCTGTCCTACACGAATCTCTTGCACCAGATGGAACTGGGACTCCAAAGAGGCTATCTTGAATCAGAAATTGTAGAGGCTGTAGTCAACGCCATTAGCCCAGGCCTGAGTATCAGAGGCATGCTAGAAATGAAAAATGGACTGACTCTAACACAACTCAGGAGAATACTAAAGAGCTACTACAAGGAGGAAGGTGCCACTGAGTTGTATCATCAACTGATAAATATGGCACAGGACGGTCAGGAGACTCCTCAGAATTTCCTGTTCAGAGCCATTGAATTGAAAGACCGCCTGTTGTCCGCCTCCCAGGGGGAAGACTCAGATGAACACTTTGGGGCTGGACTAATTCAGAAGAAGTTTCTGAGGTCTGTGGCTACAGGCCTGAGGAGTGACTATGTTAAATTCCAGTTGAGGCAGTATTTGGATGATCCCTCCACTACAGATGAGGTACTCATTGAGGAGACCAATGAGGCAGCCAAGATGGAAATGGAAAGAGAGAAGAAACAAAGGAAGACTCAGTCCAGTACCACCGCAAGGATCAGATGGCACAAATCTGATGTTTCATCGAGCTCCCAGGAAGCTAGTGTCCTGACAGCGAACACTGATGAGATGCCCCAGTCTGAACTAGGAAAACTGTTTCGGGTGCAGAAAGAAATATTGAAAATGATGGCTTTGTTGACTGAGAAGCTGGAGGGACCACAGAGGGAGAAAGTCTCGACACAGAAGACCCCAGTGGATCATGCAGCCGCCCTGACTGAGAGACCGGCGAAGATAAAGACCTGTTTCAACTGCGGGGGAGTTGGACACTACCGCCAAGTATGCCCAAGCCCGGCGAAGACTGAAACAAGGCGCCAAAAACCGGCGGAAAACTTCAGAGGGCCCCAGTGAAGGAGTCAGCTGGGCGCCCGGTCAACAACAGTCAACTCCAAACAACCTCATGCATACCAGGTCCCTAGGGACGCATGTAGGCCGAATTCGAGCAAGCGCTCACCGAGGCGAGGTGTAAAAGTGCAAACCACCAAACAGGCTAATCTTGCCACTCCCCATGGATTCCCCCCTGAACTAGTGGGACCTTCTCCCATTGTCCCTATCCAAGTGGAAGGGATTTACACCAAAGCCCTGCTGGACACTGGAGCCCAAGTGACCTTACTCTACAGAGATTTCTACGAGAAACACCTCAGACACCTGCCACTTCAGAAGCTGGAGGAGCTGGAGATATGGGGTCTAGGGACTCAGAACTTCCCTTACGATGGCTATCTACCCATTAGGCTCACCTTCGACCCGAGTGTGGCAGGAAAGGCCGAAGCCTTCGATGCCTTGGCAGTGGTGTGTCCCCGCCCACCAGGGGCTGACAAAAGTTCCCTCATTATTGGGACCAACACCGACCTAGTCCGAAGACTCTTGACACCGCTTGTACAGACACAGGGTTCTCCAGCTGTAAAGATACACCCAATGTTAACACAGGTGTATCAGAATCTATTGCATGAGCAGAAAGCCCCGGCGGAAGGAGTGGGGAAAATCTGGCGTTTGGACAGAAGTGAGAAGGTGGTACAACCTGGTGAAGTAGTCTGCTTGAAGGCTTCTGTCAAACTGACTTGGAGACAGCCGGGACCTTTCATCGTCCTTGAGACGGACGGAGAGAAAGAGGCCAAAGAGTTGGAAATAATCCCAGAACTGCTATCGACCAAGTCACTAAAGCGGAGCAGAGGAAAGGTCTCAGTCAGTGTCCGGAACACCACAACGTCACCGGTGAAGATGCCAGCTAAAGTGTTACTAGGGAAGGTGAAGCAAACAACTCCAGTTTCATCGTATGGAATAATGGGAGGACAAGGGGGAGAGATCCCCATGGAAGAGTTCTATCCGAAAGACACCCCCCTGTCACCCGAGTGGATGGAGATAAGCTGGTTGTGGCCACCTGAAGTACCAGGAGTTGATGCACACTGTTCACCTCGCAGACAGGAAAAGGACACTGTAATTCTGAGACCAGAAGCCCCAGAATTTGTGCCACAAAATGAAAACTCTGAAGATCACCCACCCTTTGACACTGAAGTACAAGAGTGTGAAGTGAGAGAGGAGATAGTACCTACTCCCAAGAGACAAAGGGTTAGAAGAGAGATTCATGCACCCAAAAGACTGACTTATGATGTGCTGGGTGAAAGCTCTGACCAGGCTCAGTTTACTGCTAAAAGAAATCCTGAAATGCCTGGTCTCTCTACTGCCAATTCAGAAGGAGAAAACCCCAACTCACCCCTTGACACATCTGTACTAGACACCATGGTGTCACCTGTGAGTGCACAGAACAGCTCCCCATCATATGAGAATTGGTGGGAGGCTCCTCTGTCAGTGTTGTGCAGCCGCATAGAGGCAAAAATGTGTAACAGAGCCAAATATTTTGAATGTCTTTGGGGACCAAAGAATCAAAGCAGGGGGAGTATGTAGCGGGGACAGTTTTTGCCTCTCCAAAGACATATTGATGTTTTACAATGTTATTCTATGGACTGGTGTTGTAAATAGGTGTTTGGCACCATCTAGTGGTGGAAATGTGGAATGGACGGCACCATCTTTTGTTTTTTTTCAAGAAGCATGGGAGGAGTGATGTGAAGGACTTACCCATGAACACTCGGGGCTGCAAGGCATGCTGGGAAGGTGATAAAAGGTTTGGTGGTGGCCATTTTTAGCTCTCTCTGGTTCCTGGGACATACGCCCTGGAGGAGCTCTCTCTCTCTCTCTCCCTCTTTCGGTGCGATCTACGGAATTCCGGCCTACTTTCTGCAGAAGCAAGCCATCGATCTCAAGAAGGGTGACGGAGGACTTCCGATCGGCTCTGGAGGAGAATCAGAAAACCGGATGATTGCTAGAGACCGGACTGAGACCGTGAGGAGTGAAGGCATCCATCCGCCTGGACCTCGTATGGAGTGAAGACATCCATCCGCCTGGACCTCGTGTGGTGAGAGGGCTCATGCCCAAAGTCTTGTACTGTTTGACACACATCTAGGCTGCCTTGGTAGTGTTGCTGGGACTGATAGTTCCACGCTGTGGCGGTGTGCCATAAAGCCACACGTGCAAAGGCCTCAAGCCTAAACCAACTGTTGGTGCCGGTCATTGGAGTTGTGCTCCCAGGAGAGAGTGTACAGGTACCTCTCACAGTTAGACTACAGTTTCAGTTTATTTCACACCACTCATTAACCAGAGAGCACTTGGATTACAAATCTTTCTCTTAAATTGCTAGCAGAAGAAAAGAAGATCAGAGACTAGACTGTTCTCATTGCAAGGCCTTGCAGTACTGCTACCATTTACCAGACACTGTCTGAGGTGGGAACATTAAGTCCATTACACGCTGTGATCTTATTCTTGTTAGATGTTGTACGTTGCATAGCGTGTTTACTGATTTTTGTATGGTGTGCTGGAAGTGGGAAGGTGCGCAGTGTTGAGTTGTGGCCTGCGCACTAGTCCCACTTGGAGACGCCAAAGTCCTGCTGATAGGGGAGGACATTAGGGGATTGCTGCCTATAATTTCCTGTAATATTTGTTGCCCACCAAATGTGTTCTCGTGGTTAAGTACAGAATCTATTTCAGTAAAACTAACTGTTGTTTCAGCACAGCCTGTGTATGATTACTTTCCCCTTCAACACCAAAGCTTTATATCTGTATTGCACCACAGCTGTGTCAAGGGGAGTGAGACCAAAAATACTCGGGGGTGTCAAGGCAGAGTACAGGCCCAAATTTACAATCAGCCGCTCCTTCGGGGGTCAGCGCTACATTAGTTATAGATATTTTATCATTTAACCACTTAAGACCCGGACCAATACGCTGGCAAATGACCCAAGGGGTTTTTGCGATTCGGCACTGCGTCGCTTTAACAGACAATTGCGCGGTCGTGCGACGTGGCTCCCAAACAAAATTTGCGTCCTTTTTTTCCCACAAATAGAGCTTTCTTTTGGTGGTATTTGATCACCTCTGCGGTTTTTATTTTTTGCGCTATAAACAAAAATAGAGCGACAATTTAAAAAAAAATGCAATATTTTTTACTTTTTGCTATAATAAATATCCCCCAAAAATATATAAAAAAAACATTTTTTTTCCTCAGTTTAGGCCGATACGTATTCTTCTACATATTTTTGGTAAAAAAAATCGCAATAAGCGTTTATCGGTTGGTTTTCGCAAAATTTATAGCGTTTACAAAATAAGGGATAGTTTTATTGCATTTTTATTAATTATTTTTTTTTTTTACTACTAATAGCGGCGATCAGCGATTTTTTTCGTGACTGCGACAATATGGCGGACACTTCGGACAATTTTTACACATTTTTGGGACAATTGTCATTTTCACAGCAAAAAAATGCATTTAAATTGCATTGTTTACTGTGGAAATGACAGTTGCAGTTTGGGAGTTAACCACAGGTGGCGCTGTAGGGAATGTGTGCCCTAATGTGTGTGTTTACTACTGTAGGGGGGTGTGGCTGTAGGTGTGACGTCATCGATCGCGTCCCCCTATTACAGGGATGACGCGATCGATGCTCCGGCCACAGAGAAGCACGGGGAAGCCGTGTGTACACACGGCTCTCCCCGTTCTTCCGCTCCAGGGACGGATCGCCGCACTGCAGCGGCGATCGGGTCCGCGAATCCCGCGGTCCCGGTCCTGGAGCTTCGGACCGGGTCGCGGGCGCGCGCCCGCGGGCGCGCGCCCGCGACCCACGGCTGGGTACTAAAACCAACGTATATATACGTTGATGTGCCCAGCCGTGCCATTCTGCCGACGTAAATCTGCAGGAGGCGGTCCTTAAGTGGTTAAAGTAGAGGTAAACCCTAAGCAGTTGATATTTAAAGTGATATTAACCACTTAAGGACCGGACCTATTTTTCAAACTTGTTGTTTACAAGTTAAAACCATTTTTTTTTTGCTAGAAAATAACTTAGAACCCCCAAACATTAAATATTTTCTTCTAACACCCTATAGAAAAAAATGGCCGTTGTTGCAATACTTTTTGCAACACCGTATTTGCGCAGTGGTCTTACAAGCGCACTTTTTTGAATTAGAAAATAAGACAACGGTGAAGTTACCCCAATTTATTTTATATTGTGAAAGATGATGTTATGACAAGTAAATTGATACCCAACATGTGATGCTTTAAGGTTGCGTCCGCTTGTGGAATGACGACAAAGTTTTACCCTTAAAAATCTCCAAATGCGATGTTTAAAAAATTCTACAGGTTGCATGTTTTGAGTTACAGAGGAGGTCTAGGACCAGAATTATTGCTCTCTCTCTAATGACCGCAGTGATACCTCATGTGTGTGGTTTGAACACCATTTTCATATGCAGGCGCTACTCACGTATGCGTGCGCTTCTGTGCGTGAAATTGGTGGGACAGGGCAAGTTTACATTTTTTATTTATTTTTTCTTATTTATTTTACCTTTTTCATTTTTACACTGTTCTTTTAAAAAATTTAAATTTTATTCTGATTACAAGGAATGCAAACATCCCTTGTGATAGAAAAAAAGCATGACAGGTCCTCTTAAATATGAGATCTGGGGTCAAAAAGACATCTCATATTTACACTAAAATGCAATAAAACAATTTTTTTTAATGTAATTAAATTAATTACTTGTAAGACTTATGGGCAGAAGTGACGTTTTGATGTCGCTTTCGCCCTGCAATGATATGGGGACGGGTGGGGGGCGTCTTTCCCTCATCTCCATACCAAGCCAGGGAGAGGATGCGATCGCCACTGCCGACAGCTCCAGTAAGCGGGCACCGGAGAGCCAGGAGAGGGGCCCTCTACCACCACTGATAAAAGTGATCTTGCGCAGAGACCACTTTTATCTAAAAGTGGACCGCCCACTAAAGAAGATACCAGGGTTATGGTAGCTAGCTGCTGCCATAACAATGATACCCCTCTTCAAATTTTAGTAATGAAAACAATATCATTAGCAGTAATCAGCATGGATTCATGAAGAATTGTTCTTGCCAAACCAATCTATTAACCTATGAGGAGGTGAGTTGCCATCTAGATAAAAGAAGGCACGTAGACGTGGTGTATCTGGATTTTGTAAAAGCATTTGAAACCGTTCCCCATAAAAGTATACTGTACAAAATAAGTACCATAGGGTGAATACATGGATTGAAAAAAGGCTACAAGGGTGAGTTCAGATGGTGGCGATAAATGGAGAATACTTGGGTGGGTAGTGGGGTACCACAGGGTTAAATTCTATTTAATTTGTTCATAAACAACCTGGAGGATGGGGTAAACAGTTCAATCTCTGTATTTGCGGATGCTACTAAGCTAAGAAGGGCAATAACTTCTCCACAGGATGTGGAAACCTCGCAAGAAGATCTGAACAAATTAATAGGATGGGCAACTACATGGAAAATGAGGTTTAATGTAGAAAAATGTAAAATAATGCATTTGGGTAGCAAAAATATGAATGCAATCTATACACTGGGGGGAGAACCTCTGGGGGGAATCTAGGATGGAAAACGACCTGGTGGTCCTATCAGATGATAAGCTCAGCAATGGCATGCAATGCCAAGCTTCTGCCAAAAAAGCAAACAGAATATTGGTATGCATTAAAAAAGGGATTAACTTCAGAGATAAAGCGATAATTCTCCCACTCTACAAGACTCTGGTCCGGCCTCACCGGGTGTATGCTGTCCAGTTCTGGGCACCAGTCCTCAGGAAGTATGTACTAGAAACAAAGTACAAAGAAGGGCAACAAAGCTAATAAAAGGTCTGGAGAATATTATTTATGAAGAAAGGTTGTGAGCACTGAACTTATTCTCTCTGAAGAAGAGACGTGAAGAAGGGAACGTGCGTGTGCGATCCCCCTCCTTCTGAGGTACGTTCCTGAATGTCCACTCAGAAGGAGAGAGCGCCCGCCCGGCCGTATATGTACAGTGGCCGGGTGTGAAGTGGTTAAAGAATTCTTTATTTATAAATAAGGGGTATTTTTAGCCACTACCCGACGGCCGTACAAAGTTGGTTCTAAATCTCTAACTGGCCGTGCCCGCTGCATCGCTGACATGCCGATGTGCGTGCCTGGCGGCCGTGATGTCCGCCAGGCACTCGCGATCGGCGGCTACAGGGACAAGACGTGGATCTCTGTGTGTAAACACAGAAATCCATGTCCTGTCAGGGGAGAGAGGAGACCGATCTGTGACCCTTGTACATAGGGACACAGCATCGGTCACCTCCCCCAGTCACCCCCCTCTCCCCCCACAGTTAGAACACAATTCAGGGTACACATTAACCCCTTCCTCACCACCTATTGTTAACCCCTTCAATGCCAGTCACATTTATACAGTAATTAGTGCATATTTATAGCACTGATCGCTGTATAAATGTGAATGGCGCCAAAAATGTGTCAAAAGTGTCCGATGTCTCCGCCATAATGTCGCAGTCATGAAAAAAATGCTGATCGCCGCCATTAGTAGTAAAAAAATAAAATAATAAAAAATAATAATAATTCTGTCCCCTATTTTGTAAGCGCAATAACGTTTGCGCAAACCAGGTGCTTATTGTGATTTTTTTTTTCTAAGAATATGTAGAAGAATAGACTGAGAAAAAAAATGTTTTTTAAAAAAAAAATTGGGCTATTTATTACAGCAACAAGTAAAAAATATTGTTTTATTTTTTTCAAAATTGTCGCTCTATTTTTGTTTATAGAGCAAAAAATAAAAACCGCAGAGGCGATCAAATACCACCAAAAGAAAGCTCTATTTGTGGGGAAAAAAAGGACATCAATTTTGTTTGGGAGCCACGTCGCACGACCGCGCAATTGTCAGTTAAAGTGATGCAGTGCCGCAAGCTGAAATTTCACCTGGTCAGGAAGGGGTATATGTGCCCAGTAAGGAAGTGGTTAAACATTCTAAAAATAGGGTACCTTCAATTTTTTATTTTACAAGAAAAATAAATTAATAAATAAAAGCTTGTACAGGTACAGTAGGTGACCACGATATTGTGTCAATCTCGCTCCCTTTCTCAGCGAGATTGACCACCTACGAGCCCCATCGTGGAAGCCAGTGCCGAGCTGGCTTGCTGCGATGGGGTCAATCCCGTCATAGAAGCGACGGGGATCCGACTTGGATTCCCGCCAATTCTACACGCGGCGTTTGGTATGAATCCTGAGGGGGAACTCCCTGCCGGATTTTTAAATAAAAATCCGGCATGGGTTCCCCCCCCCCAGGAGCATACCAGGCCCTTAGGTCTGGTATGGGTTGTAAGGAGACCCCCTCCTACGCCGAAAAAACGGCGTGGGGGTCCCCCCACAATCCATACCGGACCCGTATCCAAAGCACGCCGCCTGGCCGGTCAGGAAAGGGGTGGGGACGTGCGAGCGCCCCCCCCCCTCCTGAGCCGTACCAGGCTGCATGCCCTCAACATGGGCGGGTCAGGTGCTCTGGGGCAGGGGGGCGCACTGCTGCCCCCCCACCCCAGAGCACCCTGTCCCCATGTTGATGAGGACAGGACCTCTTCCCGACAACCCTGGCCGTTGGTTGTCGGGGTATGCGGGCGGGAGGCTTATCGGAATCTGGGAGCCCCCTTTAATAAGGGGACCCCCAAATACCGGCCCCCCACCCTAAGTGAATGAGTATGGGGTACCCCTACCCATTCACCTGCAAGCAAAGTGTTCACCTGCAAGCAAAGTGTTAAAAAAAAAACACAACACTGGGTATTAAAATATTTTATTAGTCTGCTCCTGGGGCCCCCCCCTCTCTTCTTTAGCTCTTTCATGAGGGGGGGGGCTTGCTTCTTTGACGTCTTCGGGTGGGGGCCGCTCTTCTTCCCGCCGCCTGGTTCTCTTACGCCGTCGGGGGGTTGCCTTTATAAAAGCGCCCCCCCCCCCCCCCCCCCCTGTGGGCTTGCTCCGACGTCTTCGGCGGGGGGTGGTGTGCCCAGGCTTCTGTCTTATTCTTCCGTCTTCTTCTGTCGCCTTCTGCCTTCTCCTTCTTCTTCTTCTGCCTTCTGCTGTCTTCGCTTCTTCTTTCCTTTAGATGTTGACGCGTCGCATTCCTCTCGCTGCAATGCCGGATACGCGGCTCGCACCGATTTATATAGGCCACCTACGACGTCACAGTCCCATCATGCTCCAGTACCTACCCACGTGATACCTACCCAATCAAAAGTCATATTCTTAGAAACATACTAAAAGGAATGACAGAATGGAATGCCCATAGACTTTAACAGGGAGATGGAATGCCCATAGAGAATAATGGAACTAAGTGGAATGCCCATAGAGAATAATGGTAAAATTAAAAATTATTTTGCGACAGAGTCTTTAGACATATCAAATTTATTTTTTGCAAACCTACTTTTAAATATCATTGGCCGTGTTTAATGTTGAGATTAGTTGGGATTATTATTTTTTTTTATGCCATAAAAAGGTGAATGACAGAAGGGAATGTCCATAAAGTATAATGGGAAGGAATATATAAACTCATTTGCACACAGAACTTGGAGACACAGCGACTTCACCTTTCCCACAGGTGTTCCTCATGTACAGTAGCAGATTGTAAGTTTGAGATCATTTGGGATTACAGCTGTTTTCTATGGAATGACAGATACAAAATAGAAAGAAATGCCCATAGAGAATAATGGGAAGCAAGATGTGACCTGGAGTCAGAACCATTGGTCATATGAGATCAATCTTTAGCTGACACTCTCTATGTTCAGGGATGATGTCCAAACTTGATGTTAAGAGGGATTATTATTGTTTTCTAGGGAATGACAAACATAGGACAAAATGGAATGCCCATAGAGTATAATGGGAAGCAAGATGTGACCTGGAGTCAGAACCATTGGTCATATCCGATCGATCTTTAGCAGACATACACTCTATGTTCAGGAATGATGTCCAAACTTGACGTTAAGAGGGATTATTATTGTTTTCTATGAAATGACAAACATAAGGCTGAGTATGGTTGGGTATTGCTGGGTATGGCTGAGTGTGGTTGGGATGCCTGAGCATGGATGGGTGGGTGAGTGCCGCAATGGGCACAGAGCAGCACTGTGGGAACTAGAGATGCAGCCCACAGCGCTGCTGCACCCGATCTCTCCCCTCTCCGCTCACACTGTGGCGATCGGTACAGAGAGGGGAGAGAGTAACTGGACGTGACGCCGGTTTGTTTACAAGTGATTGCTCCATTTGTCGTCGCGAACACGTGGTAAATGGCTGCTGTCAGCGGTCATTTACCATGATGCGCCGTGTCCGGTCACAGATACTCCTGTGTGCACGCCTGCGATTCTGGGAGGACGTCATCGTAGGCCATCCCTGAGTTATTGAGCCACGCTGAAGCCTTCATTTGGCAATAGCATGGTTGTTAAAGGGTTAGATCAAGGTTGGACACTTATGCAGTTTAGCCACTATACTTCTTTTAAGATTGCATCCAATGGGGACCTCCTCAATTTTTGCAACGAACACACATCAAAAAAATTAAACATACAATACCAATCTTTGCAATATTCTCTCTAATTGAAATATTAGTATAAATTGAAGGCAATCTGAGATCAGCGACTGCACAGTTTCGACAAGAACATGTTCTTCATCAAGCAGCATGTGTGCTTGATGAAGAACATTGTTACGTTCAAAACTGTGCATTCGTTTATCTCAATCTTACAATCTGCTACTGTACATGAGGAACACCTGTGGGAAAGGAAAAGTCGCTATGGCCCAGATTCACAGAGCGATTACGCCTGCGCAACAGGAGATGCGCGTGCGTAAGTCTAAATGTGCGCGTGCGTTTCGTTGCGCGGCATCCCCAGAACGAGATACGCAAAAAATCGTCTTTTTTTTGTCCCGCGTAATTTCGTTAGACTGGCGCATCCGTCCGCGCAAAAGTGCGATAGACACACCATTGATTTGCTAGTCAAATATGCTAATGAGGGACTTACGGGGATCCACAAAACAACGTTGGGGCAGCGCAGGCGACGCAGTGTGCGCAACAGCAAAATGTCCTGTCTAAAATTAGAGCTGATTAAAGCTGGTCTAAAAAAAGAAAAAAAGTCTACCTTTTAGATAAAGCAACACTGTTAGTGAGGAGCTCAGCAGTCACACGTGTTGCTCAACAATCTGTATGCCAACATGCCAGGGGCATCGTCGCACATAGCTATACTACTGACTTTAGATTAACAAAGAAGGAGGAGGGCACGGAGGATGGCACTAAGGAGGGCACGGGAGATGTTTTTTTTATTTTTTTTTATTTGCTTATATAAAATTTACAATTTAATCTAATCTAATACAATATTCTTATCTGATACAAGCCCCTCACTCTTCACTTGATATATCACACACGCATAGACATCTTTGGCATGAGTGATTCTGAGGTGTCTCGCATCTTCAGATTCACCCCTCATGCCATCCTGGAATTACCACAACCTTGCAGGAGGACATCAGCAGCAGGGCCGGCGCTACCACTAGGCGGATCAGGCGACCGCCTAGGAGCGCACTGCCGCCTAGGAGCGCCCGGACGCTGTTTATTGAACTCCAGCCCAGTGCCGCACTCAGAAGCGTTGCTAGGCAGGTGCGGGGGGGGGGGGGGTGGCTGGACCGCACCCGGATAACACCCGTGGGTAGCGGCATCACTGTGATCCTCTATGCAGTGGGTAGTCTTCTGAAGTTATGGGGCTGGGTCTTTTTCCCTGCACAGATCAGATGCCTGAGCAGGCTGAGCGGCACAACATTCTCCCATTGGTGGAAAGATTCAGTCTGGCCCCACGGCCCCCACCTTTGTCTGCGTGCTCGGGAAGATATGGATTTTGGCCCCGCCCACCGTCCCGGGCTCCCGGCGTTCCCTTGGCAACAGGAGATGCTTCTTGCAAACTTCGGGCGGAGGAGGGAGGTGAGTGCGGGAAGTCCCCGTGCCTAGTGGAGCAGAACAAAGCCGCGCCCCCTCCTCTCTGTGTACATCCACAGAGGAGGAGGAGCCCGTCCTTGAGGGACACGCCGCTGCCTGTGTTTATCTGATGTTATGAGGTCTGTAAGGTAAGGGGGACATCTATACTGATGGGGGAGGGGGTGTCTAATGCTGGGGGTGCCTGTAACTGAGGGGGGCCTGTACTGTTGGGGGGTCTGCAACTGAGGGGGGATCTGCAACTGAGGGGGGGGGGGTGTCTGTAACTGAGGGTAATCTGTACTGCTGTGGGATCTGCAACTGAGGGGGGTGTGTCTGTAACTGAGAGGGGGGTCTGTAACTAAGGGGGATCTGTACTGCTGGGGGGTCTGCAACTGAGGGGAGTCTCTACTGCTGGGGGGTCTGCAACTGAGGAAGGTCTGCACTGAGGGGGTGTCTGTAACTAATTTGGTCTGCACTGAGGGGGGAGTCTGTAACTGAGGGGGGCCTGCACTGAGGTGGGGTGTCTGTACTGATGGGGGGGGTGTCTGTACTGATGGGGGGGTCTCCACTGAGGTGGGGGTGTCTGTACTGCGGTGGGGGTGTCTGTACTGAGGGGGAGGTTTATACTGAGGGAGGGGGTCTATATTGATTGGGGGGGGGTCTGTACTGAGGAAGGGGGATCTATACTGTGGGAGGGGGGTCTGTAGTTAGTGGAGGGGGGTACTGAGGGGGGACTATAGTTGGTGGGGGGGTGACACCATTTTTTTTCGCACCTGGTAACACACCAACCCTAGTGACGCCACTGTCCTCCACAGAGCTTGCACTGTTGCACACAATCCACCATCGCCCTCTGCCCTAACATGTCAAGCAGTGCAGCCAACACCACGGAGCGCGGCTCGTCAGGCACAGTCTCCTCCCTCCTCCACGCTGAGCACACATCGTACGGCATCGGACATCGCCCGCTATCCCCCCTGCGATCAGCCCTGAACCCATCACAGCTCCTGCGCTTCCTCACATGGGACAGGGGGATGTGGCCGCTCCGCTCTCCTCCGCCTCTCAGGCTCTCAACATTTGGTTTCGCCTAGGGTGTCAAAGATCCTTGCACCAGCCCTGATCAGCAGCCCAACACATGGCACCACCCATGACACCCATGACAGCTACATATACAATCAGAGCCCCATCCCCACAGATTTCGAACAGAACATGTATGGGGACAGCTGGCTGGTTGGTGAGTGACATGGGTGGCAGGCATGACTATCCCCTCCCGTGATGCACACCTCACAAGTGGCACATGCATGACTAACATCCTCCTGTCTTTTCCCTTTAAGGTGACTCTGCATATGCACTGGTACCCCATCTCATGACCCCATCTCATGCCAGCTCACATTATGCATCTTTGCACGTTAAACACACACATTAATCATGGCACAATGAGAATGCATGCATGCACACCACTGTGGTCGCTAGCACACACACACCACATCGTCATCACATTGGATTGGCACCAGTCCACCATGCAGAACTTGTGAGCTGCAACGCCATGCCACGGCTCCAATTATGTCACTGTACATTCATACACCATTCACACAGACCTGGGGATCACTTCTTCACCACAAATGAGGGTGACACCACTTTTCCCGCAGAAATATTCCACCCCCACATTCCAAAATCATACACAAACAGAACCAAAAAAATTAAATAAATGCCCAGCAAAATATAATTTAAACAAAAATAACAACAAAGAACACACATAAGAAGACAAAAATCACTCTGCAAAACAGTCCCCAAATATCTCAAAGACACGTCACAAACAAACAAAAGAACCTTGCTGTAGAGGGAGGATACAAAGGGATGTACTTTTGCAAAGGAAGTGCATTTGTGTCTGTCTATTATGCTGTCTGCGTAGTTCACAAAGTTGCCCTAGTCCATTTTCCAATTTCACTGATTGCGCCGCTCCCGAGTTGTGAGCATGGCGCACAGCGGAGCTGACCATGGTCGCCTTCAAGCGCGCATGCGCGCGAGCCGCGGCCGCCCTTCATTTGCATGGGGTCACGGCTCATTTCAATGTAACACGACCACGTCCTTCCCAATTTGTATTACTCCTCCTTACGCCTGTGGAAAAACGTTACGTATGCGCAATTTCCTGCGCAAAAGCTACGGGAAATAGGGTGTGATAGGTCATTACGCGGCAAAATTGCGCAAGTTCTAACGTAAAAGGCGGTGCGCTTACGCCGGTCCAATAATGCGCAGATGTACGTGAATCTGGGCCTAATGCTCCAAGATCTGCGTGCAATATGAGTTTATTTTTTCTTTCCCATTATACTCGTTGGACATTCCTTCTGTCATTCACCTTTTTACGGCATAAAAAATAAAAATCCCCCAACCTAATCTCAATATTTAAACATGGCCATGATATTAAAAGTTGGTTTGGCCAATAAAAAATAAA